>OY787617.1:1207500-1949512 GCA_963678935.1 Umbilicus rupestris
ATGTAAGACTCGCATGAGAGGTAGAGGTTCTTGACAAGTAAAGCTCCAGAGCCAGGCGGCACCTTGAGCTTAATTGTGCATTCATCTTCATATTCAAAGTCGGATTCCTGTGGGAGTCTGTCAATGTACTTTTTGAGTATGATTCTGGCGTTCTCCGCTTCTTCTTGCTCCTCCATTTCCAGCTATTCCTACCAAGCTGATAACCTGTTTTCTGTTATGGGAGAAAAAAGAAATGGAAAACGGTTGCTTGGGCTGAGCGGGTATGTGGGAGCATTTTGTGGATTGACATGATGCCACATTTTGGGAAAGTGGTAGGGAGTAAAAATAGCACAGGCCAACTAAAGATTAGGATCATAAGGAAGTAGATGAAGATAATAAAGGACTGGCCAGCCAGACAAGAAGCAAAGAAAACACTATTCCAAGGTTTGGAGATCTGTTTTTCCATGGATTAAGAAGCTCTGGGTCAATGACATAGCCGAGCTGCAAAACAACGCAAATGTACATGTATTTAAACAAATGGATATATAGATGCAGTTTTCATAAGAAGATCCACATCTTACAATACACTAAAATCAAACAATCAATCATAACGTGACATTATTTTCTTCTCTGAATTTATATAACGTGCAACCGGGAAAGGAGAGACCTTTGGTTGAGAAATAGAGCGGCCAGAGGTAGAGGCGGCTCTGCTGGGCAGAATCCTCTCGCTATGACCTGACTACCCAGAATTGTCCTCCAGCCAGCCAAAGATAGAGAGATCTGTGCTGAAAAATGCATATTGAAAAATAAAATACATAGAAGAATGGCATTTAATCAAATAAAAGAATTTCTCATTGAAAATCTGTCAAATGTGTTGTCCAACAATAAATACAATTAACTGAAAACCCAATAAATAATAATAAAATAGATATACCATTGCTTTCTTCCGGTGAAAAAAAAAAATAACTAAGCACTGCCTGAAAAATAGCTTCAAAACAAAAGCCACTATGAGACCAGAGGCAGCACAGAATAGAGAGGCATATATATCATCATCATTGTGGATACATGGAAGTGAGCCGTCAACTGCTTCCACTGAAGCCTTGGTGAGGCAGTTTCCTTGATGTGCCCATCTCCATTTCCCGAGTGTTTTGCCCTTCGCTGCTCGAACAAGAAGGATTGAGACCATATTCGCTGGTTGCTGCTAGTCCAGCACTATAATCACTGCTGCAGTACTCACTGGTTTCGAAAGCTGTCTTCCTGAATTGTTTCATTTGCTCATTGTATTCAGACTCAGAGCTTCCACTGAACACTGAGCTGTTACCGGGTCTAACTCCTTCATTTAAATCAGATAACGATGCATCTCCCTCCAAAGCTCGCACAATCTACCCCATAAAAGATAATTTATACCATGTTCTCCAGCAAAAACAAAAACAAAAACATCATCAGCAATCAAGTACCTCCATTTACCTGACTCATCTTTGGTCTGCGCTTTGCTGAGTGTCGCACACATGCAGCAGCACAAGCAACCATTCGTAACATCTCCTTTTCATTATAATTTCCTTCCAAACGTGGATCAACTAATGAATCAAAGTTCTCATCCTCCATAGCCCGCATCAGCCGCGGTCTCGCCTGCAACAAAATGATATCAAATATGTTGGCTTATAAGCAAAGATTGCGCCTCCATGGTCAAGCAAATAAATGCCATGCACATATAGTTTTTAGTGCTGAATCAAAGAGTGAGAAGTGTAGTAACTATCCATCTTACTGATAGCACTACATATAGTTACTTAATGGTATGTGATCAAAAATTCACTTTAGGAATCACTCACCCAGTCGACTAAGCTATCATCCATATAAGTGTCAGTTGAATTTACAGGACGTCTTCCAGTAATTAACTCCAAAAGCATGACTCCATAAGAGAATACATCTGATTTCTCTGTTAGCTTTCCGCTAGAAGCATATTCTGGTGCGAGGTAACTGTAATTATGATAACAGAACCAAAATTAGCTTTATACCAATTTTCTCTTTTAGCATTAGTTGCTAGCAGACTTTCAGAATCTTATACATGCTTCATGAGCATTTGATAGAGGACAATGCAAGGCAGAAGGGAGCTCATACTAGAACATAGGGCAAGGCATGCAAACTGAACCGAGAGACCAAGTGTCAGTAATAAGGAGTTTACCCAAAAGTCCCCATGACCCTAGTTGAGACATGGGTATTGACGTCCGAATTCATCTTTGCAAGTCCAAAATCTGCAACCTGAAAAAGAAATTTAACTCAAAAGAGTTAATACATATGAGCTCCAGATAAATTCATATTTTAAAAACAAAGATGGGAGGGAACACAACACCAGGGAGGCGGTAGTAGTCAAGGTTTAGTTTAAATGCCATGTTTTATGCTACAACTAATTGGAAAAAAATAAAAATCATAGTTCACATCATCTCAAGCGCCTTTTAGATATGTTGGATACTACTACTTGTAGTTGTAGCACACACAACAAAAAGAAATGAACTATGCAGAATTTCACATATCGAAATATAGACCCATTAGGCTAAGAAACCATATCTGAGTGGAATCTTTTACACTCATGACACGGTGTTGATATACCTTCGCCTCAAAATTGGAATCCAGAAGAATGTTTGAAGCCTTGATATCACGATGAATGATTTTGGGATGACCTGCAGCAAGATAAGTTGTTTAGATACCATGTATTCTGCAATACAACCACAGGACTTTTAAGGCGAGGAGTACTTACAGTCCTCATGCAAGTATGCAAGACCTTTGGCAGATCCCAGGGCAATCTTCAGTCTTGAAGGCCAGTTCATTGTCGGTCTGCCTTTCTCTGCAAAGAATCGATCCTATTTAGATGTAAATTCCCATGAAACAACAGTAAATCTTTAAACAACAGTAAAATCTTTACACAAGAATTACCATGTAGGAGAAACTCCATCGTATTGTTTGGTAAGAACTCATACACGAGCATTCTTTGTGACCCCGCAATACAATATCCAACCAATGAGACAAGATGCCTGTGATGAACACGACTAATGATCTCAACCTCAGCCTGAAACTCGCGCTCTCCCTGGCCACTTCCAGCTTTCAAGCTCTTGACAGCAACTTCTTTCCCATTTGGAAGGACTCCAAAGTGCACATATCCAAAACCCCCTTGTCCTAGTAGATTGGTGTCAGAAAAACCATTGGTAGCCGTACCCAGTTCTTCATAGGTGAATGTGCTCTTTGAGAAACCCAATGAGAGACCCGGGGACGGAGGCGGCAACGGTGGGTTCTCAGAACCGGAATAGTTGGATCTAGAACCACTACTGCTAGTAAAAGGAGGTGGCGGTGGAGGCTTTAATGTTGGTTGAGGAGAGTAAGGCGTTGGGGGCGTCGTGACTACATGTTCTGAAGGAGGCACCAAATTCTGTTGCCACTGTTGTTGCCGACCACCATGACTACCACCTATCATGATCACCAATACACACAGACAAATCAATCATCTTATTAAACAAATGTATCCTACCCAGTAAAACATTGTCCAATTTGATAGCCTTAGCACACCTCATCAAGAACCTAAGCTCAATTGCATTACGCAGATATTTCATGGTCATTGCCACTCAAGCAGAAAACCCTATGAGCAAAATCTACAATAAACCTTGATCTCTTTAAAGATGCAGAACTTAATCATCCAACTACAACAACTCAACAAGCATTTCTCCATAAACCCTAAACAAATTATTCCATGGAAAATAGAAACAAGTTCATCTTCACACAAACTTAAACACGCAAAATATAAACAAATCAACTCACTCTTTTGCGGCGTTTGGACATAGAAATCGTCGGAGTGTCTCCTCCTCTTTTTCTTCTTACAACAAAAGCACAAAAGACACAACAAAATAAGCACAGCCACCCCGCCCACAGCAATCCAAATCACTGAACCAGCAATCCATGAAGATGATTCCGTCGGAGTACCAGGGGGAGGAGGTATGTTTATACCAGGGGGAGGAGGTATCTTTATATGAGGCGGAGGAGGGCTTCGAATCACAGGCTTTCCCGGCGGGGGCGGAGGCATCGTAGGCGGAGGCGGCGAAGATTCAACTCCAGGCGACAGGGGCGGAGTCGGAGTCGGATCTGGAGGCGGTGATGATGGCGGCGGAGGAGATTTAACTTCAGGCGGTGGGGGCGGAGTCGCATCCGGAGGTGGTGCATTCTTCGGGGGTGGTGATGATGGCGTCGGAGGAGCATCAGGAGGCGGCGGTGCATCCTTCGGGGGTGGTGATGATGGCGTCGAAGGAGCATCAGGAGGCGGAGGAGCATCAGGAGGCGGAGGCGGTGATTCAGAGGGCGGAGGCGTAAGTACAGGCTTCGCATCTGGCGGAGGATATGTGGAATTGGAAGACGGAGAAGTCGGTGCCGGAGCTTCCGGAGTAGCCGGTGCGACCAAAGCCGGTGGACTTGTCCTCTGCGCATGCGTCGTCATCTGCTTTAAATTCCGGCGATCGAATCGCATTACAAACTACTTCAGCAGCGACTGCAGCAGAAGCATCAGCAATCACTTCTCACTGAAAACCCTATCTTAACAATCTGGCGCGGCCAAATGCGTTGATCGGATTTGGAAGAGAGAGAATCGACGTACTTCACTCCGCGAATTTCTAGACAGAGAAATATATTCAAGAAGATGAATACCTTTCAACGACGACGTTTCTCATCAATAAGTTAAATGTATTTTAAGTAATAAAAGTGAAAAGGTACAAAATAAAATCCAGATTTGATATATCAAATTTAGTATTTTTTTAAACATTCAAATCTTTTCATCAAATTGTTACTCACAATTAAATATTGATAACTATTTTTCAAAACATTTTACTTTTGCATTTATTTATTTTTTGAAAATATTTTATATTTATCATCGTCTCCATAAATCATGAAAATTGAGCTGGCGCTTATGGGATGTTTTATTTCAAAACTAGGTGAAACCTCTTATTGATTATTTACATTTTCTAGTGAAATTTGTTTCAATTTTCGGTACAATTAAAAGTTTAAGTTACTAAAAATTCAGTCGAGTTAAAGTACTCTTTCCATTCCCATTAAATATATTAAATCTTATAATTCAATATCAGATAATTACAAACGGTTCTAATTAAATGAAATTTGAGTAAAATTAGCAAACAATACTATTTAAACAACGTTTTTAAACTCATTTCATTTTAGTAATTTTCTTTCCTCGTATATTATAGTTGATTACTCTTTGCCAATTCAAGTCAAATACAATGATATCAAAATAGTATAATGTTAATGTTAAAACGACGTAGTTTTATTTTAAAATTTTTTTAAAAAAACTCAATGATATTTTATTTGATTAAATTTTAATGCGATTTTACCATCTGAATGTAAATTCATAATGATTTTTCGCATTGTATGATTTTCATTAACAACTTTTTAATATGCTTTATTCAACCAATTAATATCATCGTGCAGCATAGCCAATTAATAGAGTATCACAAAACCCATATAATTTTTCTTGACAAAAATAATATATTGCCAAAATGGTTACATGATCAAATAATGTGTGATATTGATGATGATCAAATCGAAGTTAAAAATAATTTGAAAACTATGGAAACAAAGTTTAAGATTTTCATCAATGGTATTTTTATAATGGAAAGGTTTCATCTGTTATTATTTTTATTTAATTTCAATTTATTAGAATATCGTTACTAACAAACTTATAGATGTTAGTGTATCTTCTCTCCAAAATTTAAATTTTTTAAAAAGTGCTCAAAATAATAGTTTTGAAAATATCATTTTTCAAAAAATTTGCCCATCAGCGCCAGCTGGATCCCCATGGTATTAAACTAAAAGTGGCATTTGTGAAATACATATTTTACTATCAACAAAATTAAAGTTAGAAGGCACTGCTCATTAAAAATTTTGATTGAATTGAAAGACGACCAAAATAGGCTGCTACGGAAAAAAAGATTCATATTCGGGGAGTAGAAGAAAAGGTTCCGGAGAGGAGAAGAATGGTCGGGATTTAGATTCAGTGCAGTCTATTTGGACGGTTATTTAAATAATAAAATATTTGGACGGCATATAAGATTGTTCAGGTGAGTTTAGGTTGCTACTTTTAATTGCGTCCTAGTTACAAAAACGAATAAGTTTAGGTTGCTGGTTCGTTTAGGGTTTGGGGTCTATTAGGTTGTTCGGAAACCGGTTGGTCGGAAAACTTCGGACGACGAAATGTAGGATGCATTGCGAACACAAATTACAAATCTCCATTTGAAAACCGTTGTAAAAACCTCACAAATCACAATTTGTTTCCTCCGTTTGTCACGGTCTAAATTACGTCGGTAATACAATGTTTATAAGACATACGTTGAAACCTTTTCCGCCGTAGGTACATCGTACATTGCCGTCATTGTCGAACAACCGACCCATAAAATAACGTGATAGAGGAAGCAACTCAAGTACAGAACTGTTTGGACCAATATTAACTCAACTTTCTCCCTTAATTTAATTCGTATCTATCAATCAAACAAGCAAGAAAGTAAAGAACAGTGCAATGATAATTGTTTAGGCAGTTCAGGTCAAAAGACCCTACACATACGGAACCTTAGGCGGAGAGGCTCGACCCAATCTACTAAAGTAATCGAGTTCAACACACAAGCACAACCAAGCAAACCCTAGCTATCAGAACAACAAAGAACCACAGAAGGAACAAAGATGATGAAGGGATTAAGCACCTTCGATAGCTCCCGGTCAGAAGTCGTAGAAGAACTTCTTGCATCATTCGCTGGAACTTTCGCGCGTCGTCGCTAGGTCGCAGTCCGTCGCGTCCGAAGCAGCCGCCTCTCGTCTTCTAGATTAAAGTCGCGCCACAAGAGCAGTCCTCGCTTTAGGGAACACCTTCTCCGCGTCACGCCTTCGTCTATAGCCTCCTCGGTCTCGATCGCCTGTTGAGTGTACAGCCTAATCTGTACATAAGTGCTACTAAGACCCTACGCAGAATTGGAAGCCTAATTTGCATATTTTCAGAGGTGATAGCAACGGTCGTACGGGTCGTATGGCTCGTACTGATACGACAATACGACCAGTACGGAATTCCCCGTCTCCACGGAGGTCGTAGTGGTTGGATATGGTCGTGTCGGTCGGATTGACCGTACGGGGTCGGCCCAAAAACCCTAATTTTCTTTTATAGGTGTGTCGGCCGTCGAATTGAAAAATTCGAAAAAGTAGAGTGAGTGCGTGAGGTGATTCTGTGAGTGTATAACGATCTTCCGGCGAGGTGATTATAGTGGATTGAGCCTGCAAGCGGCGAGTGGACGTACCTCTTACATTGGGAGAGAAGCACTATAAATCTCGTGTGTCGTTTCTCATCTTTAATATTTTTCGTATTCTTGTTTCGTAATTATTAGTGCGATCTTAACATCACCTTCGTTGTCGCTCGATCGCTCTCTCTCTCTCTCTCTCTCCTATTTCTTGCTCTTTTTTGTTTGTACCCTTAACCTCAAATTTGACTCCTCTTTTATGTTTCTCAACCAAAGGCCGCGTTTTGCTCATTTGCCTTCATCCAACAAATATTGATCTACGTTGACCAAACAACTAAATAGAACAAAAGCACAAGATAAAACTGTCATAGCCTATTCTGAGGGTGTGTTCTTTTGTACTTATATTTTGTATTTAAACTTATTACTTTACTTATATTTATTTATATGTACTGAAATAAGTACTTTATAAGTACAAAAGAACATGACCTAAGTTCTACACAAGGCCAGGCAAAGGCAATAAACAAGCTCAGATTAAAAGCTCAACATAACGGAGGGTTATTTGGACTCTTTACTATTTCGGACAGTTTTGAGATGCACACTAAATTTTAAGCAAAAATTTGTAGCGAAACTTTTAATCAAAATAAGATTTTAGCCTGTTTCCATCGTCTCTTATCACCGACATCATTTAATTGGCCATCTCACAAGAAACATTTGAGACAAGTTAATCTTACAAAAATTCAGATGGAATCTTAACAAAATTTGTGCCAAGGATTAAATTCAGCAACTCTTACATACCAGCTTATTCATACCGGAATTTGTTGAGAATTTGTTGAACTGAGATTGACTTCAGTAAAGCAAGTCAATAACATGTAAGATTCAACTTTGAGACACAAATTTGAATCCTCGAGAAAGGGCCAATCTTGTTCTTTAGCATATGTTGTGTGCTGTTGGATACTTCTGGGTCACCAGAGATACCCTTTTTGTATTTGGGTGAAGAAAAGTATGAGTCAGTGGGGTTTGTAGAGTTGTGTCATCAGGACTTTATAGGGCATTTGCTTGCAGCTTTAAGATAATATAAAACAGCTCGATCCATGGTGGCATGGAATGTGGAAGAGATCAATGAGCTCAGGCTCTTCTCCTCTCTCATGTTATGGATGTCACATCCTCAGAGCAGCCATTGAGCCGTTGTTATAGGAATTCAAAACTCAGTTAGTTTGTCTGTTTACTGAATAATTGAAGTGGTGATATTTATGTTTAATAGTGCTTGATAAGAAATGAAAGGACATAGGGAATTAGCTCTAGGGCACCCAAGTTTGACAAACAGGCGATCCATGTTTGTAGGGTCTGCCATTAAAACCTGGATTCAAATTTTAAAGCACAATTACATTATTCATTCTTACATCGTTTATTCAGTTTGACTGTACATATTCAGCAGATTCCCATTACTACAATCTGCATCGTCTCAAATCTTTTATTCAAACTCACCTCCTTGTATTCAGTTTGATTTTGCACACAATCTCTGTGCAAGATTGTGTTTTGAATAAGCCAACCTCCTCAAGGTTCTTCATACTGAAGTCTATGCAATATCTAGCCTCTTTGTGCCTATGCTTCTCTACTACCCATACATTAAAGTAGTGGCTAGTAAAGTGAGATATTTGATTTGAAAATATGCAATTCCCAAAACCAATATTTGTCCCATCCTTGTTTATCATTTTTATCTTATGCAAATCCCTATAAGATTAATTATCTATTGGGATTTCAAAATTTTAACAACAATGTCAAATTAGTAGTGATTCACTTTTGGGCATTAGGAAAATGAAAAGAAAATAAATTTTAAATTAGTAATCGTTAGGAAAATGTTTTTATTTTATTTAAGTTTTCACGACAGACCAAATATAAAAAATTACTAATATGAATACATAAATAAAAAAATTAATAAAAATTTGGTTTAATTATAAGTTAGATTAATTTACTTTTGAGTGGAGTTTAAGTAAATAATTAAACTTAATAAATAAATGAAGAGCGGGAATGAGATCCGGCAAAATATAGCCAATACTACGACGTTTTAGTACGTTATTATTTGACTTAAATAATATAAAAGGAGTCCTTGGCAACATCATTCTGCGCTGATTTCGGATGTAAGCTAAGCTGCTCTCTGTTTTCAAATCTTCTCATGGATAAAAAAATTCGATTCAAACTTGGAATCCCTCGTATCTTCAAATCCTCATTCGCCTCCTGCCGATCCCGCATCTTCTCCGACGCCACCGTCGCCGTCGGAGATCAATCCTTGTTCATCCCTGAAACCCACATCTCCGACATCTCATCATCACTCCCTGAATCGCGAAAATTGCCAACAGATTCAAAATCATCTCCTTCAATCTGCGAACCTAAAAACCCAGAGGCACAGAAAGAAGCTGCAAAGTCTTCGAAGAGCAGAGCCTCCGGTGGGTATTTGAACACCCACGCTCTGTTTTACTGCGGCGAAGTTGCAGCGTCTCCGGTTTCGTCGTTGGTGTTGGATAGAGAGTTTTACCAGAACCCCAGATCGAGGGACGGAAGAAAGAAGTCGAGGAGCAAGCGGAGGTCTCCGAGCTCGAGCCGTAGATATTTCTCTACGAGCCGGAGACTCTGCAGAGCCGACGCAGCTTTCATCTCCTCCAGCAGCGACGACGACGTGTATTTCTCGTCGAGGAGCTGGTCCTCTGAATCCTCCAAGAGTCGGAATCTGCTGTCGTCGTCGCGGAGGTGGTCGGCAGAGGATGGTGCTTCTGCTACATCAGGCTGCGAGATGATGATGAAGGACAGCGTGGCGGTAGTGAAAAGCTCGAGCGATCCGTACGAGGATTTCAGGACGTCGATGGTGGAGATGATAGTGGAGAAGCAGATAATGAGTGGGAAGGATCTGGAGAAGCTGCTGCAGAGCTTTCTGGCGTTGAATTCGCGTCATCATCATCGCGTCATTCTGGAGGTGTTCATGGAGATTTGGGAAGCTCTGTTTTGCGACTATTCCTAAAACGACACTCTATGCTGCGTTTCACTCTGGTTGAATATTACCACAACCTTATATAGTTGCATTAGTGGTAATATAACTAACCTTATGGTTATAAGGATGTTCCTAATTAGTTCATGAAAGAAATGAATGTTTGCCTATTTTCTTTACCTGCTCATTGCGACATTATAGTCTCACATATCATGTTGAATTTTACTAATTCGTTAAAAAAATATCTCACTCTTATAAGTTTTGAAACAAGGATTCAATATATCTCAGCGATTAAGTTTCGATTCCTGATGAAGCCAGAAACAGAATTCAGGTGGGGTCATGGATAGAATTGAAAAAAAAAACAACGATTCAATATAAACTAAATAACATTTCTTTCATCGACCGATGCGAGACATTTCCGCAAATAAGTAGTAACGACCAATGTTTGTATCAAACTGGATAAAAAATGTAATTCACATGACACATTATCAGACTGGTGGAAATATTCGGTATGAGATGATGAAATCACATTCAGAAGAGTCGAGCCAAAAAAATAATCAAATATAAAACGACTTAGTTTTTGAATGTTGTTTGAACAAAACGATGGAGTTTGGTTTTTATATCTTATAACTTTTGTAACAAAGCTCAATAAAAAAACACATAAAACGGCGTCGTTTTACTTTAGCATGAATGTTCTGAAATGATGAGCTGATAACATGGAAAAGCAGGTTGACATTGTGAGACATGAAATGTTAAAGTAATTCAACAACTTTTTACATGAAATTTTAACATGTGGAGCTTGGTCCACGGTGCATAATTATGCAGACAGGCGGCAGAACGAAGGGACATATAAGAATGTACCTTACATGGGTTTAACCTAAAAACAGAGAAAACAATGGTATGTTTTCAAAACGTGATGTGATACGGCGCTTCATCACTTTATACAAACCATGAAACGTTACTGTCTCTGGAGTGGGGACCTTACCTTCCTGGCAGCCCTTTACTCTGTTTTACTCTGTTGTGCACAGGTAGCAGAGCAGAGCAAAGAGGGAGGGAGGGAGGTTTCAGAACCGAAAGTGGAACAGAAGCAAGTGACGTCTACAATGACTCAGCCCAGCAGAGTTCCTATTCTGTGCGGTTTTTAATGTCTCTTCTTATCCTAAGCTCTCTATGAACATTCCTTTTCTGTTTTGTAGCATGGAATTTTAGCAGGCTGGTTTTGTTGGGGTAGTGGAAGGTCTCAAGGATCAAAGAATGTGATGAGTTCAATGAGGTGGTCAGTGCTCAGAGTTGCAGGTTGCATTGATCAGTTCACATGCGCATCCACTGTTAGCGAGTAGTCGAGGAGGTTGTAGCGGTTGCCTAATTTCCACACAGTAGCATGTGTGGGGCTAGACAGCTACAAGTTCTCTTGGGTTGGAGATGGATATATGGTAATCTAAGCACTTTTTCTTCTTCATTGGATCACTTTTTTTTTTTTTTTTTTCAAATGTCTTTTGGACATCAAGCTATCTCAAAGTATGGGTGGTTGTTCAGCCAATGAACTTGTGTTCATGTCTTTTATGAAATCATTAGGAGCTTTTGGAACGTGAACAGATCAACTGATCAGGACGTGGCTGCGAGATGGGATGATGTCAGGGATATGGAGCCACCGGCGATTTTCTCTATTTTGAGGCACAAATTGTCATTTGTATTGCAGAAGACTCTGAAACGGATTCCTATTTAGAGATGATTACATTTAGCTTCTGCGTTAAAATAGGTATATATCATTTTTTTGACGATCCCTCATTTATAATAATACTATACTGAGTTATAACAAGTAATCTCTCTTTTAAATCTTAAAATATGACGTTAATTCTTTATTTTCAAATTATAATTTTATATTGACTCGACTGAAAATACAACATAAATGTGTGCTTTATAATGCTAGGTGGACCTTGATGTGACAGTGGGCTGGTTTATTTTCAGGCCATGTTGGAATGGGCCTGAACATTGAAGCGGCCCAACCTGTCCCATGAGGGAAGATGACACCCTCAAACAATCTCAATCTACATTGAGATTTTGAGATCACAAGGCAGGAAAATATGGACAACAACGTTTTCCTCGACTAAACCCTGAACCCTAAATCGAGCAACACACATTGTAGAGGAGTTCTACTACATGTGCATTCCATTTGGTGTCACCATTATCTCTATTATAACTTTGACCCTAAACCCTAATTTAAATAATCTACATTCTACTGTATGAGACTTGGGAGGACAAAATAAGGACACAGATGAAAATGGGGCATAACAATTTTAATGCAGGAAGAGATGAGATGAGATGCATGCTGCTGGCCACCGCAGTGCCCTGCAACAATGGAGGTTTACAGATGCTCCAACATTAATCTCTTTTGGTCCATGTCTACAATGTATCATATGCGCCACGTGTACCATACCCAATATCCAAACATGGTTGGGTGGATTGTGGGTGACCATCTCGGATCCCAGTGGCCTGTCACGTGCCAATATGGACCATTACCCTAGCTTCCTCCTCTTAGCTTCAAGATTGTACAAGTAAAAGTAATTAAGCTACTCATTTTTGCAAAACTAAACCCTACCCAAATGATCACGCATCCATAGAGATGGACCAGCAGCTTTAGTAGCTTTTGAGGGATTTTAAGCTCGAGACCATTAGAAGATGATGTTAGTGTGACATGAAGAATCTGAAGAGTTTGCAAGTGATATATACGCATCTGCTAGACATAAGCACTTGAAGAATTGTCCCACATCGCTTATTTGAAGGATACTAATTCACAGATCAATGACTTGATTGCGTACCGGTATGGACAAGGAGTTGGTCGAAGAGGGTAGGACTGCTGGAAGGCATTGGGTGTATGGATGGGGATTGAGAGGGCCAGGCAGGCCAGGAGCTGTAGGTCCAAGTTATGGTGGGGCTCTAGGGAGGACAATGACCAAGTTAATTAGTAGCGATTTTGACACAAATCAGACCACCACATCTACCTCTCTTTCTTCATGAATCTAATCCAGATAGGAACATTGAGGTAATAGCCTGAAACTAGATATATACAGACCCTACCAGCCACCCAACTATATGAGTAATTTCACAAGGTCATATCTTCATGTAAGTAACCATGTGGTTCTAGGCTTTTTAAGCCTGGATATAGTCCGGTCCTCAATGATACCAAGCTCATTCTGATGCTGTCGCGAGTCAGACCTCAAAGCGGGTATCTATGATGCGATTTCTAGAGCTTTCTTCATGAGTTCAAAGCTCTAGAAATCGCAACATGATGACCATTATGATATTCTTTGAGACGCGTAATGGATAGAGGGTGTATAAATAGTTGGTAGAGAGTTGTAAGATCCTCTTTTCCCACTTGCTCATATTCCATTCCCTTCTCTTTGTTCTTCCATTTATATATTCTAGCTAGCTAGGGTTCTTTTGGATGTATATAAATAAGACTGATCATAGCACTTTAATTTGTACCAGGGACCATATGGAATAAATGTCTATTGCAATTGTTGTTGTATTAAAGACCATCTTACCTGCACTTCAAGGTACTATTCTCAACTTGGAAAACGACAAATACATCTTCAACTATCACTAAAATCCTCTCCACGCAAAACTAAACCAATTCCAAAAAACTCCTACACCACAAATATACATCATCTTACAAACCCTAGAAAAATCTTTTAACACAGCCCCCTACAAGAAGTTAATATGCACACACACATTGTGAAAAATGACCTAAATCAGTGTCAAATAAATTCGGCTCTTTAGGAGGATTGGTCACAAGGGTCCATGAGCTAGAGCCTTGGTGTACTTTTTGGCATCCTCATTATCAATATTCTCCGCAATTCTCCTTGCATCCATGGATGTTCCAAGTAAACCACGCTTTGTAAACCCAACTGCGTAGAGTCCATTTTTGCCCTTCCATCCTCTGGGAAATGATTCTCTAGGAAATCCATCTTTCTCCGAAAACATACTTTCCTCCTGTGACGTCATTTAGGTTTAGCATTGTTGTATTTTCAGGTTGATTAACAACATGTCACATACCTTCAACCATGAGGGCACGTTACTTCTATAGCCCGTGGCTAATATGATCGCGTCGAATCTCTCCGATCTTCCGTCCACAAAAACTGCTGTATCGCATGTTATGCTCTTTACTCCGGGCCTGACCTGTTCAAGTTTAAGGTTGTTTTTTGCCTTTGATATGTCTGACAAAGTTTTTATGCAGGTAGAAATTGTTGTGGAAGTGTTTTTTGAGCAAGTTTTAATGTAGAAACCTTAATGTGGCCGGATTTGATCTTGGCAAAAGTCCCAACATCTAAAACCGGAGTCTTCCCTGAAATGCTCTTGAGCTGCAGTGGACCGACCTTTGGCCGGTGCAGATCGAACCGAGACGTGTCTCCAATCAGCAAGTATGATACCATAAGTAAGAACCGGTCCACGAGCCTCACCGGAAACCACTTCAGCAGAAACATGGACAACCCGAATGTCGACTGCCCTAACATCTCTTGTGGCAAAACATGAACCTTCAAAATCCCAACACAAAAATCTTTAACGCAATAAAAACCTAAGGAATCTCCAAGCCCTAAATTTGGCCCGAGTGGTCCTTGGAAAAACAAAGTGAAGTACACTACATAAAGAAGATATACATACACAGACCACATGCGTAAGGGCTAAGTTACTGCGCAAATATCGCGCATGCAATCTCAGATTCCCAACAAAGTGCGTGGAAGCTTTGACACTTTCCCAGAAAAGAAAAGTATCCAACTGCTGTACTTGCTGCAACTATCCAGCTACCATACAACTAAAAACCCTAATTATTGTTTTCATCAATGATCATATTCTTGTCCATCAGGGCGTGGTCTAGTAATAAAACGGACATCAAAAATCTAGAATAAGAAAAATAAATAAATTTTTTTTTAACAAAACCAATGATCATATCCTTTTCATTACTGGTAGCTTGGTTTTTTTCATAGAGTATGAAATGGAACGACACCGTTTAAGTCAAGACCTAGAAAATCAAACTTTAACCTAAGAAATTGATAAGCTAGGGTAGAGGAATGATTACTTACTGTATCCCTGACAACAAGGGAGGGCTTAGCATTGAAGTTGCACAGATCCAAGCAAACCTCCATGCCAGAGTTCCCACATCCAACCACCAAAACCCCCTTCTCCTTAAACTCTTTTCCACTTTTGTAACAGCTAGTATGCACCACCGGCCCCAGGAACTCCCCCAGCCCTTCAATATCCGGGACCACCGCCTCCGCATTCTCCCCCGCCGCCACCACCAGCCACTTACACGCATATTCAACAACCTCTTCCAAACCCTGATGCCCTGATCTCACACTTCTCACTCTCCAAAACTCAAACTTGGAGTCATACTCGGCGCTGACCACTCTTCTGTTGAACTCCGGCTTGATACCAAAATGCTTGGCGTAGGACTCCAAGTAGAAGATAAACTGCTGCTTTGTAGGGTATGTTGGGAAGTTGTCAGGGAAGGGCATGAGCGGGAGCTGGCAGAACTGTTTGGGGAGGTGGAGGCGGAGGCGGTCGTAGGTTTTGAGTTTCCATAGGGAGGCTATGCAGTTGGTCCTCTCGAGGATCAGGGCTGGTATGCCTCTCTGTTTCAGGCACGCCGCCACGGCTAAACCTGACGGTCCGGCCCCGATTATAATGGGGCCCGACACGTATACAGACTTAGAAGTAGGTGCTGGTGCTGTTGTCATTGACGAATCCACCAAATGATCATGCACTTTCTCAACTTTTTTGGAAGACTCCATCTCAGATGTCAACATGGCCAAAAGCTCAAAGAAACTGCGCCACCAGGGCAGAGTAGGTAAATCCCATAATCTGGGAGTTGTTTGAATTGGATCCTTCAGTAGCTAGCTAGCTAGCTGATCATGTATGGAGTAGGGTGGAGAAATTTTGATAGATGGGTGGATGATTGGGGCTTTGACTTTATCCAAACCTAAGAATTGATTGAGCTGTTAGGGCGCCGGCCAGCTGCCGTGAATGGAGGAGAAAACAGAGCATGAAGCTCTGGGCTAACCAGGAAAGAAAGACCAGAAAGAAGAAGACCAAAGCTTTGGAGGAGGTGGTGATGATGAGGATGTAGACGGGCAGTTGTGTTTGGTTTGAGTGTGTAGTTCCTAGAGCGATTTAATGTGAGAGAGTTGTATATGTTGATTGATGTGTGTTAATTCCAGAGTATATATAGAGTAGAGAGTTAAAGGTTGCAGTGGAAACGTGATGTAAATTGAAGGGCATTGACCTTAAATTATATGGATAGTTAACTGCCATTAACTAGCAATAACTTCCTCTTCACCTACTTTTCTACATCTCTAAGTATGACTCATCATCACACTTAGCATTTTCTTAATGGTAAGTTGCACTTTTGCTGACATGCATAAGATTTCAACTTCAAACTCGATTACTCCATTTTGATATGTGAAGCTAATTTCATGGTGGTGGTAATAGCTTGCTGCTGAGCTATCTTGATCGTGCTTAGATTCTTCAAGTCCTGAAACCCTAACTTGGGATTCATTACTTTCAGCTTTCACAAGACTTATCTATCTTTGGGCGGAGACGTTCCTTTTTTGCTAGATATAGCATACCACATCCTCACGCGACTCAAAAACTTAAGCTCATGAATAAAGTTTTTGTAATCCAATATATCATAGCAAACTATCATTCAAATTAGCGATGTGGGACAATTCTTCAAGTGCTTATCTCTAACGAGGCGGCGCTTTTGTGAGCATGTCATGCGTCACCCAATTTCCATAACTCCATTTTGTTTTTTCATCAACTGTCTTTTTGGTACGGGCACTAGTGACTAGCCGCCCTACTGGTAATTTTCAAAAATAGATTCAACCAATGATTTTGCGGCTTTGAGTCTCATCTTTGATTAAGATTAGAATTGCGACCCTATGATACAAAAATAGGTTATACCATCATAACCTCCTTAGAACTTAAATTAGGGCAACAAAGTCTAACCAAATCAGATTCTGCAGGTGGGCAAAGAGAGGGGCTTGGAGATGCCTCTCTCTGGTCACAGGTTCTTTTAAGTGGAGGATGCATATGTACATATGAAATTCAACCATGATGGTATAAAGTTTATGCTCATACCATTTACTAAATACACAATAATATGTAGAGAGAGAATATGTAGGGTTTGATGAACCAATTCGATTTTGATCGTATGGAATGTCAACAAGGATTCATTTGATTAATGTTATTGCCATGTAATGTCAGTAGATATATTCCATTCATTTTGTTTTATAAAAATTTAATTTGCTTGAGTTGGGAAGATTGCAATGGACATCATTATAGTATTAATGCTCTTTCCCTTTATATGAGTCATTAATTATCTTTATTCTCTTAATTTCATCAAATGTCCATGTGGAACATTCGAGAAACCCTACATGGTATATTCTCAATCCTTGAGCAACTTTACTCACTACTTGCCTTCTTGGAGATAAAATTGGAAGGAAAATTACCTTTTGTATTTGATTACCATAAAAATATTAAATTAAAATAAAAGTATATACTATAAATTTTTCTACACAATTTTCCTTTGAAAAAATCATTCTTTCATTTCGACAAAAAATTTCCAAAATCCAAACAGAGATTAGAGAGTTTTTAGTCGGTTGCCGACCTGAGCACAATGCATAACATTACAAGAATATACAAGAAATGAATCATTTAGTAGCCATCCCTTTGGCTGCACCCTAAATCCCAAGGGACTAAATTGTAGGAATAAACCTAAATATGTAACACTAATTTTGATGGTGTTGGATGGAAGAAAGCACACTGATTTGTTAGCTAGAATGAAAATAATCGTACAAACAAGTTGGAAAATAATTCAAACTGAACTGAGTTACACATGCGGAAATTAAATATAATAAACAATACACGACTGACTACTGCGTTATACTGAAAGTTGAGAGAGGATGGGTGAGGGGCTAAGGGAATTCAATGCTATGTTGCACTGAGTGATTGACAGAAGATGATAGGAGTGATTGACGCGTGTCGTCGTATGCGTCAAATAAATTTAATTTCGTACTTAGACACTAGTGTAGTGGGATGTAGGTTCGATCCTGCAAGAAACTGATTCTTGTTAAGTTATTCCTATAATAATAATGAAAAAGGAGGTTGTGAGTGATTTTTTAACAAAAGAAACGAGAAGAAGAATTCCAATTATGAAAAATATCAATCCAGAACGATCACTGGTGACTAACATTTATCACAGACAATAAATATCCTACGTTATAAATCATGTAGTCTGCTTTGACAAAGGTAGTATACTAATTAATACATTCCGAAAAAGTAATATATTCTAGTTTTTCTACGCAGACATATCACGACAAATGTGATAATTAACATAGTAGTTACTACTTAACTTTACGATAAAGTTTCTAGTAAGTGTTAACAATAAGAATTAAATAAGTACAAAAGCTTGCCTACCGATTTAATTCATAGAAATAAACATAGAGAATTAGTAACAAAAAAGCTAACATATGCAATAAGAATAAGCCTCAAAGCCTGCTATCACAAATTCATGCGATGAATGGAAACAATTGATTCAACTACTTTTAGCTAAATACATCATTAATAAAAAGAAAGGAGTAGAAGAAGGGTGCTGATGTTGCTTGAAGTGGGCCAAGACTAATGACATTTCACTTCCTCAATTCCTCACGACTAGCTATCTTCCCTTGATTTCTTGATGATTCAATTTTTGTTGTAGGATGTCTCTTTATATAGTGTATAAACTTTTGACATCGGTAACACTTGACCAATGACATTTGACTTCCTCCATCTTTATATAGGATGTCTCTAAGTCTTTCATGTCAAAATGTGTGCCTAACTCTTTAATTTTAATAACCTCAATTTTGGAGTTACTCGTATAATTAATATGCCATCGACATACAAGAGTAGGTACACTTTCAGATCAGACCTAGGTTTTTTCAGATATAAACAAGTATCGAATTTCCTTCTCAGAAAACCTAGAGATAACATATATGTGTTAAACTTAATGTCCCGCTTCCGGGCCATACTGTGACTTCTTAAGCAGGCAGACGTGATTGGGGTATTTCTTATCAATAAAACCTAATTGTTGATTCATATAAATAATTTCATTTAGGTTTTCATGCAGAAAAGCAATTTTAACATCCATTTGATGTAACTCTCAATCATGTACTGCAATCATAGCCAATAATAATCTCAGGGTTTTATATTTCACTACCCCTCTCTTTGATTAAAATTCTTTACAACCAACCTAGCTTTAAACCTAGGAGGGTGAGTCAAGATATCACCTTCATTGACCTTAAAACTCCCAATTGTTTTGGCTCCCGCAGGTTTAGGTATAAAAAATGCACACTTACAGATATGAATTAAGTAAACTCCATTGGACATGCAAGAATCATTCATTGTATCATAATTTGAAGAGCAGACAACCCCATGAAAAGGGTGGTATGAACATAATCTTGCAGCATTATTCTACCTAAACATGTTTAGTTAGTTAGAAGTTCCCCAGATGATGTGATCTTCCGGAAGGAAGTGACAAATGGGGACGCTTCCGGGCACCACCTTAAGCATCTGGAATGCTAAGTTCTTAGGGTTCCATCGCGCGGTGTTTGTGTGGCATGCAACCACCGCATTCACCTTGCTTCCATTAGCTCCGATCAACGGGACGCTGTATGCCCTAGTGGTGGCAGCTGCATGGCAAATGAACATGGGATAGGCGAAGTTCTTGGCATGACACGCCACCGTTTTGCGTCCTGCGAATCTCTCGACTCCTTGTTGGACGGTGTACTCTTGCACCGTCCGATCATTCTCTTCGACCTCTGTGGATCTGACTTGAATTTGGCTTCCTAGTTTTTCAATGCTGAAGTCGACCATCTGTTCCAAAGAAGCCGCGCATAGTTCGGGCTCGCCGGACACGGAGGGAGTCTCGCAGTCATTGATGGTTTGGTTCACCACTTTGGCAGCTGCCGAGTTGGGGTTGATGGAAAGGCGAGCGAGAATTTGAGGGAGATCTTTCGAGGACATGGGCATGGATTTTGCAACTTGTGCTGGAATGAACTTGGCTTTACGAATGGTGGTGGAGAACTGGACACTGAGCTTGGAGCCAGCCTTCAGTTGGTGCTCAAAGAAGAAAATATCAGCATTGCTGCTGGTTGCAAGCTCCTCTTCTGTACCGGCATGCTTGTACGAGAATGTTCTAGATTTCATCACTCCACCACTTGCCAAGAACAGGTTTGCACCACCTTGAGCCGAGTACTCAGCCTCTGGTAAAAAGTAAACTTGTCAGCTTAGATCAAGATATATACTTGAATTCAATCTCCCAAAGTATTTCTCACCCGGCAAAAACTCTTGAACAGATCTGGGTATGGGGGTGTTTGGCAGCTTCGTTGTCCAGTAGAGTTGGGCTGGTGAAGCATCATGGCCAACTACAACCTGCGTCATCAATTTTCTTTGTTAATGACCAACAAATTATTTAGCTCTACGATACATTGTAGGCGTGTCAAACTCACAGAGAGAAAAGCAAAAAATGCAGCAAGGAACAACGCCATTAGATTAAAAATAGCCTTGCAAGAATTATGAGTGATATTACAATTTTGAAATTGCTGTGAAAATGAATGAGCTATGCATCCACATTTATAGATAAACAAATAACTGTGTTGTGAGCGGATAACTTCAATCAACTTGATTCTCAAACTCCAATCAATTTGATTGCAAAATTACTCAAGTTCTCCAATCAATTTGATTGCAAAATTACTCAAGTTAATTTTGTGGAAGTATCAAATATAATGATAATTGGTTGGCATGTTCTTTCATTATTTAAAAATCAGAAATCAAAATATTTGTTATTGTTTTTTGAAAATACAGCTTGATTTAGAATTTCCTATGTTTACATTGTGAAGCTTATTTCTTAAAGCACTCTCGACTTCTAAGTAGAGGTTGGATTGTCCTGGCAAAAGACACGTTCATGGGACCTTTTTGATGAGCTAGTAATTAAATCCCATTCCTGACCTTTGGACCAAAACACCAAATATCTGGAAACATGTCCAAACACTTTGGAACCACATAGCATCATTCATTGTCAACAAGAGGAGAATGTCTTTTAAAAAAAAACCCTTAAACTAATTCACTCGAAATATACAGTCTTTACTGTACATATTGTGTGTTACACACAAAGTTGTTGTAGGATGCAAAACTTTATCAGAGTGTTAGTCCCATGATTATATATGACATGTTTTTGTTCAAAGAGTTGTTCAAGTAAGTTAAAAATATCCGTAGAATACTTAGAAGTTAAAACTGCAACACTGAAGTGAGAAGATGCAACGCAAGGTGCTATAGCAAGTGCTGGAGTACGCGCTGGCTGTAAATCAAAGGTGTATATTCTCAGGAAGCAGCAGATTCCAAGAATCTAGGGGGCGGAGCATATCTTCGAGATTACTGGGGTCTTGGTTGGATCCCAGAATATCTTCAACTATATACTGGAAACGCAATCTCTTGGTTTGGTAACAAAATGAAATCAACAAATATTCAAATACTTTCTTTTGAATATTGGTTGAGATACTTAAGGAGATTGTCGTTGGCCATAAAAAGCAGGCGGAACGAAGTACCATTATAGAAATATATAAGATAAGTTGAGGTTAAGTGAATGAGTGCACCCATCGAAGATTGGAGCTAAGTTATCACTCAAGCACGAGAACCAGGAGTATCTGCTGAAGCTATACGTTTCACAAATCATGTTGCAAAATAGATCTGTCCAGCTATTCGGGAGGACGTTGAGTGGACGAGCAGCAGTTCGGGAGAACGAAGCTGTCGTGACAAGCCATAGAGAGGGATCTCTACACTGAGGTGGGCTCAGTGCGCATCCAGACGAGTCGGTGGTAGAAGGACTTGAAGAGGGTGTCTTGCAAGTTTGTACTTCGTTGTCCGATTGTTACTAGTGGATTGTTGCTTGTTGAGGTTAGGAGAACACCCCCACCCCCCCCCATTACGGGCATATTGTCCCGAAGTGGGTTACCAAATCCATGTGACTCGTATTTACTTTCATTCGAAACAGTCGAAACATTCCTTACGTGTTTCCTAAGGAGTTGTCATAACAACCGTTGAGACAAGTTCTATCATCCATACTAGAACTACAAGTGGTATCAGAGCGGGCATCCGACACACAGGTGAGATCGGAGGAAACTCAGAATGAGTGTAAGAGATATGGGGAGACCTCCCAGTTTTGAGGAAAATGAGTTTGGCTACTGGAAGTCAAAGATGAAAGCTTACATCAGATCGGTAAATGAATATGCGTGGAAGGCTGTTGTTGAAGGTTGGGCTGTACCATTAAGTGATGCAGATGCTATTGGAGTAAAAGCACCAAAGCCAGAAAAAGACTGGATTGAGGAGGAGAAGAAACTGTTCCAAGGGAATAGTCAAGCTTTGTATGCTATTATCTCTGCCGTAGATAAGCGGAACTATAAGTTGATAGCTGGTATTGAGATAGCGAATGACGCGTGGACCATTCTGGAAACAAATTTTGAAAGAGATGCTAAGGTAAAGAAGACCAGAATGCAGATGCTGAGGCTTAGCTATGAGCAGCTGATGATGAAGGATGATGAGACCATAGCTGACTTCAACAACCGTCTGATGGATATAGTGAATGAAATGGCCATACTTGGGAAGCATGTGTCAGAGGCTGAGCAGGTTGAAAAGGTTCTCAGGTCACTTCCTCAGAAGTTTGATGTCAAGGTGACAACCATTGAGAAAATTGCTGATTTGGAGAACATGAAGATGGACTATCTCATAGGATCTCTCAGAGTTTATGATGGTCAAGTAGTTTATCATAACTACTTGACCATCATATTCATCTTCATCTCATAAACTCTGACAGGCTCTGCACTGAATCTCTTCATTTGGATTTTGATCATTCTCCCTACACTTGCCTTTTTGAAATTTGTCATCTTTGTGAGGATATCCTTGGTCACTACGCTCCTCCTTTCCTTGGTATCCATGATCACTACGAACCTTGTAATTTGATATTCTCTTGTCCATCTTTTTCATGAACCTTCCAAACTATTTGGTTATCATAACTACTTGACCATCATTCATCTCATCCTCAGACTCTGTGTCAGCGTTTGTTACAGCGGACTTTAGAGCAATTCTAGTCTTCTTCTCTGCTGTCTTTCTGCTATTCATCTTCATCTCATAAACTCCGAGAGATCCTATGAGATAGTCCATCTTCATGTTCTCCAAATCAGTAATTTTCTCAATGGTTGTCACCTTGACATCAAACTTCTGAGGAAGTGACCTGAGAACCTTTTCAACCTGCTCAGCCTCTGACACATGCTTCCCAAATATGGCCATTTCATTCACTATATCCATCAGACGGTTGTTGAAGTTAGCTATGGTCTCATCATCCTTCATCATCAGCTGCTCATAGCTAAGCCTCAGCATCTGCATTCTGGTCTTCTTTACCTTAGCATCTCTTTCAAAGTTTGTTTCCAGAATGGTCCACGCGTCATTCGCTATCTCAATACCAGCTATCAACTTATAGTTCCGCTTATCTACGGCAGAGATAATAGCATACAAAGCTTGACTATTCCCTTGGAACAGTTTCTTCTCCTCCTCAATCCAGTCTTTTTCTGGCTTTGGTGCTTTTACTCCAATAGCATCTGCATCACTTAATGGTACAGCCCAACCTTCAACAACAGCCTTCCACGCATATTCATTTACCGATCTGATGTAAGCTTTCATCTTTGACTTCCAGTAGCCAAACTCATTTTCCTCAAAACTGGGAGGTCTCCCCATATCTCTTACACTCATTCTGAGTTTCCTCCGATCTCACCTTTGTGTCGGATGCCCGCTCTGATACCACTTGTAGTTCTAGTATGGATGATAGAACTTGTCTCAACGGTTGTTATGACAACTCCTTAGGAAACACGTTAGGAATGTTTCGACTGTTTTGAATGAAAGTAAATACGAGTCACATGGATTTGGTAACCCACTTCGGGACAATATGTCCGTAATGTGGGGGGGGGGGGGGGGGGGGGGGAGTGTTCTCCTAACCCCAACAAGCAACAATCCACTAGTAACAATCGGACAACGAAGTACAAACTTGCAAGACTCCCTCTTCAAGTCCTTCTACCACCGACTCGTCTGGATGCGCACTGAGCCCACCTCAGTGTAGAGATCCCTCTCTATGGCTTGTCACGACAGCTTCGTTCTTCCGAACTGCTGCTCGTCCACTCAACGTCCTCCCGAATAGCTGGACAGATCTATTTTGCAACATGATTTGTGAAACGTATAGCTTCAGCAGATACTCCTGGTTCTCGTGCATGAGTGATAACTTAGCTCCAATCTTCGATGGGTGCACTCATTCACTTAACCTCAACTTATCTTATATATTTCTATAATGGAAGAGAGCTACATGAACGTCCGTACTTCGTTCCGCCTGCTTTTTATGGCCAACGACAATCTCCTTAAGTATCTCAACCAATATTCAAAAGAATGTATTTGAATATTTGTTGATTTCATTTTGTTACCAAACCAAGAGATTGCGTTTCCAGTATATAGTTGAAGATATTCTGGGATCCAACCAAGACCCCAGTAATCTCGAAGATATGCTCCGCCCCCTAGATTCTTGGAATCTGCTGCTTCCTGAGAATATACACCTTTGATTTACAGCCAGCGCGTACTCCAGCACTTGCTATAGCACCTTGCGTTGCATCTTCTCACTTCAGTGTTGCAGTTTTAACTTCTAAGTATTCTACGGATATTTTTAACTTACTTGAACAACTCTTTGAACAAAAACATGTCATATATAATCATGGGACTAACACTCTGATAAAGTTTTGCATCCTACAACAACTTTGTGTGTAACACACAATATGTACAGTAAAGACTGTATATTTCGAGTGAATTAGTTTAAGGGTTTTTTTTTAAAAGACATTCTCCTCTTGTTGACAATGAATGATGCTATGTGGTTCCAAAGTGTTTGGACATGTTTCCAGATATTTGGTGTTTTGGTCCAAAGGTCAGGAATGGGATTTAATTACTAGCTCATCAAAAAGGTCCCATGAACGTGTCTTTTGCCAGGACAATCCAACCTCTACTTAGAAGTCGAGAGTGCTTTAAGAAATAAGCTTCACAATGTAAACATAGGAAATTCTAAATCAAGCTGTATTTTCAAAAAACAATAACAAATATTTTGATTTCTGATTTTTAAATAATGAAAGAACATGCCAACCAATTATCATTATATTTGATACTTCCACAAAATTAACTTGAGTAATTTTGCAATCAAATTGATTGGAGAACTTGAGTAATTTTGCAATCAAATTGATTGGAGTTTGAGAATCAAGTTGATTGAAGTTATCCGCTCACAACACAGTTATTTGTTTATCTATAAATGTGGATGCATAGCTCATTCATTTTCACAGCAATTTCAAAATTGTAATATCACTCATAATTCTTGCAAGGCTATTTTTAATCTAATGGCGTTGTTCCTTGCTGCATTTTTTGCTTTTCTCTCTGTGAGTTTGACACGCCTACAATGTATCGTAGAGCTAAATAATTTGTTGGTCATTAACAAAGAAAATTGATGACGCAGGTTGTAGTTGGCCATGATGCTTCACCAGCCCAACTCTACTGGACAACGAAGCTGCCAAACACCCCCATACCCAGATCTGTTCAAGAGTTTTTGCCGGGTGAGAAATACTTTGGGAGATTGAATTCAAGTATATATCTTGATCTAAGCTGACAAGTTTACTTTTTACCAGAGGCTGAGTACTCGGCTCAAGGTGGTGCAAACCTGTTCTTGGCAAGTGGTGGAGTGATGAAATCTAGAACATTCTCGTACAAGCATGCCGGTACAGAAGAGGAGCTTGCAACCAGCAGCAATGCTGATATTTTCTTCTTTGAGCACCAACTGAAGGCTGGCTCCAAGCTCAGTGTCCAGTTCTCCACCACCATTCGTAAAGCCAAGTTCATTCCAGCACAAGTTGCAAAATCCATGCCCATGTCCTCGAAAGATCTCCCTCAAATTCTCGCTCGCCTTTCCATCAACCCCAACTCGGCAGCTGCCAAAGTGGTGAACCAAACCATCAATGACTGCGAGACTCCCTCCGTGTCCGGCGAGCCCGAACTATGCGCGGCTTCTTTGGAACAGATGGTCGACTTCAGCATTGAAAAACTAGGAAGCCAAATTCAAGTCAGATCCACAGAGGTCGAAGAGAATGATCGGACGGTGCAAGAGTACACCGTCCAACAAGGAGTCGAGAGATTCGCAGGACGCAAAACGGTGGCGTGTCATGCCAAGAACTTCGCCTATCCCATGTTCATTTGCCATGCAGCTGCCACCACTAGGGCATACAGCGTCCCGTTGATCGGAGCTAATGGAAGCAAGGTGAATGCGGTGGTTGCATGCCACACAAACACCGCGCGATGGAACCCTAAGAACTTAGCATTCCAGATGCTTAAGGTGGTGCCCGGAAGCGTCCCCATTTGTCACTTCCTTCCGGAAGATCACATCATCTGGGGAACTTCTAACTAACTAAACATGTTTAGGTAGAATAATGCTGCAAGATTATGTTCATACCACCCTTTTCATGGGGTTGTCTGCTCTTCAAATTATGATACAATGAATGATTCTTGCATGTCCAATGGAGTTTACTTAATGCATTTTTTATAGGCAATGGGTTTAGGGTTTTTGAGCTTGAAGCCTTTTAGGAATCGAGATCGATAAAAGATAAAAATGAATACAAGATTTATTTGATCGGTGTGATCAAACTACTCTACCATTTTATTTGGCTGCCGACAATATTACTCTAGGCACCAATCTTCACTTTCATGGTTTACGGGAAACTTTCTGAAGCAAGATAGGGCGAGCCCCAATCACTCTTCAATGGCTCCCTCAGATGATTCCGGGTGCAGGAGCTCATTGGGCCTAGCCCAATTCAAAGAAGGACTTTGCACCTAATGGGCCGGCCTCCATATACGAACAAAACGGAATCGCGCACATATCCGTTGGAGTTGAAGCTTCGAGAAATTCGCAGGAAGCTCAGCGAGCGAGCCGACGAAGACAAAGCACGCCGGCAGCAACGAGAGAGACGAGAGAACTCGGTGAGACGGAGGAATTCGATGACGTCGTTTTGTATGTCGATGCCCATCATCTCCCAAAGCCCTAATTACACAGCCTTCGAGCAGTACGAAGCCCTAATTACATAACTAGTTGTAAAGTGAGTTCCGGATTGGCAGAGGTATGTGGAATTGTTATCTTCATTTAGTTAGGAAACTTCTCAGATGAATTGGCATGTCTGCAATTGCAGTTTTTATTGAAGAGCATTTGCTGAAAATTGAACTGCTGGCGGGTTAGATTTTCTGAACGGGAAGCATGTCATATGACTAAGCTTTCAGTGCTTTGATCTAGTCCAATAGCAAAGTTGAAATGGTGACTGGACTCATGTTAGGCATAGTGGATTTATCTTGGTCTAGTTAGTCATCTTTAGGGAGCGCTAGATTGTGTGTTGTTGCTTAATTAAACTGCTTAAATTTACGTAAGTGTTTATCATCTCTGCTGGCGATTTGGGTCGTGCTGACCCTTGTTGTCCGCACTGAGTTGCTTACTGGTGATCTGTGAGGTAGGATCATTATTGTCATGTAAGTTGGGCATTGAAAACAGGTGTATAGATTTATGATACCGGTGGAATCTGGCATATGTTGGCTCAAAGAGTGTTGTAGTTATCATATAGTCATAGTCACTGTAGAATTCTTATATGAATTGGAAATACAAATTAATGTACCTTACTGAGTGAGTTTCATACTTGCAAGCTGATTGAAGGATGATGTTGGTGGGTAGTCCCTTTGTTAGAATATTAGTATGATGTAAGATACCTTGATGTCATCTTTGTCTAATATAATTTTTGTTTTGTGAGGCTCATAGATTGAACATTACCCGACCTGATTGTCATATATAATCTATTCACTTTCAGGAATGGGATAAACCCAAGCTTGGTCGTCGATCTGATATATTTCCTCAACTTAGTTCGATGAAAACCCCATTGATGCGTGTGACATGTTTTTGGCAAACGGAGTCTGTATCAGTAAAAAGTTTGGAATATGTATCAGGGATATCGAAGTAGATCAACAAGGTTCACAAGACCAAGGAAGCTCAAACTTGTTTCAGATGGTGAGCCAGAAGTAGCTGAAAAGAACCGCGCACAATCTTCATTTTGAAAATAGTCACTCAGCAGTGATGATGTGTTCGTATTTCTAAAATGGCATCAAAATGATCTCAAGGTAACAGACATTATCTACATTAAAATATCGAGATTATGATATCTCAAGATATCGAGATTCTATAAATCGTCATGGGAGATCGGGCGGAAGTAGAGCTCATTGGAAGATAACTATAGGTTGTTTCATTGTTGTACGAACAGTCTGTAAAAGCAATACTCGGTGAAGTGCTGATGTTATCGGGAGGAGAATTTACAATCTGTGAGACAGATCGAGGAGCGCTGGTATTCTCAGGAGGAAAATTACGATTTGTGGGAGGCAGATCGAGGTGGACTAAAGTCTATATGAGGAAGTCAAACGCATTCACTGTGATGCAACAACATGGCGGTAACAGATAGAGTTTTGTTAAATAAAATATATTGTACTTGACCATTTGATAGTGAAGTGTCTTTCATTTGGGGACTCCCTGAGTAGGTTCATGGAGCTGAATATGATGATCATATCTTGTATTTATTACATTTCATCATACAAATTGAAATACTTACTAACGATTATCGAAATATTATTATTTAAGTACTATGAAACAATTAGTACAGAACATTGGAACAAACATACAAATTTCACCATCAATGCTTCATGATCCTTGAGAGGAAGAAGAGGAGGATCCAGACAAGGAAGATTCTGAGCTAACATAAAGGCGGTAATAAATTGTATTTTTTTGTTCCCTGAGGTGGTAATGTGGTTTACGCTCATGGTTTGTTACCAGGATCTCTTAAACCCAAGCTTGAAAGATAGTGTGCTCAAAGCTTGTTTTGCCTACTGTTCAGGTGCATTGGCTGCATCAAGAGTCCTCAGCTTCTTGCTTCACATTTTCAGGTAAAGAAGACAAAATACATTGTGTCCCAAAGTTTTACATAGAACACCAAAGATGCTGAACCACACCAAATGACCAACGTAGCCCTTTGCCGTCCCAGAAAGAGCCTTTACGTTCCCCAGGTCCACAGCCAATGCAGTTAAATTCCTCTTTCTCTGAGCCTTTTTTCCCGCCAAAAACCGAGCTTGTAGTTATTGCCACCATTGTCTCTCATCTCTCTCCAGCTTTCACTTTGCTCAAAGATGAAGGGCACATCCAAAGTGATAATGGGAGCAACACTGATCATGATGCTCAGCCTGGCGATAGTTGTAGGCCTCATCTTGGTCTTACTAGCTGAGCTCTACTGCTCGCTTCTGGTCCGCCGTCGCCAGCTCCACCGTGCCACCACCACTATAGAAGATCCAGCTGCAGCTGAGGCTCCAACAAACTCTCAAAACCAGCCCTCAACAGCTCCTCCCTTCCTCTTCCCATCACTCGCTTTCAAAGAAAAAGGCAATGCTGTTTCTGATATGCAGAAAACTCAGCAGCTCCGCCAGTTCCTTGAATCACCCCAGGCTCAACACTCCGGTGCAACAACTTCAGCACTTCAAGTGAGGATCTTGTCTCCACGTCAGCATCACCAAACCAAGCTACAGAGTCCCAACTTCAGACAGTTGAGGATTCAGATGGGTCAGGAAAAGAACATCTTATGTACATATCCAACCCAATGTTTGACGATTGTGGCAGAGCTGCCACCCCATACGCCACCCCTGACACCTCCCTGTCGCGTCTCGGCAACTCAAGCGGCTCATCTGATGAAGATGACGAAACAAGCACACCACAAAGCGGTGCTCAATTCTCATAGCCATAGCCCATAGTTACTCCATTGAAGCAGCTTCACTCTCATCAGGTCAGCTTCTTGGACAATCTCATGTCACAGCGCATTTAAACCTTTCATTTTTTTATTGAACGACTTGGAGAGGAATGGATGAATGTTTTGGGTTCAGCAGATCGCCACTGCCAGACTGTAATGTGTAGTTAACCAAGCTGCCGCATTAATTTTTTTTAATGATTTAGGGTGAATCTTACCTGTGCCGTACTGTCTTTCTTGGACAGTGTTGTTAGGGTTTCGGTTTCTACGCATAGCATTAAAGCGCGCTGTGTGTACAGATAAATATGTCACACACATGAATTTAAAAAGTCATTTTGGAAGAAAAATTTTATGTGTTTGATTTCCTACTTGTCTAGTTGGAAAAGGACAAGTCTTGTTCTTGAGTCTTGACTGGGTCCTCCAGCAGACAATGTAGTAGACAAGAGTGCAATGATCTATGAAACATGATGCAACCTTTGATTACGAGTCTGTTCACTGCAGGGTGGAAATGGCACCAGTCAATAGTTTATCCAAGTGCTTAAAATAAGCGCTGACCTGAAATTTTAAGTACAATAAAACATATTCGCATACTCTTTTCAGCGGTAACGGATTGATTGATGCCGAATTCTAAATCTATACACATGAATACTTGCTTGTATTTATGGATGTAATAAACATTCATCAATCTTGGAAAGGAGAAAAGGTTCAATTTTTTATCTGTCATCAATATTAACTCTTAAATGACAGATAAAAAACCCCCAAGCCCTGATTTGATAATGTCAGAAATTGGACCAAGTTGAAAGCTTTGAACCAACCCAGATCTCGAAAGACAACCTCCGATCAGGAGCTTGAAAAGGAAAAACCCTGGAAACACACCCCGAACAAACCATTCAAATCCATCAAGGCATTCATGTTTACCTGAAGATCTAATAACTTCAAAATTATTAACTACATATTTGTGTTGTTCACACAAGATTAAAAATGACGCTTGAAGATTGTTAGTGTCATTGCAGCAATAATATGATAGACGTCAGTCCAATTGTACACAACAATACGGCTGATTGCATCTAAGTTCAGTATAAGGGCAAATCACAAGCTCCATGACATTATATAAGAAAATTAAACCTTTATTTTTGACATACCCAATACAGAAAGCCTTAATTAGGTTCATAACTGGAATAGAAATGTTTGATCGTAGGTTAGCTTAAGTTTAACTTAGGTTCACTGTGGACGTGTCCCCAAGTGCAGTTTGCACAGCGGATAAGTAATATAATGCAGAAAAGCAAAGTAAAGGACTCGTACACAGAGATTTATAGTGGAAACTCTAGTACAACCGTACTTTGAAAAAAACCACTACCTTTCAGATTTCACTGGAAGGATTTTGAGAAACAATCTTTTATTGCAGTGTACCGATATACTTTTCACAAAAGACTAGACAAGTTGAATAGCACCCGAATCTCCAATTCGTCCTAGACCCACCTTCTATCTTTTCGAGAATCAACTGGACTGCTCTGCGGACGCTTCCCCTTTGCGTTTATGCAGCAGCTCACTGAACTGGTCTATCGAACCCTTCCTCAGACGCAGCGACGTGCAGCAGCTCGTAAACCGCAAATCGACCTCACCAAAAATTGTAAGTTCCCTATTGTAGATCGATGTCTTGATTTGAGACTTTGAAGCTCTATTTGTATAGGTAGGATATCTATCTTGTGTTTAAATCTTTTGCTCCTAATCAAGAAACCAAAGAGATGGCAACAAGAAAAAGATAATAGATATTTCCAAATATGTAAATTAAGATTATAAAATATCTACAATAGAATCCTAATAATATTTTGAATATTCTTTTATTTCTAACCCACAAAAGATATGCATCTAATATAAATTTCGAATGTAGGATCCAAAGATATGCATAATGTAAAAGATTTAGAAATCTAATAAATATAGATATGCAAGAATATTCTGCTGATGTTTGTTCCATCAAAACTGCTGAAGACATGTCCCCACAATTTCCTCCTTTTTGATGGTGACAAACATCCTTTCCTAAGACAGGTAACCAGTACCATAGTTCTAAAAAATAGATTTACCGTGACATTGGACTCGTTCCCCCTTAGGTGACTACGCAAGTGACCTGGGAACGGGTTCCCCCTCAATTTATGCTTCCTGTCTTACCTTTCCCCTTTTGGCATCATCAAAAAGACAAGCAGTGAAGTATTTAAGCCATAGAGAGCACGAAAGACAGTTTGAAGCAGTACGTCTCAGCTAACATCAAAGCTGAGAGCAGTGACAATTGACAAGTACACAGTTTGAAAGAGTAAGCACACAATTAACCAGGCAAAAAAATATGAAGGAAAACGGGAAAAGATATGCGAGAAGATCAAAAAGGGGCTGAACCATGATGAGTCTAAGGAGCTGGGGGAGCACTGAAGGAGTCAGACCGAGAGACGAGTATCTCAAGGAGGCCCCGGATATCAGCCAGGACCATGTCAGTTTGTGCTTGGCGATCTTCCAACCGTTGGAGCCGGTCCTCAGTCCATTGCTGGCCGTCGGCTAGCTTGCGGAGCTCGTCCTCAACTAGAGTGCGCATGTCTGAGGACCCGTTCGCAGCTGGAACCCTGGGGGACAGAGAGGGCAGCTCCCTGATCCATCCTTGGCCGGGAATGAAGCTGAACCCCATTTTGCGAATGGTTGCCTCGTCCAGTGCCCGGCACCATTTGGTCTTCCGGCCCATCAGCTTGTTGCAACCATGGGAGAGCATTATCCTTTTGACTATGGAGGGAAAGCCTAGTGCATGAGTGCCCTGTTCTCGGATATGCTTCATATGGGCCATGATGATCATTGGAAGATTGATCTTTTCTGTTAGAAGCATTTTTTTCAGTAGAACGGCCTCCTGGATTTGGAGGATGCTTCCTTTCTCCTTGCGCGACACAATGTTCTTGACTGTGAAGCAGTGGAGAAACCGGTGTACTGGAGGCATTTTAATCGTCCCTACAGTTCGGCCAGGGGACAGGTCCCCACTGAGAAACCGGACAATCTCCTCCCCATTCATTCCTTCCGGCCAGACTTTGCTCGTGTAAGCCCCATACCCTTCATGAGGCACCCCCAGTACCATTAACAGATGTCTGCTAGAGAATGCGTAGGGCATCCCATATCTGAGGTAGGTCGCAACCAGACCTGTCCCCTTACTTTCCACAGAGTAGGAGTAGAATTCACTGACTAGTGCCTCATCCACTTCACAACTGCTAAAGAGCCTTTCCCATCCTTGAAAACTAAGTAACTCAAGCACCTCATCCATATGATTAGCGACCAAGAATGAACTGTCAAAAATTAATTCTTTCACGATACCTCTGGTGGACAAGTCCACGTTATCCTTGGAAGCAGTCTTGGACACAGATGGCGTGCATGGGCTTGGATGGGAGGATCGGGTCCTCTTGGCAGGCGAGGGAAGCACTGGCTGATCGGGAGATCCGTCCTTAGGCAGCTTTCTTGCCGGGACTGTCCTTTTCACAGACGAGGGCCGCGGAGACGGAGGAGCCCCGGGTGGTCGACGATCCTGAGAATGCGGCCCCAACCACTGGTCTCCCAACCGATCCCGCGTCGCCGGATGTGGAAATCACCAGCATCAACATCATTAATCCGGTGAGCCAAGGGACGCATCGGTCCCGCAGACGTCTCTGTCGCACTCAGCCTCCTCTCATAGAGAAAGCCGACGAGATCGATGATCGGAACAGCTCTCCGCGGCCCTCGTCTGTGAAAAGGACAGTCCCGGCAAGAAAGCTGCCTAAGGACGGATCTCCCGATCAGCCAGTGCTTCCCTCGCCTGCCAAGAGGACCCGATCCTCCCATCCAAGCCCATGCACGCCATCTGTGTCCAAGACTGCTTCCAAGGATAACGTGGACTTGTCCACCAGAGGTATCGTGAAAGAATTAATTTTTGACAGTTCATTCTTGGTCGCTAATCATATGGATGAGGTGCTTGAGTTACTTAGTTTTCAAGGATGGGAAAGGCTCTTTAGCAGTTGTGAAGTGGATGAGGCACTAGTCAGTGAATTCTGCTCCTTCTACTCTGTGGAAAGTAAGGGGACAAGCCTGGTTGCGACCTACCTCAGAGATGGGATGCCCTATGCATTCTCTAGCGAACATTTGTCAATGGTACTGGGGGTGCCTCATGAAGGGTATGGGGCTTACACGAGCAAAGTCTGGCCGGAAGGAATGAATGGGGAGGAGATTGTCCGATTTCTCAGTGGGGACCTGTCCCTTGGCCGAACTGTAGGGACGACTAAAATGCCTCCAGTAACCGGTTTCCCCACTGCTTCACAGTCAAGAACATTCTGCTGCGCAAGGAGAAAGGAAGCATCCTCCAAATACAGGAGACCGTTCTACTGAACAAAATGCTTCTAAGAGAAAAGATCAATCTTCCGATGATCATCATGGCCCATATGAAGCATATCCGAGGGCAAGGCACTCATGCACTACGCTTTCCCTCCATAGTCAAAAGGAATGCTCTCCCATGGTTGCTACAAGCCGATGGGCCGGGAGACCAAATGGTGTCGGGCACTGGACGAGGCAACCATTCGCAAAATGGGGTTCAGCTTCATTCCCGGCCAAGGATGGATCAGGGAGCTGCCCTCTCTGTCCCCCAGGGTTCCAGCTTGCGGAGCTCGTCCTCAGATATGCGCACTCTAGTTGAGGACGAGCTCCGCAAGCTAGCCGACGACCAGCAATGGACTGAGGACCGGCTCCAACGATTGGAAGATCGCCAAGCACAAACTGACATGGTCCTGGCTGATATCCGTGGCCTCCTTGAGATACTCGTCTCTCGGTCTGACTCCTCCAGTGCTCCCCCAGCTCCTTAGACTCATCATGGTTCAGCCCCTTTTTGATCTTCTCGCATATCTTTTCCCGTTTTCCTTCATATTTTTTTGGCCTGGTTAATTGTGTGCTTACTCTTTCAAACTGTGTACTTGTCCATTGTCACTGCTCTCAGCTTTGATATTAGCTGAGACGTACTGCTTTAAACTGTCTTTCGTGCTCTCTATGGCTTAAATACTTCACTGTTTTCTTTTTGATGATGCCAAAAGGGGGAAGGTAAGACAGGAAGCATAAATTGAGGGGGAACCCGTTCCCAGGTCACTTGCGTAGTCACCTAAGGGGGAACGAGTCCAATGTCACTGTAAAGTATGGTAAATCTATTTTTTAGAACTATGGTACTAGTTACTTGTCTTAGGGAAGGATGTTTGTCACCATCAAAAAGGAGGAAATTGTTGGGACATGTGGGGACATGTCCTCAGCAGTTTTGATGGAACAAACATCAGCAGAATATTCTTGCATATCTATATTTATTAGATTTCTAAATCTTTTACATTATGCATATCTTTGGATCCTACATTCGAAATTTATATTAGATGCATATCTTTTGTGGGTTAGAAATAAAAGAATAAAAGAAAAGTTAAGATCTTCAATCCTCACATTTGGGTACACCTCCTCATTAATAAAAGAAGCAAACGTTTCAGTAAGAACAACTGTTTCAATCCTCACATTTGGGTACACCTCCTTAATAAATCAATTTTGCCTTCAATTTGCAAAATCGAGAAGCAAGTGACACTTGCGATCTCAATTCCTCCCTGAATTGGTCGGCATTCGACTCCCAATTTTTGTAAAAATCGACGCAAATTTTTTCTCATAACTCATCAATCTTTTGCTGGTTGTCAGAAATTAGATCAACAGACTGACGACAATATGAGACACACTTGTACATCTTCGCCCATGGACCAAAAAAGAGACATTTTATGTCAATGAGACTTTGAAGCTTATAAAAATATAAGAAGTAGAGACATGAATTTGTGTGAGTTATGAGTAAAAGAATTGTGTATTTAAAGCCTACATGTTATGAAATTCGAAATTAATTCAACAAATTATTTTAAAGATATTTTTCTAATTTTCTGAAAATATTTCTGTTATTAATTAATATGGACCGTTTGATTTGATCTAGATTTAGATGAACGGTTCAGATTTCCAGTACGTTAAATATGACCGTTACAAAATATGGTCGTTGAAAATATAAAAGTTAAAAAGAAATTGGTTAAAGCAGTCAATGTAAAAGTGTTGTGGTTGTGATGTTAAGGTAATGAGGTGGTGCTGGGGTGGTGTGATGTTAAAGTAGTGGGGTGGTGGTGGTGGTAGTGGTGGGTTATTGTTGTGGTGGTGTGGTGTTTTTGTGGTGGTGGTGAGTTATTGTTGTTGTTGTGGTGGTAGTGTTTTTGTGGTGGTGGTGGTGATATTGTGATTATGATGTTAAGGTGGGGTGGTGGTGGTGTGATTGTGAATTTGAACACTCAACCCGTTGAACCCCATTCCGAAATCAAATCAGCTCGCGCAGGTAGCTTCATTGGTTATATCTTACCAAGTAATATGAAATTTATTTATATATAAAATTATATTCTAATCACTTTCCAAGCAATGTGGATACTTCATATTGCTTGTATTTCTACCCACTAGGTTGAGTGTTCTATAATCTTAAAGTTTCATTATTTTAGATCACTCTTTGGACATCAATATTTCATTCAATTTAACTTGTAATTTGATTATGAGTAATCAACTATATACATCTCATATCCAGGTATTTAATCATGATTAATTCATCTCAATCCTAAATATACTAAACCCTCAATTTTAGTTCAGAATCACACCATCATTTTCCTCACATACATTAACTTGAATTTTAACTTATATGTAATCAACTTACTGTTCGGGTACTGTATGCCCCGGAGTTCTGCCAAACCATGCCCTTTCCTCCCGCTTAACTTTCGAAAGTTATATCAAACATTTTTGCGAAGTTTTGACCCAAACAATGGGAGGTAGCACCTTGTATTCGACGACCAGTGTTTGGAATAAAGTCCTGAAAGATACGGTAGATCACTAAGCAAATGTATGTTGCACAAATCACACTTGAGAAACATGTACCTCGACTCTAGTAGTCTAAAGCCCTCCAGCAAACTTCTCATTCTCACTCTTTTTACCCTTGATAACTGGAATTGCTAGGTACTCTTCATATACCCTTCTGTACAATTCTAGGATCTCAAGGACCTGAAATCACAAATAAATTGAACACAGATAGCTCGTGATTATCGTACAAACAAAAACTAATACATCAGCTGGACAACACAGCACAGATCAACGTCAATGGAGATACAGACGGGAAAGAAAAGTCAGCAACAGTGCAAAAGTCTTGATGATCTTTCTGTTGTCAGTGCAAATCACAAAACTAGATCTACTATGTAATAAATATTTGTAGTCTGAAAGTTCAACGGTGCCATGTTGCAAAAGGAATAAAACATACAAATGGCACATTGAGCTATAATTTACCTCAGTATCCGCCTCTTCCTCAGTTGCAAATGCAGCGGGCCCCTCTTGCCATAGAAACTCTTGACTCCTAATATAGTAAAACAATAGAAAACATAATAAGAAGACCATTAAACCATACAAAAGCAATGGTGTCCACTCAAATATCGCATTAGCGCCGAGGATAAGAAAACAAAACATGTATCAACAGATTTTCACCTAATGAAGGGAGTGGGGTTGCTGAACTCCCACCGGACAACATTGCACCACTGATTAAGCTTCAAAGGAAGATCATGATGTCCTCTAATCCACTTCGAGTAATAAGGATACATAACAGTCTCACTAATGGGACGAATTGCTATTGACCTCTATTCAAACTTCCCAGACCTTGTGACCCAAGCAACCTTGATTTAACAAAGTACAAACACGTCAACGGTGTAATAAAAGTTTCCATTCATCCCATACCACAACATTAAGAAGGAATCATAAAAAATAATATTATCCTTGGGACAAGCTGATATGACTCACCTCAGGTGCAAAACCCTCAATGTGGTCTTTCTACCGTTCCAAAACACCAGGGGACACAAATTAAGGGAAGTAGCATTCTTTATATTCATCTTCTTGATTTCAGGGTCAAAGAAACTCTGTGAACATATTAAAATTAAATTAAATCATAGAATGTATATGATTGTATGTCCAACAGTAATCTTACCGAATCACTTTAAATTAGTAGTATTTGAGAATCCAGAAAAAAACATTTGATTAACATTCATTGATTACCCATCGAATTTAAGATTGTGTATCCATCTCCAGCTAAAAACTAAATACACAAATAGTCAACCCAAGTGCGTAGATGCATTTTACCTGCATGGTCTACCAAATTGACATTGCCCACGGCCTCAAAATATAACAACCAGAAATGTCGTAGTACTCGATTCATTTCTCCACTCACAACAACCTGTTCAATGAAAAGTCTAACCGTCATCCATTTGAAAGACCTGAAAACCAATACCGTGGATGGAACAAGAAAAAATGCCGCCTCAGAAGGTGATACATAAAGGCTAAAGCCCATGTGCAATATATAGAGATACCTCAGAATACCATTCACCAAAATTCTCCTCCTCCTCGTGGGTTAAACCAAGGGCAGTTTCTTTCTTGACCTCCTTCTTCTTCTTGCCGCCCCCTGAAAATAAAATATTTCATACCAAATATAAGAAAATACAATGAGAATATCCTAAGCTGAGAAATTACCGGTCTTATGCTTGTTTCCTTTCTTGTCCGCCATATCCGAATGATTTATCTGCAACACACAACTGTTAAATTCAGCATCACATTGCAATATTAGTAAAGGCCCACAAACTCCATTGATGCGGATTGTTGAGCACATCAAAAACCATTGCTTAAACATTCAAAAATCAAAATTGCAACATACTAACAATTACACAATTCTAATTTCTTAAATGTGCAAAGAAACAACTCAACAGAGCATAAACCCCATCTCAGCAACACCAAATTATCTTATCTCCTGACCACAACCCTGCTGACTTCAAAACAACACTCCGTCTCATACAACAACAACATAAAACACAAACCCATTAATCCATTTCGACAATGCATTCAGAACCATTAACTACCCAACACAGACACCCATCTCACAATCGCACATCATCAATAAACCCAATCACCACTTCACTGCCTGGCACCGAATCCCAATCAAAACAAAAACGCATTTCTAACCACGGCAAAGCAAAAATCATACAAAATCAAACCAGACACTCCACCAAAACCAGAATCCGACCAATCCAGATCTCTGCCTCCACCCAGCTGAACAATGAAACGGATGATAAGAGCGAAAATAGGGTTTCAGTTTAGTAAAGCCTAGCCGGATTTTCAACGTCAAAAGCTTCTCATTCCATTATAATTTTTTAAACATTATTGCATCACATTAGGAAAAAAAAAATTGAACTGCCTTATGGACAAATTCAAGTTTTAAAACCTTAACATTTCAGTTTTTTTTTTTTTTTTTTAAGAGATCGATCTTATTTAAATCGGTCTGTTGAGATTTTCAATGATATCGACTTTGCATAGCTCGGTCTGTCAAGTTTTCCAATCGGAACGACTACGGAAGCCCGGTCTGATCAGAAAACTGTCGAGCTAGACATTAATTACCTAGTCACGGCGAGGTGTCATACGAGTTTCACTCAAACCGGTATGATTCAGGAGATCGGTCTAACAGAGACCGATCTCCTGCGAAATTTAGATCTGCAACTCTCCATTATTGCTTTTGACCTTGAAGATCTGCAAACTTTGCTCTCCATTTCCCTTTCTAAGCTTCGTAGCTTTTGAGATTTCAGCGGATTTGAAAGTGATTATTGAGGTAAGATCTGGTTCAAGTATGTTAGAGTTGTTATATGTAGTTAGGGTTCTTTAGAAATCATTAAATTTGTGTAGGATTTCGTTGATAAAATGAAATCATTAAATTTGTTTAGGGATTGTTGATAAAATTATGTTATGTGTTAGGTTAGACATCTTTTATATGCCTGGATGATAGGTTGATGATATGTTTATTTCAATGTCAAATTAAAACAATTTTATTCGATAGATTATGTTAGAAAAAAATCAGAGAGGTAGTAATTTGAAATGTATTTAAAAGATGTGTTTTTGTGTAGCCAAATTAATTTTCGTGTGGTGTATATGATGTTGATTGGTTGGTCTTTTGATTGCAAGTATTCTACACTGGAATGGAAAACATAGAATCTGACTCAATGGTCATGTCGACCTTAGAGACACAGGAGATGTCCGTAATGGATGATTATGACCGAGAGGAGATGGAATACTTGGACCAGATGGATACAGAAGATGGAAACACAGTTCCAGAACCTACACATATATGGAATATTCTAGAATTTCATGATGTAACGGAATGGGATGTGAACGAACCAAATGACGAGTATTTGGGAATAAATTATGGACAGTGGGGCACAACTGGGGTTGGTGCTACATTTAGCACCAAAACTGAAGCAATATACGTCATTCAAAAGTATTCTATTCTTAAACGTGAGAATATGCGACGAAAGAGTCAAAACCTCGTTTCTTGGTCCTTCAATGTCGGGACGGAGAGAGTGATTGTCCATGAAGGATTAGAGTAATAAAGAAAAAAATTCAGCATTTTGGAAGTAACAAAGTACAGAGGGGATCATACTTGTAATATTAATTATATTATGAAGGAGAATGTACACATGAAGAGGCATTTCATTGCCAAGGAGATATGCGATGTAATTACCGAAAGAGTGAGATTGACGCCTATTGATATAAAAGCAAGGATTTCGGTGTGGAAATACGCTACTTGAAAGCATGGCAGGCCAGGCAGCAAGCATTGAAAATGTGTTCGGAGAATGGGATGATTCATTTCAAAAACTTCCCCATTTCATGCAGGCTTTGGTAGACTCAAACCCCGGGACATTTGTAAAATGACATCGTACTCGAGATGAAGACAATGAGTGTATGATAACAAACAGAGTTTGCATTGCTGCATTCACCCATTGTCGCCATGTAATGTGCATTGGTGGTACTCATATGTACGGTAAGTACGATGCAAAATTACTCGTGACAGTAGCACTGGATGCAAAAAATCATATACTGTCGGTTGCATTTGCTCTGGTAGAGAGCGAGAACAATTCAAGCTAGAATTGGTTTATGAGATGCATCCGAGAAGGGGTGACAGAGAGTGATGATATATGTGTCATCTCAGACCGACAAAAAGATATAATCAATGCAATGCAAGATGCAGATTGGGTTGCTCCTCGCGCCTACCACAGGGTGTGTATTGAACACCTACAGAGTAACTTCAACGTGAAGGTGAAGAATTTAACCTTGAAGAAAAATTGGGACACTTGGTGCACCAGAGGCAGCGGATAAAATTTGACCATGAATATAAAGATTGATTAACCTGCTGCTCGATAAATCACAGATTGTTAATTGGTTGGACAGTATTCCTCGATCACAGTGGTCATTAGCATACGATGAGGGAGGCAGACGATGGGGTTCCATGACAACAAATGCAAGCGAGTGGTTCAACGACATTTTGAAAGGTGGGAGGGACCTTCCTATTTGTGCTTTCGCCAAATTTACGTTCTTACAATGCAACTCATATTTTTGCAAACGGCGGGATGCGTGTCAGAGCTGTTATGGATTGTTCCCGCCAAAGATAGAGTTGAAGATGAGTGAGATTAAGGAGAAAGCTAATTACCATCGTGTTCAAGTTTTTGACGCAACAAGGGGGGTTTATCAAGTCACAACTTTCCGGAAGCACCATATACATGAGGTGAATTTAACAGAGGGCGCATGCTCGTGCGGTAAATGAGAAGCATTTCACTACCCCTGTAGTCATGTCTTCGTTGTGTGCAAAGGCGAGTGTCCTACTAAATCCTTTTGCCTATCGATTGCAATGCATTCCCAGCTCCATAGCTGCAATAGGATAATGCAGCCCGTCATTTGTCTGTGTCCCTCCCGCTCCGCGGAGCACAACTGTCTGTACAGGTATGCAAGGACAGCACTACCCCAACTGTATGTCCTCGTCATGGCCAAATCTGACAATAACCGGAGATAATGGAGTGACACTCGGTCTGCCGACAGATCGGGCATCAACGAAGATCCAATCATGCATAGAAGATATGCCCTCGCATATCGGACAATAGTCTCTTCAGATGCATCATCTGGTAAGTCTTCCATGTTCTCCAAAAACCAACGTCTTTTCGTCATAGTAGGCGACCTGGAACGGTCCGGGTAGGCACCAAGCAATTCCACACATAAACTCTCCCAGTCCTCTTCCCTTTTACGGGTCACAACCTCCCCTTCTACTGGCAAGCCAGTAAGAAGTCCAACATCTTGCAGAGTAATAGTAGCATCTTCAGTCCTTAAATGGAATGTATGCGTCTCCTGTCTCCACCTCTTGACCAGTGTCGTGAATAGAGCCCAGTCAGCTTCTATGTTCTTCAATTGGGTCCATGGAGAAAAACCTGCCCTAGCAATGTATGGCACAATTCTGGCATCCATCACCCACATCCTCTGATGCACCATTTTAATAAATTTACCCGCTTGCAATACATAACAACATATTAACTACAAATGACTTGTCCACAAGTGACGAAATTATAGGTATTAACCAAATTTTTATGTTCTACTAACCGGATCAGTCCAAATGTCCTCAGAACGGTGCGTTTGTTATTGTGCCAACACAGTTCCTTCAATAGGTCCAGGCTCAATAATTTGGTTGATATTCATCTGTACGTGCAGTAATAATAACATCAACAAACTAAATACTGATTACAAAATGAAATAAATCTTCGCATTAATTTGTATTCAAATTAAAAGTCTACATATCAATACACCACCAACAAAACTTTCATCCATCCATGTGACAATAACATACCATCTCAAAATACTATCTTCGTATCAATATCATGTCGAACACATAACACATGAATAACACATCACAATCCACCCTATTTCGGCGTAAAATACCAACAATCTTCTTTCAAACACAAAGTATAAATATTATACATACTCGGCAAAATCCTAGACAGATTGTTATTCACTTACCCTACCCCAATTTCAACTGAAACTAATCAAACTCAAGTTTTTTCACACCGTGCAACACAATTCCAGAACCATAGTTGCAATCCAGAACCCAGCAAATACTCAACCTAAACCCTGACCCCAGCAACAAATTTCCGCTTACTAAACATAATGCAACTCACCTCAACTGATTCGTATCTGGTAGCGACAGGCGGCATGGGGCTGAGCAAAATGACCGGGCAGCAGGTGGAGAAGAACAATGACCGATCGACGGCACCAGGCGGAGGAGAAAACCGAAGGACCTCAAAGAGATGAAGGCGGCAGCAGGCGGTATGGACCTCGGCCAAATACTATCTCCTCCGTCTCAATCAAATCGGCCTGGTGACAAATCGATGGAGCAGAATAATTGTTGATGATGGCGTCGGCAGCAGGGACGAGAGGGGCGACGGACCGGAGGAGAAGATTTCGAAGAATTGCTGAAGAAGAAGAAGAAGGAGAAGGAGAAATGGAGAGTTGCAGATTTAAATTTTGCAGGAGATCGGTTTCTGTTAGACCAGTCTCCTGAATCATACTGGTTTAAGTGAAAACGGTATGACACTTGGCCGTGATTAGGCAATTAATGTCCAACTCGCCAGTTTTCTGATCAAACCGGACTTCCATAGCGCGGTCTAATTGGAAAACTTAACAGATCGGGCTATGCAAGGTCGGTATCATCGAAAGTTTCAACAAACCAATTTAACTAAGACCGATCTCTTAAAAAACAGGACAAAAAAGAAATATCATCTTGGGATGAAACAGTTTTGAGAAAATTTGAATTCGAGATCGAACGAAAGTTACCGCGATTCGGTGAATCAAACTTTTAGGCGACTTGTGAGGCTGCCTGCGAATTTAACAATTTTTGGTGTAGGTGCTTCAGCTAAGTAGTGAGACTCGATCTCCACATCACCTAAAGGCGGATTTGCAGAACATGTCGACCTCGGAGAATTTGGGATTAGTGGATTTAGGGTTTTTAGGTCTTATTCATTAGATTTTTTATTTTAATTCAGACTGCGAATGTAATTTGGGTGCTGTTCGCTGGTTTTTTCATCTAAATTAAATAATAAATTCATCACCACCGGATAAATAACTTCAGTACAGCACATTAACACTTACATCAATTAGTTAGAATTTTAATTTAACTTTAGGTCAGACCAATTCAGTTTCAACTCAAAAAATACACTCCTTATTGTTGGATAAAACTTATGGTTAAAAATTGAGGCAACCCTTCCTTGCATATGCAACCTTATGTAAAAGGGAGTTGTCCAAAGCATGACATATTCAAAAAGAAAAATAATCAAAGTTCCCCTGTTCTTGTTCCTCTTGTAAACTCAGCATCAAACCTGCACTTATGACCAACTTTTCTAATGAGGCTGCCATAAATACTACTACCAAAGTACTAATAAGCTAGGTTATTATTAGTAGGGGAAACTGAATGAGATGACCTTTCCCAAGCCACCATGGTTTGATGAAATGAGGAGCTTCTTGGATTTTCAATGATCATCCCATCAACTCCAGTTAACACAACCAATACAGTTTGCAACGTGAATGACACATTTGCTTACCAGTGATACTTAGTAGCTTAGTGATGCATAACTCAGGTTCAAGACTGTGGAAACTGGCAAGTAGTTTAATGTGAGCATTATTCCCAAGCAACCACCATTGACCTTCTTGGAATTGGATGATGACTATTTTGAAACTCTGCAAGTCGATCAATTTATGGCAGCTTGTTCCTACTATAAAACCAGGCATGCATTGCTTCAAAATCATCTCAAACACAAGAAGTTAACTCAAACTCACCTTGTCAAGTAAGGATGCCGAGTGGAGGAAACAACAGCAGTGGGCAGCAGCAGGCAGTAGCATCTAAGGGTGGTAGTGGTAGTGGTGGTGGAAGCCACAGCAGTGGACAGCAGGCAGGAGCCCCCATGTCATCTGGAACTCAATCTGACACCATGAAAGCTCCAGGGCAAAGCGGCAACATCTCAAGGAGTGCTTTTGAGGCCAACCCTGCTGGCTACTTCAGTGACCTGCATAAGAAATAAGAACCTCTGCATGAAGTATGTGCTGCAAGAACTCTATGATGTACTAGAATAAAGGGTTGCACTATGCTGAATAAAATGCAAGTATCTTTAAGGCTTTGTCTGAAGTCTAACAATTGAAATGTTTGGGACTCTACCCTTAAGCTGAACACCATTAGTCCATCAGAAGCAGCTTAGTTTTGCCTAGTCATAATACGGCTATCCAGGTTCCATAAGCATCAAACAGTCATACTATGACTCAAGTTCATTCATGTATATGTGAAAATCACAAATGAGCTTCTGATATACCTATATACTTATGTGACTGGAAATTGGAGTAGAGATGCTCAGTTTAGACATGTCTGTGGCCACTGCATTTTTCGAAGCTGGAAAATGATGACATCTGGGGACTCCATGAGGTAATGCACGATTTTAATCCATCACCAACTTTTCAAATTCCCAAGTTCTGCTATAAAACCAGACAACTAGACAAGCACTCTTGAGACTTGATTTTGTATCTTGAGCGTCATCCAAGTTAAAGCCACGCTCTGTTAAGATGCTTGTCAGTGGATGTGGAAGCCACGAAAGTAAGCAGCAACAACAGAAAGAAGATGAACGTGAGCAGCTGATGGGAGTGGTGAAGACGGGCTGTTGTTGATGGGTTCGGCTTGGCTCCTTGCTTCATACTATATAATTGGGATCTTATATTTCCCTAGCATCATCTTTCGTATTACATGCATAGTATCGGTTGACCTTCAAGTTTCGTATCCGTTAAAATATGTTCGTCCTTTCTTGTGCGGTCCGTAGAGTTTTGCACACTTCTGATGCGGCCGGTGATCAAGAATTTCATTGCGCGGGTGAGGGAGGAAGATTCGGAGGCATAATACAGTGAGAGACGCTTTGTTCATTTTTTTTAGGAAGGCTAATTTAGGATCTATGTTGGAGGTAGCTAGTTTTCTTATTAGGAAAGAGAAGTCAGCGGACATTTTGATGTCGATGTGGGATGTAGATAGAGATCTTTGTGTACATGTGTTCATTGCCTTCTTATTTGTAAGGGTGGCTTGAGTCAAAGGAGTCAGTTAGGAGGACAGAGGAGAAGAAGATCTCTAAGGTTGGTGGTGGCTGTCCAGTGAATGTGCTTATGTTCGTGTCTTTTATCATGGAATCATTATAAGGTTTTGGAGCGCGAGTAGATCAACTGATCGAAATTGTGGCTGCGAGATGGACTTAGGTCAGGGAATGAAGTCACCGATAGTTCTCTCTATTTTGAGACAGAAGTTGTTTTTTGTCTCGCAGAAGGATCTGGCGGACAGATTCCTAGTAAGGGATGATTACATTTAGCTTTTGGCAAAGTAGATATCTACCAGTTTTTTGGCGATTTTTCATTTGTAATTGTCTCATATTAAATCAGAATAAATAATCATCATTAATATTTTTCTCATGACCAAATTAATATTAATCAACTTATTCTAGATGGCTTGAAAATAAATAAGAGGGATAGAGAGAGGTATGTGCATCCCATGCCATTCAAAGCACATCCCAATCACAATAGGTTGTCATGACAAGGGCCATCGATATACCAACATCCATTCATTCTCTCAATTATATACACCACACTTCAAATGTTTCATGTTGTGTGGATTATAATGATGATAGAGACCATTCTATGTATGTTCATATCAATATTAGTAATATATTACTTAAGTAGATGGTGCGTCAGTTTAAGTGATAAATTTTTAGATCACTCAAAACTCCATTTAAATTACATACATTATTAGGATATGATTTGAACTGAACGCATTAAATCGTAAGCTCAAATAGCAGCTAAAATATTCCTGAATAATGACCAAATTTATTAATATACAAAAAACATACTTACAAAATACTATACAAATAAACTGAATCTTTCAATAATATTTAACTGTCGTTTAAGCTCGCGATTTAGTGCCGCTCCTTATTTTTACACAGCCAATTTGCTAAAAGGATGCCATTTTCTAAAAATAATTATCTCCTTTCTATGTCGGGGTGGCACTTCTCTAAAAAAATATATTACAATTTTAAAAAAAGTTGAGAAAAACCCTCCAATACAATCAATCCATCTTTTAAAATTATGCAACCCATGCAAATCCGTAAACTAAAATTTCAATGAAAAACTGGAAATAGTAAAATTACAGACCGACCAAATAGATCCCTTGGATTAAACGGAGACCAAACTGAGAGTGTGAAACCAACAGCTGATGATTTAATTCCAGACTGTCGACAAACAACCAGACACAGAAAACATACTTACCTATATAAACAGAAGCTTAAATGAAGAGTAGCTGAGGATGTTATTTGGAAGAGACGGCCGAATTGTTTACAGTCTTGTCGGTGATGGAGTCTGACCTCTTCATGCGGTGGAATCTGCAGCGGAAGGAGCCTTCGTGGGTGGTGGGCGAGCATAGGCACTGATGACCCTTTTGAGCCTGCCTGCCTGCTGCTGCTTCTGCCGCGTCATTGCTGGCTTTTGGAGAGGTTACAGATACTGTCAGGAACTTTCCTTCCGGAGCCATGAGAGTTGCAGAGAGAAGAAGATGTTCTCAGAATATGATGATGATGTGAAGATGGAGAGGGTTTTTATTGTGGAATAATTATTTCTATGATTTATTAATCTTAATTCCTCTTTAGTGAGATTTTCTGTGTTTAGGGTTTAGTGATATGTTTCCTTTTTATTTTATTTCTGTCCACCTGAAAAAAGATGCGTGAATGATTTTTTTCATCCTAAAAATTATTCTTCCAATACTTACAAATATCACCTTATCATTCTGTTTTTTAAATTTAAAATTTCAATCGTTTATCTCAATTCGGATCAGTTCACTAAGTTTCGGTATTAATTAAGTTCAATTTAGAACGGTTCGGTTTAAAGTTAAGAGAAGGCATCATAGTTTCGAATATGGATAGGATTTATGATGAATGAGATCCTCAAAATATCAGAAAAAAATCCAATGAGTTTCTTGTTTATATATCTAAGTTTGCATAGGGACCAAAAATGAGATAAGAGATGTGAGGAATTTAAAATGAAGCAAGGAGAAATGAAGTATCAAACTGGATGAAGACAAAACAGTTTGGAATGCATGAAAAGATGAGGTTTGTTTCTTGGGGACTTGGGAACTTCACCTGGACGTGGCAAACCCTAAACATAATTAGTCAATCAAAGCTCCAACGTGTATGCATGAGGAGGAGGAGGTTGTTGATTTCATCAGCTCTGATTGGGACTTTGGGAAAGGTGGAGAAGGAGAAGGAGAAGTTCTCTCATGGATAATTTTGTACTTTTATTTTATTTATGATAAATTTGTAAGATTATTGGAACAAAAATGTTACGAGTTCCTTGATTAATGTTGATGAAATTAATGTTAACATAATTTTATTGTAATACTACTATGTGCACTAGAACTCAGTTTTAGCTCCGATTCTTTAACAAGCCACAGATTCAATTAAGGCGATTCTAACCTAAAGCAATGAACAACAAAGCAGACAATCACACACGAGCAATTGTGTCGGTAGTTCAGGCATAAACCCTACGTTACGTAGTCTCGGATCCGATGAGATTCAACTCAACTTCCACTATGAAAGACACCAAGATCAAGATCATTAATCTAATGTATTAAGACTACAATACAAAAAACTTCAACATGCACTAAAGATTGCTGACTACAACACCAAAGGAAGCTAGGACTTCCCAGAAGTCGGCCGAAACCCAATACTTCTTTTCCTGACTCTGGAATATCTCAGCGAGACGCCCATCACCACAGCTCGACCTGGCTCTCCAGCGCAGCACACTCTAGCCTTCACAAGGCCTTGACTCTTTCAAAGTCAGCAACGTTCTCTCTCGAAGCTTTCTCAGATCGCTCGGGGAAGAACTCATCTCTTTTCACTTTTTGTTTCTTGATCTCGATTTTTCAAATTATGAACCCTAAGCCCAAACTGAAATCTATCTAATGTTCACCGTTTCCTTCCAAAACACTGTCATTTTGACTCTAACAACTCAAGCATAAAACTATACCGACTTTTGACTCATTACCCTGCCAACATAAGCCATAAACAAGGCTTTTACAGACTCAATACCAACACAAGTTTGGAATACTTTCAACATTTATCATACAACTACTTTTAAAATTTTGTCAAATTCTTCTTAAAACTTTTTAAATATAAAATTTTGAAATGAAACGATAATGAAGATTAATCAATATTTTATCATTAATTATTTCTTTAATAAATATATATATATATATTGATTTATAATATTTCTTTAATAAATATATATATTGATTTATAATTTTAAAACATTTTAAAAAGAATAACTGGACAAAAGGCGTGGACCGTGATAAATAGACCACAGGCGGCGGCCCATATTTTAAACATCCAATCAAAATGTCCTACGTGTCGGCCCAAGCCCAGCTCCATTCAACCTATACATTACGTTATTAATACTTGACCTGACTAATTTAACTGCTCCCTATTAAATTATTATTTAATTATAAGGTCAACCATTACTAATCAATCAAAATAAATAAATTAAACGTCAATTAGATCAGGATGATGGTGACACTAATAAGTATTATTAGACAAAGAAATTTTAAAAATTAATAAATATATAAACATGCCTTTCAAATGATTTAAGACATTGAGGAGCCACTTTTGACTTTGAACAGAGTGTAAACTGTAAACCTAACTTAAAAACATCAATGTTGTTTAATCGAGCTTAATTGGATTAAGGCATTCCTAATTAAATATAAACATTAATTATGTGACACACAATTCTACGCATTGCAATTTTAATTGGAAATGTCAACCAATTTTATTTAAGGAAATATTGTATACATAAAGTTGATAAGATCTATAAATAATAACAATAGAAGATGGTGCAAATGGCATAGTGAAATCAATTTGATATATTATAACTACTAATGTATAGTAGAAAAATCCCATAAGTTTGATTAAGAGTTTTTTTATATGATATCGATTATTGTTCAAGCCAACTAAACTCTGATTATTTAATAATGATTAACGATTTAGGTTCACTTAATTTGTGCTCAACTTCATCAGAGATGGAAACACGAATCTCTAAACCATAAACTCAACCGATAAATCATTAAAATTCCTAATGTTATGTTTTAAAAGAAATAAAGGAGTTGAGTATTGTTGGAGTTTGTACTTAAAGGTTGAGAATATTTGGATCTGTTGGAATATATATTTGGTGAATTTGTCTCACATTTATTAGTGAAGATGGATAAACTAGTTTATATTGAATTGTAGAAACATGATTCATAAGTTCGGTTTTTTTGTCAGAATGAGGTTATAATTCAATTGGGCTGGTGAATTTCTAAAATAGTATCAGAGTCTATACTTTGATTTGGACTCAATTTGTGGGATGTGGGACTGTCCCAAAAATCACATAATCAAGTTATAGAGCAACTCTGTTTATGCAGTGGAACTTGAAGAACAATTAGAGTTCGTAGGTTGAACCCTAATGAGGCTTATACCCCTAATAATGAGGGACATTGGAATGACAAACCTACAAACATACTTCTTGCTATAAGTAATAACAATGTATTGATTAGGGGGAGCATTTATAATTTTCCAAGTGAGAGGGAGATTGTTGGAATATGCACTTGGTGAAATTGTCTCACATCGATTAGTGAAGCTAGAATAAACTAGCTTATATCGAATTATAGAACCATAACTCATAAGTTCAGATTTTAAGTCAGAATAAAACTCCCAGTCGAACTAATGAATTCCTACGTGATCTATTTATAAATATAGCTAAACATGTTATGTAACAACTTATACCAATGAGTAGTTGCATTAAATTCGTTCTACAATAACATTAACCTCTTCCAAAAGGGTACGCAAAAGAAGAAGATCGGATCATGAATTTTAGCGTCATATGTTTCAATACGTAAATTCTAGCTACATCAACAACCGACTACCTACAATCAAAGAAGTCGGGGACCTCTTAAGAATGAAAGAGCTTCTTAGAAAAAGCTCGTTAGAGATAGAATTGCTTGAATGGGCTCCTCCCTCATAATAAAGCATGTTAGAAAAAGCAAGGTCTAATAATTTATCCGGCCATATACTTTCTCAATAATGTCGAGGAAAGCTAACTCAAAAGTCCTTAATAATACTTTGGTATATGAATAAACAACGTATCAAATGAATAACTCATGTCATGACAAAAACAGTGATGAAGGACAGTTTAATTGGTTGTCGTCCACCGACACGGAGGCTCTCGTAGCTCATGCATTTTCATTAAACGATATTTATTTATGGACGGATCAAAATATATTTATGTATGAAATTGTAATGTTTATTTGGAGTTGAGGATGGAGGTGTTTCCTCTAGTAAAAGTTAGCACAACATGACCTTGTAGAAAATAAATAAATGAGGGCCCATAATCCAATGAAGAGTTGATCTGATGGCCAATTGGATCCCGTCTAAAAGTCTCCTCCTTCTCGATTTCACATTCGCTAAAATGACATGGCATTAATATGATGGCTTGGCTTGATTTCATTTTGTGAACCGATTTTTTAATTGAAATGAATTGAATTATAACTAAAAATGAAATTTTAATTTCCTCAAAAAAATAATTTACATCGTAGGTAATGAAACATAGAAAATAAGACTGTAGACTAGGAACCATATGTCGGATCCAAAAAAATATAATTTAAAATAGATGAATACAAATGATGTTTTCAGATTCCAAATTTATAACATTTCATTTTGTTGTCTTGGCATTGATTGCAGCCATCGAGAACATTTTGTCCTTGAAACCCACTTGGTTTTCTTGGCTATTTACTCTCCAAATTTGACAATTATATTTTTGATGAATAACATTGTCTCAATACATTTTGGTACGCATATGCTCGTGCTAACTACTTCATACATATTATTATTGTATTAATATTTATTGAAATTTATCGATAATTATTAATATATACTGTACCAATATTTATTTATATTCATTTTAATGTATTGGTATAATAAGTAAGAAAAATATAGCTTGAAAACTCAACTTGACCGGAAAGAGTCAAAGTCAGCTATTCCAACTTGTGTCAGCTATTTATATGGAGTATAACACATGAACACAGATCATACGGTGCAGAAACATCATCGATCGTCTCCATCCAGCTAAATTTTATCCAACTGTTTTCTTCTTCCGTTTACCAGACACGTACTCTGTAACCGCCATATCCTCGAATCTCCATACCTGAACTGAAAACAGAGCTTGAGGACCGAGTAGCAGACCAGAGCGACAAGACCCAGATGGGATCAATGGGAGAGAGTGTCAACGCGAGCAAGACGGAGCTCAGAGTGCCGACCATACGCTTCACGAAGCTCTTCATCAATGGAGAATTTGTGGACGCCGTTTCAGGTATCGTTCATCGTCATAGCTCAAAAACAGAGCACGTGGTCCCATCTTCTTTACTGAACTCGAAACTCAGATTTTAGGAGTTTTATAATCTACCAGAAAAAGTGAGTTCCCATAAAAGCTTGATGCTTTATGTCGAATTCGAATCTGGTAAGTTAACGGTTTTCTGTTCTGGCAGGTAAAACATTGGAAACGGTTGATCCCAGAACAGGGGGCGTTTTAGCCAGAGTTGCAGAAGGCGACAAGGAAGACATCGATTTGGCCGTTGAAGCTGCTCGCGCCGCGTTCGACTCCGGTCCATGGCCTCGTCTCCCCGGATCCGTAATCCACCATTTCCAGCCCGATACGAGATTCTTAGAGTTGTATTGTATCCATGTCAGCCTCTAAGTTGAATTTTGGTATCTGGGCTTGCAGGAAAGGGGGAGGCTGATGATGAAATTCGCAGACTTGGTCGACCTGCACGCGGAGGAAATAGCAGAGCTGGACGCTGTGGATGGCGGGAAGCTGCTCGGGTGGGGAAAGGCGGTGGACGTGCCGACCGGGGCCAGCACGCTGAGATACTACGCCGGAGCGGCGGATAAGATCCATGGAGAGGTGTTGAAGATGTCTAGAGAGCTTCAAGGGATTACTCTGCGTGAGCCTGTTGGTGTTGTGGGACACATCATTCCATGGAACTTCCCCACCATCATGTTTTTCATGAAGATCAGCCCTGCGCTGGCGGCGGGGTGCACCATAGTGCTCAAGCCTGCCGAGCAGACTCCGCTCTCCGCCCTCTTCTTAGCGAATCTGGCTAAGCAGGTACGCTAAAGATATTCGCCTGAAATTGTCTCATGACATCGTCACTCTCACTTGTTAAGAACTCTGTGCTGAGAGATATTCATTCGAAATGTTCCACGTCGCAAAGAATGAAAGTTTATATTGAATTCTAATACCGGAACTTATAAGTGCGAGTTTTGATCACTTTGCATGTGTTGGACCAGGCTGGGATTCCTGATGGAGTGATCAATGTTGTGAATGGATACGGACCGACGGCCGGAGCAGCAATGAGCTCCCATATGGACATAGACATGGTGAAACTTGTTCTGTTGAGGATGATGATCAACTGAATTGACTCTGGATCATAACTCGGTAAAAATCTATGCAGGTGTGCTTCACCGGGTCAACTGAGGTGGGGCGACAAGTGATGCAGGGGGCAGCCGCAAGCAACCTGAAGCAAGTTTTCTTAGAGCTTGGAGGGAAGTCGCCTCTCATCATATTCGACGACGCTGACGTTGAGTTAGCCGCTGGCCTGGCTTTCGCAGGATTCACATTCAACAAGGTTCTTGTCGACCCTAGGCTTGTTTGTTTTTAAGGTGATATTATTAGGACATAAAGAATTGATAGTGTTGGTTTTTCCAGGGAGAAATCTGCGTGGCGGGGTCGCGTGTTTACATTCAGGAAGGGATTTACGACAAGGTGGTGGAGAAACTGGTAGAGAAAACCAAAAACTGGGTGGTCGGAGATCCATTGGATCCCAGCGTCCAACAGGGACCTCAGGTATGAAAAATAAAGTTGGTGTGAGAGTTGCTGCCAATTTCTTCTTTTGAGGGCTTGTTTTGTACAGGTGAACAAGCAGCAGTTTGATAAAATCCTGTCGTACATCGAGCATGGGAAAAGAGAAGGGGCCACTCTGGCGGCCGGGGGCAGCGCCTTGGGCGGAGGGAGGGGGTACTACATCCAGCCGACCATTTTTACCGATGTCGAGGTCAGAAAACGCAATCTCGCAAGTCTTCTAGTAACATCATCATCATCAGTTGACAACGAGGTTGTTTTTGTGTAGGAGGATATGCTCATAGCCAAGGACGAAATATTCGGCCCTGTCTTGAGCGTCATGAGATTCAAGTAAGTTTTTCGCAGAATGTTTGACGTTTTTTTTACCATAAATTTTGATTGATGGTTCTCTCGGAGTCGAGTAAAGTTTTGGCCTAATGAGTTGCATGGCAGGACTGTGGAAGAGGTGATCAAGAAGGCCAACAACACCAAGTATGGCCTGGCGGCGGGGATCGTGACGAAGGACTTGAACACTGCAAACACTGTTTCACGATCAATCCGAGCTGGGGTTATCTGGGTGAATTGCTACTTTGCGTTTGACAAAGACTGCCCTTATGGAGGGTATAAGATGAGTGGATTTGGAAGAGATAATGGGATGGAGGCTCTCAACAAGTACCTCCAAGTCAAGTCTGTTGTCACTCCGCTCTACAATTCTCCATGGCTCTGATTTTGTATCTACATGTATTCTGCCATTGATTTCGAAACAGTTGCTGCATAAGATTTTCACTATTTTGGTTCCTCTCATAAAAAGTCATAGTTTAGTGATAAGTGGAGTTAGTTGGTCCTTTGTCGGAACAGCCGCCGAACGAGGCCATTTGGAAGTCGATCCTGGACCCGGATTGAGTCGGGTCGGTTTTTCAATCTTGTGGTTGGCTTTGGGGTTTATCTGAAGCAGAATGATGTCTTGTGCGAAAAGCCCATACCTTCGGTAATAAACAAGAGTCCAATATGAAGATGATAGGGGATCCTAGTTTAAAATATTTAACCTCATTTTGAGAGAAAGAAGGCCATGATCCAAGCCTCTTTAAGATCTTTACAAAATTACTTTCCTTTTTCGTTTCTCAATACAATGTGCATGGAATGTTCTTTGCTTTATGAGAAAGTGGTGTAAAGTAAAACTTTATGATATATAAAATATGATAAACAAACTAGTATGATACTGAAAGATTTATCATTTTAATGAATGAAGTTTGGTAATTTACATACAAAACGTGTTACATATCATCATCTTCGTCCATCATATATTCAAGTCCATTGTCAGGATGTGCTAACATAATTTCGGACGCTATGAAGTTTCACACTTGATTCATCTGTTCTTTTCGAATTACATCGAACAAATTAGAATCAACCGTCCTCTACACCAACTCATGTTCTAAACTATGTATCCTCAGATTATGCATGTGAATAAAGTTATGTAGAGTAAAAGCAGCTAAAATTATATGTGGCGCACATCTGAAGCTGAGGCATGTTCCTACGTATTTTCCAAGTGTTTTTCAGAACACCAAATGCCCTTTCGATGGTCATCCGCAAAGAAGAATGACGGTAATTGAATTTTTCATAAATTTCATGTGGTACGTGACCAATCCGAATGCGGGCATATGATAACGAACATCTCTGTTTGGTCGTGCACAATTCCTTCCCAATCGATGTGTACGTATGTAAAAAGCATATCAAAAGAACAACATGCAAAAACATTCCATGTTTTGATTCTTTTACGTCATCGATACTGAACATCTTGACTGTCACTCAACACCGCTTCGATATGAGTGCCGTCAAGAGCACCAATACAATCCTGCACAAAACATCAAAGATCTAAAAGCTTAATTCTGAAACAAATCCGGAGAAGAGACATGTTTTACGAATTGCTAACCTGGAGATCTGATGCCGCGATTGGGGACCTGAAGCTTCGACGGAGACTTGAATCTTGGAGGGAGTCCTGCAGCTTCTTCGGATGCGGCTGCGGACGCGACAGCTGCGGCTAGTTTAGGGTAGGAGTGTCGGCTGGTGAAGGAGCTTGGAGTGAAGAGTGTCGATGGATTGTTGAATGGTTCAATTGAAGATGAAGAAAAGTGAAGAGTGTCGGTGAAGGAATTGGTTTAGGGCAGGAGTGTGGCAGCCAATTATTGAAGATGATTGATTGTTTTATGATTTAATTGAAATGGAACGAATCAGACCAACCTTGTTCAATCAATTAAACCAAAATAATGAAATCAGTCCGAACCAAAATATAATCCTTCTTCAATCAATGTCTAAATTTATTCTTGCATGCTTTGTGTTGCAAATTTCATTTATGTGAAAACTCACAAAATTACAGTATTTTAAATTTAAGTACTTAAGTTAAGTTAAATTCAATTCTAAAAAACAGACCATAAAGCCTTACTAAGCTGTGTGCATTTACTTTAATTGACAACTTGACCTTTATATGCCAACAAACTTTACACAACTAGTTACCGATAACAAGATGTATTTATGATATCGAAAAGAAAAAAAAAAGGAACTGAAATTACTAGGAACTGAAATTACTTATTCAAAAGGATTCCCTCCTGCAGATGGAATGAGTTTGGTGCAGCAGGGGCTGGATAACCACCGCCCATCAGTTGACTTAGATTTGCGGATGAATCCGCAATCCCATCTACTCGTTGTGGTATACAATGCAAATCCAAGAATGTTGATGAGTTGCTAAACCAATAAGGAACGAACCACATTGATGAAATTAATGGAAATTCAAAAGATGGCCAAGTAACCTTATTTCTGGCATGCTTTGAGATACTTGTTGCTCGAAGTATGCTCCTGGAGATTTTTGAGTAGATTTCAGCAGAAATATAAAAGGATGTCCTAAGGAAGCCTGAACGACAGAAGACACTGTTTAAAGAAATCATTCACCTAAAGCCTGGGATGTGTTAGACGACATTTGAGGTTGCATTTATGCTGGTGAAGGGGCACCAACACCTGAAATGTGCATGCCTGATGATGGATGTAACATTGTTGGCAGAGCATCGTGCAAGGGTGCCATTGAAGGAAACTGCATCAGATAGACAAATATTGAGAAAATGCTAGTTTACTAAACCAATGATTTCTTAGGATCAAATGAACCCATTTAACATATATATTATATACTCTAGTTCAAAAACCATAAAGTGCGGTTTACAAGATTACAAACAGATTTGAAAAACAAAAATATAAATCTGTGCATGAAATAGATTCCATTACAAATTTATAACAGAAGCCAATATGAGTATGCATGAATCCTAGTGGCAGTTATATTCATAGTGATTTACTAGACAGAATACTAGCTACTATATTACTGAGCATTGCCCTGGTTGACTATTTCTGTAAAAATAGATTCATAGGTGTATGCCTCCAACAGAGGAGTAATATTGAAGCCTCACATTATTAACTTTGGGTATGTAATATCGCCAAATAGAATAGCCATGAAAAAATATTGTTCAAAATACCGCTGTACTGGGGCAGCAGAGGATTCATTGCCAAAATCAAAAGGGTTTGATGACTTGGGTGGCTGTTGGAAATGATGAGTCGGCTGCAACAGAGCCACATTTCAGACACAACAAATTTGATCAGTAGCTCAACATCAGTTTGAGGCAAATAATTAATGAGAACCCATTCTGTACAAAAAAAGCATACTCTTATAACATTATAGTGCATTCCAAATACCATTCCAGCATGGTGACCAGTATGCCAGCCTTGTGGTGCAGTGAGAGACGGATGATATGTTGCAGCAAATAGATCCTGAAAACAATACGCTAAGTTATTTGTATATGGCATTTGGAAAGATCAAGGCCAATGGCAAAAATTAATCACCTCGGACAATGCGCTTCTCTCGCTTTAATGAAGTTGTCGTTAATATTGACAAACAAACTGAGGTAAATGCCAACCTGCTATCAGGGTATGAATGACGCCAAGTGTCCCAGTCATTGAAGTATATACACTTTGTGTGCTGTTGACATTACATGAATGATGTCATCTATAAGCCAAATATGAATTCCGTACCTCATTTCCTCCGCATTGAAGAACAGCAACTTCTTGAGAAGTAAATTTAGCCATCTATACTGATTTTACACGGTGTGTAAATTCCCGACTGAAATTAAAGGCATCAAACATTAGTGATCCGTCAGGCTATTTTTTCTATCAAATACCATTTCATTGCTTCATATTTTCATTAATACACAACAATAAACACTACATGATGAACTATCCAGAATTATGAGCAAGTAGAGAGGCACAATCACTGATTGTGAGCATATAACATAAGCAGAACTCACTGTATTCCACTGCATGCCGTACAGACAAAAGTCCAAAAATTTGTGCACACATATTGTGGTCCCTGTTCGGGTTCAAACCTGTCAGCCACTATCATGTGCATAAAGATTAATGCGGAATAAATTCACTGTTTTACTATTGTCCATTCGATTGGTAAAAAAAAAAATTCAATATCAAAAATGCATAAATTATTGCCAACTTTGGGTATGAAGACAGCCTACACAGCTAACATTTCAAGCTTCTATCTGAAATAATCCCTGAGCTGTTAGATGAAATGATAATATCGTTCAATGTCAATCTTTCGGATTGGTTAAAGAAATTATGTTGGCATCATGATGTCAGCAAAAAGTTAATTATTTTACCATCTATAAATGGACTTCAAATAGAAGAGTAGAAAACCAAAGACAACTCAATTTGGAAGACCTACATTATAGAATTTTGTACTAATGAAAATAGGAAAGCAATAGAACCTTGCGACAACTGATGCATTAGCATTTATAGTTACAACTTCTTATGTTATCCAAAAGAAACTTATGTAAATTTGGCTACATACCAACCTGTTGTAATTGATGCAATTCTTATTTGCAGGTAGCTTGAAAAGACTTCGAATCGTTCTTTCATTCCTTTAACCTGCTAGCCATTCCCACTCACTTCCGCAGCCCGCCTAGATAGTAGTACAAGCAAGCCAGCCAAAACCCTCCAAAATCAACTCACAGTTCTCAGCGAAACATTCAACAAATACATCAACCAACAAAAAATTCCTTCAACACTACCGACAACAACAAAAATCAAACATCCAAAGCCTACATTTCCAATCAATCAAGAGGATCATTTGACTTGTGCTCAAATCTTACCTCTCCACTTCTACACCTTCTAAGACACGACTAACTAAATAAAACAACCAGAACCAGCAGATTTGTCATTGAAGCCAACTCGTCTCAGAACCAAAACCCTAAATAAACCGTAAGCACACCTCGCAAGCAGCAGATCAAATCGAACCTCGATTCCACGCAGCATAGCGGATGCAAAAATCATAACGCAGATTACCGAATCGATGCTGTACGATGCGATTGCCGAGATGCTGGCTCAGCACGATTCATATAGCTAATGGCTGAGCCAGTCGTCTCGCACTTGTATGATGATGGACTGTCTAAGCCTGTGACAGAGGAACTTTTTGCGATGATTTGATGTCGTTTTAAGCGCTGCGCTCGCTGGATCTGAGGCTAACGAGCGGGGTATATATTGTTGAAGTTGGGTTTGTTAATTTTTTTACGAATTCGAGTTCGAATTAAGTAGTTATGACCTAAAATATATATATTTTTGGGTTTGACTCTCTTTAATTTTTCCGAATTCGAACTTTAAATGAATAATTTATTTAATTATAGTTAAAGTATATTTGTCTAGCAACAAATTTTAAAATGAAAAAAATGACTATGAAACGAATCGTTTTGATAACACGTTTTTAGCATCATCTGATCTTCGTAATCGTAGCAACAAAAATTAGGTTTCACTTTCCATGAACCAATAATTAGGAGATAAATCGTTTGGATGACTAAAACAGAAGGCAGTATTCAACTTAAAAATTTAATTGGATGACTAATCGAGTGTAAATGAATAAAGAAAAGTGTACATACGAACCTTAATCGTGCTTAAAAACGGGCTTTAATCGAACAAATAAACGAGTTATTTGTGAATCTAAACGAACCGAATACCACTTTGTTCAAGCTTAGTTCGTTTAATAAACGAGCATAGGTATCATATTCGTACTTGACGTTTAAAATCGAACCGAACTTTAATCTAATTTTGACCGATCTTATTGAGCAAATTGTTCACAAATCTATCGACTGTCTTACAGTCCTGACCGGATCGAATTCTAGTTGACTGGTCAAAGAGGTAAAAATGAACCGAACGGTCCAATCCTGAACTTGAAGGGCCATATCGTAAATATGATAAATATTTCAGTTAACTTGGTCAACGAAAATTACCAGACGTTGTCAAACTTAAGCTCAACAAATCAACCTTCTTCCCCAAAATCAATCTTCTCTCTCTTCTTCCACGAAACCCTAAGCAGAAATCCAGCCATGTTGACCTCCAAAGCTCTACTCTCTCTTTTGGTATCCGCTCTCTCCATTCTCCTCGCCATCTTATCCACAACCGCCTACGCCAAGGAAACCACCGCGCACGACGAGCTCAACGAGCTCGGCTTCCCGAACGGCCTTCTGCCACCGATTGTCACTTCCTACCACCTCAACCGCACATCGGGAGACTTTTATGTCTTTCTTGGTGAATCTTGCAAGGTGACGTTGCCTCCCGATAATTATCTGGCTACTTATGACAAGAAGATCACCGGGAAGATCACTGAGAATCGGATCGCGGAGCTTAATGGGATTAGCGTGAGGGCTTTCTTCAAGTGGTGGTCGATCAATGGGATTAGGGCTAGTGGCGATAATTTGGTGTTTGAGGTTGCGGGGATTTCGGCTAAGTATCCGTCTAAGAATTTTGATGAGAGCCCGCAGTGCGAGGGCTCCAAGGCTTCTTCGTGATTATGGTGGATATGTTCAGGTCTGGATTTGGTTATCATGTGGATTATATGATCATGTTCTTGTTGCTGGAATATTCTATTTTGTTGCTAATTGCTTACTTCTGTGACTTCATACACATTCAAAATTGGATCTTGAGATATGTCGTCCAAGATTAATCAGGACTAATCTAGTGTGTATTTGATTGCTGTCTGAACAAGTGATTTTACTTTTGATGAAGTTGATCTGACGGCAGTTGGATGGTTGTCAATTATTATTCCTTGGCTGTTTTGAGTTCATATTCTTATCTGTTTATCCACAGCCGGCACTGTATATACACTTAAAATAAGCCAAATTGCACATGTCTGACTGAGATTTAAGTTAAGTTTCAATTACTCTTAGTTTACTTAGTCAACTGTTTAACAAATGTTAAATTAACATAAACTGATGTATTACATATTGTTTTCAGTTGATTGAGTGCCTGCTTCTACTATCTTGATGCTTAACCCAAAACACGCATGGGCTTTGCAAATAAAAATATCAAATTGGCTTGTTGTGCTCTGAGAGTTATCCACTTGATACATATGCCTCTTAATTTAATACTACAACTTATAGTGATGTGGCTTATGTCGTTGCTGCCGGGAGTTTATCGAATTGTTACCATTCAGATCCTAGGATGAAGTAGCAAGTTGCTAGTTCAAGTTAAAGGGAGAGGACTCATGAAGCTTGAATTAAGCACAAATATAGTTTTTGTTTTACTCTTGTGTGAGTGATTGGCTGTTGTTTAATAATGTAGAGACTTGTCTGTTTGGTTATCTTTTATTTAAGAATGGCTGTCGACATTCACTGTACTTTACAATTTAATAAGCACCTAATAGTATAGAAAAACTATTGCTTTCTGATTACGATAGAGTAATCTACTAGTGACATTACTTAGAAATATAACACCTGGTTTACTTTGCAAGTGCTCCAAAGTACAGATTCCTTAGGCAGCATGGAAAGAGGCACTTTTCTCTAGGGCTGTGTTTAATGTTTTATTTCATTCTGACTTGCCAGATGTTGGTCCCTGAGTTTTCTTTGGCTATTAAACAATTAACTGGACATGTACTTTGTTGAGACGAGTATGTTTTTTATTGGTTATCGTCGGCGTCAATGTTTATTGTATACACAATGTGTGGAGAACTGATGGCTTTTCTTGGACCTGCTGTATCTTGTTAAATCGTCTATTCTTCACCGTACTTCAATTTATTTCATTTATTGTAAAGTATTAAAACAATAATACAGAATATGAGTTGTATGGTATTCATTTCTTTTTTCATTGAAATTTTCTGCTCTGATTGACATGCTCTTCTTTTCTCCGTTATAATTTTTTGTTTACAGGAGTTTGTCATGGTCTTCTAATCTGAAACTACCAAAATCGAACCCTTTCTAATTTGGCCTTGTTTTGTTTTTCTTGCAGGTATCTTTGCTGTCTCCTTTAAAAGCAATGTTGATGACAATGTTGTAATAAAAGCACAAATACGCTTTATGAACTTTCCAAGTGGCTGTTAATATTATGACACTTCAATCAACTTTAAGACGCCAACTCCTGCCTGTATTAAAAAGCAGCATGAGATTGAGCCTCAAATTTAAAGACCTGTATTTAGTATGTGCATTATTCAACTGTGACAGCTGATCACTGCCCTGATGATTTAATGCTTCTCTTCAAGTTAGCTGCATGCTGATATTTCCAGAACCAACTGTTAAATTATTTCCTTTTCATTTGTCTGGAGATCTTCTCCCTTTGGACAACTCATCATCTATTACCAGGTTAGACGTTTAATGTTTTTGGAGTCTAGGGTTCATGAACAGATAATCAAAGTTTTTTCAGAATAACTATCCGAATTCGTTACATTTTTTTCAGAAACTTTCTTTGGTCATGTGTAATGAAATCAAAGTTCTGATCTATCAGCTTAAAAGGTTTTTGCACTGATCATAAGTTCCAATCTTTTGTTGCAGGCTTTCCAATCAAATTATTTACTCTAAAATTAAATGTTGTTAAAATTAATATTTGTTAAGCACAATTCAGGGTTTAGGAGTTTGAAGGGCTGGCCGAAGTGGCAGCGTTCCCTATCCCTAGTCGAAGGACCACTGTTCAGAGCTGTCCTACAACCATCCCTGACGAGTGCCTCCCTCCAACTGCCAATAATATTTTTCAAAGTAAATAAAAAAGGTGAAGGCACGCGCCTTTTAGTGCCACTATTTCAAAACTGAATTCTTTTTTAAATATTGCCATTTTTGAAAACCAAATTTTAGCAAATGTGATAGGTCCAAGGCCACTTTTACAGTTGTTTTTTTTTGTACAGTCATGTCTAATTGGCTGCTCTATGTAATATGACATATTTTCAGAAAATCGATTTTGTCAAAGGCAATGACCTTTTAAACAAGTATTGTTTTTGCTGAAAATGCATTTGACATTATCGACTGTGCAATAGACGTAATATAGCAGATAATTAGATGTTGTCGGTATAATAAATTTAATTTTTTTGAAAGGAACAAAGTGTGGCATGCATATATATATATATAGGATGCAAATCTTCAAAGTGGCAAGTTTTAAAAAATTTAATTGGTACGCAACTTGAGGACTCGCTTTTCTCACTCGCGCGTGTAATATCTACCAAATCGAAAGCACCTCCAACTGCTAACCAAAGCTAAAAGTCTCCTCCGATTTGTTCCCGAATCTCTCTAAAACCCTACTTAGGGTTTGCCGCGCTTCCTGCGCTCCGCATTTTTCTTCTTCTGGAAGGTAAGTTTTTCTGGTGGTCCATTTTCAGCTTCGTTCTAAGTTCAATGAATTGGGATCAAGGAAGATTTGAGGTTTCAGTCTCTGGATGTGTGATGGTCCGTGGCGCTGCGGAATAGAGAGATGTTGTGATTTTTTTAGAATTCGGCGGTTCAGATTCGTGTACAATTTGTTGCATTTCTAAGAAACTTGATGTCTAGCCCTGAAATTGTGGGCTAGTTGATTTGGATAGTTGTGCATTTCTCATGCTGTGTAGCAATGAATTTGCTCAGAGAGATAAATCATCATGTTATCAGTTGAGTTTTTGAGTGTGGTCAAAATTTAGAACCTTGGGAGGTCTAGAACAAGAACATTGGTGTAGGTTGAGAATTTATGAGCATCTGATAGGTGATTATTTTTTCCATTGTCCTTTCATGTTTTCTCCCTTTTATGCTTGGCTACTTGAATTACATGACCTGCATTATTGAAAAGAGTGCGCATCGGAAAACCCGGTAAGATAATTGTTGTGAAAGTTATATGCTCGAGTGGAATGGATAACAAATACTACAGGTGCACTGAACAAGTTGTTTAATATCTATTTGTGACCCATCCATACCATAAAATTCTTGAGCTTTACTTTGGTTCAATCAGCTCTTCCAAGAAGTCGACTTTTCTGTGGTTGGTAACTATTACTATTGTTGTGAATATCAATTTGACAATGTGGTTACATGGATGTTAGTTTTTTTGGAATACTGCGCCATAGCTGTTGTATATTCCCCGTATTTTTTCCCTTCAGCATCCCTGTCTTTCTAGTCATGGCAGTGATTGCTTCTCATGGTTTCACAGGGGTGGCCGCTGGGGAACTGAATATTATGACCAAGTTGCGAAGAATGGACTTGGAAGATAAATTGCTTGCAAATGGTATTTTAGTTTTACCATCACACGTGTTTGATCTTTTATATAGCATTTGGTTTTGTGATGGGGTTTTTTCATTTGTAGGTTGACAAAAATAATTAAACATTTATTGGTACTTGTTCATCACAGTTGTTGATGATGTTACTGAATGAAATTCTTATTCAAACCAACAGTTACTCCTTGTAGACAGCTTCTAATCTTGCATGAGTAAGATGATGGAAATAATGCTACGGCAAATGTGACCACTTGTATTGTTGAATAAGATGCTAGTAAATTTGCTGATATGTAAAATTGTATTGACGCTTGCAAAGCATGTACAGTTGTTATTGTTTTACATTACTTGTTTTGTTATTGTTGTCTGTTGTTTGTGCTTTTCAGCTTCTGGTCTTCAGAGTCTTTCTTCCAGTGTCCATAGCACACCAGAGAAGAATGGTCATTCAGACGATGCTTCAAGAAGCCCTGAACTTCTCCATGAATTCGTCAAGCGTGGACCACAAAAGGAGCTTCTTCGAAGTTGTGTTGATCGTGAAAAGAAACAATCAGCTTCATCAAAAAGCAAAATGACTGAACAACTCAAGACAAGCAACAAATTACCTAAGACGCAGGAACAAAAAAAAGTTACATCTAATCCCTGCTACAATTCTTCAGTAAAGAAACAACCAAGGAAAGGAGAAAATCCCACTCGAATTTGTACAAAACCAGACAAATCTTCAGATTTTGGATGTTCAAGCTCGTGGGTTTGCAAAAACTCTGCCTGCAGAGCTCGTTTATCCTTAGATGACGCTTTTTGTAAGAGATGTTCGTGCTGCATCTGCCATTTGTTTGATGAGGACAAGGACCCCAGCCTTTGGCTGGAGTGCACATCTGATTTTGGTGTGGGATATTCTTGTGGATTATCTTGCCATATAGAGTGTGCACTTCAACGCAAGAAGGCAGGAGTAGTGAACCTAGGACAGTTGATGCAGCTTGATGGAAGCTACTGCTGCACTTGGTGCGGTAAAGTTTCAGGCATACTAGGGTAAGTAACATCCTTAACGACTCGATAAAGTATTTCAATTTATCTAACTACAATGTGTAACTTTGGGTCTGATGTAGCTCGTTTCAAAAAATATTTTTGCAGTTCCTGGAAAAAACAGTTGATTGCTGCGAAAGATGCCCGTCGTGTTGATATTCTTTGTCATCGGGTTTCACTAAGTTATAGGCTTTTAGACGGGACTTCCAAGTTTAAAGAACTGCATGCAGTTGTAAGGGAAGCAAAAAAGAGGTTAGAAACTGAGGTTGGTAGGTTGAATGAGATTTCAGGCTCAATGCATCATGGCATTGTCAGCCGCCTCTCTGTTGCCAATGATGTACAGAACCTCTGCTCTCTTGCAATTGAAAAAGCGGATGACATGCTTGCTATGCTAGCTAACCTAGAAAAAGGTTACAAAGGTTGTAAGTTGTATGGTATTTTTAGCTCGTCCTTTTCTCCAAGTGATGTTTTAAAGTTTATATATGGGAATTTGTATTGATTTCCTGTTTTCATTTCGTGGCAGAAAATTCGCTTCCCGCCGCATGCAGGTTCATTTTCCAAGATGTAACTTGTTCATCTGTGGTCATCGTGCTGGTTGAATTATGTATTTCGGCATCAGAGAATATCAAGGGCTACAAGCTTTGGTATTTCAAAAGCAAAGACGAGAAACAACCAAGTGAACATCTGACTGTATTTCCCAGAAGTCAAAGAAAAATTCTGATATTAAATCTTCAGCCCTGCACGGAATATACTTTTGAGGTAGTCTCTTATACGGAGTCCGGTGACTTGGGTCGCTCTATCGCAAAGTGTTTCACGAAGAGGATAGAGATAATCCATAAGAAATCTATTTCTGCGGATATTCCATGCAGCCAAATAGAGAATTTCAATAGTGAACAAAGTCCTCATAATAAAGGGTCTGAACCAACCATTGGTGTTAGCTCACCTGAATTTAAGCTCCACGATCTTGGGAAAGTTCTGCAAATGAAGTGGGTTCAAGAGCAAGGCTGCTCGGAGGGATTCTCTCGTGCTGACGTAGAAAAAAGTTGTGGAGCAAGTGCAATGATGAAGCTTGAAAAGAAAGAGCAGTTTCCTTGTGGTTCACACACCGGCATTGATTTGAATGTTGTTTCAGTGCCTGATCTAAATGAAGATCCAATCCCTCCTTTTGAATTCTCCAGAGACGGGGACAATGATTGTGCTGTTTCCCATCACGTTGAGAAAGACGGTCAGACAAGATCTCGTGTTAGCAGTGACTCGCATATCTGGGCCATTGAATCACAGCCTGACCCTTGTAGGAAAAGACTTGCAAGCACGAATGAAGAAGCCCACGACTGTGACAGCACTCTGATAGACAATTCGCAATCTGGACTTTCCAACGGATCTGGCGGCTTAGATGAGAACTTCGAGTACTGTGTGAAGATGATCAGATGGCTGGAGTGCGAGGACCATATAAACAAGGAATTCAGATTAAAACTATTGACTTGGTATAGCATGAGATCAACGGAACAAGAGCGCAGAGTAGTCAGCACATTTGTACAAACTCTGATAGATGACCCCAGTTCCTTGGCCGCACAGTTAGTTGACTCTTTCTCCGACATCATATCCACCAAAAGACCTTGCAATGTTCACAGCAAGGGAGTGTGACCATGAACCAAGCGGGCATTTCATCTTTTTGGAGTCCTGTGAATGAACCAGTTCATCGAGCCAGCGAGCGGCTGAGCGATTTCTTATGGTGCACAGGTCTCTCATTCTTGATCAGACTTCTTAGCCACCATTCATTTGCAGTGCAAAGAATGGGGATCATCATTCTGAGCAGGGCATTCTACTGCTCCTAGCCATTGTAGTAGACATTTTCACATTCAGGAAAAACCTTGTCATTTATGTAGTTGATTTACTTTATACTTGGAGGACTAAAATGTAATATTTTGTTTTTCTTTGTAATTTATATCCAGTCCTCCATCAATTACTAACTTCTGATACACCCCTCATCTTCTAATCCTAACGTTTCTGCCCTCCAATTTTTTCATCTTCAATCGAGTTCGAGCCTCTCCAATTCGATGAAAACCCGAATCTGCATCCACCGATTTCCTTCAGATCTACGCCCAATTCATCGCCTGCGTCTCTGATCCCTCTCGCAGTCTCGAATCCCGCCGTAGCTGAAAATCGCGTTACGGCAATGAAATCGGCACACTCGTCGTACCGCGATCGCACCCAGGAGTTTCAGAATGTAGCGGAGAGGTTGAAGAAGTCGGTTTCATCTTCTACTGCGGCAGTTTCGAGTAGCGGACAGAAGCCGGACGGAGGTAGATCGGCCGTCTTGATTCAATCGGAGTTTAATAAACGAGCATCGAAGATTGGCTATGGGATTCATCAGACTTCGCAGAAGCTGTCCAAGCTTGCTAAATGTGAGTAGCTCACCTCGCTTTTGCTTAATTTAGTTGATGGTATGACATTTCAGTTTTAGACTGCTGATTTAGGCTCTAGAAGATATATTTACGTAGACTGGTTGTGGTTGCTTGATTTGAGGAGCTCTAATGTCTGCCGGTGCTGTGAATCCTCTTGGTAGATTCAGATTAGTTGATATTGCCTGATTTCAGATGTCAGGCATGTTTTTTACTGTCTTCATCAATATCTCTTTGGGGAGAAGGGCTATAATTCATCAATGGGGCAAGCAGTTGTGCTCCTAAATGGTATTGTGTAGTCTTCGTCTCTGGCGGCCAGTACCTTGTTTTGGCCTTTGGGTACGTTAATGGGAAATTATAGTGAACCTTAAGTTAGCTTCGTTCCATGGTTCAATTTTGTTTGATTCTTGGCATTACTGTTGAAATGTTAAGTGTGATGCAGGCTCAACCAAAAAATTATGTCCACGGTTAGTTTTTTCATCAGTTTGTAACTAAAAGTGATGCCTGACATTCTGAAGTGTATACATTCTGGTTACTTGTAGTGATTTATTCAAAGGTGCAAGATGCTTCTTTAAAAGAGCTGTAAAAGATTGATGTTGTAAGTAGGTTCTAGTTTTCAGCAATTGTAGAGAGCAGAGGCATCTGATTATGTGGTTTTCTGCTGATTGACCAGTGGCAAAAAGGACATCAGTTTTTGACGATCCCACTGTGGAGATCCAGGAGCTGACAGCGTTAATCAAGCAGGATATTACTGCTCTTAATTCGGCTGTGGTAGATTTGCAACTCCTTTGTAATTCTCAGAATGAAAGTGGAAATATATCAAGTGACACCACGACACACTCAACTACTGTGGTGGATAATTTGAAGAATCGTTTGATGAGCACCACAAAGGAGTTCAAAGAAGTTCTTACAATGCGGACTGAGGTACACTCTGCTGTACTAAATAATGAAGACCTTCATTGTTTATGTTGGCAACCGGATCTAGCATGACTGAATTTTAATTTGTGCAGAACTTAAAAGTCCATGAGGGAAGACGCCAGATATTTTCTTCTACTGCCTCCAAGGAGCCTTCAAACCCGTTTGTTCGCCAGCGCCCACTAGCTGGTAGATCAAATTCTAGTGCATCAGCATCACCTCCTCCTTGGGCCAATGGAGAATCATCTTCTTCTCAGGTTTTCCCTAGGTAAGTTTATGTTAAATTAAATCGCATCATACTAGACAGAATAAACCATACAAGAAAGTTTTACCATAATAAGATTCAGTGTGCTACATGGTTGAATTTGCAATTTCATCTCCTATGGTGTTCTGGTTTCAAAATTTTATATATAACAATTATTTAACAAACACATGTCCTTTAATTTGAAAAACTTTTTAATTTGTTACGGGCTTGGGTTCCAGGAAACATACAGATGTAGAATCCCAGCCATTGGTGCAGCAGCAACAGCAGCAGATGGTCCCATTGCAAGATACATACATGCAGAGCAGAGCAGAAGCTCTTCAGAATGTAGAGTCAACCATTCATGAGTTGGGCAATATATTCACTCAGTTAGCTACCATGGTTTCGCAGCAGGGAGAACTTGCCATTAGGTTGGTTCATTATCCCTTTCTCATACTTGCAAGACTCTAAATACACAAATGAGGAATTCTCCGTTCGCTTAAAATAAAACAAAGATTTTGACTCTTTACACATGGTCCTCGATCAAAATCTTTATGGCTGTTGATTGTTTTCTGCTCTTATAATATTCTTATCGTGTAGAGTGTGCGGCCAGTCTATGATTCATCTTTAGTTGTTTCTTCTACAAGTATACCTGTTACTAGCCTCCTCAGTCTAGATACAAAAGTTCTTCACTAATGGCTAGTGGGCATGACCATGCGCAGGATCGATGAAAACATGGAGGACACGCTGGCCAATGTTGAGGGAGCTCAAGGGCAGTTAATGCGGTACCTCACCAGCATATCCTCCAACAGATGGCTGATGATCAAAATATTCGCCGTATTGATAGTATTTCTCATGATTTTCTTATTTTTCGTGGCATGAGGTAAGTAACACTGTGTAATAAAATCGGCATGTTCTGTTCAAATCCAAGTCCTTTGAAAACACAGTGGCGAGAGTTCCGCTGCATGAAAAAATGTTATATCTGACGTCAGTAATGTTTTATCAGCATATCCAAGTCCCTTCTGTATATGTACGGTGAAATGTGAATACAATGAGATTCGAATTGAAATAATTACGTAACGCATTTTTCAATTTCGTCATTTTTGGTCATGTCGATTTTAAATACTTATTTCACTCGCAGGAAGGAATGGTTTCAATTTATTTTTTCAAATATAAAAAATGTTCATGAGTCTGAGCATTGTCAACATAAATTACTTCTAGATAAATAAATCAAATGAACATGAAATCACGTCGTTTTAATCTGTTCATTCCGACTTTAATCTGAAAATTTTGGACATTTCCATCAAAACGACGTAGTTATAGGACAGAGTTTTAATTGGAGCCCACTAACGCCGTTACCGAACCCACCTCACGCCGTCTAGTGTCAGTCCGTTTACCAAACAAAATTCAAAAAACCACAAAGCGGGGATTTTCAAATTCAACTTATCTATCTAATAACGGTCATCAATCTCTTCCTCCTCTTTAACACCGCTCATCTAAAACCCTAACAATCCTCAGATCTAACCTCCACCGAGCAATCCATGGCGTCCCTCACTCCAGGCATCCTTCTCAAGCTCCTCAACGCTATGAATTCCAACACCAGAGTCACCGGCGACCACCGCTCCCCTCTCCTCCAAATCATCGGCATTGTGCCTGCCCTGGCCGGCTCGGATCTCTGGCCCAATCACGGCTTCTACGTCCAGCTCTCCGACTCCCTCAACTCCACCTACGTCTCCCTCTCCGACCGCGACAACGACCTCATCCTCACCAACCGACTCCAGCTAGGCCAGTTCGCGTATGTCGACAGGTTCGAGCTAGATTCTCCCGTACCTCAAGTCTCCGGACTTCGTCCGATTGCGGGGCGTCATCCGTTTGTTGGGAGTCCGGAGCCGCTGGTCGCGAGGATTTCGCCGTCTAAGAGGGATTTCGTGATTCAGCCGGTCTCGGATGAGGATCAGCTGATTCATCCGGTGTCGGCATATGTGTCATCTCGGAAGAAGATAGATTCGGAAGGAGAGAATGAGAGATTTCAGGCGATGAAGAGTGAAGGGAAAGTTGGGAAGGCTGCTACCGGAAGAAACTCAAGGCTGCCACTTGCGGCTAGAGACAATAATGAGAATTCTGAAGAAGCGCCGCTCAGTTCCAGCAAGAAGCCTCAGAGGTTCTCGTCTCCTGCGAGCTCTAAGAGATCTGCTTCTGTAGGGAGGAAGATTGTGAATTCCACTGAAAGAGATCCCTCGCCTGCTGGAGGAAGAACATCGAAGAGATCTGCTTCTCCTGTTCCATCAAAGTGCATAGTCCCAAGCTTAGCTGCGGCTAAGGACGAGAGCAGAAGGAATTCGCATTCCAAAGAGCCTGCAATTGTTGTTCCGTCAAGATACAGGCAGCCTTCTCCGAATGGGAGGCGCTTGGCATCACCTGCAGGCAGGAGGACTTCATTATCTCCAGGGCGAAGGCTGTCTATAGGGATGAAGGCTTCCCCTTGTATTGGAGCTGGATCTGATTCTGGTGGCAGGAAGAAAATGGCCACCATTGTTGCTGAGATTTCTAGGGTATCGGAAGCTCTCGTTGGGTCTGGAAAAATTAGCAGGAAGAGCTGGGATGAACCTTCTGCCGAAGTTACAGCTTCAATTGAGCAGAAAGAGAAGCTTGTTTCAAAGAACAAGCTTGATATGCAATCCTTGATTAGGACTCAGGTAATTACTCTTAAGTAGTTACCTTTTCTGTATTTCATGATTGCTGCATAATTTTTCTTCAGCAACGTCCAGTACCTGTTATGAACACCTAGAACTGTCTGTGGTCTCTGATTGATATTTATCAGGTGATTTCATATTGTGCTAGTTGTAGAATACAGGTCATCTTAGCAGTGATAGTCAGCACTGATTCAATTTTGCAGGCTGCAATGTCAAGGCGTCTTAGTGATGTGCATAGTGTACAGCTGAGTGAGGATGAGTCTTCAAGTGATGGCAAAACAATAACGAGTAGTGCTGGAAACATTCCAGGGCCTGACAAGAAACCTCAAGCTGCTTCAGAAATTATCATACATGATAAGAAATGGAGTGATGGCAGTGTTCCTCTTGATGCCGTCTCTGCAGACCTAGCTAATCTTGGAAAGGTATTTAACATGCATTCTGAAATAGACTGCATACGAAGTGCTCTTCGAATCTTGATGGCTGAATGTAAATAATGCTTTTACAGGGTGCGTTACAGAGAAAAAATATTGCCTCCAAAGCTGCAGCTGAAGCTCTTGCAGAGGCCATGGCTACTGAGACTATTCTAAGAAGTTTGAGGTGCATGCAACCTTTGCTCTCTTGTTCCCTTTTCACTCAAGGATGATGGAGGTTCTGCTTCATTATGTTATTTATTTGGGGGTTAATAATTTTTTCGTTCTTCTGCAGCATGTTCTCTGATTTATGCTCATCATCCAAGGCTGGAAATCCTTTGCCAACTATTGATCGATTCTTTTCGGTGTATGATGATGTAATTAGATCAACTCTGGCTATCGAATCCTCTGCAGCTGACCACAATAGTGATGCAACTCCCGAATGGGATCAAACAAAACTGCTGGATCTTTGGGTTGAAGCTGCTTTGTCCACTGATCTTCAAATTGTGTCCCTCATTTCAAACCAGCTTAATGAGCAACCATCAACTCTAAAGAAGACCTTTCCTAAGGGCCATTCTCTTGCTTTAAATGTGAAAAGGGATCACATGACCAGTTCCTCCTCTCCCTCTGATGTTGGCGCACTAGGGTCTTGGAAAAAAGGCAGTGGAATGAAAGAGACCAAGGACTTGGCCATGAAATTGCAATCAGAGATGCAGACATGGTTCTTGAAATTTGTTGAAGAGTCATTGGAAGCTGGTTTTCGGGTATTTGGGGAGCGCAGAAGTAGCGGCGGGAATGGGAAGATACCTCTTGATAATGGCTCCATTGCTGCAGTCCTATCCCACTTGAAACGAGTGAACGATTGGCTAGATCGGATCGTCTCGAAACAAGATGAGCTCCTAGCTGGGAAAATAGAACGCCTGAAGCGAAAGATATATGGATTTGTAATTCAGCACGGAAACTAATCATCGCGACACTCCTCTGCAATGGGTAACTTTGGTTTGCAACAATTCATTTTTTGTCTTCAGATAGAGCTTTTCATGAACTAGTTTGCATTGGAGCCATCTACTGTTAAGGCAAAATATATAATAGCTGAAACGGCATCGTGTCGTGTATTATTGGTCTGTCACATGGCTGTTTAATGAAAAAATCGGCATCAGGGTTTATAGCCAGGGCTACAAATTAAATGGGGCACGTGTTGTGATAACAAATTAGTTCCGTGCGATTTCCAGAACCTCAACTTCTTGGCGGTAGAGTTGATTAGCAAGATTGGACAAGTAAGCAATACACACGACAACATTAAACAGACCATCTCTACATATTCAATAAATACAAACAATATTTCATGTTTTTGTGTAGATTCCAAATATCTTATGTCATCACAGATATTCATTTTAATTATGTGCAGGTTTACACTTTACAGGAACGAAATGTGATTATTTGACATTTGTGGCTGGGATTTGTTTAAACGGAATCATTTAAATTATATTTTATTATCATTGTGGATCGAGAGGAATCTAAACATGAATACAACTGCTTCGTTTCTTCTTACATAACCTTTTCATATGTGAGAAATAATAAAAAAGCAATCAGTAAAAATTATTTATATTAAACTATAATATATGGGATCACCCTCTTGAATTAGAATTCGATTAGAATTTGTTAGAATATACACTTATTAAAAGTATCCCACATCACCGTAAATAATTATTTATATTATATTATAAAATCATGATTCGTAAGTTCGAGTTTTGCATCAGAATTAAACTACAATCAATTTGGACTTGTGAATTCGTACATAATTGAATTCAGTTCATACATAATTTAATTGCTCGAGATTGACGACTGGCACTCAGACTCACCCTTGAACGCCTTTACACAGCTCAGCCTTATACGATAATTATATATGAAGGCTAAAGAAAGATGTCTACCCTGAATTTATCCCATTTTACTCATTGCTATGTTAATTCTAATGCATGTAAATCTCTTATCCATTATTTTATCTGGCCACATGGATTGTTGACAGATTTGTGGTTCACAATTAAGTGGTTTAAGACCTATTTTAGAATTTAAATTTTCAATATTTAAGTTAAATTAAATTAAATTAAAGTCAGTTAAGTAAAATAAAGTTAAATTATGTTAAGCTGAAAATGAACATATTTTTAAAAAGTAAATCTACCACCACCTCAATCCACAACCACCACACCACCACCACCCCAACTACACAACCACCAGCATCCAACAACACCACCACCTTTCTAACCCACCACCGCCACCCCACCCCACCCCAACCATACCACCACCACCACCGCACCACTACAACCCACCACCACCACTCCAACCCATCACCACCAACCCACCACCACTATTCCTAATAAGCTAAATATTTTTTGGCCTTACCAGTTTTAACGGACCGGGCTGATCCTAATCAAAATTACAAAGTCTTAGCGCAGCCCGATGCCCTAATTTTACGGGCTCGGACAGGACTTTGTAGGATCGGCCCGAAAATTATCGGGCTTGAAAGCCGTCAAATATAATATCAAATTTTAATTAGTATATTTATATTAAGCATTTAACATATATGTAAAGATTAAATAAAAAAATATGAACACGTAAAAATTAAAAATAATGATTCATAAATAAATTGACAAATCTATAAATACACTAATCAATAAACACAAATATGAATAAATAAAATAAATGTGAATACACTAACAAATTGAAGGGCCGAATCGGGCCAATCAAAGAGCCGAATCAATTAAATTTGCTAGACTCTTGCCAACGTTTTGTACACCGTTTATCGGACTGAATTTTAGGGCTAGGCCGGACATAGCGTTATGGACCGGAGGGTCAGGCTGTGGACTTCTAGTTTTAGCTCAATGCAACGTTGTCGTTTTGGTGTTGGAAATTGTTATCTGTCTTAAGATTCACTTCCAAATGACAGTGAATGATTCTCTATGAGTAATTAAGATTTTGCTCAATTTTTAATATAAATAAATAATCCCATAAAAATTCCATTACTTTTTGAATTTCAAACACAAATCAAACATTAATGTTCGTTTTCTCCTTTTTTTTTTTATTCTCAAAATTTTGAAGAACCAAACGGATTATGAAATTTAAAACGAGTCTTTCGAGTCTCTAAATGTTGATTGTAAGACCCGACCTTAATCAGTTGGTACATTAAAAAATAATGATAACTCCAAATAAAAGAAAATAAATTGAATAATTTTAAATTCATAAAATAATAATAACTTGAATAATAATATTAAATGGCAAAGGGCAGGTGGAGAAGAGAAGGGAGAAGTGGTGGGTTGCGAATTCCAATTGACAGCTCACCACCACCGCTTTTTCAAATCCTTAATTCCGAAAAATTCACAGCAGCCTCAGCTTTCATCCATCGCCTTCTTCATCGTCCTCCTCGTCGTGATCGCAAACCCTAGCTACCAAGCTAGCGACCAACGGCGCTAATTTGGTTTGTAGATCCACGACCAAATAATGTTGCTGCTGTTGCTGCCGCTTTTGCTTCGTACGCCTCTCCCCGTTCTCTGCTGATTTCACTCTCCCATCGGTCTCAACCGTCTCATTTAGGTACATCTCATCCAATCATGTCACCGATTGTTCTACCTCATTTTACGTGTTTCCCAGATTCCGGTGTTCTTCCCCGATTTTAACACCTTAAGAGATAGATTTTATGTCTTGTTGTTTTTATTTTTGAGTATGTAGAACGGAGAGGATCCATTTAGAACGATGCATGCCGATTTTCATCTGTTGCCAACGACGCGAGTGAGATGAGAAATGAGATCTTTGTTGGATTGTTTTCATTTGATACGAAAGTCAGATCTGGATCTGATTGTTTTCGGAATTTGACTGCTCTAGTCAGTCCGTGGTTTCTCCGCTGTTTGCAATTTGACAAACTTTGTTCCGGGTTCTGGATTTTCCTTTATCTGAATTTTATGTTCATGTTGTTTTTTGTTTATGCGTAGTTAAAATGGCCCGAGTCTGGAGATGCTTTCTTGCTCTGGTGTTTCATGATGTTTCTATGTTTACTTTCCATGAAGGCTAACAAATTTGTAATTGTGATATATTGCCAGGAGACTTGCAGTTATTGGACAATCAAGCAGGGTAATTTTCACCGAACTAACCCGTTTCAGTAATCTCATCATTTAATAATGGTTGCCACTGCTGTCACTGCATCAATCCTTCCGTTGCCTCCCTATGTTCCCGAGTCAAACTCAAAGAACTCAGGCAAGCTTGGAGGAGGGTCTGTGAACTTCAAGTTGAATCCTAACTCGTCAAGCAATTTGCAAGTTAAGGCTAACGCACAAGCACCTCGCAAGATTAATGGTACCTCTGTTGGTTTGACATCACCATCAGAAAGAACACGGGATGAGTATTCATCGCATCAGCAACCGAGGACTTTCATCAACCAGTTGCCTGACTGGAGCATGCTTCTTGCTGCTATTACCACTATCTTCTTAGCAGCAGAGAAACAATGGATGATGTTGGACTGGAAGCCTAAACGGCCTGACATGCTTGTTGACCCATTTGACTTGGGGAGAATAGTTCAGGATGGTCTTGTCTTCAGTCAGAATTTCTCAATCCGGTCTTATGAAATAGGTGCTGATCGCACCGCATCGATTGAGACATTAATGAATCATTTGCAGGTATTGTGGTATCATCATTTAACTTTTGTATTGAACTTCATAATTTATTTGGATGCATGATTTTTCATTTTTTTTGTTGTTGTAGGAAACGGCTCTTAATCATGTCAAAACGGCGGGGCTTTTAGTTGATGGCTTTGGTTCGACACCAGAGATGAGTAAACGGAATCTTATATGGGTTGTCACCAAAATGCAAGTTCTGGTTGATCGGTATCCAACATGGTAAGCCGATCATATATTCAGCCTTGCTGTGTGCTATTTACATACTGATGTTATCTAAGATCTTGTTGGCTGAAGTGCATAAGATAGTCTCTTATGTGGTGTTTTTTGAGCTACTTAAAATCTGCACCAAGCAGCCCTTTTCTGATGTTTATTATCTTGTGACAGTAGTAGTAATGTACTCCATTAGTATAAGTCAAATTTAGGTCCTCAATTATGTTTGATTGTTTACATGTGCTGCAGGGGTGATGTTGTTCAAGTGGACTCTTGGGTGGCTCCATCCGGAAAGAATGGTATGCGGCGGGACTGGCATATCCGAGATCGCAACACTGGTGAAACCCTCACGAGGGCGTCCAGGTAGTTTGGATTTCTTTATCGCCAATGTTTATTCAGTTAGATTTGTTCAATTCTAGCCTTTATTGTGCTACCAAAAATGTTAGCATAGTGGCATGTCTCTGATAGTGTTTTTATCATCATAGTTATCGTGTCCCTTAATTGAGTCGATTATTGAATCATAATCACATCCTTGAAGATTTTTCTATCAAGTACCCAATCACTTGGTGCTAGGTCTGAGTAACTGATGAGAATTCCCTATCTCTGGACTATTCAGCGTGTGGGTAATGATGAATAAGCAGACAAGGAGACTGTCAAAAATGCCTGATGAAGTACGAGCAGAAATAGAGCCGTACTTTATTGATTCTGCTCCGATTGTTGACGAGGACGGCCGAAAGCTACCTAAACTGGATGAGGTCACCGCGGATTATGTTCGCAAAGGATTAACTGTGAGTTACTCTTCTTGAAAATACTTATTTTCGTTTATATTTGTTTTTATCAATGCACGCTTCCTCATAATTTTATCACTGTATCCAGCCTAGATGGAGTGATCTTGATGTGAACCAGCATGTGAACAATGTGAAATACATTGGCTGGATTCTTGAGGTAATTTATTCTTCAAAAAAAAAAATTTATATTTACGTATTCTATCTGTAATCATTGCTTGAATAGAAAAGGTTTGACATGCCCTTTTACCAACACTGGGTAGTGGTATAAATCAAAGTTGTGAAATGATTTGCGAATTGTACATTTTAAGCAAATTGGTGTGGGTACTTGAAACAAACGAAATGGCTTGGAAAGCGCTGATTGTTCAACGTTGCAATACATCTCCTACTGAATTTATTAACCTACACAAATATGTTGTACAATGGGTATGTTATAATGTTGGATGTCAATGGGTTTGGGTTTTGCAGAGTGCTCCACTGGCAATCATGGAGAGTCATGAACTTGCGTCCATGACTTTAGAGTACAGGAGGGAATGTGGCAAGGACAGTGTGCTGCAGTCGGTTACTGCTGTATCTGGAGATGAGAAATCTGATTTCCTCGACTCTGGTGTTGTGGAGTGCCAGCATATGCTTCAGCTCCAGGATGGGGCGGAGATTGTGAGGGGTCGGACCAATTGGAGGCCTAAAAAGGTGAACAGCTTTGGTTCCATGAGCCAAATTCCAGCTGAATGAAACATTCCAATTTGTTACATATCTGCTGGCTGGGGCTTCTCGTGTCTTGTTTGCCAGCCTATGTAACAACAATGTCTTGTACTGTTTCTCATGAAACATGCTCTTCTCTCTCTCTCTATATGTATATATATATATATATGTGCGCGCGCAGAATCGTGGCTAAACAGTAACGAAACAAAGAAGGCCGCCCAATACATGGGGCATTTGAAGGCCAACTGGAGAGTGAGCCCAACTGGAAACAAGAGCGAGCTTATGTGGAATTTTCCATTTTATTTGTCCACCAATTGGTTGAGAAAAGGTAGCTGGATGGTTTGACTTGTCCAGTTAGGTTTCACATTTGCGAGTGATTGACATGCACACTTTGATTGTGCTACTTCTCCCGACACTTACTACTTGTCATTTATTAATCAATCCCATTCTAATAATAATAATAATACAGTGGAAGTGGTGTTCGTTGTTAGGTTATTAACGTTGCATCATAAGATGAGCTTACCGCCAAATGTTTCCAAAACATCCCTCCCTTCGCTCCATACCATTCAATTTTAAATTCAATTACTTACAGAATAATTAAGAGAATCTTTCTCCAGCACCTGTATGAAACGCTGCGTTTTGTTTCCACTAAGCATTCCACAAATAACCCGACCCGACCCGACATCTTCATCCCCATTGATGTTCCTTTCTGAGCTTTCTTTCTCTCGACCTTTTCCCTTCTCTCTCCTCCTCGGCTCCCCTCCCCTCCCACCAATCTGCTGACCTCAATCCACAACCCAACAATGGCGAGGCTCTCGCACTCTGACAAAACATTCAGCCTCCTGTTAACAAGTATCGCCGTGGTTGTGTTGATGGGTGCCGGAGTCCAATCGGAGCCCGCGCAGGACAAGCAAGCGCTGCTGGCATTCCTCTCCCAGGTCCCGCACGAGGCACGTCTTAAATGGAACGCCAACGACACAGCCTGCAACTGGGTCGGCGTCGAATGCGACTCCACTAGCTCCTTCGTCTACGCTCTCCGACTCCCCGGAGTCGGCCTTGTTGGCCAGATTCCGGCTAACACGCTCGGTAAATTGACTCAACTACGTGTTCTCAGTCTCCGATCTAACAGACTTACAGGCCAGATTCCTTCCGACTTCGCTAACCTCGCTTCGGTCAGGAACGTGTATCTTCAGTCTAATCAGCTCTCCGGCGAGTTCCCGGCCAGCTTCACAAAGCTGCCGAGGCTGGTCAGGCTGGATCTGTCGGCTAATAATTTCTCGGGTAGCATTCCGTTCGAGGTCAACAATCTGACAAAGCTGTCTGGGCTCTTCTTACAGAACAATGGATTCTCCGGAAAGCTTCCGAGCATCGATCCACCGAGTTTGGTGGATTTCAGTGTCGCCAACAACAGCTTGAACGGATCCATCCCTGACAGTCTCGCCAAGTTTCCTCCGGAGTCCTTCGCCGGGAATTTAGATCTCTGCGGCGAGCCGTTAGCACGGCCGTGTAGCTCTTTTTTCCCCTCGCCGGCGCCTTCGCCGTCGAGTCCACCCGGACCGGTGAAGAAAAAGTCGAGAAAGCTATCTACCGGCGCCATTATCGCGATTGCTGTCGGCTGCGGAATCATCTTCCTTCTCCTGCTCCTCTGCTTGTTCCTGTTTCTACGAAGGCGGCGAGAGCGGCAGCCGGCGAAGGCTCCCAAACCGACCGTGGCCGCAAGATCAGCGGTCGTTGAGGCTGGAACTTCTTCGAGCAAGGATGACGTGACCGGCGGATCCATGGATGCAGAGAGGAACAAGCTCGTGTTCTTCGAAGACGGCGTTTACAGCTTCGATTTGGAGGATCTGCTGAGAGCGTCCGCAGAGGTTTTGGGGAAGGGGAGCGTTGGGACGTCGTACAAGGCGGTGCTGGAAGAAGGGACGACGGTGGTGGTCAAGCGGCTGAAGGACGTGGTGGTGTCGAAGAAGGATTTCGAGATGCAGTTGGGTGTACTGGGGAAGGTTAAGCACGAGAACGTTGTGCCGCTTCGAGCTTTCTACTTCTCGAAAGATGAGAAGCTGCTCGTGTCGGATTTCATGGCCGCCGGCAGCCTTTCTGCTCTGCTTCACGGTAACTCCTTTTTCTTCATTAAATTATGGATTCACGGTGTTGAAAATGTCTGAGCCTGCTTGTTTATTGATTTGTGATGGATACATGTCTGGGAAAACATTAATGTCGACGTTGTTGACTGGTGTCTGACAGCTGGGATTTTTATGTGTTTTCAGGAAGTAGAGGATCGGGGAGGACGCCGCTGGACTGGGATCACAGGATGAGGATCGCGGTCGGAGCAGGAAGAGGCATAGCCCATCTACATTCATCTTCCAAAGTAATCCATGGGAATATCAAAGCTTCAAATGTGCTCCTCCACTCGGATCAAGACGCTGCTGCTGTCTCCGACTTTGGCCTCAACCCCTTATTCGGCACCTCAACCCCTCCCAACCGAGTGGCCGGGTACCGCGCTCCTGAAGTGGTGGAAACTCGTAAAGCTACATTCAAATCAGATGTTTACAGCTTTGGGGTATTGCTGTTGGAGCTGTTGACAGGAAAGGCGCCGAATCAGGCTTCGTTGGGAGAGGAGGGGATTGACTTGCCAAGATGGGTGCAATCCGTGGTGCGCGAGGAGTGGACAGCTGAGGTTTTCGACGTGGAGCTGATGAGGTATCCTAACATTGAGGAAGAAATGGTGCAGTTGCTCCAAATCGCAATGGCGTGCGTTTCCACAGTCCCTGATCAGAGGCCTTCAATGCCGGAGGTGGTGAGGATGATGGAGGATGTTAGTAGAGGCGATGAGGGTTTAAGGCAGTCATCGGACGACCCTTCCAAAGGGTCCACTCCTCCTGCCGAAATCAGGACAACTCCATGAAAACAAACAATGACCAGATATGATGCTTGCAGAAAATGAGGTTCTGGGAATCTGAAAAGGATGGATCTTGATAAAAATTGGTGGGCATTGTGTGCAGTGGCCAGTACAGCAGATCTTGAATTTTATTCTGATTTGATTTTCTAGGTGTTAAGAACAAGAATTTAAAGGGTGTTTAAATGTAATTGAGAGGATGATGTTAGGGGGTGGTGGGTAGGGTTCCATGTTGGAATCTGATCTGGTGTCAAAATTTTTTCTTCCCTTGAAGAATTCATTGGGTTTGCAGCTCTGTGAGTTGTGTCCACATCGGTTCTTTTGTTGTTTTCTTAAATGGGTATGAGGATTTGAGAAATTATTGTCTTTACATAAAATCCAAGGCATCCACGAAGTATGCTTCCTTCCGTGTGCTCTTGCTTGAATAGTTAACAATTGATTAATTCATATAAAATGGGGATTAGTAAAAAATTAGAACAATTCAATTTTGTTACACAAGCTAAATGTAATCTTTACGTAATAAGAATCCATGCGTCAGAACATTCTGCGTAATAAAGGACAATTTCTGCGTCAAGATAGAAATAATTGTCGGTGGCTCTATACATTCGACCTCAACCTGTTTCGCCGTCATGGTCCTGATCGCTCTTACTCCAAAATCTTCTAACGATTCTGTAATAAAAGGCACAAACATAAACTCATTGGCTGAATAACCACCACCGTACTTAGAGATCTTTCTCTCATACGCCTTCCTAACTGTCTCCTCTGACTCTAGCCACGCTCCTCCCCACAAAAGGGGATGAACACATCCACATAAAGATCTCTACTTCCATCTCCGTCGGCACCTAAACGTCCACTGGCGTCTCTCCTTCAGCAAGAAGACCAACCGCTTCAGACTAGACCCCAAATTCTTAATATTGATCAAAAGAATCTAAGCTTATATCGGATAATAGACTATGATTTTAAATCTATAACATTGAACGAGAAATAAAAATGAAATTTGATTCGAAATTGAGGAAAGATATGAGTATATCAGGGTTTATTTTGGATGATAGAAACATGACTTTGGTATCGAAGGGCACTCATTGGTTATTTGGATTTGCCTTGCCTGTAATTTATGTTTGTCCGAGCATATGACTTGAACAAGAGAATAATTTAGGGCAGGGGCTTGGGACATTGCAAGCAACCACTTCCACATTCAAATGTGATTTGTTTCGATCTTATTTGTTTGAAAGGAGAACATCACTTTTGAGCTTTCGGAATGGACCAGCCGACCAGCCGCCCGGCCGGGGCGGGCATATGGGCGGAATTGTTGAAATGAATAGCTCAATCATTCGCCTAAGGCCGCATGTCCCTTTCCACTATGGTCTTTCAAACTGAACTAAACTGAATTGAACATATTAGCGGAAAATAACACAATCATACCCACCACAATAGTAGGAGTTATAAATGAGGGGGAAAAGGAAAAAGGCAATAATAAAGTAAAGAAGAAAATAAAAGTAAAAGTAAAGAAAATAAAAGAGCATTTGGCAGTGTCATGAACCAAATGCTCATGCATGTGGCCTTTATGTGAGTCCTCTTTTGCTTTGCAACAAGCACCAATTTGAGCTGGCTGGCTGGCTGGCTTTCTTCTTTCCAGGCTCCCTCCAGCATTGAATGAGTGGCTTACTGGCTGTGCCCTGGCATATCCACAATCCTTACCAGATCTTGAGAATAATCAATCCTTTTAAATACTCAACAAACGTAACCCTAATCTCCTTTTTGGATTACTCAACATGGGTTCTTCATGTCCTTCACTTGTGCCCACTTGAGTGATTGGTTGGATCTCGGCTTGAAAATGATATCATGGAGTAGGACACATAGTCTTAGATCCAGTAAAACCTCAAACATGGTATGTTACATTACATCTTCCTTGACTTCTGCTATGGTTGCTCAACCAATCAGTGAGTCATTCCTCATCACTTCTTCACCTAATTCTCCATGTCAAAGAAAATGGGCACTCAGCATTAGTTTCTTCCAATAAATGTCTGATTGCTAAAGATACCTAATAGTAGTAGAGCCAATGCTAACAGCTTTATACCCCCATTTGTGCCTTTCCGGCCATGGATGCCTCTATTCATGTTCTAATTCAGATGGCAACTGATGGATGGATGGCTGGGCATTAGTAAGTTTCTGGCCGGGCGGCGGTCTGAACCTGCAGTGAACACTAAATGCTCAAACTTGGTCCGGGCATATTCATTTCCAAACATTTGATGCTTACTGTTGCTAACTTGCTATGGTGCTGGTGGGTCAGCACTAAGCACAGTAAGGTATCTAGTTCCAAGCTTAATCAGCAAGGGATAGGGATCCCACCGGTTAATCTTCTTCCCTTTATATCTCTGCAACACACCATAAAAAAGTAATGAGTAAATACAGCAAGGCATGGTGAAAAGAGAGAGACAAAATGAGAGGTGAGAGATGAAGTTGTGTGATTATTTGTTTTGGAGTAGAGTTGAAGACAAGCTTTGGCAGCACCTTAGTGAGCCTTCATGTTAACACTTGAAGATGCTTCATAACATGCAGAAACTCAGAGTGGAAGAAACAAAGTTCTGAACCACTCATGGGTCATGACAGCTTGTCCAAAAGTTTGGATATTGGTTATAGTCACACCTGTGAACCAACTTTACTTAAAAAAATAAAAAAATCAAAGCCTCAATCACAATGTTTCCCTCTACAAGAATCAATCAGTAGGCAATTCCAATATTTTCTACTTGTGGTGGGTAGAAGAAAGAAGCCTTTAGATAATTATTTGAAGAAAAAGTGAGAAGATACTGTCAAATAAAACCTCAGCATAAGGACACAAACTGCAAAACATGTGTATGAGAATGAATATGGAGTGAGTAGTGAGTAATGAAACATCAGCAATGCTGTATTACACTAGTCTCAATCTCAACCAACAATAATGAACAGAAACAAACAGGCAGATATGGCGGCTAACCTGTTTGATTCCATTGATTGAGATCATAATATGTAGGAGAAGTGGCACTGAATGCTGGGCAGAAGGGACCTTAACACAAATGCCTTGCTGAGTCAATTGCTTCAGATGTGGGTTTCTGTTGTCTTACATGAACATACACATACTCATTCCTTGTAGCATTTGAAAACTGGAGCATTGAAGACTCAGGAATGTGGAAGTGAATTTTCCAGCTTAAAATGTGTTGGTGAAATGGTAGAGCCATAGAGTTCTAGTCTTGTGGTTTAGGGGTCAGTGTTCACAGTCTCAATGGAGAATCTTGATTGCAAGCTGATCTCGCTCAGAGTAGCAGTAGAGTGACTTCCCAACATGAAGGTGACTCCTATTCTATAAGGTTTTCTTCATCAATTGTCAATACCCAGCTTCCCAGCTGTCCTTTGCATCTTTTGAATCATGATGTAAAGGCTTAGGCTGATCTGTACATTGAATGACACAGATCTTCCAGAGCTTTCCACCAAAGCAAAAATTGAACAAGAAAAATGATGAAGCATAGACTGTCTCGGTGTCACAAGTCAAGGAAACTCGTCCCAGAACGCTGCATTGCTTTCAGTAGCAAACCTAATGTGAGACGTATCACATAAATTTCTGGGTGTGACCAATCACCAGCTGTAAATGTATGAACTTCATCACCAATCTGAATCCAGCTGCATCCAGGACTTTTTTTCAGACCCTTTTCTTGCATCTTGGCCCTCAAAGCTAATGCTTCATTCCACCGCTCAGCTGATGCATATGCATTCGCTACCGCTACATAGTTTCCACTGTTATCTGATTCCAGTTTCAATAAAATCTGCGATAAAAGTTCTGTGAATTCCATCGTTCCATGTTGCTGGGCAGCCCCTAGCAAAGATCCTACCATATGTCCATCAGGCTCAAAAGGCATCGTAGACAAAAACTTCAAAGCCTCATCTAGTTTGCCACAGCGAGACAGAAGACTGACAACGCAACTATAGTGCTCTAAACTTGGCTTCATGTGGCATTTTGTAATCGTATCTACAAAGACCTCCAAGCCTTCATCGACAAGTCCAGCATGAGAACATGCTGATAAGACACTCGTCAAAGTTGAACCATCCACTTTTACATCTTCCTCCCTAAGATGTTTAAATAGTTCAAGAGCTTTCTCTGCTTCACCATGCAAAGCATAACACGAAATCATCGCATTGTACAGGGACATCTGCGGTTTAACAATCATGCAAAAGACTCTCTCTGCATGTATAAGACATCCACATTTAGCATACATATCCACCAAGGAAGTAGCTATCTGATTAGATTCGCATAGTCTGTTCCTTAGAGTATGACCATGAATTGCTCTTCCACACCACAATGAAGTTACTGAGGTACAAGCAGAGAGCACACTAGTAATGGTTATAACATTTGGTCTGATACCCAGTTCCTGCATTCTTTGGAATTGAAAGATAGCGTCGTGCCCCAATCCGTTCTGAACCAGCCCTGATATCAAAGTAGTCCATGTAATAAGGTTCGAATCAATTCCAGAGGATTGCATCTGCGTGAACATGTCTTTTGCGTCACTCACTAAGCCGTTTCTCAAATATCCTAAGATCACCGTATTCCATGATCTATTGTTTGGGGGTACCCCTTCTAATTGCATTTGGTAGAACAGTTTTAAGGCTTCACCGCTGAGACCCATTTCTGCATATGCTGCTAGCATTGTGTTCCATAGAACTATATCTCTATGAGTCGCAGACTCAAAAACTCTTCTTGCATACTCAATACTACCACATTTTCCATAGGTATCAACAATACTACTCGCCACAACTGCATCAGAATCAAGGTTGTTCCTTATACAGTAACAGTGTCCTTCTAATCCTAGTATCAGGTTACTGGTGTCAGCAGAAGCTGACATTATGGATGCCAAAGTCACAGAGTCAAATCTCAATCCCTCGAGCCTCATCTTGTGACAAGTGCCGAGAGCCTTCTCAATCGCCCCACATTGCACGTAACAAGAAACCAGCAAATTCCAGTTAACTACGTCTTTCTTAAGACTCCTACTAAAAACCATCTCAGCGTCCTCAACCAGACCAACCTTGCCATAAAAGTTAATTAGTGAACTGCTCAGAATGTTGTCTAAATCTAAGCCGCACAAAACTGCTAGAGCATGCCCTTGCTTACCCTCCTTAAGGAGATCTAAATTGGCCGAAGCAGATAGGAAGCTAGCAACAGTGACCCTTGTAGGTTCAACATCTTGCATTCTCATATTTACTAGAAGCTTAATAGCCTCTTCATTCAACCCATTCTGTACATAACCCACAATCATCGAATTCCACACAACCACATTTCTCTCGCGCATATCATCGAACACCTTTCGTGCGTCCTCCAAGAACCCACATTTCCCATACATATCCACAAGGCTACTAGCAACATAGACACAATCTCCATATCCCATTTTCATCACAAATCCATGAACTCCTCTCCCAACTCCAACCAACCCTAAACCTCCACACGCCTTCAAAGCATTAGGGAACACAAAATTATCAGGCATAAACCCATCAACCAGCATATCACGAAAACCCATCAAAGCTGCCTCGCAATCACCCATTCTACAGTTCAATCCAATCACAGCAGCCCAAGAAAACACATTTTTACAACCAAGCCGCTTAAACAAGCTTTTTGAAACATCCGAGACATCACATTTCGCATAGAAAATCACTAGCTTGGTCTCAATGTACTCATTCTTGGAGAAAAACTCACCGTTTTTCAAAATCCTTCCGTGAATCTGCTGTCCTGTAAACAAAGCTCGCTCGTAGACGCATCCCTGAAGCAGCTCTCCGTAGAATTCTGGCCCGATTTCACCGTCCTTCAACTCAAGTTCCGTGACGAGGTCGACCGCGTCGTGAATTTTGGAGTCCTTGCATAGAGCTGAAACGCGGCGGAAGTAGTCCAAGTAGAGATTTTGATTTCTATGCTTGTCATAATCTGGCGACTCCTTCAGATGTGTCGGCTTCAGATTCAAGGAGTTTCTGGGTTTGAGATTGTGAGGTGATGAGTGGAAGAGTGAATTGGGAAGATGTGGAAGAGAAGCCATGCAAGACTATTGGAACAAGACGATGAAGCTGAGGACCGAAATGGGGATAAAGTCAGCACCGTGCGTTGACTAGAGGGTTTTCGTCATTCACGGCCCAACCAACTAAGCCCGGCCCAATAAGGAAAGCCCGCATTTATATCAGTTCATAAATGAAAGCCAAGACATAATCACAAACTGAAAATGTGAGCAAGAAAATATCAAAAAAAAATTCCAATCTTCAATTACACTCCAAATTGTGGAAGATCACTTTTGAAATGGTTAAGTTTGACATCACAGGAATGGATTTTTGAGCTGTAGAGGCCGACCAGGCGATTCCAATTCTTTTTCTTCCCACTCCCTCATGTTTCAGATACTATGTCGTGTGTTTCCCTAAAACGTGGGGTATATATGCTTGCTTCCACCGTGTTTTAAGCCCTCCATAATGAAGCAGCCAAGTGATCAGAGGATTTTTAGATATGAGACTTTTTGCAAACTATATATTAACTCTTATAACTCAATATAAGACGATTACAAATGAAGGATCACAAACAAAAGAGAACTGATAAACTAGCCAGAACATCTTGACTTCGCAAAGTTGAACGGTGTGCATTCGGTCACAAGGTTAGGATCCAAAATTATAATGTTTCCATAGATCTATATTCATTGCTGCGAAAACTAGTAGTGAGAATTAGAGTACTTACAGCTTTTGCCTTTTGAGAAGCCACAAGGAAAAAGAAGGTTAGCTCATGCAAGCATATATTCCTCCCAAGCACACTGTAAAACAGTAGAAGATATGTGAAACTCTGATGCTAAAGCTCCTCCCCCCATCTTTTGGTATTAAAAAGGTTGGATTTTGCAAGACTTTGCTAAAGCTCAAAATGAGCATCCAACACCAAACTAATGATACCCCTTCATTTATACAAAAGAAGAAAATAATCACATAGCTATTGTGGTTGAATGTTTATGTAAAAAGATGTAATAAGTGAGAATGAATCAATGCAGTAATTTTAAGATATACCCTCCTTACTAGAATGATTCAGACGGTATATTTTGAACGTTGCTATCGTCTATCTTTCCGTAAAAATTGAACTGTAAGTGAAAGGAATAGTTCAAATATTATGCAAATGGCAGCAGAATATTGCTTTGGTTTCAAATATGTATGGAATGATACCTGCTTGGAACATAATTTTATCAATGAGGTGGGTATCTTATCTATGAATATCAATAATAAAACAAAAAAGGATTCTGTATAGCTGCAGGATAGCAATGTTTGGGATGCATGGAGGTGAATGGAATCATATATACATTTCTTATCTTGTACTTGGTCATTGTAGTTGTTCAAAAACAACCTTTATCGATTATTATTCCAGGTATCTTAAACCCTTTCACAAAGCCACACTTTCACATGCACCTAGCTTCGCCTTTAATACTTCCTTTTCCCATATTTCTTAGTGTTATAGTCCTCAAGTAAACCTTCTTAAATCTCATTCTCATCAAAGTGTGTATATATTAGATAAAAGCTATATAAAAAGGACTTACAGAACTGTGGATCAGTTGTTCCTTCCTTGGAGCTCTGTATTGCAATCTTGTCAACCTTAGTTTGGAAGCCAAGCACCAAACTTGCCTTTGGATTTTGTCCTTGGGGAAAACTGGGGAGCTCAAATCGTGGCCCATTTCGCATGTTTGCAAAGCATTTTGTCGGCCCATTGTGTAGTTTGTAGGAAACTGGGTAAACATAAATACTGCATTATGGAAAGAGAAAGCATACATTTGGAGAGAAGCTGGCTGGAATCTGGATGGCTGGCTAGATAGCTTTTAGCTAGGTTAGGTCCATGGTCCATGTTCATGTTTGATATGTAGAGATTCCCCTAAATTTCCACAATCAGACAAAAAGGATATTCAGCAAAAGACAATAACATCACAAAGCAACACGTGTCAGCACATGACTCTCTATTTTGTTCAAAAAATGAAGATAGAGAGGATAACAGAGGCAGAGAGAGAGTAGACAAGCAAAAGAAAAGGAAATAAAAGAAGAATCTGCAGGAAAAGATGTGAATTGGATGCAGGCAAGAACCAAGAATCAATCAAGGCTTTCTTTGGCTTGTACTAGAAGACTACTGCACACTAGATTAGTCCTTTCATTTTCCAGAAAGCGACCCACCATCCTTACTCTCTCCCTCCATTCCCTCTTTTCCATACTTTTGCACAGCTTTAAGCCCTAATTGATCATCTCCCTCCTATTTGATTATCTCATATATACTTGCCCTTGCACACCCTAACATTATCTATTATGCTTCAAGTTGGTGTCTGAATTATGTCCCATGTTTGAAATATGTATCACGTATCCAAAACGACATATTATGACAGTTTAAGGTCTCATTATTTGATGATGAATTTGATCTCTATGTTTTATAGGTATTATCTATGCGGCCTACATGTTCACCTGAAAGAAACCCCCTTATATGAAAGTTGCAAATAAGTCTCTCAACTTCCATGCGTCCATCTACTTTTTCTTTTGCTCACTTTTGCTCATATGTTTTTCTCTGTAGAAAATACTTTTCCTCTTCACAATTTGCATAATCCATCCATTTGCTACTCAATTTCAGAGACCCATTTGCCCAAATCCAAACTAATGACTCTCTAAATGAAGCTAAAAATTTCTAGATAAGTGATAAGTGATAACGGCATTCATTCCACACAATTCTATAATATGGATAATGTAGAGTTACATTCTACTGTTGAGTTATAACCAAAAAATATCTCTTTATTATTGTCATATTTGGCATTGAAAGACTTATATACCTGCTAGAACTTTCTAACACCAGTGAAATGCAGAATCTTTGATTGCCTCTCGGCCACTTCACTAACAGTGTTATGAACGAATGTATCGTAGCAGGGAGAACACACAATGAGATTCCCAAACTTGTATTAGGGTTCTCTCCTTTTCCAGTCTCTCTTTAGTGATGAGGGTTAAGCTTTAGTATTAGATAGCTTTATTTCAAAAGCATTCTGGTGTCCTTAATTACAAGTCCTGGAATGGGAATTAAGATATTCTTTCCTTAGGCCAAAATATTTTATTCGTCTCACACATGGTGAATAATGGTTTAGATTAGATATTCTATTATACGTACCATCTTTTTCTTTAAATTGTCAAATGCACTAAAACTTAGACGAACAATTATGCAACTTTTGACGCAATAAAGAAAGTTGCTTTGATCCTAAATGCATCAGATTATACCATTTCCCTGCATATCTTGGTGGGTAAAAACTAGTTATTAGTTAAATGCTATTTTTCTATGCCATTTTGTAATTTATAAAGTGGCAGTATATGCAATAGTTTAAAGAGCATTATTCTTTGTCTATTAATCATCTTGGAATCATTGAAATGAGAATAAAAGACATAACTAGCAGAATGCATGCAGATGGTGTCCTGGAAAAAGTATGCATAGAAGGATATGAATTATCTAGGACAACTTACCCCATACATGTCTGAGACGCCCACTAGCTAGAAGATACTACAGGGCCTTGTGTGGGTGGATGTCCTTCCTCTGTACGTCCTTTCTGCGTGCCTTTGGTCCAATAGTTCTTACTACCAATTTTGATACCTAAAATATTCAATACTGTTGTTCATCAGCTGAAGATAACAAAGCATTATGTATGAAATAAAGATCAGAAGTATTGCATGCATCCAGTGAAAAAAAAAAACTATGTGGATTTTTGAGGTGCAGTGTTTGGCAGATGCTACCCAAAAGCAACATGTAAAAAGTTAGCTACCACTGCATTTATTTGCATAGCATTTGGAATATTTCCGGATTTATTTTATCCTTTATATAAGTTCAACAAAGTGAATTTGTGTTTATGGTTACAGAAATATATGTATGCAGGATATTTATCTCTCATATTCCCTAACATCTCATCTGGATATGCATAAAAACCATTCTTTTACACATCTCCCCATCAATTCTCATCCCAACTTTTTCATCAAAAATATTATTAAATTCACTATTTATAGTCTCTCAACATTTTTCATGAATATGCATCTGATAAAAAATCAACCATTTGAAATTGAGTAAATGTATAAAAGGAGAGGAGAAAATCAAAGGTTGGAAAAAGAGAAAAATAGTGAAAAGAAGAGGGGAATGAAGAGAAGGGGAAGAATCTTCTTTTGCACAGAGAAGAAGATTTTTGAACTTCTACCACAAAGAAGTATATAAGAAATGAAAATGGCACAAAGGACCTAAACAAGCACATGAGAGTCCTCTGTGGTCGGCATCTTTTGATTCTTCACATTTTGTTTAACTTTTCTTTCTTTGCAACAAGTTATCATCTATCTGTATTAATTGTCAGTCCCTTTTGTTTTCCTATTTTTCACAACCCCCCATAACTCCACTTTTTTTTCCATCCATCACCCTCTCTCTCTATCTCTCTTTCTGTTTATCTCTATATTTGAGCCCTAAAAAGACACCTAGCTGATCATCCTTGTCTTCATAAACCCGTTCATATGTTCATCATCTTTAGCTCTCTTTTCTAGCCTCCTCACTATCAGTCCAACCATTCTCCTTTCCATTCTCTACTCTCCCCTCTCCTTTTCTTCTTATTATTATATCTATATTGAGTTTGTTCTTGCTGTTTCAGAATAATTATAACCTTTGAAAACCCTATTTTGATACTTACTTTGAAGAACAGTCATGGCATCTCCATCTGAACTCAGCTTGGACTTCATGCCTCACAGCTACTCTATGCTTCTCAAATCATTTGGTCCTGGGGAGCATCAGCAGCCGGAGCCCAAACAGCTGGAGGACTTCCTTGCTTGTCTTGAGGATGAACGCCTCAAGATAGAGGCTTTCAAGCGTGAGCTCCCTCTATGCATGCAGCTCCTCTCTAATGGTATGTAATAAAGCGTATCTTCCTATGTGGTGGTTCCTTTCTTATTCTGCAGTCATCAAATGAATAGTTGTTCAGTGAAAGTTGATATGGAAATAATAATCATGTTATTTTCCTAGCCTAATATGTATGCATGATAACACAGCTGTGGAGGCTTCAAGACAGAAGCTACAGGCTGTCAAATCATCCAACCAAGGCTCAAGGCCAGTCCTTGAAGAGTTCATACCCCTCAAGAGCCCAACTTCAGATGGAGAAACAGACCTGCATACTGCATCCAAGAACATGGCAGACAAGTCTAACTGGATGGTATCAGCACAGCTCTGGAGCCAAGCACCAAACATAGACAACAATAGCCTAAACAAGCAACTCGAATCACCTAACCAAACAGATATGGGATTCAACATCACTTCATCCAATATGGTCTTACAGGACACCACCAAACAGAGAAACGCAGGAGCCTTTATTCCCTTTAGCAAAGATAGGATCTCAACAGGTCCAACCCTCCCTATTCCTAACCTAGCCTTAGCTAACACAAATGGGCATCGACTGCTGGAAGAGAAGAAACCAGGGGCTGAGCTGATATCAGATTGTCCAACAAGAGAGACCATCGTCACTCCTGGCAATATTACTGTTGGAGGAATGATAGAAAATGAGACCATAAGAGGAACAAACATCTCTGCAGAGACTCTGACCACATCACATACCACTCTCACTAACAGTAACAATACAAACAACAACAGCAGCAGCAACCAACCCAGTAGAAAGGCCAGAAGATGTTGGTCACCTGACTTGCACAGGAGATTTGTTAATGCTCTTCAGATGCTTGGTGGCTCTCAAGGTATGCATAATAAATGTTATAAACATATGTTACACAAACTCAGCTGTTATCTTATCCATGTCTTTGCAAAAATAGCTAATCATTGTTTGGTTAAATTTTATTAAAATCTGTGTCAAACAGTGGCAACACCAAAGCAAATCAGGGAGCTAATGAAGGTTGATGGGCTAACAAATGATGAAGTTAAAAGCCATCTGCAGGTATTGTATGAGTACCTTTTTCTTCTTGTTCTCTCTCCATCTATTCCTGATTTGAATCATCTGAGTATATGCAACAACGTAGTACTAGAACAGCAACTGTCACCTGGACAGTCAAACTAATCAAAAACCAGACCCATGAGAGTTATCACAAATATAGAAACACCAACAACAAAAGCAGCAGCACTGCAGCAGGAACAGTGCTGCGTCGTACCGACCCACTAGAATACAAGTTTCTGATCTCCATCATTTGTTTGTTTCTACTTTATTGACAGAAATACAGGCTACACACCAGACGTCCCAGCCCTAGCCCACAGCCTCCAGCAGGTGGCCCAGCAGCACAGCTGGTCGTCCTAGGTGGCATCTGGGTCCCACCCGAGTACGCAGCTCATCACTACGGCGCTCCACCCCATCAGTCGGTCGGTCCCGAATTCTACGCAGCCAGCCCGCATCACCGGCAGCTGTTCCACATCCATCAACACCAACAACAACAGCACATGCAGATCCAAATGCAGCAACATCACCAGCAGCAGGTGGTGGCTCAGGCTTACCACAAGGCGTCGTCGCGGACGCACAGCTCCCCGGAGTCGGATGCGAGGGGGATCGGGGACCGGTCGGAGAGTATTGAGGATGGGAAGTCGGAAAGCGGGAGCTGGAAAGGCGGGGAGAGTGTAGAGATCGGGAGGGATCGGATGAAAGGAGGGGCTGGCCCGAGGCGAGATGGTGGCGAGGAGAGCATCAACGGGAGTGATGTTACGTTGAAATTCTGATGGCTGTGGAGATTAGGGTTTTGGGATTGGGATTATTGGAGAGGTGTTTATTTAGCGCTTTTTTTATATTTTAATTTTATTTAATTATGAACATTATTATTGTGGGTTTTTTTCGAAGATGAATATTATGTAGAGAGAGAACCAGTTTAACTGAGGGTTTGTCTCTGCTCGTTTGAATGTTCAAAACATCTATGCACGCATTAAACATGAACAACCTAATATAAATATCTATTATTTATTGTTTTTGTATTCACAAGATATATGTATATATATTGTGGTGGCTGAAACATTCGACTAGGGTTCGATTTTTGATTGGATTAGAGCAGGAGTTTACAGTAGAATAGAAAAAAAAAAACACTCATCAGTTTGCTCTATTCATTTAAATTTCATTCTCCTTCCATAATTTTTGAGCTCATTAGATAAATGAGTAGAGTACTCCCTTACTCGTACTCTATTCGTTTGTAAAAAAAGATAATTTGATTACGAGCTTGTTGATAAGTTATGATAAAAATACGTTTATGTTCTCAATTTAAGTGTTTTATATGAGTATTATAATTAAGTTAAACAAGTAGTTCCTCCCAAAGCGTTCAAAACCCTTTGCTACAAAAAATGTACATCAACTATAATGAAGTAAATTATTTTATTTAAAGTTCGAGCTCGTGAATTATAAACAAGTCAAACTCAAACGATTGCTTTTCAAGTCGGTGAATACTCAGCTCGAGTTGAGACCGATGTAAGTCGTAGCAAATTGAATTTGAACATTCGGGTACTCAGCTCGTTTATAACAAATTATTTCTTTAAATTTGCATTGTAATTTGTAAATAGAATTTTAAAAAAGTGGACATCTAAAGTGTCTTGATGATCCATAAAGTTATAAATATAAGTACGACAAAATTTCTACGCATTCCTCCCACCAGCCTTGCTCCTTTTCGTGTCTATCGAAATGGTATCTCGATCTCTCCTATGCTGAGGTTTCATGTACATTCTAAGCCCTTGTTTTGTAGGGTATCTGCTTGCTGGTTTCTCTGCGTTTCTCAGTAACAATCTGAATTAGCAAGATAATAAATAATATCACAAGAGTTGATTCCAACGGTAGTTAGTTTTCAAGATTGAATCACGTTAGACGCTGTCCTTGAAGCAAAATTACCGCCCAATCCGTAGGCACTTCAACTGGCAGCCTGCTTCCCAGGATAAATCAACCTTCAGCCTTGGTTATGTGCACCAACCTTGCTGAATCGAACTTCAGTAGGACTTGGTCTATCACCACAAGACACAAAGCTCAAAAAGAAAATAAGGAGAGAGGAGTCGCTGGCTTCTTTTTTCTATCAATTCTGCTTCTGCCTTCTCCCCTTTTAATCGAGAGAGGAGGCACAGAAAAGGCGGGGAGGTTGAGAGAAAACCTCATCACTTCCGCACAACTGACCATAAAGTCAGGAGTGCGCTTGACCGAGTTTTAAATTGAGTACTCCTCAATTTTTATCTCCTTTCAAGTTCATGAACTCGGGAGACTAATCAACATTTCCTAAAAAATAGGACCATGTTTGAAGATGGTTGGATTTGAGCTATTTATAACACAACTCAAAGAGACATCTCCCACGATTCTAGCCAATGTGGGAGAGTGGCTCTTAAGACAATTTTGTCATTCCCCCATGATTTTCATCACATTATCCAACTTTTCCAGCAGTCCCCCACATGAAGAAAATCAAGAAATTAAAATGAAATCAAACTCGACACATTGTGGTGACAGCTTCTACGGTCAATATCTGCATAGGATATGTAGGCAACGCCCTTGAACATTCCCTTTAGAAAAACTGATTTCTTTACTGACTATTCAGTAGACATGATGTCCTTGAGCTGTTCGTCTTATAATGTAAACGAAACCAAGTCTCCCACAGATATCTTCCTGACCAACTTCAGTTCTTACTGGTGGGCCCATTTCGGCCATTGTACCCCTTCCTGGTTCTGCAAGAGTTTCTAAATGATTAAGCCCTATTAATCATCCTTTGAAGCGGCCCCACTTCTCTCTCACATAGGTAAATCTTTAAGATAATCCCGCATTATCCGTTTGAAATCTCATCGTTCAAACTTTTAGAATCATTAAAAGCTTCAAGCTTAACCTCGTACGGGAGTCACTGATTCCTAAGGAATGGGTCTGAGGTTTACCCCCACAGTGACGTCACTTCGTCTCAGCAAAGAGGTTGTCCCATTGAACTAAGTTCTTGGGATCTCCAGTCATCATGGTTGGGTTTCCCTTTTACATTGACTTATTTCATTAGGGCTTCAGTCTCATTCCTTTAGTCGTCTTCTCTACTTGGTCTCTGTTTAACCCTTTGGTTGATGGATCCGCTATATTATCTTCGGATCTCACGTAGTCAATACTTATGACTCCAGACAAGAGAAGTTGTCTAATGGTATTATGTCTTCGACGTAGATGTCTTGACTTACCATTATACATGACATTCTGTGCTCTCCCAATTATTGATTAGTTATCACAGTATACAAATATTGATGACACAGGTGTTGTCCATTGAGGAATATCCTCTATAAAGTTTCTTAACCACTCTGCTTCTTCGCCACATTTATCTAATGCAACGAACTCAGCTTCCGTCGTGGAACGGGTAATTACTGTTTGCTTATAGGATTTCCAGGACACTGCTCCACCATCTAAAGTGAATACATATCCACTAGTGGCTTTAGAGTCCTGTATATCAGATATCCAGCTAAAATCAGTGTATCCTTCAATGACTTCAGGGTATCTGGTATAATGTAGACTGTAGTCATGAGTAAATTGTAAATACTTTAGTATCCTTACGATAGCCTTCCAATGCTCTGTTCCAGGATTACTTGTGTATCTTGCAAGTCTACTAACCGTATATGCAATATCAGGTCTAGTGCAGTTCATTAAATACATGAGACTGCCTATTACTCTTACATATTCAATTTGGAAAATTCCTTCCTCTTTGTTCTTAAAGTGTTGATTCATTTCTATAGGAGTTCTGCATACTTCTAGACTATCTTTCCCGTACTTGTCTAGAATTTTATCAACGTAGACTGAGTCAATATATATCCATCAGACGTTATTGTAATTTTAATCCCTAAAATTACATCAGCTAGTCCCATATCTTTCATATCAAATTTAGAATTCAATATGGCTTTGATGAATTTAATCATCCGTTCATTGCTTCCCACAATGAGCATATCATCAACATACAAATACAAAATCACATACCCATGATCAGTGTCTTTAATGTATACACATTTGTCACACTCGTTGATTTTGAAACCATTTGACAGGATCACACGGTCAAATTTTTCATGCCACTGATTTGGCGCTTGTTTCAGACCATAGAGAGACTTGACAAGTTTACACACTTCCGTCTCCTGTCCTGGCACTGAGTAACCCTAGGGTTGTTCCATGTATATCTCTTCATCAAGATCTCCGTTAAGGAAAGCAGTTTTCACATCCATTTGATGAATTTCTAAATTGCGCAATGCTGCAATGACAACTATTATTCTAATGGAGGTGATTCTGGTTACAGGTGAGTATGTGTGAAAATATTCTAGACCCTCCTTCTGTCTGTATCCTTGGACCACAAGTCTCGCCTTGTACTTATCAATAGGACCATCTACTTTCATTTTCCTAGAAAAGACCCACTTGGAACTAAGTGGTTTGTTTCCTCCTGGAAGATCAACTAAATCCCAAGTATGATTTTGCGTAATGGAGTCTAGTTCACTCTTTATGGCTTCTCTTCATAAGGTCCTTCCACTGAACTTATGGCTTCCTTATACGTGCGGGGTTCAGCCTCAAGCATAAACGTTAAGAAATCAGGACCAAAAGATTTTTCAATCCTGATTCTTTTACTTCGTCTGAATTCCTCTCGGTCTGTATCCTCCTCGGACACTTCCTCTTGCGGTTGAGGCATTTCATTACCGTCTCCGTCTAGCTCACCCGGTGAACTTAGTATTATTACATTGGACTTATGAGGAAATATCTGTTCAAAAAATGAAGCATTCTTCGATTCCATGATAGTATTTTTGTGTATGTCAGGATTTTTTGACTCATGCACAATAAACCTATATGCACTACTATTTTGCGCATAGCCAATGAAAATACAATCAATTGTCTTTGGTCCTATTCTCATTCTTTTAGGACCAGGAGCGAGTACCTTTGCTAAGCATCCCCACACTCGCAGGTGCTTATAACTAGGTTTTCTCCCTTTAAATAACTCGTAAGGAGATTTATCCTTTCTTTTTCGGGGTATCCTATTTAAAAGATAATTGGCTGATAAAACAGCCTCCCCCCACATTCCTTGAGGTAGTCTTGAACTAAGCAACATTACATTCATCATTTCTTTGATGGTGCGGTTCTTGCGTTCAGCTACACCGTTTGATTGAGGCGAGTAAAGTGGAGTGACTTCATGTATGATCCCATTTTGTGCACAAAATGTTCCAAAAGGTTCTACGTATTCACCTCCACGATCACTGCGAAGCCTTTTAATCTTTTTATCAAGTTGGTTTTCAACTTCCAACTTATACAAGGCAAACTTCTCTATTGCCTCATCCTTGCTCTTTAGCAAACAGATTGAACAATATCTTGTACCATCATCAATGAAAGTCACAAAATATTTATTCCCACCTCTTGATGACATGAATTTCAAGTCACATAGATCACTATGTATTAAGTCAAGGGGTTCAGTATCTCTTTCAATATTATGAAAAGATGTTCTTGTCAATTTTGCTTCAACACAAGATTCACATTTGTGTCTGAAATCAATTTAAGACTTCGGTATACAGTCTAATTTCATTAGATTCCTTATTGAATCATAGTTTACATGGCCTAATCTTCCATGCCATAAAGAAGAAGATTCAAGCAAGTAAGCAGAATAATTCTCTTTATTGATAATCTTAGGTTTGATGGCATTAACATTTAACTTCCACATGCCATCTTTTACATAACCACGTCCCACATACATGCTGTTCTTTGTAAGTATGACTTTTTGGGACTCAAATACCATTCTAAAACCATGATTATCAAGTAAAGCACCAGAAACTAAATTCTTCCTAATGTCAGGCACATATGAGACATTCGTCAGCTTCAACTCTTTTCCTGATGTCATCTTCAGGATCACAGTGCCTTTCCCCCTGACTTCGGAAGTGGCTGAATTGCCCATGTAGACTTTCTCTCCAGCTTCAATCAGCTGCAGCTCTGAGAAAGCACTCCTCTCTGAACATATGTGTCAAGTTGCTTCAGTATCCAGCCACCATGCATGTGGGTTCTGGTCCACTAAGTTCAGCTCAGAGATTACTGCTACCAGCTCATCAACCTCACGAGGTTTACATTTCTCTTCTTCTTTGGCTTCTTAGAGTCAGCTGACCTGTGACCCTCTTTGTCACAATTGAAGCACTTGCTAGTAAATTTGATCTGCACTTTCTTCTTGAAGGCTTTACCCTTAGGTGCAAGCTTCTTACTGTGCTTGTTGGAGTTACCAGCATGCTCCACTATATTTGCTTTCTCACTCTGGATTCTGAAGTTCTTATCAAATCCCTTATTGTTCTCCTCAATTTTCAGGCGAACCACCAAGTCTTCAAAAGACATTTCCTTGCGCTTATGCTTCAAGTAACTCTTGAATGTCTTCCACCCCGGAGGCAATTTCTCTATCACTGCAGCTACTTGAAATGACTCACTAATCTGCATTCCCTCAGCATGTATCTCATGAATAATGAGCTGCAGCTCTTGCACTTGGGATGACACTGTCCTTGAATCCACCATTTGGAATTTGAGGAAGCGGCCCACAATATGTTTTTTGGACCCCGCGTCCTCATTCAGGTACTTCCGATCCAAAGACTTCCAAACCTCCTTGGCTGAGTTCTTTGTATAGTACACATTGTACAACGAATCATTCAAACCATTTAGCACATAGTTGCGACACAAGTAGTCTGAATCCTTCCAGGCACTGTGTGCAATCCGCACATTTGTATCTGCATCCTCAAATACAATAGGTGCATCATCAGTGATGAACCGTGCTAGACCCAAGGTGGTCAAATAAAAGCGCATCTTCTGTAGCCACAATTTGAAGTTTGATCCAACAAACTTCTCTGGTTTCTCACCAGGTACTAAAGCAGCTGGCACTCGTGCCACTGGAGTGTTTGGAATTAGACCCGCAGGCCTATTCTAGGCCGGAGCCATAGCTGGTGGCTGTATCCCAGTGGATGGCACACCCCGAGGAGGAGCTGAGGTGGAACTGCCCACAGCAGTAGGTTGCTGGACATCCATAGACCCTTGCTCGGCTTCCACCTCCATATCATCAACTTCGTTGTTTGCAGGATTCATTATCTACACTCACGAGGCAGATATGTCAGTAATCAGATAAACTAACTCAGATTATAACTCAATAAACAACTGCTCGAATCAAATCTGATTCGGGCGAATTAACTTTCAAGTGCACGAATTTAAATTGATTCGGACGAATCAAACAGTATTCTGCACAAGTTAATCTCGTTTCGGACGAATCAGACAATCTGCACGAGTCAAATTTTGATTCGGACGTATCAGAATCTATCTTCCCGAATTGACTTTGATTCGGGCGAATCAACATTGTCTGCTCGAGTCAACTTTGATTCGGGCGAATCAAACTCAGCCTTTGCTCGATCAGAATTCAATTCGGGCGAATCAACTACTGTCTGCCCGAATCAATCCGCAGGTTCGTGCAGAATCTCGTAAAATATTAGATTTTGCTTCAAGAGTGCTTGCTGCTTTCTCTGCGTTTCTCAGTAACAATCTGAATTAGCAAGATAATAAATAATATCACAAGAGTTGATTCAAACCGTAGTTAGTTTTCAAGGTTGAGTCACGTTAGACGCTGTCCTTGAAGCAAAATTACCGTCCAATCCATAGGGACTTCAAATGGCAGCCTACTTCCCAGGATAAATCAACTTCAGCCTTGGTTATGTGCACCAACCTTGCTGAATCGAACTTCAGTAGGACTTGGTCTATCACCACAAGACACAAAGCTCAAAAAGAAAATAGGGAGAGAGGAGTCGCTGGCTTCTTTTTTCTGTCAATTCTGCTTCTGTCTTCTCCCCTTTTAATCGAGAGAGGAGGCACAGAAAAGGCAAGGAGGTTGAGAAAAAACCTCTCCACTTCCGCACAACTAACCATAAAGTCAAGAGTGCGCTTGGCCGAGTTTTAAATTGAGTACTCCTCAATTTTTATCTTCTTTCAAGTTCAAAATTTGAACTCCGGAGACTAATCAACATTTCCTAAAAAATAGGACCAAGTTTGAAGATGGTTGGATTTGAGCTATTTATAACACAATTCAAAGAGCCATCTCCCACGATTCTAGCCAATGTGCGAGAGTGACTCTTAAGACAATTTTTTCATTCCCTCATAATTTTCATCACATTATCCAACTTTTCCAACAGTATCAAGTCCTACTATCAAAGAACCATCTCCCCTTTACGTCGTGTGTCCCTCCCGAGAGACGGCAACTACTCCACTGCCATGAAACAATCTGTCCCTTGTTACCGACCTGCCCATGATTGCGGCTTTACAGTTTCTCTTAAATCGAGATGATCTAACTAATCAGTCATTTTTTCTATTGTAATTGTCTAGTATTGAGTTATACGAAAAAAAAAATATATATTTTAAAAACGGTTAAATTTGGATAGAAAAATAATGAAAATTGAAACGACGTCGTCACAGCATGTCGGATGGTTCTGAACATAAGCAAGTCTGGCGCGTGTGGACTCGAGAGAATCAAATGCAGCGTTTATTGAAATCAAGCTTGCTGACAGCGCTTCGCTTCACCACGTCAGCTGTTGTGAACAGACCCACCAAGAAAGCATGCATCTTTCATCTCAAGAACTGCAAATCCATGAAGCAAGCGAAGGAAGTCCAGACCCAGATGCTGAAAATTGGGCTCCAGCAGGACAGGGATACCGTCAGCAAGTTGATGGTTTTCGTCACAGACTCGGTTCTGGGGGATTTGAGTTATTCAGAGAAGCTGTTTGATTCGGTGGATGATCCCTGCTTGCTTGTGTACAATCTGATGTTGAAAGCGTATGTGAAAAATGGTAGCTTTAGAAAAGCAGTGGCGTTGTTTGAGAGACTGAGAGCTGAAGGGTGGTGGCCTGACGATTATACGTACCCTTTTGTGCTTAAGGCTGTTGGGAGGTTGGGGGACGTTGGAGAGGGTTTGAAGATTCATGGATTGGCGGCCAAGACGTGGTTGGAGTTTGATGTTTATGTCTGCAACTCGTTGATGGACATGTACGCTGGATTGGGTCAAGTTGAGGTTATGCGGAAGGTGTTTGATGAAATGTCTGAGAGAGATTTGGTTTCTTGGAATGTTTTGATTTCTGGATATGTAAGGTGCAGGAGATTTCAGGAGTCTTTGTGTGTATTCAGGAGAATGAGGCGTGTGGCGGATGCGAAGCCTGATGAGCGTACGGTCGTAAGTACTCTGTCAGCCTGCTTAGCGCTGAATGATCTGGAGCTTGGTAAAGAGATTCATGAATACGTTAATAAGGAAATGAAGGTTACTACTAGAATAGGGAATGCATTGCTAGACATGTATGCCAAATGCGGGTGTGTGAGTATTGCCAAGGAGATTTTCGATAGCATGAGGCTGAAGAATGTCATTTGTTGGACAAGTATGGTGACTGCTTATGTGAACTGTGGTCAGCTGGATGAGGCTAGGGTCTTATTTGATCGTAGTCCCGATAGAGATCTTATTCTATGGACTGCTATGATAAATGGGTATGTACAATTCAACCGGTTCAGTGAAGCAATGGATTTATTCCGTGAGATGCAGGTGAAGCGAGTGAAACCGGATAAATTCACCTTGGTTACTCTTCTCACTGGTTGTGCTCATTTGGGAGCCCTGGAGCAAGGTCAGTGGTTACATGGATATATAAATGAGCATAAAATTCCCATGGATGTTGTGGTTAGCACAGCTCTGGTAGAAATGTACGCAAAGTGTGGATGCGTAGAGAAATCAATAAGTGTTTTTGATGAAACAAGAGAGAAAGACGCTGCCTCGTGGACATCCATCATATGTGGCCTCGCAGCAAATGGCAAGACGACCCAAGCGCTACAATATTTCTCAAGAATGACGCAGACTGGGGCCAAGCCTGATGATATTACATTTATTGGCGTTCTGAGTGCTTGTAGCCATGGAGGCTTGGTAGAACAAGGTCGCCATTATTTTGCATCAATGATGCATGAGTATAAGATTGAGCCAAAAGCTGAGCATTATGGGTGCCTCATTGACCTTCTTGGCCGGGCTGGTCAGCTAGATAAAGCTGAGGAGTTGTTAAAAACAATACCTGATGCAAACAACAGTCTCATTGTTCCAGTTTACAGTGCTCTACTTAGTTCATGCAGAATTCATGGTAATGTTGAACTGGGTGAGCAAATAGCTGAGAGGCTAGCGAAAATCGAATCCAGTGATTCTGGAATTCAGTCACTGGTCGCCAACATGTATGCATCTGCTAATAGATGGGAAGATGCTGTAAAAGTGAGGAAGATAATGAAAAGTAGGGGAGTCGTAAAGGTTCCTGGATGCAGCTCCATTGAAGTGGATGGAGCCATTCATGAGTTCCTCGTTGGAGATTACAGTCACCTGGAGATTGTAGAAGTTAAATACATGTTGGATCAAATGATGGATCCATTGTTATCAGGGGTGGAAGACCAGAAAAATGTGATAAGTCATTAACACTACCCGTTTTTAATGTTGTTTGTCATCAAAACAAAGATACATGATGAGTAAGGAGTAAGTTTGTGACATGAGGTCCTCGCATGGAGTATTGTGGAGATGAGGTTGGACAACGTGAGGACTCGATGCTGAGGAATGTGTTCGATATGCTGCGCCAGCCAGGTGGGACATCGAGTGGGCATGATTGGTGGATGTCTAAGACATCCCAGAAACAGTAGCCGAGTAAGGTTGATGACAGAAAAAGAGACCATAACAAATGGGGTTGCTGTTTTCAGGTGTAGATGTTTCTTGTTTCCATATGCAAGTGCAAGGAAGATATTTGAGCCAACTACATTGCAATAAGAAATCATTGCCAGGTTGATGCCAGACTAGTTTTTGAAGCTAGATTTTCATCTTCAACAGGTGATGGTGACTTCAACATTGCAATAAGTTCATGTACTTATGCAACATATATGATTGCTTTGAGCTTCAGACTTTCTGGGTATTTGATTTTGAATGTATTGATTGATAGTCACCTTTAGACAATGCCATGTCCCATTTTACTCTGAGAAATGTTGCAGAGGATGCACCCTAGCCTCTCATTAGGTGACTTATGTTTTCTAGAAAATAACCATAAACATTCTCAATTCACAGCAACGCAGGATCTGTGTGACCTAAAACCTAGCCATCAGCAAAAAAAATTAAACCAGCAAAAAACAAAAAAAGACAATGAAATTGCAGCAGCAGGTGGACATTGTAACAACAACTAGAATGACAAAAGACATCACATAGAAACTCGAAATACATGTACCTATCCAACATTGAGCCACAAAATGTGTGAATAGGCTTCTTCACATAGTGTGTATGTAACAGCGCAGAGAGTGTTTCTAAATTTTCATTTTTTGGCCATGTTCTTTTGTCATCGGCTGTGAGAGCTCCAGAGGTAAAACGCTCCTATGCGGGAACACTTGATGATCCATCTCATATGTAATCTATCCATTTGAAGAAAAAGGCGACCCTTTCGACTTTTTAGATTTTAGTGGGCACCATAATCATGGGTTACCGGTCTCTTCCTTGTCTTTTGCCTTTCCGTTCCCATCATCTGCTACCTGCAAGCCCTCCATCTTGCGAGAAACCTCTTCTGCATTTGTATTAGCCTTTCCAACTGGCCCATTCGAGATAAATGCATCACTTTCTTCCTGTGTACGTGGTCCTGTCTGCCATATCCTGATGGTACCATCCTCGGATCCAGATGCATATGACTCCCCTCCTGGGGAAAACCTAACACAATGTACTGGGCCGTGATGACCCTTGTTGCATCCTGCAGTACGAGAAGAGAAGTGGATTCAGAATTTTCCAATATGGTATGAAACATCATGAATTTACACCAATCAGTTTAGTGTGGTACACTCACCAATTTCTTCACCAGTGTGGAAATCAAAGATATGCACCCACATATCTTCACCTCCGGCAATGAACTTGTTTCCATACTTGGGCTCCAAAGAAGCTGACTCCATGGTGCAAGGCATTTTGTAGCTCTTTACCAATCCATAACTGCAACCAAAAATACATTTGCATTTATTTCAACTCAGCATCCAAACAACAGTAAAACATGACAAAACGAGCTAGCAGTCGGGAAGTTTACTGATTTGCATCCCAAAACTTCACAGTAGATCCATCTGTAGTAGTAATGTAACGGCCATCTTGACTAACTTCGGCACTGGTCACAGATGACTCAGTCTCAAGTGTTTGGACTACTTTTCCACTTCTCACATCCCATAACCTGCAAGCGATAATTAAGTGGTTATTAAAACATTCTTGAGGTTGTATATACTTCCCCGCAAGCATTGACAATCAAATGAGACAAGTTTTTTTTTTGTCGTCATTATAAGCAAATGCCAGAATATATGGAGAACAGTACAATAGGGCAAGCTCACCTAACTCCACCAATATCGGTGCAAGAACTTAATATTGTTTGGTCACTATGGAGCCAACCAACGGTTCTGACTGAACCAGGAGACTTGTCCACTTCTCTCGGAGGTGCATCTGGTCGGTTTAAATCATATATGCGTAGAATTTTCTCAATCCCCCCTGTTAGCAGTAGGTGTGTATCCTATGCCCAGAACAAATACAGGCAGAGGCAAATTTAGGAACATATTTAAATACAATCAGAATGCACAGATGTCTGCTTGAAGACCTAATTCCCTACGAAATCCCCATTCGATCAACCTCCACTGATTTTAGACATACAGGGTCTCAACATGACCATATGAGAACACAATTTGTTTCCGAATTTTTTGAAACCACTCGATACATATATATAGTAACTAAAACCAATTAACTAACTAATAAATCAATATGACCAGCAGCAATGGACTATATCAGCGCAAAGTAGGAGCAGAGTTTTTTTTTCCGAACATTTGTATTTAAGTAGGACAGGATATGCTATGACCTGTCACTGCTTGACAATCGGTATGTCCTTTTGCACAATATTTGACACTTGGCCTGTGAACGGGAACAAATTTTACCTCTGAAAATGCACAAGCACGAACAATATGCTTATGCTCAAAGGAGTGAAGTTCATCCCCAGTTAAAGCATCCCACAGTTTCCTGTGTGAATTCATGGAATAGTCAAATCAAGATAAGTGTTCAAAATCATGAAAAAATTAATATTCTTGATTACGTATAACCCACAGAATTGCAATGCTAGAATAAGAAAATGTAATAACATTAGTTTGGTAAGTAGTCCACTTTACTAGAGCCTATTATTTATTTAACAATTGGTCCACAGTTAAATTGAGAGGTTTATGAGTATATACTGATTTCAAAATGATAGTTCTGTGTGTTCTAGACACGTAGGCCATTCTTGTGAACACGGACAACTACTACCAGTGGATTTATGGCACGGTGAGTTGTTTACTCTTTTCTCAGAAGACGAGAGAAAAAGCAACTACGAAATAATGGAAGCAAATCCTCATAACAGATACAATTAACCCAAGTATATATTATTTTCCATTTACTAGTAAAAACTGAAGATGCCCGCCCTCTGAAATCCCAAGACAGACATTAAAAGAGCTAAGGTGGCAAATGACGCATACCAACCCTAAAAAAGAAAATGAGTCATCCTACTGTATATAAAAAACCTAGCATTTGTATACCTTTATAATACAAAAGAGCTCACAATATCATCTGCCTTCATAATCATCTGTACCTCTCAACTCTCTCAGAGCCCCTATACTGGTTCTGCGACTGATATTGTAATTCAAGGCGAGAAAGCACTGCCTGACCCCACTATCTACCCACACCCCATTAACCAAATCATAACGTCTACAGATGATTTGATTCATGTTGTGCACACTAACTAATCCACATCACAGAACCGAGCGAAGCTCATGAAAAACTGAGTAACTTACGCGGTAAAGTCAGCAGAACCAGAGGCCGCACGCAGTGCATCATTATCCAAGCAGCAGCTCCACACCGCACCTTTATGCCCTTCAAACGTTCCTATCCAATCTCCAGTCTCCCCATTTCTCAGCATGGGGCTCGAATCTGATTCAAGTAAACCAGACACTCAGCAATGAAAGAATGTATTGTACATTCAAAATTATAGCAACATTAAAGATCTATTTGGCCAGAATTCTTTACATTTAGTGCATAACGATAAGGATTCAGCAGGTAAAAACCCTTTAAATTTTAATGTCCAAAAAACCAATTCAAGTGACTGATTTTAGGCAATCAAAATTGTGATTCAAAGAAATTAGTCACAAGAACATGTTAGCTATTTATCCAGTCTAAGCTCGAATTATTAGCCCGTATCCTGTCGAAATTCAAGCCTCTTTATCACACTTCCATAAAAATAGGATTTACTTTACAAATATGAAACTGTCTGACATATCAGAAGAAATCGTCTATAAATTTGATTATACTGCACTCAATAGAGTTGGTGGGACTGCGCTTCAGTAGTTTCTGTCATTTCAGATAAAACCATCCCAGTTATTTACATTCATCTATTATTTTTCTCCTCCATCTGATTAAGGTTGTACACGTGTTTGGAGAACTGTCCATGGGTCATCCATCACGAATACATTTAGAAAAAATAAATAAAAAGTCATTTTTATGAAAAAAAAGTTCTTTAATGCGTCATCCACTAATGCTGATCATGTTCTCACTATTAAATGATGAAATTTCTTACTTTACACATATATAGTTATATTGAAATAGATAAAATCAAGCCTACAGAAGTCTGGAATGAAAATCAAGAATGTTACAATTGAAAACAAGTTCAACACAGATGATCACAGTTTCCAAGTGGTCTCCCTATCCAGAATCGAAGATACACTGACTTTGAGAGCCTACACACTTGCCAATTGATCAATCTATCCAAAAAATTCATTATCATTGTATATAAATTCTCAGTTACAGACCTAAGGACAACAGATAACTTCAATCGGATTACAGTATCACTGGGTCTAAAATGTTATATATGTTTGGATTAGAATCCATGTATATAACAACCTATGTACCAATGACCAATCAATAAACCACAAATACCATATGAGATGCAAATTACACAGCTTATGGCTATCTACAAAGATCAAATCTTCAACTACCATCAAGTGAAAATACCCGTAACTTCGCAACGAACAATGTTTCAAGGTAGTCAAATTGATACTGGATCCCTTATGATAATCACTCAAATCCCAAGTTATTCAAAGCGATATAAAGATAAAACACAATACCCTTGCTAGCACTGATCAAGAAGAAGCCATCCGGCGTAATCGGGCTGTAGAACAAATCAACCACCGGCCGGGAATGGCCATGACAAACCAGCGGCACCGCCAATCTCTTCCTGTCCATTTCTCCTAGAAACCCCAATTAACAAAAGATACAGTCTTTCGGTTGCAATTCGTACGAACCCTAAAATGAATCTACAGAAAGAGGGGACAAATCGCAGATTTTGATATATTTAAAACAAAATTCAAAAAGCGAGAATGAGGGTAATCTCGGATCGACGCGGCGGAGCTGGATAATGAGATCGAACAGGAAAAGGGACTACTGGAATTTTTTAGATGTGCAAGGAAACCTCGTCAAAGAGGCTCTGCGATTTCGATGAGGTGCCGAACTGGAAGGGCGCAGAAGGCAAAAAGAACGACCTTGATGACGCTGCGTGGAAGAAGACGAAGATGATCGACCCAGAGAGGACACACTGTGGTGCTCGAGCTTATTGGGCCGTGTGTTGGGCTCATCTTCAAACTGGGCTTTGTAAGAGGCCCAATATGCTTCGATAGACTTGAACTTATTAGTTATGGGCTTTTTCTAGGCCTAATAAGATCAATCTGCTCTAAAATAAATGAATCCGTGTTTAAGCTAAAGAGAAATGTCTACCGTTGATCACAAGTCCATCAACGTCTGAAAGCTATCAGTATCACTTCACGCGGATTGTCATCTCTAGCCGTCCAAATGGAATTTATTCTAACGGCTCCCGTTCGAACTGAAGCTCAAGTTTCTGTGTATAAATTCAACAACACTACCAAGCATTTCGAATCCCAAATTGGAATCTCCACCGAAACCCTAGAAATCAAATCGGACCGCAACATCTAACAATCCGGAAAATGTCGGGACGTGGAAAGGGAGGCAAGGGATTGGGAAAGGGAGGTGCGAAGAGGCACAGGAAGGTTCTGCGAGACAACATCCAGGGGATCACCAAGCCGGCGATCCGCCGTCTGGCGAGAAGGGGAGGTGTGAAGCGTATCAGCGGGCTGATATACGAGGAGACCCGCGGAGTGCTTAAGATATTTTTGGAGAACGTGATACGTGATGCTGTGACCTACACTGAGCACGCAAGGAGGAAGACTGTGACGGCTATGGATGTGGTTTATGCGTTGAAGAGGCAAGGCAGGACCTTGTACGGCTTCGGTGGTTAGGTGTTGTATTTCATCATCTTCCTGGTTCTATATGGAGCTTTTTAGGGTTGGTAGTGTTGACGTGTTTCAGTCATGGTTAATGGTTTGGTGATTGAGATCTATGGATAATGGTTTGGTCACAGCTGAGAAGAGTAGGATGTTCAAATACCCAATGTGAAAAACGATTTAATCTTAAACTGAACTCAATTTCAGTCCAATTCCTCAAGAACACAAATTGTTTAAACCTAATTCAACCTCAAGAACGCAACCGATCAAGAACAGCAACTGAACCAAAGCAAGCACGGCACAACAAGATGTTTATGCAGATCAGGCATAAGCCTTACATCTGCAGAGCCTCGCATTCGAGGAGACTTGTTCAAATTCACTATTCGATACAGGCAGTTTACTGAAATCAACAAAAATGAGCCAGCACAATAGCTACTGACTACAACTACAAAAGCATGTAGAACTCCCTGAAGATAGCCGGAACTGAAGCCTTAGCTTACCAGATTGTGACGGACAGGGGTGTTTAAGTGGGCTTGCAATTCTTCATAGTTGAACGATGCAAAAAATTCGACGCGTATTTTCGTTGTGTTAAGGTCAGCCTCCGAATTGTAAGTCACTTCAAGTCCGAAGAAATAGTCAAGCCTTCCAAGATTGTTAATGGGAAATGTGGCAGAGAGACTGAACCAAATGATCAACAGCAGCAGAGCTAGAACCAGCAATGACAATATCATCAATGTAGACTAGCATGAACACCGTAACGCCATCTTGATTGAACATACAGTGATGCATCACCACGAGAAGGCATAAAAGCAAGCTGATGAAGTCTGTCACTGAGTCGGGCAAACCATGCCCGAGGGGATTGTTTAAGACCGTAGATAGCCCGTTGAAGCTTGCAGATGTGCAACGGAAAACGAGGGTCCTCGAAACCGGGCGGCTATTTCATGAGATTGTCCTGATTGAGGTGGCCGTGAAGAAAGGCGTTACTTACGTCAATTTGACGAAGACACCAGCCGTGACTAACTGCAACAGAGATGACGATACGCACAGTGGTAGGTTTGATGACCGGCCTGAAATGTCCTGATAGTCAATACCAAGCTGCTGAGTGAAGCCGCGAGCGACGAGACGAGTTTTGTGTTTGTCGACGGAGCCATCAGGACGGAATTTTGTCTTGAATATCCATTTTCTGCCAACAATGTTTGCATCGGGAGGACGAGGAACCAATGTCCAGGTTTTAGTTCCACAGAGGGCTGAGAATTCATCTTCCATGGCGGCTCCCCATGCCGGTTCAGAGAGAGCAAAGCGATAGGATGTCGGGGCAGCTAAAAACGCACGACGATTGGGGTCATAACTGATGGTGCCGTCAGTGTATTGTTTTCGTTTGAGAGTGCCGTCACGTAAGCGGGTCTAGATGCGCTGAACAGAAGGTGTGGATGTCGGTTCGTCAGGAGGCGCGGTGGAGTCGGTGGCAGGACGAAGGGTTTTGATAAATAGATTGTGTTGTTGAGACGGTGATGTTGGTGCGTTAGGAGGAAGCCTATCAGCAGCTTGTTGGACATGCACTGGCCCACGTTGAATGGTGCTTGGATTGCCATCCTGCTCATCGCCAGAAGCAACTACCTGAGGAAAATGAACCTGCATAGGTACAGATTGCGTCACAACATCATCAGTAGATGTTAGTGACAGATTGTAATTGCGCATTGGAGCACCCTGAGTAGCTGGTTCATCATTTGAAAAGGACACCGGAGAAGTTAGGCGAGAATGATTAGGGACGGTAGTCTAAGTAGCAAAGGGAAATACGTTTTCATTAAAAGTAACATCGCGCGCTGAGGTGTAAATTCGCCGAGAAGGTCAAGGCATTTATAGCCTTTGTGCAGGGGGCTGTAGCCCAAAAAAATGCAAATGGTGGAGCGGAAATTCAGCTTATGAGCGTTGTATTTTCTTAAACTCGGCCAACAAGCACATCCAAAAATGCATGGAAAGGTGTAATCATGGGTTATTTGAAGAAGTCGAGTGATTGGTGCAACATTGTTGATGATGGGGCTCGGCATTCGATTGATAAGACAACAAGCAGTGAGAAAATTTTCATGCAAAAAACGGAGAGGCATAGAGGAGTGAGCTGGAAGAGCTAGACCCATTTCAACTGAATGACGGTGTTTGCGCTCAGCTACACCGTTTTGTTGAGATGTATGAAGGCATGAGACTCGATGAGATATACCAACGCTCCGGAAGTACTGATGAAGACGTGAGTACTCCCCACCACCATCCGATTGCACAATGCGTATTTTGGAGTTTAGGAGACGTTCGACATGGGCTTGAAAAGCATTGAACATGGTTTCAACGTCAGACTTTAATTTAATAAGATAAATCCAACAAAAACGACTGTAATCGTCGACAAAACTAACATAATTGCGAAAGCCACCAGAAGATGTAAGAGCAGGGCCCCAAACATCTGTATGAATCAATTCAAGGGGTAAGGAACTAACACGATGAGATGTATTATAATATAGCTGATGACTTTTCGCTCGCTGATAAGCATCACAAATAGAAGAGTCAGTGTTTATAGAAGAACCTGGAAGAAAACTATTTGTAACAATAGTTTTGGATGGATGGCCGAGTCCCCGATGCCACATATGTGAGGAAACCGACGCTAGAAGACGCATGCCGACTTGTAATTGCACGATCGCACGAAACATGATATAGACCGCCTTGACTCTTACCTTGAAGTAGAACTTTCTTCGTGACCTTGTTCTTAATAAATAAACATGTTGGATGAAACTCAATGAAAATATTTTTATCGGAAACAAGACGATTAACAGAAAGAAGATTTTTACTGATGCGAGGAACATGTAGAATTTTTTTAAAGAGGAAAGAATTTTGAGAACCAGCTAAAAGAGAGTGACCAATATGCGAAATTGACAAACCTGCATCGTTGGCCACCTGAATTTGATCTTTGCCTTGGTAGCGCTCATGTACTGATAAACGTACCAAATCGCTCGTCAGGTGATCTGTGGCTCCGGTATCTATATACCAATTTGAGTCATCGTGATCGCGCCTATCAGCAACGTTGCTGGAGCGGACGTCTTCAACACTGTATGTTTCATTGAAGCGGTTGTGACAGTTAAGAGCTTCATGACCAAAGAGACGACAAATCTGACATCGAGGGCGAAAACTCCCGCCACCATTGCAGTTTTGGTTGCTATTTCCACGCCCGCTTTGTTGTGTGTCGCCGGCTGAATTGATGGTTCCGTGACTGCCTGTGCGCGGCTGCTGGCCGCATTAGTCGCGGTTGTTTTGTGCGTTTGGACGACGAGGAGAGCGCTAACCAGAGTTGTCGGTATATCGGGCATCAGAGTGTGCGGATGATGATCAATCATTGGACAGGTTATGCTGCTCCTGCATACCTTCATAGGATAGTAAATATGCATAAAAATCAGTTAGAGAAATTTTTTTAGAGGCGACGGTGATAGACGTTGCAAGTGGGCCAAGACCAGCGAGTATGTAGTCAATTATTTCGTCATTGATCAAGGGGTTTCCAATGACGGCCATCGTATCGGCCAATGACTTCATCTTCTGGAAATACGCAGCGGCAGACATATCCCTTTTTTTTAGGGTTTGCAGCTGGAGGCGAGTGTGGCGAATGGTGGCGCGATTCTGCACCGCGAACATTTCATGGACAACCGTCCACACCTAGGATACCGTTTTAAGACCGACCATCTGAGTTGCGATCTCCGTCGTCATAGAGGTGAGCAACGCACCTAAGACATGCTGATCCTGCTGCCAACAGATCTAGCAGGCAGGGTTGGGCACGGATTGTGCGGCAGAGCCTTCTCCTCCGGTAATCATTATCTCGGGTGCAGCTTTGGTGCCATCGAAGTATCCGTGGAGGTTAAAGCCAGACAAATTAGGAAGGGTTAGGGTTTTCCAAAGTAGGAAATTTGTAAGTCTGACGGGATTGTGAGGAAGAGCGGAAGCAAGAATGGGTGTGGGTGATGAAATTAGGGCGCCGACAACATCAATTTTAGAAGCAGTAGTGGTACTCATGTTGCTGAAATTTTGGATCGAGAATCGATCGCTCTGATACCACGTTAGAAAAGGATATTGATGCAGGTGTGTATCACCGCCTGCTTCTTCTCTTATTTATAAATAAATTAGGTGAACAATACATCTTCATGTACAGTACTATTCACCTAATTAAGGTTATTACCTTATTATTAGAAGGACTAACTTTAGCTAGTCTATTATTGGATTTTACTAATCTTGACTATCTAATAAGTAGGAGGTGCTATTCGAACAATTTATGCATTAATAACACCTCCTCGCTCTATTCATTTATTTAAAAATATATTTTTTAATAAATTATTTTTAACAAAATGATTTATGTTATGAACGAAAAGTTGTAATTGAAACTAAATTTTTATAATAAAGTAACATAATGTAATTAGACAATTAAAGGAAATTAAAATTATGATATTAAACGGAAACTGAAATTGAAAGTTACTATAACCGTAAAAATAAAGAGGACAACAATAATATGAAAAGTTCCACTGGCCTGATCAACATTGTCCTCATAGTGTCGAAGGATGACGCTTTTTTGTTCCGAAATTTTTTTTACGTAACAGTTACAAGTTATAGTATGATGATAATGATGATCAAGATAGTTCCAACGGTTTTTCAAATTGCTATCGTCCTCTTAATTTTTATGGTTAGAAAGTTTGCAATTTTAGTTTCCGTTTAATATCATAATTTCAGTTCTCTTTAATAGCTTAATTTTTTTATAAAATAATTCAATTACAACTTTTTCATTCATAAGGCAATTCAATTTTTCAAAAAAATAATTTTTACTTGATGAACAGTGTGAGAGGGTGTTATTATTTTATATATTGTTCGATTAGAGTATGTACATCCTTTGAGAAAGTTCTCCGTTTTTAGAATTTCATCGAATAGCATTTTTTATCACTATTCATAATACTAAAAGGTGTTATTCAGATTATTTAAACAACGATTCAACACCTAACACCTCATATTACTATTCATTGACGTTAAAAAATTAAATTTATATTAAATTTAAATTATCTGTTGAATTATCATTTAAAATTTTCTATAAAACAAGTTCGTGCTTCAATATGGAATTATCTGTTGAATTATTCATTAACAATTATCTGTTCAAGCTTGTTTGTTTTCCCCAATCAAAGCTTCAATATTTTCATCAGCTTCTCCATCATTTCCAATCTGCTCAATTTCACGCTCCTCTTTTTAATTTTCCTCCACCAATTTTGACGAAACCCTCAACCTCAGCTAGGCCTAGTTTTAAAATTGGGGCTAGGGTTTTGCAAATTGTTGTTACTTTGCTTGACCCCGCTCTGCCTCTTCGATTCCTGGCCGCCAGCCGGTAACGGAGGCTTCTTCATCTTCCTACTCCTTAACTGCAAAGCTAGAGTCTTTGCCCTGGTTCGAACACCCAAAGACGACTGAGCCATCACCTCCACGTCTCCAGCCACCTTCGATTTCCTCATGAACTTGCCCATTTCAATCAAGCCCCGCCCTTACCTCATGAACAATAAGCTCAAATGAACAAAAGCGGTTCAAGAAAAGAGCTAATGGTGCTTGGCAGGATGATCGTTCAAGCCATCCAGAGCAGCATGCCTAAGAGCACGTCTTTTTCTTCTTTCAGCACTTCCTCCGCAGACATCTCCGTTGCATAAAACAGGCAAGCGGACGTCCTCCACATGCCAATAGGACGTCTCACATTTGCTTCCGCTGTCCATGCTTAGCACCTTCTATTCAATGAGGATGTGCTATTGGAGAATGTGCTCAAGAGATAGGACCTTAAAATACTACGGGTGCATATGCTCTTAAGGCTGCATCCTCCAGTAGCACCTCCTCCAAATGATACGGGTGCGCATGCTTTAATGAAGCGAGGGAATATATATTCATTTTTTAAGTGAAATATCTTAGTGAGATAGTTATGGTATGTTCTTTTGTACTTATAAATTGTGTATATATATCACTAAAAATAATTATATATCAATAAAATATAAATATATATTAATAAATATAAGCAATAACAGTAAATATAAGTAAAAGAATAAATATCAGTAACTTTTTTCAGTACAAATAAATGTATCCTTATTCTTTCGGGATCTTAGCAATAATGTGGGAAAGAAAATAAACGCACCAAATACAAGAAAATTGTGTATTTGTGAAGCTCGAGCAAATGCAGGCTCTTTTGGACTTGTTCAGGTTTGATGAAGCTCAGTAAGTTCATGGACTGAGGCGTACTTGTACTCTGGGCAAGGCTTGGAGGCCCCAAGATCATCCTTGGTAGGTCAAATTTCATCTAATGATTCAGTCCAATTACTGCATCAAGGTATCTAAGAATATAGTTGTGGTAAGGAATAATTGTACCTGAGAAGACGATGCAGGATGAACGATTTAATAAGCTCTACGAAACTCAGACGGAGAAAAGAAGACCGGCTGAGTGGCTGACTGAGACTTGGAGGAGGGAGCTGCGGAGGTAAGGAAACAATTGCACAAATTCTTTGATCCTGATAATTCTCAACTCCTTAAGATAATTTTGATCCTGTCCAAACAACAACCGACCCATTGTCAAAATGACCCACAAATTTCTTTTGAAATAAATTTACACCATCTATTTATTTCTAGACAAAAAAAAGTAGATGTTGATTTGAACCCCTTGCCATTTCCATTTGAGCTCTTTCAATAATGGTTGCCATGATTATATATAATCACGCATGCCCAACTTCAAAATCATCCTTTCAACTTAATGCGGATTAGAGACCTCAACTGGCTAATTTTCCAATCATTAAATAAAAATCTGTCACTTTTCCTAACCCTGATCATCTTGTTTTCTTCTTGTTTCATTATTTGATTGACTTGGAAAATGATTGGAAAATAAACCACGATGGTCCATGGTTGGACATATATATAGTGAATGCAAGGTAACTTGATAATGATTTAAATTCGATGCAGTCAAGTCAAATACAATAATATCAAAACGGTATAATTTTAATGTTATATCGAAAATCTAGAACACAAAAGGGAAATAATTTTAATTATAGAAATGTAGATCATATTATAAATCTAGAACACAACGTATCACATTATAGTTAAATGTATCAACGTACGTCCCGAACAAATATATGTAAAATGATTGATTTTAATTTAACAAGTAGTGAATTATGTAATCAATTATTTAACAAGGAATAATATTATAATTTTGTTGTCTATTTATTTATAATGGTGTCATTGTAGAAGAGTTGTTGAGACTAATGAATCATGATTTGACTAATTACTCTAATTTTAAACCCATCTGACCCTATCAAACCAAAAATATAAACACACAAAAACCCTAATTTCTAAAAGACTTTAAACAACAGCATAAGTACAAATGGGAACTCAGAATGAAAAGACAAAATCCATATCACTTTCTAAACCCAAGGGACCCTAATGTCCCTAAAATGGCAGGGAAGGGTACAGAAAGAGGGGGCACAAAGAAGGGTCCCAAGCGGTATGGGGTTTGTTAGGGCAAGGGTTAGCCTTAGGCTTCCCTGGCCTCGGCCAGGGCACAAAGGTGGCCATACAGTTCTGGCCACCAACAAGCAGCTCAGGAGGAACACAAGCATCCCTAAGAACATACTGCTTTTTTGTTCCCATGTGGTCTTAATTCTAAGGCCAACATTCCAACAATCTTCCCTTTTTGCTTGTGTTGCCCCCTACATAATTCACCAGATATTTGAAATGTGTTCGGTTCCAGTTGTCTATCTATTTTTTATATTAAATTATAAAAATTAATATATTTTTTATATGCATTCGGGGTCGAGCCAATCCAATCCAATATTTATATTTTACTTCCACACATGAACCATGCAAAGATTATAATATGTTTATTCGCATAAGGTTCTGTCATTAGCGTGGCATCATTTATAAAATTGTCTCGCCTCCAATTTAATACTTCTTACAAAAGTCATACACAAGTAGATGTTGTGTATAAACATTCATGTCCAAATCGCATTAGCTCAAAATATACTAATTATTATAATTAAAAAATGAGATAATTATAAACGGATAATAAACAAAAGACAGACAAACTAGTCAGAATAGGAACACTATGTATAATTATATATATATATAATTGGATTTGTTTCTACCTATGACGCAATATTTGACAAGCCTGTTCCTAATGTAATGCATCCAAAAAAAAATACGAAAATAAAAAATTGGATAAAAAAAATAAAAATTGTATTTTTTATTATGAAAAATTAAAATAAAAGTAGCTGGACACACGAGCAGCAGATGCGAAAAGCCTATAAAACCCTTCCTCTCTCTGTTCCTGCCGAAAACAGAGCAGAGCTCCAAATCATGGAAGCAGTCCGCAGCTTCATCTACCTTCTCCTCCCCTCTCTCGCCCTATCATTCTTCGCGTTAAAGGTCCTTACAGCCTTATGGTGGAAACCCAGGAGGCTGCAACACCATTTCTCGAAACAAGGAGTCAGAGGTCCACACTACCAATTCTTCATCGGAAATGTGAAGGAGCTCGCTGCCCTAATGTCAACAGCCTCGTCCCAGCCTTTGCCCTTATTCTCCCACAACATCCTCCCCAGAGTCCTCCCCTTCGTCCACCACTGGAACAAAATCTACGGTAATTCACAATCTCAGTTGTCCTTGTATGCATATATGCCTGAGTTGAATGCTGGAGCAGAGGGACACTGTCATCCTGTTTCATTAACTCTGCTCTGTTTCGTACACCCACTCATATAACAGAACCCCTTCACTTTACTCATTCATTCATGTGTTGCTGTGAATATATTTTGATGTGTTCTGGTGTTGTGTCCCTCTGTCCTGTTCTTGCTCCATCTCTGTCTCTCAACTTATCAGCCTCTGTTTTTGTAACTATGCTGCATTTCCTCTGTCCTGTCATCTTCTTCCCTCAGGTCTCTAAATTTTGTAGGGTCTGCTATCTATCTCACCTGTCCTTCAATGCCCTCTTTCCATTTTTAGCTTACTTCACACCCTTTGCTTCTTTTCATTCCGATGCTTCATATCCATGACTAGTCTCCTCCAATTTAATTCAGTTTCTTTCTATACGATGTGCTCCCAGGTGCCACATTTCTGCTCTGGTTCGGATCCACGGCTCGGCTAGCCGTCTCCGACCCGGAGCTCATCCGAGAGATCTTCGCAACCCGGTCCGAATCCTATGAAAAAACCGACCCCCATCCGCTGGTCAAGCAACTCGAAGGCGACGGTCTTCTGTCCCTCAAGGGCCCAAAATGGTCTCACCGTAGGAGAATACTCACCCCAACATTCCATATGGAAAATCTCAAGGTAATATTCAATCACATCACATCACATCACATCACATCACTTTACTTCATTTTATTTTATAAATACTTTAAAAAAAGTATTTTGTATTATAAATTTGTTATATATATATGATCGTAAAGTGACCGTTTTTATAATTCATAACAAACTATCCTTTAAATTAGTAATATGAGATACTTATGATGATTATTTAAGATGTTGATACCTGGGATGGGCAAAAGTGTGGCGGAAATGCTGGACAAATGGTCGGACTCCGACGAGGTGGAGATCGAAGTGTGTAACTGGTTCCAAGCGGTAACGGAGGAGGTGGTCACCCGGACCATCTTCGGAAGTAGCTACGAGGATGGTAAGGCCATTTTCCGACTCCAGGCCGAGCAGATGTCGTATGCAGCTGAATCATTTCAGAAAGTCTTCATTCCTGGTTACAGGTGGTACCTAAGTTGGTCACCTGTCCTACATTATTGCGTTTCGAAAAGTCCTTCTAACCGGTTTCTGTTTCGCATTATTCAGATTTATTCCGACAAGGAAGAACATGAATTCATGGAAACTGGATAGGGAAATAAGGAGGTTGTTGGTGAAGCTCATTGACAGGAGAAGAGAAAACCTGGGTGAGGAAATTAGGGCAAATATTAATGGTGCGAAAGATTTGTTAGGTATGATGATTAGGGCTCAGAAAGAGACGGATGCGGCAGCATCGGCTATTACGTATAATGACATCATCGAAGAATGCAAGACATTTTTCTTTGCCGGCAAACAAACCACTTCCAATTTGCTGACGTGGACGACCGTCCTGCTAGCTATGCATCCGCACTGGCAGACCCTGGCTCGGGACGAGGTCCTCAAGCTCTGCGGCTCCGGTCGCCTACCCGACAAAGATGATCTTCCTAAGCTTAAACTGGTAATAAGATTATTATTTCTTTTTATTACAAATGAGAGATCGTCAAAAAAATATTACATATCTACTCTGCCGTAGAAGCTAAATATAATCATTATTTAATAGAAATTGATTAATTAAATATGTAGCTGAACATGATTGTGAACGAGTCGCTGCGGTTGTACCCTCCCACAGTCGCCGCCATCAGACGAGCCAAAGCTGACGTGGAGCTCGGGATGTACAAGGTCCCGAGCGGGACTGAGCTACTGATACCAATTCTAGCAGTCCATCACGACAGGGCGTCATGGGGAAGTGACGCAAGCGAATTCAACCCTGGCCGGTTCGCCAACGGGGCAAGCAAGGCGGCCAAGCACCCGATGGCGTTCATGCCGTTCGGGGCCGGAGCGAGAAGCTGCATTGGGCAAGACATGGCCATTTTGCAAGCCAAAATAGCCATGGCTGTGATATTGCAGAAGTGTAATATGAGACTTGCTCCGACCTATCAACACGCCCCAACCGTCTTGTTAATGTTGTATCCGCAGCATGGGGCGCCGGTCATCTTCCAAAGGTTGAGGCTTGTCGAATGATGATGTGTCGGGTTAGGAACAACGTGAGTTGTTTTGTTGGAGCTTAAATAAACCCTAGCTGGTTAACATGTACCATCCATCAATTACTCTTCTATATATATGTAAATAATTACACGATTGTAGGTCATGTAGCCACTCATGGCATTTGAGAAGCTAGAATGAATTAGTTATATTGAATTAGAGATTCATGACTCCAGAAAATATGAGTTCTTGAATCAGACTCAGACTATAATAGAGTTCCCTAGTGAAAACATTTTGTGTCGGGGCACATTAGTCACTGCTAATTTATTTATACATTTTTGCTTCTTTCCATCCCTTTCTAGAGCATCATTAGCAAAATCAATGGAAGAGTCGGTGTTGTTAGACTCGAAAGACTAAGGTGATGTATCGGCTCTGTGTGCATCGACGAAGAAGGTGACGAGTCGGTTAGGATGAAGCAAAGTCGATGTACCGACGTGTACTTATCAACCAAGGAGGCCAAACAACGTCTGCAAAAGTTTAAATCGCCTTTTGAGGGGGCGATCATGAAATAAAGACCGTGAACGATGGTTGAGAGAAGGGTCAGGCAGGATTTGAAGCCTTCGATTGCTAGAGAGCGATGAGTACTTATGGAGAGTTTTACGAAGCGAATGCTGAGAATCTGGACTAGAAGAACGTAGAGAGCACAGTGAAGCTCCTACTGTTTATTAAATCTCTGTCATTCTTCTTTATAACACACGTTTATTTCTCATTGAAATTAAATCTAATGTTCATTAAAATTTGACGAACACCAATGAACTTTGTATGTTCATCGATGTAAATATGCATTGTCCATTAAAATTAACTTTAATGTTCATTGAACTTATACAAACTAACTCACTCAACCATTGTTCATTCCAATTTATTGTAATGTTCATTGAAATTTGATGAACAAAGATGAATATTGTATATGTTTATCGATATAAGTATTTTATTAGATTCTTGCAGGTTTTGAAGTTGATTAATTAAGTTCATCGGTGAACACAAATGAAGATTGTGAGGAATGCGGATAAACATTCGTATTTTTTCATTCGTATTTTTTATTAAAACAGATGAAACTTGAGAAGAACGCGGATGAACATTGTATATGTTCATCGATGCACACAGATGAATATTGATAGATTAGATAGGAAAAATATTATTTTGAACTAAACACACGTAGTAAAGATGAACATATGTAATATTTCCATGAATATTCAATATGAATTTTCAATAAGTATAAAATCACAATCCAATACGCTCTCTCTCCTATTCGTGCACACAACAACCACTTAAATAAAAAAAATGGAGAGAAAATCTCCTTTCACAAATTTCACACAGATTAGCCATTATTGGCACTATCTTGCATATCATCTCAAAATTAAAATCATCTGAATTCATCCTCTAACCACAAACATAACATTCGGCTATAAATCACCTCTGTGGCCAATAATGAATCGTTATAGAATATTATACGCTATCCGCGGCGTATCATCCTCATTTCCAACCATCACAAACAATCATAAATCACCTCAACTATCAAATTCAAATCATTGTCCATTCCAACCTAAGGGATCTTATTTATCTGTGATCGTCGGCTAACCTTCGAATTCGAATACTCTCTGATAAAAACCACAAATCAAGAAATCTTCATCATTGTTGGAAGCGATTTTTGTCCGCATCTTCATTGCGATCTTTGATGATATAATGGAGAGAAAATATCGAAACTTGAATTACTATTATGCCCTTTGCTAATTAAACATGTATTAAATTTGAATCATTGAATAATCTCTCTAATTAGTTTGATTGACCTTTTGGTTATAAATGGTTCTTATTTGATTCACACATATATACGAGGTGTTCAATTGATACCCCCTCATAAGGTACACTTTCTAAGGCCTTTTGTAAACCATTTGGCGGTGAACAAAAGTTAGAAAATTTTATAATTTTAGTAAATTTAAAATGTATGTTAGATTTTGAAAATTAGTTTTAAAGAAAGTGCATTGGTTTGTAAGTAAAATGTAATTGTACTACTCATTAAAATTTTCACATGAAAGTACATTGTTTGTAAGTAAAGTGCATACGTTCAATTCATTAAACTCTCATATGAAAATGTATTGACTCTCAAATTCTCCAAAACCTAAACTATATTGAGACATGTATGTTTCAATGTTCTAAGATATCACCAACATTATTCGATTTTGTGTAATGCCGTTGGTGGTGTACCTTTAATGTTGTATTTTCTGAAAAAGTAAACTTCCAGAGCGATGACGACTTTGTGACGCGAAAAAAAAGGCTTGTAATTCATGACATGCAAAAGTACGATGTATTCTCATAAAAATATGAGCATCGACATGGAAAATGGCATCGAAGAAGACTACAAGAAAATGTGTTGCGTGTGGTGGATTAGCCAATCATGATAGTTGCAATTGTCCTATAATATAACACTTGTAAGAGCTTGTTTTACCGAAGAATACATTGTTTTATTTGTATTTATGTTAATACACATTGCATTTTTCAATATCTTAAATTTTGAGGTGTATACGTTTGTTAATGTTTTGTCAGGTGCAGAAGACGCATTGTTTCATTTAATGCCCATGTTCATTGTTTTCAGTTGAAGCACTTTACATAAAATAGCAATTTTTCAGTGTCGACCCACTTTACAGACAAAAATAATATTTTCCACCCACCTTATACTTTTAATTAAAAATAAAATACTTTAGATTTAATGTTGATGCACAAACTGATATGCAAAAAGTGTCATCACTTTCAACATTGATTTAATTTAATGTGAACTCATTTTTATGACATAATGTATGACTTTTTTGTATGACTAAACTGGTCATAAGTGGTCGCCTGTTTCAATACTTTCTTATTCATATTGTTTAAAAGCCACCATCTGCAAAAAAAAAAAAAAAAATTATTATTAATTTGTTGACATGAGTAAATGTAAGTTGTAACATGATAAATATATCAGCTAACTCAATTAATCCAACATAATATTATTTTTATGTATGTCATCTAATAAAGTTTTCTCTTTTTAATGTTTCTTTTATCTTTCTCTCTCAAATCATTTACAAATTCTCTTTCCCTCTCATTATTTTCATACAATCCACAACGCAGTTAATTATACAAGAAACAAAAACTCATAGATGTATCAATGTACTTAAAAGTTTAAAATTTTTCAGCACATATGTAGCAATGCACTTTATATTTTTCAAGCATTTGAGAGTCAATGCACTTCCATATGCGAGTTTTAAATAATAATGTCAATGCACTTCATGTAAAAACCAATGCATTTTTTTAAAAACTCATATTTAAAGAATCAAAATTTGTAATATTCAATATACTTTAAACAAAATAAATAAAAATTGATCAAAATTCATTTATCAAATATCAAAACTAATAAAAGCATAAAAGGACAAAAGCTAACACACAATGTTTAACATATCATTTCAACCCACTACAAGGCAACAATTCTCACTTTAGTCTACCGTCGCATGACAATTGGTGAATCATTATATCAACTGACTCACAAAGTACTTTAAAGATGTACTTTATAAGGAGAGTTTCAGCTGAACGCGCCCTAATAATTTATATATATATATATATATAACTATTACGTAATAGTGTGTCAACCATGCACATAGAGATAGTCTTATGACTTAGGAGACTGAAAAAACCTTGTATGAGCTGCACTGGCTTATGATTTGAGACATGCAAGTTTGGAGCTGAGTTGGGACATGCAGACATGGATAGAGATTAGAGCCTGGAGTTTAGATCCCTAGTTGCTGGTCACTAGTGCGCTAGCACTGGACAAAATGGGCAGGCGTGAATGGCATGTGGACAAACTCACAAAACCACAACCAGTTGGGCCCTAAAAGCTAGCCGCGAAATATGATGAGATATGTCTTGAAATATCTGATGCACAACATCCGTGCAAAAAGGCCAAACCTGTTTCGACCAAGGCCATCAGCAGCATTCAATCCATTACTGTATGGAAGATTTTGGATCCAAATGTGACATTTTGGTGGCAGTTTCAGGGACCCCTCAGCTAGCTAAATAATGCAGTGAAGCATCCTCACATGGGGCTGACCCCAGTCCTCAAGGGGATACCCTACATTTGCTGGAACCAGCAACATGAATATTCAATGCCTATCTCATCCATACGCTGTACAAAACCTCAGGTTATGAAAAACCATAAACCACAAGATGCAGCTTTAGTTGACTTGGGCTTTTATTGGGCCGGGCCCAATACATTGACTTGTAAACCGTCCATCAGGGCGTTATCTGCTTAAATGATATACATTTGAAATAAATCTAACTAAAACCATTATATATTAAGAATCGCCTTAAAATCTATAAACATAACTAAAAAAAAAAAAAACAAGAAATATAAGAAATACATTTTCCTTCGATTTCTTTTGTTCTATACTCCTACATTTTACAACACTAACGCCTGATTTTAAATTAAAATTGAATTATTAAAAATATTAGAATAATATCAACACATTTATCTATTTGATTTTAAAGTATTGGTAAAAATGATTTACCTTAACTTAAAATTATATGAAAGGAATTTATTTATTGAATTATTTAATTTAATTTAACTTATAAAAACACAATCAAATATGATTTGAAAACATATTTTTACACTTCCCTAATCGAAAAATCCCAAACTGAAAGGGTGGGAAAGTAAATGTGAAAAATTTTCGCTTTGCCATCCATATACAATTTCCTACCTTTTGTGTCTTTTTGAAAACATTTCATATTTGTCATCTTTTTAACAAATCGTTACTAATAGTAGCGTTTTTTTAATCTGGATTTTTTGTCAAACCACTATTATTAGTAGCTGTTTGGTGGATTAAATCGAAAATAGCTGACTAAGCACCTACATGTCATCTGACCGTGGTAAAATATCAAACTGCTACTCTTAGTAGCGGTTTAAAATTTAATCTCAGAATAAAAAATAATTTTTGGATATCCACAACCCGCATGATTTTCTGAGCAAAGATAAAGAAGAAACCAAAATGAAATCCAAAGCTTCCGTTTTCAGTCCGTTCTCAATCGTATTTTTTCTTCTTTTGACAACTGATTCTACAATCCATACAGTAAAGTATGCCTCGAATTAGTTTTGGTTTTTTGAAAAGAATCAATTTTGATTGGGATCAGAAGTTCCTATCTTCTCAATAAAACCCTTAATTCAGATGCAAAATTGGTGGTAATTTTTAGAAAGATGCAGCTTTGATTCGGATCGAAAGTTGCATCTTCTCATGAAACCCTCAAATTCAAATGAAAAACTGGTGGTGATTTTTCTGGAAGATTGGGTAGTGATTTGCTTTGAGGTTGGAAAGTCTATAATTTTAGAAATTTTGGTCCACAGATAAGGTGAAGAAGATTTTTTAACTACTAACTAGGGTTTGTTATGAGATAATTCACAATTCAAATTGCTATTGTGAATAGTGTTTTATTATTTTATCTCTATTAAATGTCATATAGATCTTTCTTAGTCAACTAATCGACCAAACCGCTATTAAAAATAAGGATTTGAAAAATAAATCAAACTATAAATGTAGAAGTTTTTAGAAGAATGAGAAAAAATATTAGAAGTACCGTGATTGAAGATGGCTTTCTGTTTTACCGTGGTTTTCAAAAAACTTTTCAGATCTACCGTGATTTTCAGATGGCCGGTTTCTATAAGACCGGCCATTTGAAAAATGGTTGCGGCCGGCCATTTGAGTTTTCTAACTGGCCGGTCTTACCGCGGCCGGCCACATTAAACGGCCATGAGGCTTTATTTTGTTTTTGGTTTAATTGGGCCGGTAATCTTAACAGGCCTTTTTTGATGGCCGACCAACTATTAATAACAGCAGCGCAGAGCGGTTCTATGCCGCTACTCCAAGCCTCCACCAGATTCCCCCCCTTAGCGATCCGTAGCTGTTCCGACGTCTCCCCCCGGCGCGCATCGTCCCCACTGCCGACTCCGTTCATTTTAGGTCAGGTAATATTCAAATTTGGTGCGGATTTCATTTGGATGTTAGGGTTTTGTTGATATCTTCCGAGTTTCATATAGATTAGTTGTTAGGGTGCGGATTTTGTTGTTGATTATTGGGTGTTAGGGTGCGCATCGTCCCCACTGCCGACTATTGGGTATGTTGTTGATTAGGGTGCGGATTTTGTTGATAACTTTCACATTATCCCCGCTTCCAATTTTGTTGATATCTTTAGGGTTTCATATAGATTAGTTGTTAATGTTGTTAATAAACGGAGTCTTGTTGTTGATAACGTGGGAGAAATATGTTGTTGATATGCATTAAACTTTTGTTGATATGCACAAGACTATTGGGTATTTTGTTGATTAGTTGTTAATGTGGGAAAATATGAGTTGAATTATTCGTTGGATTGTTGTTAATGTTGGATTCTCGTTCTTTAGGATTGTTTTTGTTTTTGGATTTCCATTGGAATGTGAATTTGTTCTTCTTCTTGTTGTATTGCGTATATGAATATTGATCGGATTGATGAGCCTGGGCCTATTGACCACTCCATTTTGGGCTGGCAGCTCACTCATCGGTCGTAACAAGTTTGGAACGATCCGGTTGGTAAAATAGTTTTAATGTGTAGGATAATTAATTTACTGTATATTTATTTCATAGTTTGACATTCCTGTATGTTGGATTGCATGATGATGTGACAGTTTTGAAGGCGGTTCACAGGAGGATGTTGGACATGGACGATCAGATTGTTCCTTATATTGTTCGAGCAAGATTCTATCCGTAGACGCAAATCCAAAATATAGAAGCAGATTGGTCCTTGATGACAGCATTGGTAGAGCGATGGAGGCAGGAAACACACACTTTCCATCTCAGGACTGGCGAAGCCACCATCACTTTGCAAGACGTGGGCCTTCTTACCGGTTTGCCCACAGAGGGAACTGTGGTAACCGGTAAGGAGGAAGAGTGGGCCACGATATGCACAAGATTACTGGGTGCTTATCTAAAGTGTCCGACACATCCGCATTAGCGAAGAGGAGATGGTTTATGAACGATATGAAGATTGTTCTGGCTGACGCCACAGAAGAAGTACTTGAGCAGTTTGCGCGGGCATACATATTGTGTATGATTGGGTCCTCCCTTATGTCGTATTTGTCAGGAGATAGGATTTCATTGCACTACCTCCCATTACTGGCGGATTTGGACGCAGCGAGGTCATTTAGCTGGGTAGTGCAATGCTGACATATTCGTATAGACAATTATGCAGCTCCGCATGTGGTGACCACAAGCAGATTGGCGGGTGCATAGTTTTGCTACGGCTGTGGAGCTGGGAAAGAGTACCTATCGGGCGTCCAAAGGGGTTTAACAGGACCCTTCAGCCGATGGATGCACAGATGGACTCATTGATGAGAGGAGCCTAGTCGTACACGTAAGTTAAATTGTTGAAAAATGAAATTTTTACATTCCAATTTTAATATGTGTAATTTTTTTTATACGCAGCAAATGGTATGGACCGAAGTCCTACATAGAGACAACTCATGGGTCGCTTATATTTTACCACGACTAATTAGATCGCATGACCCATGAAGATTTTGATTGGACACCGTATGACGAGCAGGTCATCCCGTTGCTGAATCCTTCATGTACTCATGGGGCCATTAGTTGGTGCTCCGAGGTCCCATTGTTAGGCTTCTACATTGTGGAATGGCATCACCCGGCGAGAGTGATGCGGCAATTTCGCATAGTACAACATATTCCACCCGCACAACGGACGGCCTCTGACCTAAAACATATGCTGACAAGAAAAGCACGTAAGGATTGGTCAGCAGAACTGAAGGAGTAACTTCCCCTCATACTTCCCATACATATGGGTTCGATCTGGAGTTGTTCTCGCTCGCAACTAAGGCAAACGCAGCAGGCATAATATGATTGTTTGCATCCAGACCAACCGCACAAGTAGCTTCCGCTCATACTTCCCATACATATGGGTTCCATCTACACAAAGAACGGGACAACTATGTGTGAAAGCTCTAATTGATGGTCCGAATGCCCAGAACACCCGGTGTACGATCATCAGACCACTCTCGTCATCTCTGTATCGAATCCATCTCACAACTATCTCTTCGTTAGAATCCTGTAGTGCTTGCATAAGTAAAGGAATTTTGCCAAACGATTCATCCTTATCCCAAATAAATTCTTCAGTGCCTGTTGCCTCGCCTGCCATGCCTTCAAATACTAAATTTCGCAATCATAGTATGTGAAGATTCTCGCTCTAATTTCCTCGGGGGTTAGTCGCAACGTTTCACTGATAATATCTCCGAACTCATTCGCTATGAAATGTGGATTGAGGTGCACAATTTCATTTGTAATCTTGTCGGTTTTGCATACGTGATCCCCTTTATACTTTCTAACCTCCCAGTAGCTTGAATTTTTCTTCATCGCAATCCTTATGCGCCATAGACAGTTTTTCACCCCTTCTCGACATTAAAGAACCAACAAACGCGGTTCAGATTCATTCGTCATGTACTCAATCCGGTTTAGAATCAAATACTTTTGTACAGCGTAAATGGCTTCCGCCTTGATGCTAAATGTCGATCCCACGACAAGTGTTGAAAACCGTCTAGTGCTACCATCAAAATACTCTTGCACAGGGTTATTCGCATCCCACGCCGACACATCATGGAATGCTGAAATATCTCGTACATGTTCGGGTTCTGGAACCCGGAATTCACCTTCGTCTTCCAGTTTCTCGATCCATTCCATTTCCTCTCTGCCGTACTCATCCATCACCGACATCTCAAGTATGTGCAATGTGGACATAACCATGAGGGTCGGATTCACTGGTATCTATTGTTTGATGTATTCCTTGACAAAAATTCAACACATAAGTTCAATTTTCCAAAAACAACGAGTCAACTACCAAATCTAATAAATCTATTATTTCTTCAGGATCATTTTCCAACACGTAACTAAATATCATACAAAAAGTAAATCGAATACATAACTATAAATTACCACTTCGATCTTCTCCAAATGAGGCGGCCAAGTCGACTACTGCGGAGGAAATGCAGAGAACTTTTCTAAAAATGCAAGGAAATGGTTTTATAACCGGCCATCTTAGGTGGCCGGTCTTGACATGACCGGCCACATTAAATCTACAATTTCTGAAATGCAACTGCAATTAGATCCACCCACCCGGCCGATCGCAACGAATTTTTTCAATGTGGCCGATGTTGGTAAGACCGGCCAATTAGAAAATCTAACTGGTCTATTTTTCTAGATGGACGATCTTAATAAAACTGACCATTTAAAATGTAATGGTAGATCCGAACTTTTTTTTTAAAAGGACAGTAAAATATAAAACCATCTTCACAAATAGGGTAGTTCTAAATTTTTTTGGAAGAATGATAGAAAAGTAACAAATTATATATGAATGGCAAAAGTGAAAATTTGTACTTCTATGGAACCCTAATTTCACGCCGAAACACGAGCAGCGAAGCTGCACAAGCGCGATCGATCGTCCTGTTCGATACCCTCACCGCCTTTATCATCGTCGTCATCATCAGCTATCGGCGAGCCACTGCGATCCCTCGGTCTGGAATCATCCCATCATGGAAGACGACGACGATTTCGGAGACCTCTACACCGACGTCATTCAGAAATTCGCATCCACGTCGCAACCATCATCGTTGACTTCATTTGCTGCGCTGCCGCAGTCCCAGAAGCCGTCTGACCCGACCCAATTTGCCAGTCGCTCGACCCTGCTCGACGAGGAGGATGAGGAGTATGGCGATGCAGGTGGTGGAACTTCGAATTCGGGAGTCGCGCAAAACCTAGGGCCGGCTTTAGCTGTTGGTAGAGGTGGATTGGAGCTTAATTTGTCAGGTGCGGCGGTTAATTCTGGTCGGCAATATGGGTATGGGGATGCGAAGGAGGACGAGGGTGGTAAAGGTAGCGGGATTCGGGCATTGGAGAAAAATTGGGAAGCGGATGGAGGTGGTTTGAATTTTGATGAGGAAAGTTTTAGATTTGACTTGGAGGAAGAAGGTCTGGTTGGAAATGGTGATGTTGGATTGGAGCCTGTTATTCCTGGATTATCGCCTTGTCCAGGGGGTAGTGATAGGTTTGATGATTTGGGGAGAGAAGAGGCTGGAGGAGATGATTGGGATAGTGATGACAGTGAAGATGATTTGCAGATAGTACTAAATGATAATAACCATGGCCCAATGGCGATGGAAATGGGTGGAGTGATGGGAGGTGAGTTGGATGATGGGCAAGATGAGGGTTTGGGGATTGGTGCAGATGGCGGTGGTGTGGGCTTCCAGCACCCTGGCAGCAAGGAACCAGAATGGGGCGAGGACCGGGGACAAGCTGCTGATAGAGAAAGGAAGGAATGCGGCGAGGCGGAAAAGCTGAATGCAGGGATGGCTAGCGCACCGAAGCCTGGGTATGTCGGCCACAGCTATCATCCGTTCCATTCCCAGTTCAAGGTTCGTGCTCCTTTGCTGAATGAATTAAAGAAAGTTATGCAAATAGGCGTGGAAGATATATAACAGGTGTCTGATTGATTGTATAGTTATACTGATCTAAGATAAAGGAGAGTAGTGCAGTGTGGCTTATATTAAGGAAGCCACTCTGACTTTTTTTTGCCCTATTCAATGAAATCCACATTTTTCTAAACCTGTTTGCTCTGATAATGATAGAATGGAAGTGCAGGACAATCAATGTAGTACAGCTTCAAAATCATTTGCATTTTCGATCTTCCGAATTCTCAAATTGGTTTCAACCTCTACAGCTCCAGACATTCCATTTTCACCAGCCCACACCTTCTAGTTGTTACTGGCACCAAGGCCCTAATATCTGTTCGCCTTGAGAATCCTTCAAAGATAGTTCGGTTTAAATACTCATCTACAAGAGTTCTTGAATTTGGTGGTCTTGGAGTGTTGTTGTCTTTTTCAGTGTAGAATTTAGGTGGTCTAAGTTTTGTCTAATCTTTTTAAGGATAAACTTCATTTTTTACTCACAACTGATATTCTTCTTTCGTATTCATGGTTACTGCACAAATCTCTAAATAATATTATGGATATGGTATAGATATAATTAAGATACAACGTTTTCAACAATTATCGCTGCAATTTATCATTTGTTACATTGTCATATTTTAAGACTGACACTGATACTTACAGATGATGAGTGCTGCCATTTCTTTGTGTTTAGAATTCTTCTCGGCTTTGGATTTGTGCCCTTTGGTTCAAGAGAAGTGCAGAGCCACAGATCTTGCTACATATGCTGAAATTTGTGGATAGTGCATAAGAAAATTCTTTAGTGGCAATTAGGCTAATATCAGTTTCTTGTTTTTGCTTCATTAACCTTAGTCTGCATTTATTTTTCTTTTCCTTTCTGTCAGCATATCCATATACACAGTGTCGTATTCAAAGAGAGTTTGATATTGCCTACGCTTCTTGGTCTTTTTCCTTATTGGTTTTTGTTGGATGATGTGCATAAGGAACCACAAAAATATCCCCGGAATGGGCATCGGTATACAGTTTTGTTGTTTTCACAACTGATAGCTGAGACTTCATTCGACAGATATGACATTTCATAGTTGGGGTGATTTTTTCTTCTGAAAAGGTATTTGATGTATGCCCATCTTCACTATAAACAGATTATGGTTGGTAAATAAGAAGTTTCCCGATATTAATGTAACCTATTTTTCTCTGGCCTGTCAATTTAAGCAACTGCTGTATCATGTGTAGTGAATTGCTATTGGTTGCCTTATTTTTTATAAATGGCTTCTTCGTGCTTTCATTGCAACAGTTGTTTGGATTTTGGTCTAGGTAGCTTTGTTTATAACAAGCTGTAGTTAGCATTGATCATGGCTTTATATTTGATATGCAGTATGTCAGACCTGGTGCAGCACCACTTCAGGGGGGACCTGCAGCTGGACCTATAGGAGCACCTGGTCAAATTCGTCCACTCATAAACATAGGCCCAATGGCGGCAGGCCGTGGTAGGGGCGAATGCCGCCCCCCTGGAATGAATAATATGCCTGGAAAGCCTAAGGGCTATGGAGGGCCTGGTTGGGCAAACAATACTGGAGGTCGAATCGGACTGGACTTCACACTTCCGTCGCACAAGTATAGTTTTTATCCATCACAGGACACGGGATTATTTTGTGTTGTTTTTTTCCCAATGAACTCCATGATATATGGACTTAATGACAAAGGCGTGCTACTGAAAAGATAGTACACATTCAGATCTCCAAAATGTTACTCAAATCTCTTATAAGCGGGAATTTGAGTTAACCATTTATTCTAGTCTATCCTCTTAACATTGTATCCAACACTTTAGGACTATATTTGAGGTTGATATTAATGGCTTTGAGGAGAAACCCTGGAATAATCCTGCTGTTGAAGTCACGGATTTTTTCAACTTTGGTTTGACCGAGGAAAGCTGGAAAGGATACTGCAAGCAGCTGGTACGGTTTTTATTTATTGTTCCTAGAATTGGCTGTGATATATTTTTCTGCACTTGCTCCAGATCAAACATCAAGTTTTCAATTAACTATCTGTAAACTGATAAGCAACCTACTATTATCATGTAGGAACAATTTCGTGTAGCATCCACCATGCAAGGCAGAATTCGGGTGTATGAAAGTGGAAGATCGGAGCAGGTATTTTTTATGATTTTGAGAAATAAATGATCCTCTGTACTCTTGTTATCTATTCAAAAATGAAATAAAATTGACCAAATTTTTTGATGCTGGTATGAAGGAGTACGACCCGGACATGCCTCCAGAACTAGCAGCAGCATCTGGTGTTATTGAAAATGCAGCGGAAAAAGTGAATTCCCGGAAGACTTATGACAATCATATTGAAGTAGGGAAAAACCTTGTGCCGGCTAGACCACCTATCGTAAGTCGCAATTTTAATTAATATTATAATGTGGTTATGAGGCTCACATCAGCTTCCAGATTGTTACTAATTTCAAAATTGTCATTGTATTGTTCATACAATCGTACTGATAACGATGTTTTTCATAATCTTACAACAGCCAACTGGTAGACCGATTCAAGTAGAAACTGGTAGTGGTGAAAGACCTCCATCTATCGATATCCGACCTCCACGCATCCGTGATTCAGATGCAATTATTGAGGTGATAATGCAGCAATTTTCAAACATAGTTGTATTTATTTGTATATCTGCATAACTTTTAATCATGAAATTGCAGCAAACTGATAAATTAAGATGAACAGATTGTTTGTGAAGGTTTTGCGGAAGGCCAGTCATCAGAAGATGATGTCCCACCGCTGTCAGAACATGATGATGATCCATCCAAAACAATTCAAACTGGAACTTGTGAAAGTGAAGATATGCCTATAGAATCTAAACACGCTGAAATTAGTTCATCTGAGAAGAAAAGGCTACCCTCCCCCGTGACAGCTCATCATCATTCAGAACCATCTGGTTCGGGGGGACATTCAAATGGTTTTGTAGACGGGCAAGTTGTTTATCTTTATAACTTTAAAATGCTTCTAGTCAATGACGGACGTTATTGTACTTATCTTCATTTTTGTTTCATATCACTAATCACAGTGAGTTACTGTCACTCTTTTGGATGCACACCCTATATGTTGGGTAGAACCAGTCATGTCATTTAACTTAGTTTAGTTAAATTCTCTATGTTGCAGGCACAGTAGAAGGCTGGACGATGAATCCCCTTATTCAGTGTCAAAAAGTGACAATTTACAGGATGATCAAAGAGATGGGTCAACCGAACACATTGATGGTAAAACGCATGCATCAGTCTCAGGATCGCCTGACAAGATCAAGGATGGCTGTGAAGTGAGTGGTGATCAGATAACTAAAGATGTTGATGATCTACCTTTGGCAGTCGAATCTATTGGAATGGAGGATGATATCCAGCATGATAAAGTACCCCCAGCTAAAAATCTGGACGAAGTTTTGCCTCACTCAAAAAGGCAAAAATTTGATTCTCGTGTTAATTTATCTTCCGGTCAAGATACTGGGGAAGACTTCAAGGCAACAGTGAGTGGTGACAACAGCAGGTCAACGCCGGGAAATACCAAAGAATGTCAGAAGTCACATGACGTTGGTGAAGAAGTAGTCCAAGGTGAGCACGATACAAGTATGAGAAATAGAAAAAGGCATTATGGCGATGATGAACGTAGTGCCCAAAGGAGGAATCGCGATGAAAGGCATGATGTGGAGAGATCCGGTGATATGGTGAAAGGGAGGAAGGATCCTTGCGCACATAGAGATATTGGTCTAACTAGGCCCTCATATGCAAAGCATGAATCTTCAAATAAGAGGAAAGAGAGAGATAGTTCTGAAGGAGTCGGGCAACGAAGGGGTGATGATCCACATGGCAAGAGGGTCAGAACGAATGATTACAGAAAGCCAGATTCGCAACTGTTGGAGCGCAGAGATGAAATGGGCTCCAAATATTCAGGCCAAGCTTGGGATGGCGATAGGATTGAGAAAGAAGACCATTTGTATCCAAGAAAACAAATAGATAATGGAATCTGGAGGGGTCACCATGATAAGGACGTCAGCTTGCGGCAGAGAGAAACGGATGAGAGTTTGAAGGCAAGACATGAAAATATAGATGATCATAGGAGGAGAAAGAATGAAGAGAATCGAAGGAGAGACTATCCAGAAAAAGAAGATAAGTTGCTTAGCCGTAGGGAAAGCCCTAGTCTGCGAAAACGAGCAAGGGAAGATCATTTGGATCAGAGAATTAGAGATGACCAAACAAGAACAAGAGAGAGTATCAAAGATCATCACACCGTGCGGCAAAAAGTAGAAGTGAGGATAGAAAAGGAGAAAAGTGAGAGACCGAATGAGAGAGACGATCGCCGTAGAACCAAACAATACCATGAAGGAAGTACGACAAAGAGAGAGAGGGAAGAAATTAGGGAACCTATAAAGTGTGGGCGCGAAAGGGCTAGCTACACTAAAGAAAAATATGAATTTAATGATTCAGCACGTTATGATGAGTCTAAAAGAAGAGATCGAGTGGATGTTGAACATCTTTCAAATTACAGGGGACATGAGGAGCGACAGGCACACGGGAATCAGAGTTCAAAGCATGAATCAAAACCAAGAACAGACAGATCAAGCTCTCATCCAGATCATAATGCTTCTAGCAATTATACTGTCAAAGACAAAAAACCAAAAGAGAGTGGGAGAAACAAGGAACATGGCACTTGCTGTCAGAATTCTCTAGACATTTCCAAAAGAGCTAAAGAGGATCACAACTCTCGCAGAAGTAAAGAGGTATGTGTTCGTACGATACAGTAACAACATAAAAGAATTTCTGATGCCTTGAAAGTCAGCTGTGTTTTTGTCTACGTAGTATCTGGTTGTTAGGTTCTGATGGTATATATAACGTATGTGCTTGATATTAATGCCTTTGCTGCCAATGACTTTTTTCTTCCTTTTATGACTAAAATGAACTATATGTTTTCTTGTTAAAATAAAATTCCAAAGTAATTTGTTCTCAGTTAACAAACGGATTGAGGTGGCTCCAAACGTTTAACTCGATCTCGTGTGAATGTAGAATCTGATTTCTGTATCCTGCATCCTCATTTTGGGAAGATTGTAGTAGTTGTTATGATTTGAGAGAGCCTCAGTCAGTGTACTGTTTTTGCATTCATGATGATGACTTTGGCTTACTCATTCACATATCAGATTTGTTTTAAAAAAAATTTAAAAAATTAAACCGGATATCAGATTTGAGAGAGCCTCAGTCAGTGATACTGTTTTTTCTACTCTTTTTTGCTTGCTCAAAACAATGATATCTGAAATGTGACCATTTATTTTATTTATTTAGGCTGGCACTAAACACTCTAGCGGACATATGAACACCTTGCACGAAGCTGAGGCACAACCTATTTCATCCAGAAAATGCCGGGAGGGAGGCTACACAGAAGATGATGAGCAGCAACAGTCCAGAAGGGGAAGGTCCAAGTTGGAGCGGTGGACAAGCCACAAGGAGAGAGATTTGGGCACAATGACCGAGTCTGATTCATCCCTAAAAGTGAAGGAGACAATCAGGAGGGGTATCAACGCAGCGGAATCGTCTGTACCAGTAGAACCTGCAGATAAGCCCAGCGAGGCTGTTGACCCCAACCCTTCCACAGAGGAGAAGGGCAGCATGAAAGACGCGGAGAACAAGACTGCTGATCAGCACCTAGACACAGTAGCAAAGCTGAAGAAGCGAAGCGAGAGGTTCAAGCTCCCTATGCCCAGTGAAAAAGACGCAACAAATAGAAAGGCAGAGACCGAAGCGGAGACCCCTCCGGCAGAGCCAGAAATCAAGTCAGAGCGACCTCCAAGAAAACGGAGGTGGATCAGTAGCTAAATGCCTTTACCGTAACTCTCAAGTCCTCTCAAGCTATTGCTGTCTCCCTCCATATTATGTGTACTTCTTGTCGAAAGTGAAGTTCACATTGTAGCAGAATTGTCAACATTGCCCTCCTGAGATGTAAACAATCTCATGGAAGTGACTCCATAGAAGAAAATAACTGTGACATTGTAAGATATTGTTACAATTTTGCTTATACAAAAATACCTGTCAATAGAAATTCTTTTTTGATGATATATTATGATTAAAAAAAAACAGGTTAGCACAACCTGTAAGTCTTGAAAATATGCACCATACTCACTAGCAGTCTATAAATAAACTTTGACAAAAAGAAATCTCAACCAAGTTTAAGGTAATCCTGCCATTTGTAACATTATAATTGACTGACAATACGAATTAGTGCTGCTTAGACACTGAATCACATGAATACTTTCTCCTGAATCCAGGAACACGGGGTGTCAGATATCAGAGAAGAGAAAGTTCTTGCTGAGTGTCACCTGCATAAAAGGTGGCAAAATGATTTGTTCAACATATGCAGAGATGAATGGTGCAGAGGCGAAGAATAATTGAATATGAGATGCGGGCGAAAATTATATTATCTGGTATTAAGGTTGCAGATTCATACCTTTTCACCAGGTTTGAATGCCGGAAGCCCCTTGTAGGGACATGTGCCGCATCGGAAAGCATCTCCTAGGTAACACTGGAATATGAAAAATTCATTAGCTCTGAGCAATCAAGTAAACAATCTAAATTATCACTGTATATGTGAAATGAAGCATGCAATTATAAAAATTCAACATGTACATATTTTAAACGACGGGAATTTAGTAGCATACACTGCCACATGCTGATTGGGGGTTATCGATTTGTTCCGTTATTAGCTCCAGTTTGACCTTTTTCTCTTCTGCTTCCGCACGCCCGCAGGTGCAATTCTTGCAAGCTTTCTTTGCGCTTACAGCTTCACAATCAGAAGCTGCAATTCCACATGTTTGTAAGATGAGCTACCAGCCAGTGTCTATTAGGTGGTTGTTCTATGTTAATTAGCATACCAACTAGTAGTTTTGGTTTCTTTAGGTCCTCTTCAGTGAGGAGGCTATCTTCATCAATCAGATCCATGTCATCATCAATCTGAATTTTGGGTAAAGCTTTTGGAGGTTTCTTTAGGGAAAATGATGATCCAATTTTCCAAGAGGGCTTTTTGGACTTGATCTGAACATGATATAACAGCAGGCATTAGAATGCTAATCTCAGATTCCAATGTGTGTGTATATATGCCAGAGACTCACCCCAAAATACAGAACAGACTCAGATGGGATAAGTGCTTGAGGCTGAGTGCTTTCTGGTTCTATAAATCCTGACACCAGCAACTTCCTCTGAAGAGCAGTAGACTGCACAGGGTCATAGAGGTAAGAACATAAACTGGATACAAAAAAATTAGAATTCACACATAAAATGGAACATTATTATACTTGGGCTGCACTATCAGACTGAGACTTCTTGTAGATAAGAAAACTGCCACCGGGCTTCAATACCCTTGTGACTTCTCCAAGCAAAGAATTTTTAGGAAATTCAGCAGAAGCGCAAATGGAGATAACTATATCCACAGAGGATGTTCCCACTGACAACTGACCTGGTTTTCAATTTGAGAAGGACAAGATGTTAAATTACAATGTCAGATATCCAGACAATTCATCAAACAAGAAACATGAAAATGTATATGGCATAGCACCATTTTAGGTTACAAATCAAAGTAGAGAGAAGAGCTACAATATAATACAAAAGTAAGATACATACTTAGATCGGATGCTTGAGTAATGATCAGTGGATCACTCTGTTCAGCATCATCAATATGAGAATTCTTAAGTGCATCAACAACAGCACTTACAGGCAAAACTGAATAGTCTGAAAGTGCCAAAACACTGTATTCCATTGCTTCTGTATCCTATTCAAATACAGTAACGATAACATGACAACACATTAAATCATATAGATTATTCTCATCTCAAAATTCTTGCAGATCAAAGACACGTCAAGGTTGTAATTACAGCAACAGAGTGATGTTGGCGTGAAACCCGATGATTATTTCCGGCGAGGAGATGGGAAATCGAAGAGACTGGTTGCTGGGGAGAACAGAGAATTTGAATTCTTCATCCATTCAGAGTGATCGGCGGTGGTTAGGGTTTACATTAGATAGATTGCAGTGAATTTGTAGCCCTAATTATGACATATGAGCTCATAAGAGCTATAAAACGACGGCATCACTAGTATTAATGCAGAATTAAGAAAGAGTAACAAATTACAGAACATAGAGTAGTCAATAAGCAGTTTATTAAAGCAGTTGGATGTGGACATCCTCGTGAAAGGCTGCCTGGCCATGCTCCAAAGGCAGCTGGATGTGGACATCCTCGTGACAGGCCACACACATCAGTTCACAACATACAAACATGAAGGCGGAGTGGTGATCAATCCAGGGTCAGCCACAGGCGCTTTCAGCAGCATCACATATGACATTAACCCCAGTTTCGTTCTCATGGGCATCGATGGTCTGCGGGTCGTGGTATATGTGTATGAACTAATCAACGGAGAAGTTAAAGTGGATAAAATTGGCTTCAAGAAAACTACTGCCACTCGCTCCACATAATGATGTGAATTCACATGTTACCAATTTCTTCACATGTTGCTTCAATAAACTGCTTATTGACTAGTCTATGTTCTGTAATTTGTTACTCTTTTTTATTTGTTATTTCTGCATTAATACTAGAGACACTGTCGTTTTCTAGCTCCTATGAGCTCATATGTCATAACTATAAACTTCAGTTTTCTTCTTCTAACCGTGTTTTAACTTTTTAATTGTATTAATATATTTGTGGCGCTATAAATCCGGTAATTACTTGACCCGAAAGAAATCAGGTAATTACTTGACCGCAAGAGATCAGGTTCGAATTAGGGCTACGGATTCACTGCAATCTATCTAATGTAAACCCTAACCACCGCAGATCACTCTGAATGGATGAAGAATTCAAATTCTCTGTTCTCCCCAGCAACCAGTCTCTTCGATTTCCCATCTCCTCGTCGGAAATAATTATCGGTTTCACGCCGACATCACTCTAAGTTCTCCATGCCCACCCCCATCACATAACGCACGCTATAACTACCCAATGTTAAACTAAGTGTTTCCAACTGTAAAACAAAAATGCCAGGGATAGTAAAAACCATGCTAACCCACAAGAAATTTATCTAATCATTCGGCTAATTTCTCATATCAGCTTACTTTGAAGGCTGAAGCTTGTTAGAGGAATATTAGCCTCATATCAATAATATGCTCTATTCAAAATATGATACACAGGATATTCCTATAACAAATCTAACTTATTTAGGAATGAATCAAGCATCTTTTCCCTTATCTCACTTCATTTTCACCAATTAAAATCCAAAACCACATCAAACTGACATATATTTCAAACCTCGGCTTCCTGTAGCATCAAGACTTGTTTCAACTCCACACTTCCACATCAATCAAAACTATAAAAGAAGGTAATTCCAGTAACATGCATGGTGTAGAAAATTCAATCATTCCGACTACACATACAATACTAAAAATCAAAGGTAGGGTTTAGATCAATAAAGCTAAGAAACAGCCCAGCAATCCTAATTAATACGAAAAGAAGGATACACATACCTCAGATCGATGGAGGTTGATAATCAATATCGCGCCGAGGGTTTGATTTCGGTGTAGCGAACAATTTCGTATATCTGCTTCCGATACGATGCTTGGACGAGAAGATATTTTCAATTCCGAAAACATGTAGTTCCTGAAATTATTTTCAAAAGGACGATTACTTAGAATGGGCCGGTCTTGGGCCCAGTCCTTAGCCCAAAAAATCGTCTTCTCTAACAAAATCTGAACGGGTTTCTTTCCAGTGGTGATATAGGCCTTTTTATGTTTAAATTTTCGATTTTTTAACTCGGTCTGCATTTAATTCGGATCAATTGGGTCAGAAACGTTATGTTAGATCAGCACATTTGGTGGTGCAATTGAATAAGAATCTTTTACCTAAATCGCCATTCCAGCACCTCGAGCTTATACTTCGGTTTGTGCTAATCTCATGTTCTTGATTGAAAAATCAATCCTCGATTCCTTGGTGGTTTCTGAATTGATTATTAGCATTGTGTTCCCAGAATCTGATCTCATGGTGACCTGCCATGATAACCCACAATCAATCCCTCATCAACAGAAAAAAATTTAGATTTGCGTTGTTTAGCGAAACGAATTTCACAAATACGTTCCCCGCAAAATAGCTTTCACGAATGCCCCGTTTCTTATTCTTCCCGGCAATACTGTTGCCGGTTTGTTGAATTTCGTAAGAGACCGGCAATAGTGTTGCTGGTTTCTTTGAATTTCGTAAGAGACCGGCAACACTGTTGCCGGTCTCCTTGAAAAACTGCCACGTGGTGGTCTCCTTGGAAAGCTGCCATGACTGTTTTGCAAGGAGACCGGCAACAATGTTGCCGGTCTCTTTCGAAATTCAACACACTATCAACACTTCGACTGTTTTCCAAGGAGACCGGTAACAATGTTGCCGGTCTCTTCCGAAATTCAACAAACCGGCAATGCTATTACCGGGAAGAATAAGAAACGGGGCATTCATGAAAGCTATTTTGCAGAAGACGTATTTGTGAAATTCCCTAAACAACGCAAATCTAAATTTTTTTCTCATCAACATGAATCAACAACTCGAAGAGGTGAGCAAGCAATCCAACGAACACACCCAGGAGCTCAAATATATGTTGTTGAGCTTCGTATCTCACAAACAGCCCCAACCAGACTCGTCACCGGCCACCGATCCTAGTGGTTCAGCACCGCACTCACCTGACTAACAATCAGAGCCATCCGATTTCCATGGACATGGACAACTTATTAACATCCAACTAGCACTACTATTTTTTTGGTGGTTTGGCCGCCAGAATCTTAAAATTGGAGTTTTTATAGTTTGATGGTTCTTACCTCAAGGAGTGGCTGTATCGATGCGAGCAACTTTTTCTATTAGACAGCACCGCCCTGAGCTGAAGGTGTGCCTCGCCTCTTTGCACATGGAAGGTAAGGTTCTTCAATGACATCACAACTACATGAGTACTCCGTTTGACTTGTTTTCTAATTAGCCTGAAAATGTGATTGCTATATCCACTCGTTTTGGAAACTTGTATGATGATCCTTTGGCCGATTTGGTAAGCTTAAGGCAGGTCAATGACTCTATCGAAGCCTATCTCGATAAGTTTGAATGGGCACTTACTAATATGACATTGTTCGCCTCTCTTGCTTTGAGTATATTCTTAACCAATATGCATCCCCACCTTGCTCTTCATATTAGACTGTTCAATCCAGCTACTGTTGTTGAAGCTCCCAGGTTAGCAAGGTTACATGAATCACCTTTATTGCAGTCATTTCAGATGCTTCTGTATGTTTTGTGATGAGCCTTATTCCCCAGGGCATCACTTGAACATAAACGCTAGATTTATTCTCATGGAATGTGACGATAATGAGCTCTTTGATTCTGAAGAAATTGATGTCCAAGCGGCATCCCAAGGTGAGCTTGTTGATGATCCTCCTGTAATTTTCGTGAATGCTCTAGATGACCTAGCTGTTGGAAATATGGTGTGAAGAAAATGGGGTGTGCCTCATTTTGTAACCAAGTTTTGAGGGTGGAGAACACCTCGGATCAATCTGATGTAAACTAATGAAATACTCCTTGTTGAAGTAGTACAAAATTGATGCAAGAAACGTCAAATTCGGATATGTTTTGAATGAGATACAAGTGCTCAAAGTTACAAGTATAAACTTGCAATTTTCAGAACAGTTGACCAGAATTGACCGAATCACTTAGTGATTCGGACAGCCCTAAAAGTGATTCGACCAGAGTGGCCGAATCACTTACTCATTGCACTTCGGAAGTGAACGAGTCAAGACTGATTCGTGCACATGCTGGGCGTATCAAGGCTGGGTCAATCGAAAATGACGGAGCTTCAAAATTGAGTCGCAGCTGTTACCTGATATCGCGTAAGGTGGTTGCGGGAATGGAGGAAACAAACTTCTCTATCCTCTCTGTATTTCATCGTATAAAATGAGACGAAATACATAGAGAGAATCATCATCGAAAACACCGAAAACAAGTTCCATGCTTTCTGAGTTTCAGTGCCGTGTGAGTGTCTGGTGATAGTAGAAGTTCAACAAAGCTCGCTTCAGCTAGATTCTGTGCAATCTCATAGCTGAAAAGGGTTGTTTTATCCTGGGAAGCAAAGCTGCCAGTGAAGTCCGACGAATTGGACGGCAATTTCGCTTCAAGGAAAGCGTCTAACGTGACTCAACCAGAAAACCCACTACGGTTAATCTCAAACTATTGTTAATTGTATTCATTGTCTAGCTAACTCAGCTTGTGCAGAGAAACGCAGGAAAAGGCAGCAACAGTCTTGAAGCGAAATTCGGCTTTGTGCGAGGTTCTGCACGAACCTGCAGATTGATTCAGGAAGACAGAGTTTGATTCGTCCGAATCAACTCTGTCTCTAGCAGACAGTATCTGATTCGTCCGAATCAAATTGTGACTCGAGAGTCTGAGTTTGATTCGCCCGAATCATATTTGTCTCGAGCAGAGACTGAGGTTGATTCGCCCGAATCAAAGCTGAAGCAGAGTCTGAGTTTGATTCGCCCGAATCAAAATCGATTCGGTCAGACCAGAATTGATTCGCCAGAATCAAAATCGATTCGGTCAGACCAGATTTGATTCGCCCGAATCAAAATCGATTCGGTCAGACCAGATTTGATTCGCCCGAATCAAAATCGATTCGGTCAGACCAGATTTGATTCGCCCGAATCAAAAACGATTCGATCAGACTAGATTTGATTCGCCCGAATTAAAATCAACTCGAGCAGATTGGTTGATTCGCCCGAATTGGAGAATTGACTCGTGCAGAAGTGTGATTCGACCGAATCAAGTTTTATTCGTGCACTTGAAAGTTAATTCGCCCGAATCAGATTTGATTCGAGCAGTTGTTTACTGCGTTGTAATCTGAATTATTTGATCTGATTACTGACATATCTGCCTCGTGAGTGTAGATAATGAATCCTGCAAACAACGAAGCTGTGAATATGGAGGTGGAAGTCGAGCAAGGGTTAATGGATGTCCAGGAACCTACTGCTGTGGGCAGTTCCACCTCAGCTCCTCCTCAGGGTGCGCCACCCACTTGGATGCAACCACCAGCTATGGCTCCGGCCAGAAATAGGCCTGCGGGTCTGATTCCAAACACTCCAGTGGCTCCGGCTAGGAATAGGCCTGCGGGTCTGATTCCAAACACTCAAGTGGCACGAGTGCCAGCTGCTTTAGTTCCTGGTGAGAAGCCAGAGAAGTTTGCTGGATCAAACTTCAAACTGTGGCAGCAGAAGATGCGCTTTTACTTGACCACCTTGGGTCTGGCCCGGTTCATCACTAATGATGCACCTATTGTATCTGAGGATGCAGATACACATGTGCGGTATGCATACAGTGCCTGGAGAGATTCAGACTATTTGTGCCGCAACTATGTCCTGAATGGCTTGACTGATTCTTTGTACAATGTGTACTATACAAAGAACTCAGCCAAGGAGGTTTGGGAGTCTTTGGACCTTTGGACCGGAAGTACCGGACTGAGGATGCTGGGTCCAAGAAGCATATTGTGGGCCGCTTCCTTAAGTTCCAGATGGTGGATTCAAGGACAGTAGCTTCTCAAGTACAAGAGCTGCAGCTCATTATACATGAGATCCATGCTGAAGGAATGCAGATAAGCGAGTCATTCCAGGTTGCAGCAGTGATTGAGAAGCTTCCCCCGGGCTGGAAAACCTTCAAGAGTTACTTGAAGCACAAGCGAAAAGAGATGTCCTTTGAAGACTTGGTGGTTCGCCTGAAAATTGAGGAGGACAACAAGGGATTTGATAAGAACTTGAGAATCCAGGGTGAGAAGGCTAATGTTGTGGAGCATGGTGGTAGCCCCAACAAGCACAGTAAGAAGCTGGCCCCGAAGGGTAAATCCTTCAAGAAGAAAGCGCAGACCAAATTTACTGGGAAGTGCTTCAATTGTGACAAAGAGGGTCACAGGTCAGCTGAGTGCAAGAAGCCAAAGAAGAAGAAGAATGTGAACCTCGCTGAGGTAGAGGAGTTGGTGGCTGTGATCACTGAGCTCAATCTTGTGGACCAGAATCCTCATGCATGGTGGCTGGATACTGGAGAAACTCGCCACATATGTGCGGAGAAGAGTGCTTTTTCAGAGCTGCAGCTGATTGAAGCTGGAGAGAAGGTCTACATGGGCAACTCCGCCACATCGGAAGTCAAGGGGAAGGGCACTGTGATCCTGAAGATGACATCAGGAAAAGAGCTGAAGCTGACAAATGTCTCATATGTGCCTGACATCAGAAAGAATTTAGTTTCTAGTACTTTACTTGATAATCATGGGTTTAGGATGGTATTTGAGTCCCAAAAAGTTGTACTTACTAAGAATGGTATGTATGTGGGACGTGGGTATGTGAAAGATGGCATGTGGAAATTAAATGTAAATGCCATCAAACCTAAACTTATCAATAAAGTGAATCCTTCTGCTTACTTGCTTGAATCTTCTTCTTTATGGCATGGTAGATTAGGCCATGTGAATTATGAGTCAATAAGGAATCTAATGAAATTGGACTGTATACCCAAGTCTCAAATTGATTCCAGATACAAGTGTGAATCTTGTGTTGAAGCAAAATTGACCAGAACATCTTTTCATAATGTTGAAAGAGATACTGAACCCCTTGACTTAATACATAGTGATCTATGTGATTTAAAATTCATGCCATCAAGAGGTGGGAACAAATACTTTGTGACTTTCATTGATGATAGTACAAGATATTGTTCAATCTATTTGCTAAGGAGCAAAGATGAGGCAATAGAGAAGTTTATCTTGTATAAGTCGGTAGTTGAAAACCAACTGAATACAAAGATTAAAAGGCTTCGCAGTGATCGTGGAGGTGAATATGTAGAACCTTTTGGAACATTCTGTGCACAAAATGGGATCGTACATGAAGTCACTCCACCTTACTCGCCTCAATCAAACGGTATAGCTGAACGCAAGAACCGCACCATCAAAGAAATGATGAATGCAATGTTGCTTAGTTCAGGGCTACCTCAAGGAATATGGGGGGAGGCTGTTTTATCAGCCAATTATCTTTTGAATAGGATACCCCGGAAAAGAAAGGATAAATCTCCTTACGAGTTATTTAAGGGGAGAAAACCTAGTTATAAGCACCTGCGGGTGTGGGGATGCTTAGCAAAGGTACTAGCTCCTGGTCCTAAAAGAATGAGGGTAGGACCGAAGACAGTTGACTGTATTTTCATTGGCTATGCGCAAAATAGTAGTGCATATAGGTTTATTGTGTATGAGTCAAAGAATCCGGACATACACAAAAATACTATTATGGAATCGAAGAATGCGTCATTCTTTGAACAGATATTCCCTAAGAAGTCCAATGAAATAATACTGAGTTCACCGGGTGAACGAGGCGGAGCCGAGGATGAAATGCTTCAGCCGCAAGAGGAAGTGTTCGCGGAGGATACAAGCCAAGAGGAATTTAGACGAAGTAAAAGAACCAGGATTGAAAAAACTTTTGGTCTTGATTTCCTAACGTTTATGCTTGAGGCTGAACCCCACACGTATAAGGAAGCCTTAAGTTCAGTGGAAGGACCTTTATAGAGAGAAGCCATAAAGAGTGAACTAGACTCCATTATGCAAAATCATACTTGGGAGTTAGTCGATCTTCCAGGTGGAAACAAACCACTCAGTTCCAGGTGGGTCTTTTCCAGAAAGATGAAAGTAGATGGTACTATTGATAAGTACAAGGCGAGACTTGTGGTCAAAGGATACAGATAGAAAGAGGGTTTAGACTACTTTGACACATACTCACCCGTGACAAGAATCACTTCCATTAGAATGATAATTGCCATTGCAGCATTGCGCAATTTAGATATTCATCAAATGGATGTGAAAACTGCTTTCCTTAATGGAGATCTTGATGAACAGATATACATGGAACAACCCGAGGGTTACTCAGTGCCAGGACAGGAGACGAAAGTGTGTAAACTTGTGAAGTCTCTCTATGGCCTGAAACAAGCGCCAAAACAGTGGCATGAAAAATTTGACCGTGTTATACTGTCAAATGGTTTCAAAATCAACGAGTGTGACAAATGTGTATACATTAAGAACACTAATCATGGGTATGTGATTTTGTGTTTATATGTTGATGATATGCTCATTGTGGGAAGCAATGAACAGATGATTAAGTCCACGAAAACCATATTGAATTCGAAATTTGATATGAAAGATTTGGGACGAGCTGATGTAATTTTAGGATTAAAATTACAAGAACGGCCGATGGATATATCCTGGATCAGTCACACTACGTTGATAAAATTCTAGGCAAGTACGGAAAAAACAGTTTAGGAGTATGCAGAACTCCTATAGAAATGAATCAACACTTGTCTAAGAACAAAGGGGAAGGAATTTCCCAAATTGAATATGCAAGGGTAATAGGCAGTCTCATGTATTTGATGAACTGCATTAGACCTGATATTGCATATGCGGTTAGTAGACTTGCTAGATACACGAGTAATCCTGGAGTTGAACATTGGAAAGCAATCGTGAGAATACTGAAGTATCTACGATTTACTCGTGACTACAGTCTACATTATACCAGATATCCTGAAGTCATTGAAGGATACACTGATGTTAGCTGGATATCTGATATACAAGACTCTAAAGCTACTAGTGGATATGTATTCACTTTAGGTGGTGGAGCAGTGTCCTGGAAATCCTCTAAACAAACAATAATTACTCGTTCCACGATGGAAGCTGAGTTCGTTGCACTAGATAAATGTGGCGAAGAAGCAGAGTGGTTAAGAAACTTTGTAGAGGATATTCCTCAATGGACAACACCTGTGCCGGCAATATGTGTATATTGTGATAACCAATCAACGATTGGGAGAGCACAGAATGTCATATATAATGGTAAGTCAAGACATCTACGTCGAAGACATAATACCATTAGACAACTTCTCTCGTCTGGAGTCATAAGTATTGACTATGTGAGATCCAAAGATAATATAGCGGATCCATTAACCAAAGGGTTAAATAGAGACCAGGTTGAGAAGATGACTAAGGGAATGGGACTAAAGTCCTTGGAGAAATAAAGTCGAAGCAAAGGAAAACCCTACCATGATGACTGGAGATCCCAAGAACTTGGTTCAAAAGGACAACCTACTTGCTAAGACTATGTGAAGTCATTGTGGGGGTAACACCTCGGTTCCATTCCTTGACTTAACAGTGACTCCCGTATGAGGTTAAGCTTGAAGCTTTTAATGATTATGAAAGTTTGAACGATGAAGTTTCAAACGGATAACGCGGGATTATCTTAAAATAATCACCTATGTGAGAGAGAAGTTTGGCCGCTTCAAAGGATGATTAATAGGACTTAATCATTTAGAAACTCTTGCAGAACCAGGAAGGGGAACCATGGCCGAAATGGACCCACCAGTAAGAGCTGATGTTGATCAGGAAGATATCTGTGAGAACTTGGTTTTATTTACATTAGAAGACGAACAGTTCAAAGACATCATGTCTACTGAACAGTCAGTAAAAGAATCAGGTTTTCTCAAGAGAAGGTTCAAGAGCTTTGCCCACCTATTTTATGCAGATATTGACCGTAGAAGCTATCACCACAAAGAGTCGAGTCATTTTGATTTTTTCTTTATTACTTGATTTTCTTCATGTGGGGGATTGTTGGAAATATGGTGTGAAGAAAATGGGGTGTGCCTCATTTTGTAACCAAGTTTTGAGGGTGGAGAACACCTCGGATCAATTTGATGTAAACTAATGAGATACAAGTGCTCAAAGTTACAAGTATAAACTTGCAATTTTCAGAACAGTTGACCAGAGTTGACCGAATCACTTAGTGATTCGGACAGCCCTAAAAGTGATTCGACCAGAGTGGCCGAATCACTTACTCATTGCACTTCGGAAGTGAACGAGTCAAGACTGATTCGTGCACATGCTGGGCGTATCAAGGCTGGGTCAACCGAAAATGACGGAGCTTCAAAACTGAGTCGCAGCTGTTACCTGATATCGCGTAAGGTGGCTGCGGGAATGGAGGAAACAAACTCCTCTATCCTCTCTGTATTTCATCCTATAAAATGAGACGAAATACATAGAGAGAATCATCATCGAAAACACCGAAAACAAGTTCCCTGCTTTCTGAGTTTCAGTGCCGTGTGAGTGTCTGGTGATAGTAGAAGTTCAACAAAGCTCGCATCAGCTAGATTCTGTGCAATCTCATAGCTGAAAAGGGTTATTTTATCCTGGGAAGCAAAGCTGCCAGTGAAGTCCGACGAATTGGACGGCAATTTCGCTTCAAGGAAAGCGTCTAACGTGACTCAACTAGAAAACCCACTACGGTTAATCTCAAACTATTGTTAATTGTATTCATTGTCTAGCTAACTCAGCTTGTGCAGAGAAACACGGCGAAAAAACTGGGGTACTTGCTAGATGCTGTCAAGGCCATGCCTGTCACTGCAGCAAATGGTAAATGTATGTTATCTACCTATTGTCGCAGTAACTTTACATGGAGATTACAGGGATATACATTCATGCTGATATTCGAATACTTCCTTTGGATTGTTGTGATATCGTTTTAAAGTACAGTGGCTAACTACTCTAGGCTCGATTTGGTGGGATTTTTCCAACCTTCGGAGGGACTTCTTTGTTAAAGGGAAGAAACATGTACTGCGTGGTGTGACTAAATCCAACGGCAGCAGTCTCAACAAGTTAATGATGCAATGCCCTCAAATCGCCTTGTTAACAGTGTGAGAAATGCCTGATCCCTTAGTGGACAGTGCTTCTGACTTTCTTGGTTTTTCTCATATATCTGCACAGTGCTTCTGACTTTCTTGGTTTTTCTCATATATCTGCTCTGGCTGCTGATATGAGTACTGATTCCGCCTTACAGAAGTTATTTTCTACTTACGATGATTTAGTAGAAACTACTGATCTGCCTTCTTTCATAGAGGGCTTCAACCGTAAAATTCTTCTATTAATCAAAATGGGAGGAGCTTATCAACTTTCTAAAGGTCCATCTCTTAAGAGCACAAAATCGAATGAAGCAACACTCTGATTCCCATCGTTCGGACAGAGTTCTTCAAATCGGAGATTACTCAAATTACAGCATTTCAAACAGCACTCTCTTAAGTCCAGGGCTCCTCACACGTTGTCGCCCCATTTCTATGGGCCATTTTGTGTGCTTGATCGTGTAGGGTCAGTGGCATATAAGCTGGAGCTTCCCCCGGAATCTACTGATCATAATGTGTTTCATGTTAATCAGCTTAAATTGTACCTCAATCCTCTTGCCATACCATTTTCCCTACCTCAGTACCTATGCGACTTTAGGAATGCTAAAGAACCTCAGGTTATTTTTGACAGAAAATTGGTTAAGCTGCACAATGGAACAGTGACCAAAAGCTTGGTCAAGTGGAAGGGCTATCCGAACTGACATGCAACTTGGGAATTTTATCAGGATTTACTTGTCAAATTTCCAGAATTTCATCCTTGAGGGCAAGTATGCTCCCAAAGGGGGAGTATTGATATAGGATTTATGAACTGTCTTTTATGTTCTGTTATTTACTTTGGTTTAAGTTTAAATTTCCGATTTTGTAACTCAGTTTGCATGGTTCGGACAGATTGGGTTAGAAACATTACGTTAAATTAGCACATTTGAGTGAGCTGCAATGAATAAAGCCTAAATCCAATCTTCAGTTTCTCTCTCATTTTCGTTAGACATTCCAGCACCTCGAGCTTATACTTCCATTTGTGCTAAGCTCCTGTTCTGGATTGAAATCAGTCTTCGATTCCTTGATGGTTTCTGGATTGATTATTAGCATCAGTTCCCATGATCCAATCTTAAGTGGATTAGGATTTTTCTTCTTCGTTGTAGTGCCGCAGGATCGACCAGACCCTGATCGCGAAAATGGTGTGAACAGCTTTGTTGATACAGAACTGAACTTCTCTTTTTCTGATGTTCTGATTTGGATGGTTTTTTCTGTAATGTCGTTATAGTCATCGCACAAAACGTTTATGATCAAGAAGAAGTTGGAGAAGAAGATGAAGCAGAACAGGCTGATACCTCACTAGATTCGGATAAGAATTAACACGCCATCAGATTCTTTTATCGTCTCTGCATTAAATTATTCAAAATCATCCTGTGTTTAGGGTTTTTTTCTTGTTCACGTAGAAACGTAGGCCTTGGCAAAGAACCAAGCTAGGGTTTTAAGTGTATCATCATCATCATCCGCTTGTGTTTGTTGATCTTGGTGGAAGCTTCGTCTATTATAGAGTTGCTTATAATTTCATGACTTCATATTGGTTGGTTGCTATAGTTATCCAAGCAGTTCCTTCACCGGCCAAAGCCAAGTCGTGCTAATTGTTAGGTAAATAAGCACAGTATACAAGAGTTCGTAAATAACCGTGTACACAACACTGAAGTTACTGAAGTAAGAAGTACAAAACCAGAATGATGTTGAAGCTTGCTCGGCAATCTCCTTAAAGCTGAATTGCCTCCCTTACGTGCTGGGTGTGGTTAGGCAATTGGCTTCCCAGGATACGACAACGGAACCTCAATCTGATTGCACTAATCAGTTGAAGCGAAAGGATTGCAGCCTTCACACTACCACCAAAGCAAACTCAAAACGAAGAACTTTGAAATAAAACGAGAGAAGATTGTTGTTGTTTTCTGGATGATTTCAAAGGAGAATGCAACCCTCCTTATATAGTGATGGAGAGCCAACCCCTCACGCCCCTTCCACTCCATCTTCCCGTAACCTCCCAAAAGTAAATGGAGAGAAACGGCTAGAGATTAAAAGAGGAACTTGGACCAACTCTTTTGATCTTTAAAGGAGTCCAAGTAAAGGAATTTGCATGTTACATAGTTGATATCCTCTACATAAATCACATAGTGACTTAGAAGAAATGCAAAATTAAGCTGTCATCTCGCACCCCGATTGGAGCTACATTCGTGTCCGTAACATGCGGGCGCACACAAGTTTCTTCACGTTTTCGGGTCGTGATTCCCACCCCCCCTGGGCGCCCGCGTAGGTGTTGGAGAATAGCTTTGTTTAACAACTTATACATGTCAACAACATGTTTATATAAGAAGTTACACATTTTGCTTCATCCCACCAATGTGGGATATCAACCAAGTGAAAACACAAAGTCTTGACATCCATTCCCAATGAACTCAAACTTTGCATGTTTTCTATGCATCTTGGAGTATCGATATCTCATTCGATATTTGATCAATTTCGGCGTTCGAATAGTCGATCTTATAGTACACCTTGCAAGGATTTTTATCAAGATCTTAACTATTCAATTCGATGTATAAACGACACCGACATTGGCTCATGAAAATAAGAGACACTCATTTTCTTCACACCTTGAAAATCCAAAAATTTCCAACAATCCCCCACATGAAGAAAATCGATAAGTGAAAACAAATCAAGACTCTACACTGGTGGTGATAGTTTCTGCGGCCAATATCTGCAAAGGATAGGTGGGCACAACCTTTGAACCTTCCCTTGAAAGATATGCATTCTTTACTGACTATTCAGTAGACGCGATGTCTTTGAACTGTTCGTCTTATTGTGTAAATGACGTACACATCTTCCACAGATATTGTCCTGGCATACATCCATTTCTCATGGGTGGATTTCATTATGGCCCTGAAACCCCTGCCTGGTTCTGCGAGAGTTGCTAAAGAAGTAAGCCCACATAATTCTCCTTTGAAGCGGCCACACTTCTCTCTCGCATAGGTGATTTCTAATATGGTAATCCTGCATTACCCTATTTGGAATTCTCAATTCCAACTCCACAAAATCATTAAAAGCTTTAAGCTTAACCTTATACAGGAATCACTGATTATTAAGGAATGGGTCTGGGGTTTTACCCCCCACAGTGATCTCACTTCGTCTCAGCAAAGAGGTTGTCCCGTTGAACCAAGTTCTTGGGATCTCCAGTCATCATGGTTGGGTTTTTCCTTTTACATTGACTTATTTCATTAGGGCTTCAATCCCATTCCTTTAGCTGACTTCTCTACTAGGTCCCGATTTAACCCTTTGGTTAGCGGATCCGCAATGTTCTCTTTGGACCTTACATAGTCAATACTAATGACTCCTGTAGAGAGCAGCTGTCTAATGGTATTATGTCGTCGACGGATATGTCTAGACTTACCATTATACAGGACATTTTGTGCCCGTCCAATAGCTGACTGATTATCGCAGTGTAAGCATATTGCCGGCACAGGTTTTGTCCACTCTGGAATATCCTCCACAAAATTTCTTAACCATTCAGCTTCTTCACCACATTTATCTAATGCGACAAACTCAGCTTCCATTGTGGATCTGGTTATCACAGTTTGCTTAGAGGATTTCCAAGATATAGCAGCACCTGCTAAAGTAAATACATAACCACTCGTGGCTTTCGAATCTTTTATATCTGAAATCCAACTGGCATCACTAAATCCTTCAATGACTCTAGGATCTCGGGTATAGTGTAACCCATATTCCCGAGTGAATCGTAGATACTTCAGTACTCTCACGATTGCTTCCCAGTGTTCTAATCCTGGATTATTTGTATACCTTGCAAGTGTGCTTACGGTATAAGCTATGTCTGGTCTAGTACAATTCATTAAGTACATCAGACTGCCTATCACCCTGGCATATTCTAATTGATTGACACTTTCTTTCCTATTTTTAGACAAGTGTCTTGAAATATCAATTGGAGTTCTAGACACACCGGAACTCTCTTTTCCAAACTTGTCCAGAATTTTGTCCACGTAATGTGACTGACTTAATTTGAGACCATATGTTGTTCGTGTAATTTTGATTCCCAAAATGACATCAGCCAGTCCCAAATCTTTCATATCAAACTTAGAGTTTAATATGGCTTTCGTTGATTTCACCATGCCTTCATTGCTTCCCACAATAAGCATATCATCAACGTACAGACACAAAATCACATATCCATGATTAGTGTTCTTAATGTATACACATTTGTCACACTCGTTGATTTTAAAACCATTTGACATCATCACACTGTCAAATTTTTCATGCCACTTTTTTGGCGCTTGTTTTAGACCATAGAGAGACTTAACAAGTCTGCAAACTTTACTCTCTTGTCCTGGCACAACACAACCATCAGGTTGTTCCATATATATTTCTTCCTCCAATTCTCCATTGAGAAATGCAGTTTTCACATCCATTTGATGAATTTCCAAATTACGCAATGCCGCAAGGGCAATTATCATTCTAATGGAAGTAATTCTTGTCACTGGAGAAAATGTATCAAAGTAGTCTAGACCTTCTTTCTGCCTATACCCTTTGACTACAAGTCTCGCTTTATACTTATCTATTGTGCCATCCACCTTCATCTTCCTAGTAAATACCCACCTAGAACTCAGTGGTTTATTTCCAGGAGGAAGATTTACTAACTCCCATGTATGATTCTGCATAATGGAGTCAATTTCGCTTCTTATGGCTTCTTTCCATAAGAGACCCTCAATAGAGTTTACAGCCTCCTTATATGTTCGAGGTTCTGCCTCAAGCATATACGTTAAGAAATCAGGACCAAAAGACTTTTCGACTCTCACTCGCTTGCTGCGTCTTAGATCTTCTGAATCACACTCATTCTCAGGTTCATCTTTCTGAATTTGAGATGATTCTCCAATTTCTTCAGGAGGTGATTCCTGGTTAGGAGGATCCAAATTACTCACCATACCTTTGTATGGAAATTCACGTTCATAAAACCACACATTCTTTGATTCCAAAATATCATTCTTATGAATATTTGGATTCTGTGATTTATAAACCAGGAATCTATATGCATTGTTGTTACGCGCATAACCAATGAAAATGCAATCAATGGTTTTTGGTCCTATTCTCATTTTCTTAGGACCTGGTGCCAGTACCTTAGCTAGGCACCCCCACACTCGCAAGTGTTTATAAGAAGGCTTACGTCCTAAAAATAGTTCGTAAGGAGACTTATCATTTCGTTTGCGAGGTATTCTATTTAAGAGATAATTTGCAGATAAGATGGCTTCCCCCCACATTGGCTGGGGTAGTCCAGAACTTAACAACATTGCATTCATCATCTCTTTTAGTGTTCTGTTTTTTCTCTCAGCAACACCATTAGACTGAGGTGAATATGGTGGCGTCACTTCATGAATAATACCGTGTTGTACGCAAAACGCCCCAAACGGTTCAACATATTCACCACCACGATCACTTCTCACTCTTTTTATTTTCTTGTCAAGTTGAGTCTCAACTTCTAACTTGTAGATGGCAAATTTCTCAACAGCTTCATCTTTGCTCTTAAGCAAATATATGTAGCAATACTTTGTACTGTCATCAATGAAAGTCACAAAATATTTGTTTCCACCTCTACTTGGCAAGAATTTCAAATCACATAGATCACTATGTATTAATTCGAGGGGCTCAGTATTTCTTTCAACTCTATGAAAGAATGTCCTCGTTAATTTAGCTTCAACACATGTTTCACATTTATGTTCGAAGTTAATTTGAACTTTGGGTATACATTCCAAATTCATTAATTTTCTGATGGACTCATTATTCACATGTCCTAAACGTTCATGCCATAAATTAGAGGACTCAATCAAATAAGCAGAAGAACCAATTTTATTCATAACTTTTGGTTTGACATCAGTTACATCAGCTTGGATATCAATAGCATTCAGCTTCCACAAGCCATCTTTCACATAGCCCCTACCAACATACATGTCATTCTTGACAAGTACTACCTTCTGAGATTGGAAGGTCATCTTGAATCCATGGCTATCCAGCACTGTCCCAGAAATCAGGTTCTTCTTAATATCCGGCACGAACAGGACATCATTCAACTGCAGCTTCTTGCCAGTGGTGAACTTCAGGATCACCGTGCCCTTCCCTTTCACTTCAGAAGTGGCTGAATTGCCCATGTACACCTTATCTCCAGTTCCAGTCTTGTTCAGAGTGGAGAAAGCACTTTCAGTTGAGCAGATGTGGCGGGTAGCACCAGTGTCCAGCCACCAGTCTCTGTCATTTGAGTCCACCAGGTTCAGCTCAGAAATGACAGCTACAAGGTAGTCCTCATCAGCCTCAGCATATTGACTTCCTTCTTCTTCTTTTTGGGCTTAGAACACTCATCAGCTTTGTGACCTGTTTTGCCACAATTGAAGCACTTCCCCTGAAACTTAGGTTGTTGCTTCTTCTTGAAGGATATACCCTTCGGAGCCAGTTTGTGTGAAAATTTTTTCTTCTTTGAGCTTTCACCATGCTCCACCACATTGGCCCTTTCAGTTGTCACCTTCAGCCTCTTGTCAGAGCCTCGGTTCTCCTCCTCAATCCGGAGCTTTACATAGATGTCCTCCAGACTCATCTCCTTGCTTTTATGTTTGAGATAGTTTTTGAACTCTCTCCAGCCTGGAGGCAGCTTCTCAATCACCGAAGCAACTTGGAATGACTCACTCAGCAGCATTCCCTCAGCAGCAATCTCATGGAAAATGAGTTGCAATTCCTGCATTTGACTCACAACAGTCTTAGAGTCAGTCATCTTGTAATCAAGAAACCTACCCACAATGTACTTTTTGGAGCCAGCATCCTCCCTACGGTACTTGTGGTCCAACGACTCCCACAACTCCTTGGCTGTCTTCATGCACGTGTACACATTGTACAGACTGTCAGCCAGGCCATTCATGACATAGTTCCTACACAAATAATCAGAATCTTGCCACATCATGCAGGCCATGCGCTTCTGGTTATCTGGGTCATGTTCACTGACAACCGGAGGATCCTCAGTCAAGAACCGAGCCAGGCCCAGAGTGGTCAAATAGAACAGCATCTTCTGTTGCCACCTCTTGAAATTCAGGCCATTGAATTTTTCAGGCTTTTCAGCCGGCATAGTTGCAGGGGGCACTCGTGCCATAGTCCCGCTTGGAATAGGACCCGCGGGTCCATTCCCGACCGTAGACAGTAGTGGGTTAAACCCTGGTAGTCCACTTGTTCCCACAGAAGGCTGCACTCTGGCAGCACTAGGAACTGGAGCCGGGTCCACACCCATTGCCACTTCAGTCAGCATCTGCAGAACTGAATCACTGGCTGGAATGTTCTGGTCAACATCCATGTTTTGGTTCTGAGTGTCCATTTCAGAATGATGTTGACCAGAACATAATACCAATAACGACCCGATTTCGCCGAAAACGTGAAGAAACTTGTGTGCGCCCGCATGTTACGGACACGAATGTAGCTCCAATCGAAGTGCGAGATGACAGCTTAATTTTGCATTTCTTCTAAGTCACTATGTGATTTATGTAGAGGATATCAACTATGTAACATGCAAATTGGTTAAGAAACAAAACGACGTAGTTTTGTTTTTCGTTGAAGATCAAAAGATTTGGACTCCTTTAAAGATCAAAAGAGTTGGTCCAAGTTCCTCTTTTAATCTCTAGCCGTTTCTCTCCATTTACTTTTGGGAGGTTACGGGAAGATGGAGTGGAAGGGGCGTGAGGGGTTGGCTCTCCATCACTATATAAGGAGGCTTGCATTCTCCTTTGAAATCATCCAGAAAACAACAACACTAATTGCATCTCTTGTGGGAACTGAATGCTAAGTTCAAGACATTATGAACCGTGGCCTTAATGAGTAGTGAATTCTGAATCCGAGTCCGGCAAGTTTTCAAATTCTGCTCCATAGTCGATAATTTCTAATATATTTATTATTTATTATTTATTTGTGATCTTCATGTTTTTTATAATTATCGCATAAAATTAATATATATCAGACTGGATAGATCACTCAGGATCAGATTCTAGAATCAAATGTTCCACGAGCCAAGCACTCCAGTAACCCGTGACTCGTGTTTTAATTTTGATCCTTCAAGTTAGTATTATTACACACTAACCCCCTTAAGTTTATTTAATTCGTTCAGATTGAAATTTAATTTGGATTTATTAAAAAACAATTTTTAAATAATTCATTACTTTTAGACAACAAATTCCAATAATTTGCCAAGCTTTGACACGTCCCGTGCTCAACTTGCACGCGTTGCGGTCTCTCGAATCCTCATCGCCCACGTAACAAGTACCTTACTAACTAGAAGGTGCGCAGAGCAACGTAGAGTTTATAGAATAATGATACTCCTCCAATGAACTGCTCAACTACCATTCTCATATGATAATATTATCTATTCAATTAAATTAATATATTCTTTCTTATAATTAATAATAATTATAAATAAAGATTTCAAATCCAAAAGAAAATGATGAATTAATTTGATCATCTCAATTTACAATTAATCCATACGTGCACTTTATCAATACGATTATAAGATTATCATAATCAATGCGTATAATAATTTCATATTAATGATGAGAAGAGATTGAAATCCATTTATTTTTAAGTTGTGGGCATAGTTCGAGAGCGGTCCAATGACTTTCAGGTGCATGGAACATCACATGCATCATCATTCTCCGCATAAGCTGTGACTTGTAGTTGGCTTCCCCAGATCCTCATTCCCTATATCTACACCCCACACCTCAAACCAAGCTCTCCAAAAACCTCAAGGAGTGTTCTTATCTTACTTTACCAACATGGGTCACCCTCCGCCACCGGATCCACACCCACACCCTGGCCCACCCCCACCCGGTCCACCACCACACCACGGCGGCCCTGCTCCTCCTGGTCCTCCCGGACCTCATGGCCCGCCCGGACCCGGCCCTCATCATCATGAGCCTCACAAGCCTCCTGGGCATAGCCACGGCCACGGCCACCACCCTTGATCATCTCGGGTCGTGTAATGTTTAGTGTTACTCTGTAATAACAGCAAGTCTCGCTAGCCAGATCTGGCATGTCTTGTTCTGTCGTATGTAAGTGTACTCACGTCGCATGTTCTGGGGTTTGATTCTCGTGCCTGAATTTAGCTGACGAAGTCTAAATTATGACATTGAGATGATCAATCATCCCAGCACCAATAAAAATCTTACACTTTGCCAATAAAAATCGTGCTTCTTTTCATTTTTTAATTTAATGTCCTAAATCGTATAATTTTTTTAGGGAAAATCTCAGCCTCGTTCACCATTATTAATCTTTTTTTAAAAAAATAAGTTCAAAACTATAATCTCTTGACTTCCACGTCAAGCAACTTTTATTATTGTATTCGATATGGAATATTGTAATATATATATATATATATATAACATTTTGCTAGCTAACCCTTCAAAACGCGCATTTGACCAAGCATCCGTTGACCAAAATGCCGACATAAATCAAACGCTAACAAGAGATCTCGCTCTGATAAAATCATCATCATTAGAATACACTTTAAAATTCTTCATTCATCCACGGAACGTGATCGAATGTTTGAATGCGATACGATAATTTAGGCCAATTCGACATCCCAAGTGCAGTCCAAGTTAGTACTTTTTATGTGCAACATTAGATGCAATCAAACAACATAAGTGTGAGGAACAATTATTATTGCCGACCTGTTGGATAATCCGACAAAAATACAATATTTAGATAAAATTATATGATTTTAAGAGAGATGTATTTTTATCGTGACGGCAAAGAATCTAATTCGGCAACAAACCTGAAAAATATATAATTAGAAAAATAAAGTAGAAAAATAAAAAGCCTCTTGAGACCTGAAACGTAAGAACTGAGAACTTTCGTAACAGGGAAGGTCGAAAGTAGCACCAAACGCATAAATCACTCCTCTTGATTTCACATCAATTCTCAAACTGATAGCAATGATGTTGTGTTCCCGACAAACGCCTCCACTAGTTTGCCTGTTAATCTTCGCTTTCTCGGTCTGCTCACTGGCGTACGGGAACCCTCAACATTTCGAGCACCGTTTTCAATCCGGAGGTAAACACACGTCTCATTTTTTGATTTCATATAGACTGGTGTGTGAAAGATTGATTCTTGTTTTGGGAGCTGATCGGAGTGTGGTTGGTTTGGTAGATGCTGGGTTTAAAGGCGGTGTCGAGAATGGAGGGTTTCTGGGGATGGTTTCTGCACGGAGAGGGGCGGCAGAAGTGAGAGTGAATAACTCGGATTTGATTTTGGCGGAGGATAGAGCGACGAGGAAGGATCCTACTGACAATTTTAGGTATTATACTGGTGGTTGGAATATCAGCAATCCTCATTACTGGGCTGTGAGTTTCTTCTTTCTTCTATATGTTTTTTTTTTAAATTGGCTTCTTATCTTTTGTTTTGGCGTTGCTAGTTGTGTTTGTCATCTAATTATGTTCCAGTTCTGGCCGCTGCTGCTGTTGTTGGGGTGAATGTTTCGTATTTGTTTATCTATTAGGTTGAGTATATTTGGTGATTTTGTTTGTGACTTGGAGCGATATGGATTGCTTCTGCTTTTTAGGTGTGAAGAAGGCCGAGTCTCCCTCGATTGGTTTGTGATGCACAGTGGGATCATAAAGCTGAAGTCTTTCTGATTCGAGTAGTCTCGTCTTTAAATATGTTTCTTTACACATTTGTATATCCCATTTCACATTTTCTGCAAACTAGTTTTAAAATTCATTGAATCTCAATGTGTAGTTATATCTCAGGTCTTCACAAAACTAGTAGTTGATATTCTACATCAGTTAGGCAATGCTGTTAATTTATTTTCACTGATCACTGCGAATTCGCAGTTATTATTGTGGTGTTTACTTTCGAAGCAATTATTAATTCATTGGACTATGAGTCTTGTATGCTTTTAACAACCATCAATTTCTTCCGATTGCAGTCTGTTGGGTTCACTGCGGCACCCTTGTTTTTCATCGCCCTCGTCTGGTTTGTTCTATTTGGGCTATGCTTGTCCTGCATCTGCTTTTGCTATTGCTGCTGTCCCCGAGAACCTTATGGCTATTCACGAGTAGCATATGCCCTCTCCCTAATCATCCTAATCCTCTTCACGATAAGTGCCATGTGAGAGCCTCCTTATTGATATTGGTAACTATTAACATATTCTATACAGTTTTGTTGGCTAGCGTCTGATTTAGTAACTTTCTGGTTTTGTTAGTGTCGGGTGTGTTGTTCTTTACACTGGTCAGGGGAATTTCCACAGCAAGACATCAAATACATTGTCTTACATTGTAAGCCAAGCTGATGTCACTGTAGAGAAGCTCAGGAATGTTTCAGACTACTTGGATGCGGCTAAGGGAATCACAGTGGATTCAAAATTACTGCCCAATGATGTTCTGACCAACATTGACACCATTAAAATGAAAATCAACTCTTCCGCTACTGTTCTGGCTACTGAAACCCATGATAATTCAGCGCGCATACAAAATGTCTTGGATGCTGTGTAAGTAGCTGCATTTCAATGATTTCCCTTTTTTCAAAAATGTGGTAGGAATCTGGCTTACATTTTATTATGCAGGGGGCTCGCCCTTGTTGTCGTTGCTGCTGTTATGCTCCTTTTGACTTTTCTTGGATTTCGTAAGTAATTTGTTTCGTTTTCAAATTGAAACTTGACCTTTAGTAGTAGGCCCTGTGGTAACGTGTTACATCCTGTTTATTTGTTTGCAGTGTTTTCCCTGTTCGGGCTTCGGTGCCTCGTCTACACGTAAGTCTTGTGCTGGTTTTCAACTCAATATGTATCTTAATTTTTGTTCTGAACTGTTTTTAGTTTCCTTTGGGACCCATTAAGTGTCTCTAACGGCAATATAAAAAATATGTCGATGCTTGCAGTTTGGTGATAGTAGGGTGGTTTCTGGTTGCTGGAACATTTATACTCTGTGGTATTTTTCTTCTTCTCCACAAGTAAGATGATTTTCAATTACATTCTTTGTTTCTTGCAAATATTAACAAGTTATTTAGGTCATAACGAACCCTCTTTTTTTTTTTTTGAGCATCAGTGTGGTTGCAGACTCATGTGTTGCGATGGATGAGTGGGTTCAATATCCCACAGCCCACACAGCTTTGGATGATATTTTGCCGTGCATAGACAATGGAACCGCTGAAGAAACGTTACTAAGATCCAAGGATGTCACATACCAACTAGTCACTGTGCTTGATTTTGTCATTACAAACATATCAAATAAGGATGTTCCGTCCCAGGTAGGCCCACCGCTCTACTTCAACCAGTCTGGTCCGCAGGTGCCCTCTCTTTGTAATCCATTCAACTCCGACTACTCAAAGCGGCAATGTTCTTCAGGGGAACTTGACTTTGGGAATGCAACTTCGGTAAGTTACTACCCTTGATTTAAATTGGGTCACCCGAGTCCAAGTATCTCTAATCGGCATTTGCACAATCTGATCCTAAGATAAATTTCTAACTTTCACATTTATAGGTGTGGAAAAATTATGTGTGTGAAGTATCCGCCACGGGAACTTGCACAACAACCGGGCGTATAACTCCTGACACCTACAAGCAAATGGCAGCTGCAGTGAATGTCAGCTATGGTTTATACCAGTATGGCCCATTCCTAGCTGACCTCCAAGACTGCACTTTTGTTCGCCAAACCTTCACAGACATCACAAACCGCCACTGTCCTGACCTGAAACTATACAGCAAATGGGTCTACATTGGTCTTGCAATGGTTGCCGCTGCAGTCATGCTCTCACTCATTTTCTGGGTCATTTACGCAAGAGAGCGCAGGCACCGCGTCTACACCAAACAGTTTGATCACCCGTTCGAAAGGTCATCTGCCCCGTGGCAGGCAACAAACTCTAGTCATTGAATACACAGTCAAGTATTGGGTTTGTACATTATGCTTGGAGTAGAGCCAGAGGTACATTTTGGTTTTGATTTTATGAAAAATGGTTGTCTGGCTAGCTGTGTGGTTTTGAGTTGTGAAGCTTCCATTTTCAATTTGATATGAAGTGGGTATTGACCAGAGCAGCTTTTGGATGTTCCAAATTTTGTATATAAACTTTTCCTGGTGACATAAGATTTGATGCTTCATGGATTGCCACAAAGTGTGCTGATGCACTAGTGACTAGGTGGTGATACACAAGTGATTCACATCCTTGTCACCATTGGCTTCCAACACTTATTTATTAAGCTTGGTAAGACTTCAATGAATGGTGAGTTGTAGAAAAAAGTAAGTGCTTTGGCACACTCTACTCTTGTGTAGATGTCATAAAAATGAAGTGGATAAGAGAGTGAGTTGAATGAAGCAACTTTGGATTGATGATTTCCATTGAAAAAGTTATTCACTTAAAGCCTTGGACTGAGTGTAGGCTAAATGTATAGATGATGAATATCATAAAGAATCAGCCATTGAGATTTGCCAAAGGCCACTTTTACATGTCTCAAATTTATGCAATCCTTATCATCAATATAATCGAAGCAAAGCTCCTTCCCAACATCTATCACTTTCGTCTCATACACAATTCCCCAAAATCTATGATATCGAATTTGGATTAAAATTCATTCTAATCATGTCAAATACAGTAACCTTAAAGTGACCTAGTTTCAATCAAAAATTAATTTTAATTACATCGCATGTTTAATATATACATAAACTATGTGGTTAACATATATATATAGCAAAGTTTGTTTACAAAAAAAATCATCCGTCCAAGATTTCTTTACAATATATCATATTTTTGAAACGCCGCTTTTACCAATGTAGCTTTTCAATTTTTTTTTTTTTTTATCTGTATAATGAGCATCTAGTTGGCTACCATGTAAGATTATGCTTTTTTTAAAAGCCACCTTTGAAAAGGCGCATTTTGTAGCCCGATAAACAAGTCTAATATTTAATGAAAGCCATTCATGGGAAAAACAGTTTTCATTAAGAGCATATGCAGCGGTCACTTTCTCCTCCAGCAATCAGTAAGCGAATTGCTCTATTTTTGTGTGCAGCGGTGAATGCTTGGCGAGAAGAAATGCTAGAGGAGGAAGAAATTTTTCGGATGAATGCTCCTCGAGCATGCGGAGGTGAAATTGGTGCTTGAGATTTGTAGCAATTGCTGAGAATTGCTCGTTGAAAATTGCTGGGGAGGAAGAAATTGTTTGAGAGGAAAATTGCTGGCCGAGAACTTTATGGACGAACAAACCACTGCATATGCCCTAATAGTCGATGTGGACGCTACGAAACAGTCAGATGTATACTGACTTTGCATAAAATTTAATATTTTTGGAAAATCGACTTTTCCAAAAGCGATTTTCCACAAAAATGATTTTGTAAAGAAATCTTCCAAGAATAATTTTTTATAAACAAACTTCGCTATAGGTATCGGTTGTAAAAAAAAATTCGTGGTTTTTATTAATGGTTGTTTATTGCTTGGCTGCACCGTGCCTGCACGGATCCGATTCTGTCAAACTATATAATTTTTTGGCTATTTAAAGTTTTTATAAAATTATGAGAGTTGTTTAATGAAAAATATTATAATTTCCCAATTGCGTCTAAATTTTACGGTATAAAAACCCTACATTGAGTCGGTTTATCTCCGTGGAACGGAAAGCTCTCGCCGGAAGCAACCATGTCGTTTCCGTCCACCGCTAGAAAATCAAGCGCTTCAATGAAGTCGTCATCATCATCCTTCGCGTCATCATCGTCATCGGCCTTCTCATCTCCTTGCATCGGTTACTTCCGCAGTTCCACAACCACTCGCAGCAGCACCACTCTGTCAAAAGGCGTACCGTCGTCGTTGTCGTCTCAGTCGGTGAGATTCGGACTGGAGAGCGCAATTTCCCCGAGCCGATCGATTTCGGCGGTGGCGCGCGATCGTGTGGTGAGGAAAGAGAAGAGCAGTGTTAAGAATCAGGCGTCGAGTGGGAGGCGGACGTGTATGTGTTCCCCGACGACGCATCCTGGCTCGTTCCGCTGCAGTTTTCATAAGAATTTGAATGTGAATCAGGCGATGGTCTCGTCGAGTAATCGGCTGAACGCGCGGCGGTCGGCGATGAGGAACTCGCTGGTGAGGATTGGGACTGCGGAGGGGGATTTGATGAAGCGTGCCCTAGCGACGCTGATTCGTCCTTCGTCGCATCAGCAGCGGAGACACTCCGCGTTCGAGGCAAGACCTAGCCGGCTGTCCTTCATGTCGAGAGCCTAAGAAGCCGAGGCGATTTCCGCACCAAGTGATCCCAGGTGACATCACTCATTTCCTTACCTCTTCTACTACCTACTGCAATCTTTTATCTGTACATACATGTTATCCCTGCTTTTGAGGATTTCCTAAAACTGACTGGCAATTCAAGGATTTTTGTGGAACTTTTTATCTCCAATAAATACATCAGCATTGGATTTGCCAGTTACATAAGGATGTCTCTATTAAATAAATGATTGAATTGAGTGCTAAATTTCACACAAGTTGTGAATCTCGTTGTTGAGATTGTGTACAGTTGGATGTGGAAATGTGCATCCTGTTTCCCAGTGTTCAATCCTGGGGCTGATAGATTTTGCAGGGGTATGAGACCAGCTGACTGCATGGACGCAGCCTGGTGAAATAAAGAGAGTTTCAATATGCGCTCTTTCAGCATATTGATTTCTTTTCCCATTTTTCAATTTGATTTTCGCGATACCACTAAGCGCTTCTGGCGCTTTCAATCCAATGGGTTTAAGCCAGAAGGATATATTAAGTTTATCGATGCCTAGTCGGGTTACATCTGAATAGAAGCCCAAAATGATCCAACAAAGATGACCAAAAAGGATAAGGAAAAAGAGAGAGAAAGACGTGAAGAATAGATAAAGGTGGCGGCGTGGTATTTTTAGACTAGCTAATTGTAGCCTATTGCAGCCATGGGATGAAAACGATCATACCCCTCCAGTTGAGAGGAACCATGGTTGATAGTCGTATGCACTCGAGTAAAATAAGTGGGAGTGAGAGAATTTGTCTTCTTGTTCTTGAGATATTATAAGCTTGCGATATTCAACCGGATATGTATTCAGGCTTTGTGATTATTTTTGTAATTCCTCCAGTTTACTGTTTGTATCCTGGATTTGAATCTCAACCCAACTGATTGAATTGAGACCTGGGGATGATGGTATGGTATGATGAATATCAGGAAACCATGCGGGTGACTCTGAACTGATGATGCAGTTGGAGCATTGCACCAACTAAACTTCGAATTACTTTTGGCACTTTGTGTGTTAACAATGGCATGTTGATGTGCTATTTTCCTAGTTTGTTAAGGGACCACACCCTACATCTGGTGACTCAACGGCCCAGAATGGTGGGCTTTGGTGACTTTTTTTTCCCCGTTTCTCCTCTACATTCCTTCAATTGATCAATGTCCTCACTTAAAAATTATAATAAATGAGGTTGAAAGTGAACTAATTTGCTCATTCACAAATTGAAGTAGCCAGTTTTCATCCATAATGATCGGATACGAGACTCGTGTGTGCACGATGCATGTGCAGGTTTGAAAAGCCTGATAACAGTCGCAAGGCCCTGGATGATAATTTAAAATAGAATTGGTAACTCTTCTCCGCAATATTAAGGGCATCCGCACCCGTTGAAGAAGTAGTTAAGGAATTTATCGAGAAGCAATTCATGTTACTATTCAACGAACAATAATAGCAATATATCCATTTTATGCACCTATAACTATTTCGAGGAGATATTTCTAATTACTATTCAAATTTTTTTAATAATTTTTAATTTTGATAAATTAATTTTGGAAACTCTCATCACTTCCCACAATCAAATACCAATTCAGACTTGTAAATAAACAATAAAAAGTTCAACAAAATTGATCGCCCTTCATGCTCCACTCGTATTCACATCAATTCCTCCGAGATTTAAGAAAAAACACAAAACAAAAGATTGAAAACCCGACCTGGCTTCGGCAGCCTTGGAGTCCGCCTTAGATTTACCTTCCTTCATGTCGAAGCCTGCAATAAATCATTCGAAATAGGTGAGAATCGGCCGCAAATTCGGGAGAATGGTCGAGAATCGGAGCGAGTGACGAGCGAGTTTACCTCTGGAGAGTGCGTGAGGGAGTTTCAATTTTGTCGAACGATCTCCTCGGTGATCCAGGCGAGATCGTCTCCGAGCACCTTCTGTTGGATCATAATCATACGGTGGAAACAAATTTAACTGGATCAAACCCATAACAGAATAATTAAGCATACCTGACTGCAAAATAAAACATACCTGATTCCATTAACTGAAACTTACCTACAGTACAAAAGCTGGGTTGGTGCTTCCAGTCTAACCGTATGTCTCTTGGGTCAGTTTCTTTGACAGTAAAAACTGGTGAACGATATGATAGACCGGTGATCATAACCTATAATTATATCTTCCACACGAGAAGATATAATCAAGATAATCATGGATTCTGTCTCTCAAAGATTTCCATGATTATATTAGATTAATCATAATAGTCTAACAATCTCCCACCGACCGCATGTGTAATCAAATAAATGTATAAACAAAAGTATGCACAAAATTGCTATTATGCTAGAACAGGTATATCAGAAACTATCCGGTCCATTAACTATGCAAACATAGGATTAAGGCAGCTTTCGTAATCATCATCGTTACTCGACTGTGCTTGTCACGTATGCCAGCATAGTTAAATAACATGGATTCATCGTGGTGCGTAGCATGGAAATTACATGAAATGTGATCTGCACATGCCTATTTCCAACTGGTCTCCTCAAAGGTGAGATTAATAGAATCATACAGAGTGTACCGTGTAAACATAATTTCTGCAGAACATAATCCAAAATGTATAGATAGAAAAAAAATCTGTACATCTCATAGAGAGTCAATACAAAAATACAAACTTTCACTAATCATGAATATCCTCAAACAAGATTACACTCATGTGAGCTGCATGCTCATGAAAGACCTTGGGTGTTATTGGTTTAGTCAGCGGATCCGTTATCATGGAGTTTGTCCCAATAGGCTCTATAGATATTTGTCCACTCTGTATCTTTTCTTTTACAACCAGGAACTTGATATCAACATGCTTTGATTTCGTAGTGCTCCTGTTGTTGTTGGCGTACATCACTGCTGATTTATTGTCATAGTATAACTTCAGTGGTCTTTCAATATCACTCAAAATGCGCAGTCTAGTGACAAAGTTTCGCAGCCGTACGCCATGATTTGATGTCTCAAAACAAGCTACAAATTCTGCCGCCATAGTCGATGGAACAACGAGCGTCTGTTTGGCAGACCTTAAGGAAATGACTCCCCCAGCTAAAAGATAGATATAGCCCGACGTGGATCATCTACTATCTTGGCATCCAGCAAAATCAGAGTCGGAGTACCCAATGATCTCTACATGAACCGATCTCTTATACGTGAGCCTATATTCTTTTGTTCCCTGCAAATACCTCATAACCCGTTTGACTGCTCTCCAATGATCCACTCCCGGGTTACACAGATATCTTCCCGACATACCAACAATGTACGCGATATTAGGATGCGTACACACCTGAGCATACATAAAACTTCCTACATCCGAAGCATACGGAAGCTGTTGCATCTCCTGAATTTCCAGAGTAGTCTTAGGGCAATAATCGAGACTAAACTTGTCTCCTTTAGCGACAGGGGTGTCCAATGGTCTACAGTTCTGCATGCCGAATCTTACGAGAACTTTCTCAATATAGTTCCTTTATGATAATCCCAAGATACCCGTCGAACGATCTCAGAGTATATGAATCCCTAAAATAAAGGATGCATCACCAAGGTCTCTCATCTCAAAATGCTTTGATAGAAATTTCTTAATGTCGCGCAAAGTCCTCATATTATTAGTAGCCAGCAGTATGTCATCGACATATAGAACCAAGAAAATATGTCTACTCCCACTGAACTTGTGGTACACACACTCATCCATCGGATTTTCCTCAAAGTCATACGAGACAATCTGATAAAACTTAAAGTACCACTGACGAGAAGCTTGCTTGAGCCCATAGATAGATTTCTTCAACTTACAAACCATATCTTTGTATCCTCAGATACAAAGTGCCATGGTTGTACCATGTAAATCATTAACTATGAATTATTCAGTTTTAACAAACACAAAAATCAGATTCGAATTATGCTCAATTAACTGCATATGGGAGGCAACTGATACCAATTGTTGGATCATAATAATACAGTGGAAACGAATTTAACAGGATCAAACCCATTCCAGAATAATTAAGCTACCTGACTGCAAAAATAAAACATATCTGATTCCATTGACTGAAAGTTACCTGCAGTACAAAAGCTAGGTTGGTGCTTTCAGTCTAATCGTATGTCTCTTGGGTCAGTTTCTTTGAGAGTAAGAAAATGGAGAACGATATGATAGACCGGGAACCATAACCCATATTTATATCTTCTACACGAAAAGATATAATCGAGATAATCATGGATTCCATCTCTCAAAGATTTCCATGATTATCTCTTGGTATCTACACAATATATTCCGCGACTAAAATTATACATGATAAGCTTTCAAAAGAATTAGATCACGTAATTCAAGCTTATCACAATGATAGCACATGCAATTATCTAATTACACGTTCGGTCTAAATTAGAATAATCATAATAATTTAACACGTTCTACCTCCTCCGGATATTCCTTTCAATCAATGCGTTTGAAGCTGGTAAGAACGTTCACAAATTGAGACAAAAAGTTCTTAAATTAAAATCGATCTTCAATCGATGCAGATTCGCTAATGACTAGTACTCCGGAAACATCAACCCATTAACTCTCATTTATTACTTGAAGACGACCGCAAATCTCCCCAGCTCCTGTTGTCGTCTTCGAGGTGTTCTCCGAGGTGTTTGGGCTGGAACCAAACCACTTAATCGACGTGAATCTGACAGAGGGCTAGCCACCTTGTGCCATTATTATTTACCATGCCTACACCTCAAATTTCCCTAGCTCCAAGTCGGACAATATTTATATTAATTTTTTTAAGAACAAGTGTTGTATTAAATTTCGGTTTTATTTTAAATTATTATCGTTAAGAGCATCTCCAATGGGTTATGTAAAAAGCCCAATATCTATAAAAAAAGCCTCGCTGTCATTAGAAATACAGATTTAAATAGCGATCGTCTTCTCCAACGCACGGAAGACAGTAGCTATAATTTTACATAAAGAACATCGTCTTCGTCAAATCTGCAGCAGATCGCTTCATCGCTATTTTCTTCTGTTCTCCTTCTTTCCACAAGTCGTCGTCTCGGTTCCTCTCTGCGTGTGTCCGCCACCCTTCGCTGTGTGTCAAAGGTGAGATATTCATACTCAAAGGTTGATTGCTATTCTAGGATTAATTGTGTTGTTTATGGATTTGGGGTTTCGGGATTGATTCTGAAGAGGGGTTGCTCCGATGGTTTCTTCTTCATGCGATTTCCAGTTGGTTCATTCAATCTGTTTATAGGGTTGGTGGTTTTGGGAATCTGATTTTGCTGCTGTTGAGTTATTTTATTTAGGGTTAATGGTCCCAATTTACACTATTGTGATATATCGCCAGGATTAGGGAATGTGATTTTGCTGAAGTTCAGTTCTATTTTATTTAGGATTTATGGTGTTTTGGGAGTCTGGTAATTTCTCGATTTTGAGGGTTTTGTGATTCTGAAGAAAAAGTGGAATGGGGATTGTTGAGTATTAAGATTTAAGGGTAGGTGTTTCAAATTTCAGCATATGGTAATCCATTATATGTTGGTATATGGTGCGATATTAGTTGAGACTAAAGTTGAATGATGTTATTAAGTTGTAAAACATGTCTGATTTGTTTGGATGTTGGCATTGGAGTGGAGTGAGGGGATTATGTGGTCAACAGGTTTTTGGTTCATGCCTTTGGGAAGTTAGCTAGTATGGCGATGAGGTGCTCAGAATTCTGTTCAGAATTCTTATTTCACATTGCCTTTTTAACTTATTTCAGATACATTTGTACGGAATGGACACATCATTCACACAACTTCTTAATGAAGGCCTATGCGAAGATAGTGAATATATGGGCTCTCAGCCGTGTTTGCCGCAGAAAAAAGGACGTTCAAAGAATTTTTCTATACAAGAAGACATGTTACTCATATCTGCATGGGAAAATGTTAGTTTGGACCCCATAAAGGGCAACAATCAAACGCAAACAAGCTATTGGAGTAGAATTGCAAACTATTTTGACGAGCACAAATCATTCGAAAGTGAAAGAACTCCAATAGCTTTGACTAATCGATGGTCCACTATACAAAAATGTGTAAGCAAGTTTCAAGGATTCTATAATCAAATAAAGGGAAGAAATCAAAGCGGAATAGGTGAAGCAGACAAGGTATGAAATTTGAACCTTTTAGTGTCTTTTTCGCTATTGACTTTATTCAAAGCATTGCACTATATATAATTGCCCTTATTTTTTGTCAGGTGCGTCAAGCTATGGAGATGTATCAAAGTCTACAAGGCAGTGCATTCCCATTCTCGCACTGTTGGACTGAGTTGCGAAATTCACCAAAATTTGCTTCAAATATGATCAAGAAAAAAGTAAGAGCACCCCCAAATGAGAGCCTACATACTATCGGATCCTCTCAAAGTCCAATGAGTGTCAATTGTGAGCAAGAGGATGACGAAGGACTGGAACGCCCAATTGGAAGAAAGGCTGCCAAAAAAAGGAAAAGAATGGATTATGAGTCCCGTAATGAAGCATCAAATGTTTTTTTTAGAGAAATGAAAGAGCATATGTCTACTTCTGCTAATAAGAGACGAGAAGAATATGAGGCCATGGTAAAGATAGAAGAGGAACATCTGGCACTAAAAAGAAAGCAAGTAATGATCAATGAAACAAGAGAGAAGCGGGAGCAACAAATGTATGAAGCTTCCATCATGGCTACCGATACAACCGATATGGAGCCACAAATGGCTAGCTTCTACAATTCACTTAAGGCAGAAATTTTAGGAAAAAGACTGTAGTTGCTTAACATCAATTTTTTGGTTGGCATATATTATGCCATCGAACTTTTTTGTTGTGGTGATTTAGCATTTTTTGGTATAGATGATTGTTGAATCATAACTTTGGTAGATTATGTGCATATGAGATTATGTGGCATATATTGTTGAATCATAACTTTGATAGATTATGTGGATATGAGATTATGTGGATAATAATTTATGTTGTGCAGGAAAGTTTATCAACACATTACATTCTGCAGCAATACACTGCTGCATGTGGAGGACCAAAGCTTCAAAACTCAGACTGCTACAAAGAAATTATTTGGCGTTCATAGTTAAATAAATAAGTATTGTTCATTTTATTTTTTGTTGTCATTTCCTCTCAAGTTGTCATTTTTTGTGAATGCTGAGAAGGATGGTGTCGGCATACTCTTTATTTACCTTTGTTCAATTGTAGCATAATGACGAGGGCAACACTTGTAGCATACAAAAAAAGTTCACATTGCATATCATATAATGTTCATACAAAAAAAAAGTTCACACTGCATATCATTCAAAAAAAAATTCACACATAAAGGCACTATAGAATTTCAGAAGGGAGGACGCCACATCAGTCTTGGTAGGCACCATATCTTTGCCAAATATGTTCGATGAGATCATTTTGCAGTTGAATATGACCTTGCTTGTCCCTAATTTGATGGTGTACTTGTATGAACTCCATAATATTGGGTGTACCACTCATGTTGATTGATATATCCGCAATCTCAGCAGTTGAATCATAGTTGTAGTCCGGAGTCTGTAATTCTCTCTCGTCTTCAATAATCATATTATGCAAAATGATACAGGCCGACATTATATATTTCATTGTGTCCACATCCCAAAATCGAGAAGGTCCGCGTATCATTGCAAATCGAGACTGCAACACTCCGAACGCTCGCTCAACATCTTTTCTAGCAGACTCTTGGATAGCAGCAAAGTATTTTCTTTTGTTTCCTTGTGGAGATGGAATAGTTTTAACGAAAGTAGGCCATGAAGGATATATACCATCAGCAAGATAATATCCCATGGTATATTCATGCCCATTAATATTGTAAGACACTTTAGGACCACGACCTTCAGCTAGTTCTTCAAATAGATGAGATCGATCTAATACATTTATATCATTTAATGACCCCGGTAATCCAAAGAAAGCATGCCAAATCCAAAGGTCATATGAGGCTACAGCTTCTAAAATAATAGTGGGTTCATGAACATGTCCAGTGTACATACCTTGCCACGCAGTTGGACAATTCTTCCACTTCCAATGCATACAATCAATACTGCCCAACATTCCTGGAAACCCTCGGTGTTCGGCTGCCGCCAACAGTCTGGCCACATCTTGAGCATTTGGTCTTCTCATATATTCAGCACCAAATATTTCCACAACTCCTCTTACAAATCTTCTGAAACTTTCTATCGCCGTGCTTTCGCCAATTCGTATATAATCATCAACCGCATCAGCGGCAGTTCCATAGGCAAGCATTCGAAGTGCCGCTGTTATTTTTTGGAGAGGCGATAATCCACGAACTCCGACCGCATCTGTTCTTTGAGTGAAGTAGTTATCATGAGCCGATATTTCTTCTTGAATTCTTAAAAATAAAGATCGTCGCATCCGAAATCTCCTACGAAACATTGATTCTGGATATGTAGGAGTGCTAGAAAAATAATCACGATAAAGTCTAGCATGACCTTCTTCTCTATCGCGTTTAATAACACGGTGGTTCATTGAAGATCCACCACGGCGTACGTGGTGACAACTCCTCATTCTGACTTTCACAATGATGTTGAGCAACAATAGCCATTGTTTGTAGTTCTTCATCTTCTTCATCCTTCATCCTCATTTTCCACCATTTTCGTAAATTGTGTGGCATGACTTTGATAAAATTAGGGAGGAGAGGGTCGGCTAAACTAGGAAAATAATTCAAACCGAACTATATCAAACACTCAAATAAAAACTTGATGTAAGGTAGAGAGAAGAAAGCTGAGGGGATGATTTTCTTATTCGGCGTGCATCTCTGTTTATAGCATACTCGAGCGCAGGAGCTTCTTTTGTTTTTTTGTGTTTTTTCTTTGGTTGCAGACAGGAGCATGTGAGCTTCTTTTGTTTTTTTGTGTTTTTTCTTTGGTTGCAGACAGGAGCATGTGAGCTTCTTTTGTTTTTTTGTATTTTTTCTTTGGTTGCAGACCTTTTTTTCTTTTGTTGCAGGAAATTTTACTTTTGTTTTTCATTTGTGTAGCATACTCCAGCGCAGGAGCATGTGAGCTTCTTTTATTTTCTTGTGTTTTTTTCTTTGGTTGCAGACCTTTTTTTCTTTTGTTGCAGGAAACTATTTTTGTTTTTCCTTTGTGTGGGACCCACTATGGATCCCACGTTGATGAGATAAAATTTTGAATTATAGTCATTAAAATTTGATTTCTAAATATACATAACCAATATGCATAACCCCATTGGAGCACAAACTGATTTTCATCATCTAAATTATACATAATTAATATTATATTATATTTTAGCTAATCAATTTAGCTAATGGGGTTGGAGATGCTCTAAGGCGCTTACTAGGCTTTAGGCACGGTTCAGGAAACATTTAATAGCCAAAGTGTTTTTCTAAGTCGCGCCTAGAGAGAATTTTTGAAATAAAATGATAATTTTGATATTAAATTAAAAATAAGTAGATTTAATTTTCTCTCTCGTTTCTACGGGTTTAAGAAATCAATAAGTAAAATCACATTTGTTATAATTGTACTGCACTAATCTAAACAATAACAACAACCTAAAGAACCTGTGCAATGCACGTTTTTATCGTGGTTCGGCTTGTGAACAAATCTACATCTACGCTGAACTCGGAGGTTCAGAACGATGCACTAAACTCGGACAGAAATTTACAGTCAGACCGACGACGTACAAGAATCACTAAACTGTAATCCCTACTCTGCGCTGCTAAAGAAAGATATAACAAACAAATCTGAATTTGCGTGACTCGCTTGGCCAGGTCAGACCTCGTCCCGCCTGATGCCCTAATCTTCAATGGAGCGACTCCACAACACCAGCAGCCAGCCACTCGCAGCAGGAGTCTCCCTCTTCCAGAAGCCTCCTCTGCAACCTTTAGCGGCCTCAGCTCTCAAGCCAACTCTTCAACACCAGGGATGCACTTTCTCTTGCTCTCACAGTAGATCTCAATAACGCAGCCCTCTCTTTTCTTTTTCTCGTGCCCTAAAACTCTTATACAATTTTCTTTTATATGCAAACCATTCCACCGTTGCATCATCTCCAAACCAGATCAACGGCTCACTCTATATACAATGCTAAAAATCAACGTTTTGACTTAAACAAAAACCTAGAATTTCCAACAGAATCCGATTAACCTCTGGCGCATGCTGGTTAATTTTATTATAATGACATTGAATCATACGATAAGGTAAATCTACAAAGTGAGTACCCCTCATTCTTCTCAACTCCTTCACCACCCAATTGAATGAGTGGAGGTATAAAACTGATTATTCATAAGGTAAAATTCAAGTTAAATTGAATGAGATATTGATGCTCAAAAAAGTAATATATAATAGTGGAAATGTGAATCCATTAAGAAGAGAACACTCAAAATACAAGTAATGTGTAAGTATTACACATTGTTTAGAAAGTGAATGGAATGTAAGTTTTTATATAAACTCATTCTACCTATTTGGTAAGATAGTAACAATGGAAACTCTCTATACGCGCGCAGATGATGCAAATCACGAGTTGATTCGTATTCAGAACGAGGTCCAATGGGTGTGTTTCCGAAGAGACACAAATAATGAACCGATTTAGTGGACGTGCCCATTTTGCACGCCTGAACATAACTTGGAATCAAGGTCGAGGCCTCGCCCGAGGGTCTAAGGCGGTACACTACTCAAAGACTATAAAAGAAAAGGTATTCTTTTCATTTTGACATCAACTCGAAAATCACAACACACTCCTCTCCAGCAATCCTCCATGAAATCCTTAACCGATTGTTTTCAAGTTATCTAAAATTTTAAGTTTATTAGAGTCCCGATGATAGTCAAAAGCACAAGATATTTCGACGAGTAATTCTTTTGTGCAAGAAAAGAGTTCGTTGAGTCGTTGTATCATGTGTAGCGATTGTTCAAAGATCCCATCAACGAAGGGAGGGCAATAACACTATATGGAGATCGTCTGACGAGCATCGACTCTTTATTTTCTAAATGTACAATATTTATTTAATTTTAATATTTATTTATTATTCGCACACAAATTAATATAATTTACACCCCCAACAACTCGCTAGGTGCAAATCTGCACTGAGTATAAATACAGCTTTTCTTCATTCCAAGCTTACTTGATTTGGTGGTATCATAGGTACATTAGACATAAACAATGAGTAGTGAAACTATATAAATTTTAGGGTATATTTAATATTAAAAGTTGAAGTTTTTTTTTATAGAATTAATATTTTAATCTAAATCACATCGTTGTATAATTAAAATTTATTTAATTGTTAAATTTTTTAACATCTTAATATTCAGATCAGGCGTCATAACTCGTCCCCGTTTGAAGCGACCTCGCCCAATCATACCGCGCCACGTGGTCAGCTAACGTGCGCACTCCCTCTCCATCAAGTTGCTAGACTACGCTTCATCGTCGCCGGATTGGCGTTGTCTACAAGCGTCTTCTTCACTTCAAGGAAGCAGGAGATATTTTCGTCCGGACGCATTCGACTCCGTCGTCTCTCCCAATCGACTGCAGCTTGTGTAAGATTCAGTGTTGTTTGATTGAATTTAATTTTGAAGTCCTGAGGACTGCCACTTCGAATGTGTTGTTAATTTGTATGCATTTTGATGCCTAGGACTGTTGGATTGGCTGACTTTTTTTAGTTTTTATTTCATTGATCGGATACTGGGAGGATGCACAGTTTCATCTTTTCAGTTTATGGCACTCACGAATGTCATCACGATCTCCTCTCTCTTTTTTTTCTTAAAAAAAAGAGAGAATCAATTCAATGATGTGAGCTTGGATTTGTTTGAGATTAAGTGGAATATGTTTTGAGATGGAAATTTTATTTGATTTGGTGGTATGATAGGTACTCACGCCTGTTCTTGTTTTAGTTAAAAGTAATTCTGATTTTGTTATTGGATTGTGGGTTGGATGAACTGGATCACAGGGTTTGAGATTAGCAGATTGCCAATCATGCTAGTTGAAAGGCAGTTGTGGCTGAATGTGGTACTCACACTTTTAATCCTTCTTGCTTGGGCGAATAATGTGGATGCTGGAGTGACTAGTGCCTTTATCCGGTCTGAATACCCATCTGTTGACATCCCACTCAATCATGAAGTGTTTAAAGTTCCAGAAGGTTACAATGCGCCACAGCAAGTAAGTTAATACGTGCTGCATTGAAGTCTGTAAGAAACTTACTTTCTTTTCATCCATTGTGTTTTAGTTGCATCATGATTGGTTGAACATTGATGGATATCAAATACCGACAAGATTCCTGAACTCATTGATTTCCTCTTGTTTGTGTATCTGTCTACATCTGCAAAGTTGTGTGTGCAATTGAGTGTTTGAGATTTTCATTCACTCTCCAGATGATATGTTGGGCTACTTATTTATGCGGAGTAGCTGTTATTTGCCCTACCGTAATGTCACATGTAACTATATTTTGTAACTTGTTCTTCTTCATAGTCTCATGGCCAATTTGGATGTGCAAATGGCTTTCTTAAGTATTTCTATCAACACTTGCACTGGCACAGGTGCGTATTACTCAAGGTGATTATGAAGGAAAGGCTGTTCTAATATCATGGGTAACAGCTGATGAACCAGGACGAAGTATAGTGCAATTTGGGACTTCAGAGAAATCTTACGATAGAACTGCTGAAGGAACTATACGGAACTACACCTTTTACCAGTATGAGTCGGGCTATATTCATCATTGCCTTGTTGATGGCCTTGAGGTACTGATACTGAGTCTGGGTATAAATAAGCTTTTATGAATAATCTATTAACTTTACCTTGAAACATCGTCCTTGGATTTAACCCCGTAACCAAGTTGCTGATTATTTGATTCAGTATGATACCAAGTATTATTATAAGATCGGTGAAGGAGATTCTGCTCGGGAGTTTTGGTTTCATACCCCTCCGGCTATCAACCCTGATGCATCATATAAATTTGGAATAATTGGTAACGTCAGTATACTCATGATGGCGTACTTAAATCGTAAATATGTCTTGACTTAAGAATATTACTTAAGGTTTTGAATGCGATGATTCTATATTTTAATCTTGTTTTCTATTTCCAGTTAAATTGGTAGTCACTTAAATATATTAATCTTATGAAATTTCAAAAGGAAGAAGTAAATTTTTATCTTCCTAGCATGTTTATCATCGTGAGGGTTTCGAGGGAGAATGCCAATGACAAATGATAGTCAGTGTAAGCAATGGGTTCAATTGTTATTGATAGAACATCCACATTTTCATCCTGCTTGTAAAGATTTCATTAACTAGCATTGGTGCTTTCTCTCTAAGGTTATTTCCTCTTTTTTGTATAAAGGTAATGTGGTTAATACTGCTTATCATTCACATTTTTTAGGTGATTTGGGGCAGACATATAATTCACTGTCAACTCTTGAGCATTGTATAGATAGTGGAGCGCAGGCTGTCCTGTTTGTTGGAGATCTTTCATATGCAGATCGTTATGATCATAATGACGTTGGAGTGAGATGGGACTCATGGGGTCGCTTTTTGGAGCGCAGTGCAGCTTATCAACCATGGATGTGGTCCGTTGGGAATCATGAAATAGAGTACTTCCCTCACTTGGTAATTGCCCGTGAGCTTATGAGCACAGCAACGACATACTATCTTAGCATCCTTTTAATTTTAATGGTCACTCATGCCTCCTTAAGTACAAATATGGTCCAGGGAGTCCTCACCGTCAAAGCACGGAGTAATTCAAACAAAGATCAGTTTAAAAATTGTTTTTATCAAAGTGTTTTCAATTCTTTGGTATCAAAAACAAATTTCATGATACCATTTTGACATTAGTAAAATTGTCTTTGCTGGTTTTTTCGTCTTGCTTAGATTAATTTTATTTGCATTTTGGATCTGTACAAAGTTTCTCATGTTGTTCTTGACAAGCTGATATGCAGGGTGAAACAATACCTTTCAAAAATTATCTGCATCGATATGCTACCCCATACAAAGCGTGCAAAAGTAGTGAGCCTCTATGGTACGCCGTCAAGCGTGCATCTGCTCATATAATTGTCCTGTCTAGCTACTCTCCATATGGTAACTTCCATTAGCTCCTTTAACTCATTATCACTGAACTTTTCCATAGACATCATTTTCCTAATGCAATTATTATTATTCTCTTCGCAGTGAAATATACACCTCAATATAGGTGGCTGGCCGAGGAATTTAAGAGAGTGGACAGGGAAAAAACTCCTTGGCTAATTGTTCTTATGCATGTCCCAATTTATAATAGTAATGAAGCACATTTCATGGAGGGGGAAAGTATGCGAGCTGTTTTTGAAGACTGGTTCATCCAGCACAGAGTTGATGTAATATTCGCTGGTCACGTCCACGCTTATGAAAGATCGGTATGCCCCTCTTAAGCCCTACAAATATGTTATTATTAGATGCTAAAAATGGGTTTATGGTTCTTGTGAGCTTTTTTACTTGACAATGTCAAAATTTTCTCCAGTACCGAATATCAAATGTACATTACAATGTAACAAGTGGCTTCAGCTACCCAGTGCCTGATAAATCTGCTCCTGTTTACATCACTGTTGGTGATGGAGGCAATCAAGAAGGTCTCGCCTCAAGGTGAAAAAGTTGATATTCGAGTTTCTGGTGGAGTAATTTCTGTGTGGTGTGTGCTTTTTAGTAATAACATTTTTCGTGTGTGTGGTGGTTCAGATTTAGGAATCCTCAGCCTGATTACTCTGCCTTCAGGGAAGCTAGCTATGGGCATTCCACATTGGAAATAATGAACAAAACCCATGCCCTCTACCACTGGAACCGCAATGACGATGGAAAGAAGGTCCCTACAGATTCGTTCGTTTTACACAATCAGTACTGGTAAATAAGCTTCTTTATCTTTTCACAGAAAAGTTAACACGACAAATTCCAAACGTATCGTTAAATATTTATATGTATGTTTTGCAGGGGCAAAAATCTTCGCAGGAGGAAACTGAAGAAGCATTCCGTTCGAGGCATATTTAGCTTGTCGTCCTCCATCTGACGCCTCAAGCAAATGGCTCACCATTCACAGCTCGCCATGGACTCCAAACAGACACGCATCAGTACCCGATGAAGTGATTTTGTGCACATCCTCATTTGTCGCATATTTGAAACATATTTTCCAGTTCCAGGTTGTGGGTACCTCTTTTGGAATGTCTTGTTCAGACAGGATGAGTTTGTGGGAAAATGCCAACCCTCATTTTGTCCTGAATCCTTATGATAAATGGCAATCTCTTGCGCATGCCAAACCAAATGGGTGTAGCCCATTGATTTATGAATTGTCTCAATGATTTGAAAATTAATAGAAAAAAGAATCCTTCCAATCTACGCGAGTATAATATATCTCAAAAATGTCCTCAGCACCCATTTTTTAATAATATCTCAAGACCCTTAATCATTCAAAATGGAATAACTTTGTGGGAAGGAATATATTCAAGTGTAACATAACTAAATATATCAATATAAAAATGATGTAATTTTGGTATTACAACCGCATAGTTTTACCATAATATTTTAAAAAATAATTCAAGCTTCAATTATGAGTATTTACACATCTTTCAATCATCACATCACATCACATCAAAAACAACTGTCTCTCTACGCTTAAGATTATTTTGCGCTAAAATGCAACAATCAATATGTGTGGGCACACAATAAAAGAACAAAATTTGAAAATAAATAAATAAACAAAACCAGAATAAGAAGATCTTAACATCTCTTAACAAATTTGGCGGTACGCTTAAGATTCGCTAGACGATCTTTTTAAAATAATATTAACGTTTTTTTGCGACTGATTCTTTGTCAATTACTTCCCAAAATAGGACTCAGATTACTTTCATTTTGCACAAAAAAACTTGTTCGTCCAATTTTTTTGTGCCTTTACTATCACCACTGCAAAACTCTAACAAAAATCGAAAAAATCAAAAAATTACCGACTATAACTTCAGAAGAGGGCTGCTGGTGGAGCAAGTGTGTTGTTAAGATTTTTGAGTTGATGTCCAAAATGAAGAGCAAGGCCACCCCACAGAAAAAGATTCTCTGATTCACATCTTATTAAAGAGATAAAATAAAATAATCGTATATGACATCCACTTCCTATAATATGAGATATTTGCACATTACTTTCATTTATATTTCGTAAAAATAAATATTATATTTTTAATGGACTAACATTTCTAATATTTTAGAGCATTTTTTAGCATATGTATCTCATTTGTCATAACTTGTACTATGAATAATCAATTTTATTCCTCTCACCTCAATATATTTAAATACGATTAATTCATCTCACTTTCACATGAAAAATATCTTCAAATTTGATTTACAAAATAGTACAACACCATTATTTTTTTCATATTTTATACACAGTCTTCCAGCAAATTATTAAGTTAAATTGAGGCCACGAAAACATTGAAAGATTAATTTAATTAAAATTGATCCAGACACGGAACATATATTCCATTAATTAATAAAACAGTACTGGAATATCAAACACGTGTAAGCTTTTGGTTGAAGGAATTAGGCATTGATAATGAGATTTTAACATTATTAATAAAATTGTGTGTGCGTGTCAACCTCTCCTTACAGAGTGAATCAACTTTATATTACATTAAATTTGATAAATAAAATATTCCACTAATCACACACCACAACACCCTTTCTAAGTATTAATATAATTAATACTTTTACACAAATCGAATATTAAATTAACACTCACCATTTATGCGACATTTGGCACATACGTTAATCTATATTTCTTGGCATTAACACTTCATAAGCTTTTTTATCGATCAAATTGAAATTTATAAATTTTTTTAAATTGAAACTAAACTGAGCGATTGAAACTTTAAAATGAAAAAATGTTTTTGTCATTCAAATTAACTCGTTCTGTTTAAATTTTTTTATTTTAAGTGTTCTGGATCTGAATTCGATTATATAAATTCAGACTTATGTAACGAGTGTTTCCAATCGAAGTTATATAAAATGCTACAAAAATGACACGATTTGAAGTAGTTTAGAGTGATTTTAGGGTGATTTTCTAATTGGAAGGTTTTATTTTTATTATCAAATTTTAAGATATTTTGAAAATTATGTAAAAATTTATAATTAATTATATACATCTTCAATTTTCAATGAAGAAGCATTTAATAAGCATATTCTGTAACAATGAAGTCGAACATGAAACGGCAGCTTCCTCTGTGGTTTGGCTCCTCCAGCTGTATATAAATATTCTGTCACCACCACCCATTCCGTGAATCGTCATCTTCTTCATCCTCGTCCTCTTTCCTTGACTATCCACTCCTCCAAATTCAGAAAAACTTCCTGAATCCTCGTACATCGAAAATCAACCACAAGTTGGATTACTCAGATTTTCTCACCTTTGACCGATTGATTGGTTGTGGTCGGAGGAGGGCTGCCATGGCGGGAAACGACTGGATTAACAGCTACTTGGAGGCGATACTGGACGTAGGGCCGGGAATCGAAAAAGACAAGTCGTCGTTGCTGCTCAGGGAGAGAGGACATTTCAGTCCGACTCGGTATTTTGTGGAGGAGGTCATCACTGGCTTCGATGAGACTGATCTTCACCGCTCCTGGGTTAAGGTACAATTACATGTTTCGATGAGACTGATCTTCACCGCTCCTGGCGTTGAGTCTGATTGTTGTTTATAGTTGATTGTTTTATGTGAAATTGTTCTAGGCTGCGGCGACGAGGAGTCCGCAGGAGAGGAATACTAGGTTGGAGAATATGTGTTGGAGGATCTGGAATCTGGCTCGGCAGAAGAAGCAGGTCCTTAGTCTTGCTTTGTCTGTGCTGATTTTTGTAATTATACTTCGATCTATGATTTTCTTGGGTTTCAGCGACATGCGCTGGTTTGTAAGCAATTGTGGTTATTTTACTGATCTGATAGGAGGGGGCAATCTTCGCTTGATTTTGTTTCTTTCTTGGATTTATTCTGAGGTGGTAGCGCTGGCCGTTGTTATGGCCATAGATTTGGCTTGATCTGGCTGGTGTTAATTAATTAGTTATTTGATATCTCCCTGGTAAGGATGGTCGGTAATATGATCCTGCTGTACTGTTGAAATTTAAGAATAGGAGTTAGTGTTTTAGTCAACAGTGATTCCTGCTGAGCAAGTATAATACTTTCTTTTACAAAATTGCTGTTTTTGTGGTCTATAAAAATGCCACTTGATGTTGTCTTTAGGAAATATATGTCGTTTGCTTTCTAATGAGGTCAAATATTTTCTTTTGTTTTTCTTTATTCGGGTGTTTGTGGTTTATTTGTTTACTTTTCTTGATGGTGATGTGTGTAAAAAAGTTGAGTAGGAAGCTGGGAGGAACTCAGAATGATCTGTTTTAGGTATGTGTTAGTAATATATGAAAGACTTGCGTTGGTTAATATGTAGCTCGAGGGAGAGGAGGCCCAAAGAACGGCTAAGCGTCGCCTTGAACGTGAAAGAGGGCGCAGGGAGGCAGTGGCTGACATGTCTGAGGACTTGTCCGAAGGAGAGAGGGGTGATACTGTTAGTGATATGGCATCCCAAGGTGACAGCATCAGAGGAAGGCTTCCCAGAATCAGTTCAGTTGACATGATGGATACTTGGGCCAATAATCAGAAGAACAAAAAACTATACATTGTATTGATAAGGCAAGTACTCTATTTAGCTGCCTGCATTGTTTAATGACACATTTGGAGGAGGTTGGCATTCCAATATTAGTTGATTTACAGGTTCAGTTGACAATGCTGAGTATTGACTTCATGTTGTTTTTTATTTATCGTTCATAGCTAGGACTTTCATGTGAGGTTTAATTTACAAATGACTTGTTGAACAAAGATAATGTGAAAGCAAAGTGGCTTTTTGATATATTTATAATATTGTATTCTTGCATCTATACATTAGGTTTCATTACGGTCTTAAATTTTTATTTCGCCTGCAGCCTTCACGGTTTGATTCGCGGTGAAAATATGGAGCTTGGACGTGATTCTGATACTGGTGGACAGGTTGTTGTTATATCAGTTAAAACATATAACAATAATTCATTTATATGGTCATCGGTCCATGGCAAACTCAGCGTGGTAGCTTCGTCTTCTTTGCAGGTCAAGTATGTTGTGGAGTTAGCACGAGCTCTAGGTTCAATGCCGGGAGTGTATAGGGTTGATTTATTGACAAGACAAGTATCATCACCGGATGTAGATTGGAGTTATGGGGAGCCAACAGAGATGCTGACATCGAGAAACTCAGAAGGCTTCATGGATGAGATGGGGGAGAGCAGCGGTTCCTATATTGTTCGAATACCATTTGGTCCAAAAGATAAATATATTCCAAAAGAACTTCTTTGGCCTCACATCCCTGAATTTGTTGATGGCGCGCTGAGTCACATTATACAAATGTCTAAAGTACTTGGTGACCAAATCGGTTCAGGAGAGCCTGTCTGGCCAGTTGCTATTCATGGTCATTATGCTGATGCAGGTGATTCTGCTGCTCTTCTGTCTGGTGCTCTGAATGTGCCAATGGTTTTCACTGGCCACTCACTTGGACGAGATAAGCTGGATCAACTTATGAAACAAGGGCGTCAGTCTAGAGATGAAGTTAATCTGACATACAAAATAATGCGCCGAATTGAGGCTGAGGAGTTGGCATTGGATGCATCTGAGATGATAGTAACAAGCACTAGACAGGAGATTGAGGAGCAGTGGCGTTTGTATGATGGTTTTGATCCAATGTTGGAGAGGAAGCTGAGAGCCAGAATCAAGCGCAATGTCAGCTGTTATGGACGTTACATGCCTCGTATGGCCGTAAGTTCCTGTATACTAATCCTGTTATGCGTTTCAGCTTTTTTTTTAGAGTAAATTTTATTGATCAATAGAGAGTAGGGGGTTATAAAAAAATTTAAATACTCCTACAACTCTTCTCCCTTTTAAGTCTCTATACTCTCAATTAGACTCTGCAACTCCCTTTCAAGACTTATGCGTTTCAGCTTAAGGATGTATGACTCTCTGTACTTCATTACATGTTCTCTGATGAACTGCTGTTTCTGAAGGTGATTCCACCTGGCATGGAATTCAATCACATCATTCCTCATGAAGGCGAAATAGATGGGGAAGGTGAAGGAAGTGATGATCATCAAGCTGCTCCAGATCCACCTATATGGTCTGAGGTGCTACTTCTGTAATTTCATTCATGTTTATAAATTATGTTCATTATTTCCATACCAGTGACTATTTTTGGGCATGGGTTTACTTATATCATCTAAACTCGCAGATAATGCGATTTTTCACCAATCCACGTAAGCCGATGATACTTGCTCTCTCTAGACCTGATCCTAAAAAGAATATTACTACCTTGGTGAAAGCATTTGGAGAATGCCGCCCGTTAAGAGAGCTTGCCAATCTTGTAAGTGTCAGGTGAATGCTACTGACATTTTGTTTCATAGTATGCACTAGCTCATTTTCTCTCTCTCAACATCCTATGCAGACGTTGATAATGGGCAACCGAGATGGTATTGATGAAATGTCAGGCACGAATGCCTCTGTCCTTATGACAGTTCTCAAGCTAATTGACAAATACGATTTGTATGGTCAAGTTGCATATCCAAAACATCATAAACAGTCTGATGTTCCTGACATTTACCGGTTGGCAGCCAAGACAAAGGTGAGTTTTCTAGTATTTATCGCTGACAGAGAGTAAAAGTTGGGGTCAACAAGGATAACAGAGAAGATGAATTTGTACATGATGTGTATGTCTCATTGCCATGATGGTGGAGATGAATATTCTTTTCTTACAACAAATGCTATTATTCAGGAAAAACTACGGGGAGGAAATTACTGTGCATGCAAATGCTATTAGTTCTACATTTGATCGTCTTACTTTTTCTTATCTCATATAGTTATATCTGCTTCTTGGTATTTATTTGGTACAGGGTGTGTTCATCAATCCAGCTTTCATTGAGCCGTTTGGCTTAACACTTTTAGAGGTGCGAATCTTCTTTTGTCCAAGTTGTTTTGACATTGTGGTATCTCTTCCTAATTTTCATTTCACCATGCTCACCTTCTCTTGTGGCTTACATGTAGGCAACAGCTTATGGTCTGCCTATGGTTGCTACAAAAAATGGAGGTCCTGTTGACATTCACCGGGTAAGTTTTGTTCCATGACATTTTCTCTGAAATGAATGTTTTGGTGGTTCTCCTGATCCTTCAAGGAATGGATCAGCATTTAATTCTAAACTGGTGGTATGAAAATGTTTTATGGTTCTAACTTATTCAGGTACTCGATAATGGCCTGCTCATTGACCCCCATGACCAGCAGTCTATTGCTGATGCTCTTTTGAAGCTTGTTGCGGATAAGCAACTTTGGCTGAGATGCCGACAAAATGGGCTGAAAAATATACACCTTTTCTCATGGCCCGAACACTGCAAAACTTACTTAACTCGAATAGCCAGTTGCAAACCTAGGCAGCCACAATGGCGAGGAGGTGATGATGTTGATGAAGTATCAGAGCCAGAATCTCCAAGTGATTCCTTGCGAGATATACAGGACATATCATTGAATTTAAGGTTCTCGTTAGACGGGGAGAAAAATGATGATAGTGGAAATGTGGATAACTCTTTGGATTTTGAAGAGAACAGTGGTGATCCGAAAAGCAAATTAGAGAAAGCTGTTTTTAATTGGTCCAAGGGTGCAGTTAAAAACACAAGAAAGGCTGGTTTCATCGAGAGAGGTGACCAGAATACTGGTTCTGGTAAATTCCCGGTATTGAGGCGAAGGAAACATCTTTTTATCATTTCTGTAGACTGTGATACAATCTCTGGAGTTTTTGATGCCTCTTCTATCATATTTGAGGCTTTAGGAAAGCAAAGAACTGAGGGTTCTGTGGGTTTTGTATTGTCGACTTCTTTCACCATGTCTGAAGTGCATTCCGTTATGGTATCCAAAGGTCTTAGCCTTATGGAATTTGATGCATTCATCTGCAGCAGTGGCAGTGATGTCTATTATCCATCTCTTAACGCTGAAGATGGCCCTTTCATGGTTGATGAAGACTACCATTCACAAATTGAATACCGATGGGGTGGAGAAGGGTTGAGGAAAACATTGGTTCGGTGGGCAGCTTCTATAACTGACAAGGAAAGCGAGAATCAGGATCAGATTATTTTTGAGGATGAAAAGCTCTCGTCCAACTATTGCTATGCCTTTAAGGTCCAGAAGCCAGAAGTGGTATGTTTTCATTAATTTTATATTTTTTTTTATTCAGTTAGCAGTAGCCTTCTCCGCTACGTGTTTTGACAAAGCTCCACATATTCAACTTTTCTATTGTGGTTTGAATTTCGCTGCTGAAACTTCTTTGGCTTCTACTGCTTTCAGGTTCCTCCTGTCAAGGATGTTAGGAAAGTATTGAGAATTCAAGCTCTACGATGTCATGCTATATACTGTCAAAGTGGTACACGGTTGAATGTTATTCCAGTGTTGGCATCTCGGTCTCAGGCTCTCAGGTAGGGACAGCCTTGTATCGTGTTCATTTAGTCAATAGTTATTTGTTTCTTGCTTTGCCGAACTCAACGATACCATGATACTGTTATCCTATCAAGTACACCAAACTCTAACCAATAACTTTACTTTCCATCAGGTATCTGTACATCCGATGGGGCGTAGACTTATCCAGGATGATTGTATTTGTTGGCGAAACTGGGGACACAGATTATGAAGGGTTACTTGGCGGAATTCACAAGACTATTATAATGAAAGGCATTGCTCCCAACATAGGCAACCGACTCTACGCCAACAGAAGCTACCCTCTTTCAGATGTGGTTCCATTCGACAGCCCCAACATCATCCAAACATCTGAAACTTGCTCCAGCACTGTTCTCCGCACCGCCTTGGATGAGTTGGGCACTCTCAAAACCTAAGCGCTCTACTCCCCTACCCTACACTCGGAAGCATCCAAAACTGCTTTCTTATGTTCTGGTGTTTAATAGTTACAGAAGAAGCCCTTTTACCTCAGTGGCTTCCTCGTACCTTTCCACATTGTCCTTGCTCCCACTAGCCCCTCCTAAAGCTCAGTGCTTAGCCATACAACAGCCCGACACGTGTAATAAATAAATTACATCGGACACCTTCATGAAGCATGTTTGTATTATCAATAGGTTTTAGTTTTACACAGCATATCTGAATGCACTGTTCTTCAGGCCAGCCCCAACCACATTGCCGTGAACTACACTTTAAAAGAGTCCTACAAATGAAGACCGCTCATGTCTCATGATGGCATTGTTCACAGTTTACAGGGTACACAGGGCGGCTTCAATAAACATTGATTCACTCCAACAGTATTAAATTCTCTGCTCAGCACTGTCGCCACCGATTTTGTGAAACATGTCTTTTATTGCCCCTAATACACCCATCTACTTGCCCAAAATAAAAACAACCATCGACACCATTTTTGTGGACTCAGATCTCTAACTCAACCTAATTCTTTAGGCAGTTTTTTCATACGAGGTGGTTACAATTTACACATTAGTTAAGGCGATGAAACAACCAACCAACCACACGTCCAAATTCCAGCGCCATCACAAAAGCCATTCAAGTCAAGTTACACCGAACAACAACATCCTTAAATGCTGCAGGTGAGGTGAGTCAAAACATAACACTCAACCTCAATCCAATCCCTTCTCTCCAATTCGCATCGATCTCATCACCACCATGCATCAGAACATCCTACACACATCCAGATCTCATCTCTAGCTCAAACCCCACCAAAGTTACATGAGCACCGCCATCAGAGCCTCCGTGGTGTGGGAGAGGAAGAACCGGGCCAGGGTCAGGATGGAACGCACCGCTTCTGATCTCAAATGCGTGGAGAGTAACAAGAAGATGAACAGACCGCGTTTGCTTTCGTATAAAGAGCTGCCGGAGTACATGAAAGACAATGAGTTCATACTCAAGCATTACAGAGCTAACTGGTCCGTCAAGCAAGCCTTCTTCAGTCTCTTCAGATGGCATAATGAGACTCTCAACATCTGGACGTAACCTCTCTCTCTCTCTCTCATCATCTTCTTCACACACACAAATTTCAACTTTTTCCATTTTTGTTTACATTTGTTCATCATGCAGACATTTGATAGGGTTTGTGCTCTTCTCCTTCCTGGCTGTTGTCAATCTGGTGGATGTGCCTCATGAAATGGGAGATTTCCTCAGAAAATTTTCATGGTAAATTTGCAAATTTATCGAAGTTGAATGACTGAAATGTGAATTTGTGATCATGCTGTCAAATTTTAGTCGATTCAAATTTGATTACTGGCTAATCACACAGGTCATACCCACTGAGTCCAGGATCCAAAAATGCTTCCCAGCACACTCCTCACCAACTATTCATGGTAAGTTAGTTCACCAAGTTTTCTACCAGTTACCAAAAAAACCTACTTCATAGCTTATAGACATGAATTTAGTTAGACCGGGATTTCTTCCTTGTTTGCATGTCATCTAGTTTGTTGAGGTATTCAACTACCATTAGGTTTTATATTCGTTAAACATTACCCACTATTTCCAAAATACATGTTTGACCGGTGTCAACATCTTCATCAATGTAAACAAAAACATGATTTTTAGACAAGAATGGCGTGTGTGCAGGGGATCACAGCAAGCATCATGAACGACCTGAACCAGCAGCAATCAGCAACACATACCCAAGCAGAGCCCTCCAACTTTCCCCTAGCCAAGTGGCCCTTCTACGTCTTCCTAGCAGGCTCAATGTTGTGCCTTATTCTCAGCACAATCTGCCATCTCTTCTGCTGCCATTCCCACTCCTTAAACCTCACCCTCCTCAAAATGGACTATGTCGGCATCACCACCATGATCATCACCTCCTACTTCCCTCCAATGTACTACATTTTCCAATGCTCGCCACACTTCCAAATCGCATACCTCACCACCATCTCCGTCATGGGTTTCTTCACCATCATCACCCTCCTCTCCCCCGCCCGCAGCTCCTCCCCCAAGTACCGCCTTTTTCGCGCCCTGGTCTTCGTCGCCATGGGCCTGTTCGGGGTTGTCCCGGCTGTCCATGCACTCGTGGAGAATTGGCATGAGCCTAGAGCTAATGTGATTTTGGCTTATGAGGGCGGGATGGCTTTGAGCTACTTGGTTGGGGCTCTCTTCTACGTCACTCGGGTCCCGGAGCGGTTCAGACCCGGTTGGTTTGACCTTGTGGGCCATAGTCATCAGATCTTTCATGTCCTTGTTATATTTGGAGCATTGGCTCACTATGGGGCTGCTCTTATCTTCTTGGAGTATAGAAGCAAAGTGGGCTGTCCACGTTGACTTTTCAATTTGGGCCTAGACAGGCCCATTTATATATGGGCCTCTCCCGGCCCGATTAATATTATCAATGCATTGAAGATTGTAGTAGAGAAGAGATGATATGCTCTGCTCTGCTCTTTTTATGATAAATTTGGGTAAATGATACAAGCTAAAACTCCCATATAGTTTATGGAGTTGTAGTGGTAAGAAAAGCGAGATACTGAAATGCACGTTTGAGATCAGATACGTTCTAGATGCTGACAAGAATGTCAAATATCTTTTAATATTCGATTCTGCTCAATAGTGATGACTTTGAAATATTCACACAAATGGGAAAAGTGCAGCTGGCTGGTTGTTCTTTACTGCATCGATTAACGAATAACTGTATATGGCCTTGGCTCGATTTCATAAGTAAACCCGTGAAAAGTGATACACAAAATCTCTTTACATGGGTTGCTGAATTTTTAAGATGGAGCCTAAATAAGTCCAGTACATATTAGTTCATTTTCACCACTAACGGACAATTCAACTCACAAGATGACCCTTTGAGAACCCTTTTCGTTTTTTTATCCGAAGGATCATGAATGTGTCATTCAAAATTGGAAAACAAGTGAGATGGGCATGAAGGTGTATACTTTTTGCAGCTTGGAATGTTATGGACTGAAAAGTAGAGAGGGCGTCACGGAGGCACAATACAACAAAATGGCTGCCAGAGCTCAGCAAATGGAGATTCACGGATTGGACTCGGCCAGCCCCAATCATGTTCCCTCTTTCCTCGTCACACCATTCTTACACATAGGATGCTATCAGACACTCATTGAGTGGTTGCTACTCATTCGTATACGCTGCATAAACCCTAGCTACCAGTAAGATAATATACACTGCTACAAACCCTAAAGACTCGATACTCATACGGCTAAGCTGATGCTGAATCCCTCTATCTGCTGATCACATGAATATGACACTACAAATTCTGATTTTTTTTTTATATCGCGCTTCACTTTTGGAGAAAAATATAATCGTATAAAAAATCATCGAATAAAGTATTCAACGGAAATACGACGAAAATAAGACTATATTTATGATAGTGTTACGACGGTAATTTGACAAAAAAACTGCATCATAAACACATCGTAAACTTCGGAACACGATAAAGCATCTTTGTCCTCGCCTACATCATGATCAGGTGTACGGTCTTGAGCGTTATCGTCATCATCATCATCCCCCTCACCAAATGGCAGACGCCTAAGAACAGTGCTCCCAAGACCGGCAAGACATTCTGAACCCGTCGCTTCACCACGTTTGTTGTAACCTTTTCAAATATCACAACCATCTTTGTTTCAATTGATTGCTGAATCTATGTGGCAATAGGCGATGTGACATTGGGCTAGCTGAAATCTCTCTGGAATCGACTCAGCCTAACCATAATAGACGCAACACTAGCGTCGATGGACAACTTGTGTCTTTCGGAGAGTCAAACTTTAGCAACAAACATATTCAAGTCCCGCCCTCCTCAATAGGTTCAGATGTCGTGCTACTCTCTATGCACGCCTTGCTCTCATCATAAATAAAAGTTAAACATTTTAATTTCAAATTTATTAGTTAAGGATTATATATATGTAGCATACCGTTGTCTACTGACCTTACGGATTCAGGTAGAGTCCGTCTGGCTTCTTCTTCGGGCGGTCGTACATCTCTTAGTAATGGAAACTCCTCCCCAAGTTTTCTCCTACAAACTAATTTATAAAGTCAAAAAATTTATATGCATAATATATTTACTATGTTGAAAATTTTGTAATTAAAGGTTTACCACCTACTCTCAATGTCACTTAGTAGGATTAGGCCCACCTCTATGCCTATTAGGCCCTCTATCGATAATATCCCTTTGTAATTCTTCTTGTTTTACGATGATTGACTAACGAATATTTGGTCTGATTCCCACTTCTCCTGATTCTTCTGCATAACCTTAGAACCCTTATTTGAAATGCCCCGTACGGTATGAGTAAAGTGTGTTAATATAATGTTCCCGCACTTTTCACAGAAGTTATGACGAACCATCAGTGTGCATCATGGGGCTCATGTTCCTATTTGTTGCATGGCCATAAAAAATAAAAATGTATTTTATAATTGTAGTACTTATAAAAAAAATTAGTACACTTATTCGGAAGCGGTCAAACCAGAGCTCAAATGCAGCCTGCTCACTAGTCCAGCCGGGTCTTTAGTCAGTGCTAATGAAACGGCAGGCAATCTGGCGCATAACCGAAGAAGGGGTAAAACTGATTAAAAAGAGTTAATACATTAATGGACCCAATATTTAAAAACATATATGTGGTGATAATTGATGAAGCATATTTATATGACTCGTTAAACCATTTAAACCCAATTATTTTGACATGTTTTTTTTTTAACAGTTACTTTTTAGTGTTGTTTATATTTTAGGTGTTTGGGATACATGAAAAGACACTTGCGACTCAAAATGGTTTATTTTTAGAGAGCTGAATGCGAGAATCGACGTTGAAGGAACTGAGTATGCAACTCAGTATTTTCCGCGCCAGAAAACAACATTAGCGTCGCGCGCCGGACCTTAATGTCTTCCAAGTGCGCGCGAGTTAATGTCTTCTTGGGACGCGGTTTGTGTTTGATGACGCCAGCATCGGGCCCGCGGCTCGAAATTAAATTTTAGAGCCCGATCTCAATTAGGGTTTCGCAATCACAGGAGACGACAGTTTTGACGGCGGAAGCTGGGAACGGACGGAATTCTCGAGGGAGACGAAGTCTTGTGTGAACAGTGTTATCCGGCGTGAACAGTGTTTTCCGGAAGTGAACACTGATTGCGGCGGTGAACAGTGCTCGTGAACAGTATTTTTTCATTCCTTTCAATTTAATTTGTTTTCAAGTCATGACTATGAGTAGCTAAATTTTTGTTTCAGTTTAGGGTTTTCAGTTAGTGACATAAATGTTTGAGACTTGGATTTAATGTTTATTTCTATTCAATCGTAAGTTCTGGATCTTAAATTGCATGAAATGTTTTGCACGGTTAGCATATACTTTGTCGTGAAACTACCGGCTCATCAATTCTAATTATTAACTCTTATTGAAGCTTTATCGTGGAAGCAAGTAGTAGAATCTAGGCTTAGTATCACCTTTGTCGGGATACTCTGGGCTATTACCTTTGTCGGAATGACCACATGTTTGATTAGAATCACAATCTTTAGAAATCGATGATAACAATCACTATTGAATTCACTGGACTGAATGCTTCTCTCAATTGATAGTCACGTTTTCTTACTTTCCTCCTGCATCAACCTACTAAAACCCCCTTTATTTTAATATTCACAGAAAATCGCTTCACACTCAGTTCTCTTGAGTTCGACCTTTTCTTGCAGCTACACTAGCTAAAGCTTGGAATTATAAATACAAATTTAGCGCACACAATGACGCGCGTCAAAAAGTAACTATTCACATAAAAACATGTCGAAATAGTTGGGTTTAAACGATTTCACGAGTGGTATAAATACGTCCCATCAGTAATACACACACTTGTTCTTCTCGGTGGGAACTATCAAGACTCTCCGGTCCACAGTCTGATCATTTAGAATAATGGATGTCATATCATTCAAATCTGTATTCTCAGGGAGATTATTAACTCTCGATGATGACCCCCAACAAACTTTAAGGAGTCTTTGTCTGCTAGATACATATATGAATGTAGCATCCGATAGTCGCTACTGGGCATGCAGTCAAAATGATGCGTCCCCGACTATGGTGTAGATCCTCTAAATTAATAATACATCATGAAAATGCTCTAGCAGGTGTGTGTCCGAAAGGAAGAAAAAGCACAAGTAGAAAAGAATCAATACCTACTCCTAGTTGGAGAATTGTCGAGCACAAGCAAAGGTCAAGCGCAGGAGAAGAAGGAAAAGGAAGAAGAAGATGAAGAAAAAGTAAGAAAAATGAATTGTTCTTATCCGCATAGAAATCGTCATATATAATTGGGTTATCATCGTATAAACATCGTAAAATCGTCATATATAATTGGGGTTATTATCGCATAGGCATCATAAAACTTTTATATATAATTGGGGTTATCTTCGCATAAACATCGTAAAACCGTCTTATATCATTGTGAGCATCCTAAAACCGTTGTATATAATTGTGGTTACCGTCGGATAAGCATCGTAAAACCGTTGTATCTGTTTGTAGTGTAATGTTTATACATTTCATCCTAAAAATTCTTCTGTTAAACTTCTTAATTTTTTTTAAAAATTTAAATTTCTAATATATTAAAATAATTAAATTCTTGAAACCATACATATTAAAAACTATTATATTTAATCATCGGAATCCGTTTTTTCTTCCTTTTTCGGGTTAGATGTTGTGAACGTGTCGACATCATTTTCAACCGCGTTCATTTTAGTCTTCACTATACTTGTTCAGATCATCAACGGCTACACCGTTAAACGTCACTATTTCATACGAACAACATGGGTAGATTTTACATGACATACTGCAAACCATCATGGTTTAGTGTTACCGTGTAGCCCAGGAAAATCAGTGAAATACACATTTTCGGCTTGCCGCACTAGTATCAAAGGATCATACGTCCCATATAACTTACGTGTATTTACCTATATTATACATTGGGCAGGAACGACCTACAAAACCCGGATCAAGCCAACAACATTTGAAGAAGACAAACTTGTAGTTTGATTATGCGCATGTTGTGATTTTTATAATCTCATATATGACACCATAGTAATGTATTTCCTCTATTTCCTTAACATGGACTTGACAATTTTTTGTCATTCTCCATTCACTATGGAGTTTAAACGACATTTGCCTTCCACATCATCAATCGGTCAATATCTAATGACGAAGTACAAATATCTCTGAACAATGTGCATAACTCCGATATGGGTTCTCATATAGTTGTGTGAAGCATCCCACGAAATGCAATCGACATTAACATGTCTAAGAATATGTTGGTCATGGCTTTTTTACCCCATTGGCAGTTGAAGTCCCTTGATTTATTGACATATTCTGATTTGATTGTTGGTAGTAAGTTCGTACTTAGCTTTTGCTGCGACTAACTTACCTCAAATAATATGTAACTCCAACTCTGGACGGTTGGAATAAAGATCAATGTTTTTAAGACACGTAACTTCATTGTCTCTCATTTTTCATTTGAGGTTCATCATGGTGCTAAATAAATTTTCGAATGTATTTTTCTCAATGTGTATGATATCAAAATTCTAACTTAATTTCATATCCGTACAATAAGGCAACTCCCAAAATATACTTTTCTGTATCCAGTTGCCATAGTTACCAAAATTCTATAGTTTCTCATTTGCGCCTTATTCAAATGTCGTCTGCATATGACATACTTTGTCATAAACTGCATCATTGTTGTGAATATTTACTGGAGGATCGTGTTCTAATCGTCATAGAAAGAAACTTCGACGATTGTGCCTGTACGAATGGTTTTCAGGAAAAAACCTAATATGACATTTAAAATAAGAAATGTTCCTTCCATTCTTTAGCACAAACGACGTATATTCTATACAATATGGACACCTTAAGTGTCTCTGAGCTGACCATCCAGATAAAATATCATAGGCAGGGAAAGCAGACATTGTTCGCATTAGAACAACCTTCATTTTAAAGTTTTACTTGTTGCACGCATCAAATGTTTCCAACCCAACATTTCACAAAGTGAGCAAGTCTTCGATCAAAGGACATATTTTGATGCGTTTCTTAGGATTTCTAGGCTCTGGAATTAAGACAGTCTACCACATGTATCTTGATTTCATGTACAACCATGTGAACTGATTATAAGGCATCATTATAACAAGCCATCATAGAAGTATGATTTTGCAGACATACCAAACAAATTGACCATCCGAATATAAACACAATCTACACTGCGAGACTCGGAACTGAAGTCGGGATATGTTCGATCAAAATGTTTTCATGACTCACTGTCCGATGTATGAACCATTCTAGCTCTATTTGAATGTCAATTCATGTGTATAGCTATTATTTTGATCATGTATAATCTTTGAAGACGAGGTGTGATAGAAGGTAGAACATTTCGGATTTCGCATTCCTCTTATAATTGCTCGAACTTTACGATTTGTGTGACTTGATGTATTTTGGTTCTCCATAAAAATGAAAATTTCTCTTTGATTTTCTGTTTTGTTCTGTTAGTTTAGAACTAGCGCTTGCCTCCTTGTTGCTCAGTTTGTTATTTGCTGGACTTGCATATTCTGAATTCTATCTTCAATGGATTTCTTGGTCCAAGCTACCTACTCGAGACTCCGTGGATGTAGGATTCACAAGAATCTGAACCACGTTAAAGTTTTTTGTTGTGTGCGTATTTTTCTTTTAGTATTTTTTTTTGTTTCGCTATGCATGTGTAGTCAGATCTCTGATTCTCTTACGTTTGAACCTAATATTGCGCAATAGAAACGTGATTGTGTTAGTTTAGCACTTCAATTTCAAACTACTAGAAACTTTTGCTGAAAGGCGGCAATGCAGTTCATTTTTGTGTATACCATACACTCATTTCATTTATCATCAAATTGTTCCATTTATTTGAATCATGGTTTGGGTTGATTGATATAAAGTTTGATGGTCTCCTTCCAATATTGAATATTATAGAAAATTGAGATGTCTCATTGATGCATTAGATTAGAACCCTACATGAAACTACACCTTTTTTTCCCCTATATAAGACACTCCTCTATCTCTTGCGTCTCTCCAAGAGAGCTACTATCAAAACAAAGATGGGTTCACCCAAAGTAACTTCTCTTCTTCTCATTTTCATGCTCTTCATTTCTTCTACTGCCCCTATCTTTGCTTGTGGCACTACCAAGCCCCACCACCCTAAACACCCCAAGAAACCCAAGTCTCCCCTCCCACATCCCCCCTTTGTTAAGCCACCCACTGTGAAACCACCCTTCATCAAACCCCCATCCTTGAAGCCACCTCATGTCAAGCCACCCTACGTTAAGCCTCCGGTAGTCGAACCGCCTGTTGTCAACCCTCCCATCACCATTCCACCCATTGTCAAACCCCCCATCACCATACCGCCCATTGTGAACCCACCTGTTGTAACGCCACCAATTAGTGGAGGCGGCATTGTGCCATGTCCGCCGCCACCGAGTACTTCCCCAATCCCATCACCTGAAACTTGTTCCATTGGGACCATAAAGCTGGGTGCCTGTGTGGATCTGCTAGGTGGACTAGTCCATATCGGACTTGGCGATCCGGTGGTGAATGAGTGTTGTCCTATCATTCAGGGGCTGGTGGAGCTTGAAGCTGCAGTGTGCCTGTGCACCACTATCAAGCTTAAGCTACTCAATCTTAACATATTTGTGCCTTTGGCTCTGCAGCTGCTTCTCACTTGCGGGAAAGCACCACCTCCAGGCTACACTTGCACCCTCTAGACATCATTTGCGGTAACATGAAAATCAATAAGCCAAGTTTGTTCCAAACCATCAACACATACTATGAGCTAAAAGTTGCTGCGTTTTTTTTTTTTTAACTCAGGTTGTCCGGAGGATGTCGAAAATGAGCTTGAATTCTATGACGCGCTTTTGTTGGTTTATCTTTCGTTTTTGTTTGTAAGAAACATCCATTCGTATGTCTCTCATGATGAAAAGGAGAAACCCAGTAAGGAATTGTTGTTTTCTGCCGTTCCTTGCTGATTTTAGTTCGTTGATTTCAGCATTCAGAAAAATCCATGGATTAATTAAAACACCCAACACCTCAAATCCTTGGAAACAATCGAAATAGATTCAAATGCATAATAAAATGGCTAACAATACACTTCACTGAACAGGATGGAGCATCTATTACAATATTATGATTAGAGAGAAGGCGAAACAATTTCCAGCTGAGAATCTGAGAATAAATAAGTAATTGAAACTCCATTGATTAGACAATATGAAGCTACTTACAGAGGCTTGTAGTTGAAGTGAAACGACTTAAAATACATCAGGATTGAATCGTCCAGAAATGGAGGAGCTGTTTAGCTGAGCTTGTTTCAGATGCATTGCTAAAGCATAATTGTTCAACTGCAATACAAGGGTCCTTTAATAAAAATTTTGAGTTGAGAGGAGATAAAAAAATTAGACACAGACAATACAGGTATCGTTGAATAGAAAGATGTTCCACTCCAAGTTTCACAATGCTCAAGGTTAGACTTTACCTCCAAGGTGCGCAGCTGCTCTTGATACTGAGGTATCATTTGTTTCAAATGCTGCAACTCCCGAGTCTTATCTTCATAACACTTCTGCCTCTCATGCTGTATAGTTACAGCCCTCTTGAGAATAGTGTTCTCTTGAGCGATTGCCTGTATTTGTTCTTTAAGAATCGTATTTTCCTACAATGAATATATTCTTTGAGTGGACTTGTAAAAATAGGGTTAAATCTTTTGGTAGACAGAACTGATGAAAGGTAAGATGAAGCCAAGGAGGAAAATAGTAATAAGAAAAACCTGCTGGAAGCTTTGGGCTGCCTCTGCACCAGCGCGTGCAACAATAGACTTTTCCAGGGCTTCAAGAGCTCCAGAAGCTCGTGCTCTAGCATCATCTATGTTAGAAGCACACCTCATTTCCGAAACAAAAACCTCAACCCACTGTGCACCATCCATAGGGAGGTTATTCTGAACCGACTGACCCACTGAAAGTGCACTCTCTCCATTGGCTCCAGAGTTAGCTGCAACATCAGGGTTACATGCACCAATTATTAGAAATAAATAAATGACAAAACAAAGCCTCAAATTAAATTGTCCCTTGCATGCTCACTTATAAGAGGTTCCCTAAACGTAAGTTCCCTCACAATGCTATAATCATGTCTAGAAAGCAGGATTTGAAGAATTGACTGTGTTTAAAACCTCATTCTGAAGCATACCTTGAGCCTGCTGATGACTTGATTCATCCTCTCCATTCAATTCACCAACATTGGATACCTCAGCAGATCGTAAGCAGAGCTCATTCAAACGTTTGATAGCAGAGTCCAGATCATCACCGCAGTCATCGAGCACTCTCTCAATGAGCTACACGATCAACATATATCAGTCAATGTTCAGTTCATATCCAACTAGTTAATAAAAACAGACACAAAGCTTTAAAACCTCTGCAACAATTATACAAGTTTTAGTTTGTGTGGTAGCCAAGACGGGAAAAGAAAAGATACTCCAAATATCTACACCATATCATATCTGACAGAAAACGAACAGAAGCAAATAAAACATCATTTTGAAGTTTCAAGTATGTAAAACGCTATGATATTCCAAGCACTTCCATCCTCTAATTGTCACTGTCATTGATTATAACAGGATTAAATTACAACAAATTCAACTCAGTCTTTTGAGTAAACAACATCAGAAATTCATCTTTTGATCACTGAAACTTTAAATCTAAGAAAACCAAAAACCGATGAACACAGTAACCCAAAACAAAATCCGCATGATTAAAAGACACAACTTCAAAATCAGATTCTAAACATTAGGCTTCTAAACAATCAACATCCAACCAGACTCAATAATGAAAAAACATAAAAAACTACCCTTTCAGTTTTCCATTATCTAGATGTGAAACCCTAAATTGATTTCCTAAAATACAACCAACCATACTACGGACCAAATCAAACATTACGTATCGATCATAATCCAGTAAAAAAAAACGCTAGAAAGGCACCTGCTTGTCCATCCCAGGGAAAGCTTCAACGAGATGCTCGACAGCCGACGATCGCTGGGAGTTTACAGAGCTTCTTGGAGGCGAATACCGAGCGGGCGACGACGACAAGCAGCGAATTCTTTTGGAAACAGGGGTCGTAGTGGGAAATTCTTCGAAAAAAGATCTCTTCCCGCACACAATTGCAGACATAGTTTCCAACTATTCCGTTCCGATCTGCTTCTACAGATCGATCAAACCAATCAATCCTCAAACTTCCTCCAACTCCTCGCTACTTTTGGATCTCCTACCCTATGCAGAGCGCATGCGATTGCAGACTAAAAGCACCAATAAGAGACTCCGGTAATTGTCGATCAAATTCTGGTAATTGGATTTCTTCGATCAGAGACTTGAAGAAAGAGAAAGGGATTAGGGTTAACTGGAAGCGATCGTCCCTCTTGATATTTATAATGCTCGTGCCTTCTTCTTACATTAAAACGGCACCGTTTCATGAGGTTTATGAAACGGTGACGTTTCTGATATCGAATTTTTGGAAGTACAAAAAACGAGACATTTGCAGCGAGCAGGAAGCAGAGCGAGAATGGGGCCGCCACAGTCAAAGGAACAATTTTTAGATTTGCTTCGTTTCAAATCTTAAATATTTCAAATACGTTCATTTTAAAAAAAAAATTCAGATGCCCTTAAATTCGTTTACTAAGACAAAATCTCAAAAAATATTTGATTTCGGATTTTATAAAATCGAAATCATCCGAACTCTAACGAACTTCAATAGTTTCAATGATTTCGGATTTACAAAATCCGAAATCATTCGAATTTCAACGAACTCTAATAATTCGAATGATTACAAATTCAAGTCCCATTCGGAACTGATTTTTGGAATTCGAATAATTTTGGGTTTACAAAATCCGAAATGATTGAAACTATTGAAATTTGTTAGAATTCGAATAATTTCGATTTAATAAAATCCGAAATAAATTTTTTTTAAAATTTCGCTCTTATTTTCAATATGAATGGACGATTTGAGAACGATTTTTAAAACGAACGACCCACATCTAAAAATTATTCCAGGCAAAGCCTGATTCGGCGGCGATAGCGACCCCAAATTCTTCCCACCTCCGCCTCCATTCGTTGCCCCTTCTACCGCGGCCAGCTCATCAACGCCGACCTCCAGCGCGAAATCTGGGCCCATCTCTTCGCACCATCGAACCATGAGCTCTGATCGGTAGGAAATCACTAGCCCATTTTGAATTATTCCACCTTCAACCCCTGTTCGCCTTGCCTTCGCTGCAGCGCGCGATGGACGAGGTCGTGTTTGAGGATTTCGGGTTCAGGGCACTGTACAGGCCGACGCGCCGGCGCTGGCTTGGAATTACGAGGCGAGTTTGAGGCCGGCTAGTGGATTGTGGGTTACGCATGCGGCGCCGGTGTTTCAGAATTTCACGGTGAATTATGGAGTGAGAGTATGGATTTAAGAGGGAAAGCGTTGTCCAATTTCTTGAAGGAGATTGTGTCGTATATATCGGTTAATGTGATGGACGAGACTTTGATTATGGATGGTGTCAAGGAGAAGCTTTGTTTTGTGTCCTTGGATGTTCGTCGTGACCTCCAGATTGCCAGGTTTGATTCATCTAATAGACTTTTTGATTTGATCTTATTTCAGTTTTGATGTACTCCAAATGAGCAATGTCTTAGGTTTTGCGAACAAGTTGTAAGATGGTTGTCTGAACTGTTATGCCAGTAGGTTATAATAGGGTATGCTTTAGTTTGCTTGACTTGAAAATATGACGCAGATTGCTGAGTAGTGTGTAGCTGTTAAAGGTTGTTTCGCTTTGTGTGTGACTATGGCTCTGTGAGTGATTAAGATTTGGCGGATTGGCGCTGCAGGAGGCCTGGTATAGACAATCTAATGAATATGTGCTTCCTGATGGTATCACACAAACCAAAGGTCTTTATGAAAGAACAAGCGAGATGAGGCGAGGAGATATCTAGATGTGAAAAACGAGGCCTCTTCTCTAGTGGGGAAGGAAGGAGGCCTGTGGACAAAACAAAGTTGATTTGACAAATAATGTAGGATTTGTGTTGGCGTCTTAAACTAATGTTCCTCAAAACCATGTTTGATTATTGTTTTTTTTCCTTTCGATTGCAGGAGTGTAACCTGACAAATGAGCGATTTGTCATTCGGAAATGATTTTCTGACCTGCTGATTTAGGTATGCTGTCAATGCAAGTGTCTTTTTCGGGTTGGACGCCTGCTTCTTTAAAATAAATATTCGGATCTCTGTATATTATTTGAATACATTCCATTTTTTGTATGATAGGAACGAACCAGGCAGGACTGGCTGTGTGCATTGTTCGAGCAGTCAATTCTTGTCACCCAGTTCTTACGAGAGGTGCCCAATCTCGAATCATATCTTACTTATCTCAGCAAGTAGCACGTCAACATAGATTAGGAGATATTGCTCAAAATATTTTCAAGGTTACACATGACAGCTTAGAATTGTTTTATTTGCATATTGTGGTTGGGCAGCATAATCTTAACAGGCGGGAGCACATTATTTCCTCAGTTTGCAGAAAGACTATAAGCTTTGTACTCATGTCGAGATGTTTTCTTCTTTTCTTTTGATGTCAAAAATTTACCCTAGGATTTTTTATCTTCTGAAATTGGTGTATTTTGATATAGGGAAAGAGATCTTCGTCCTCTTGTTCCATTTGATGTACTCATGTTGTGCTCAATGATGTCTAAATTCTGCTTGTTCTTTCTCTGAGGTTGGAAATAAAAGGACTTCTTGCTTCTGCAGGTTTGCTGATGGGGAGTGTAAAGCGCATTATGTTTGCTGAACATCCGGAAATTGGGTTATCTACCATCTGAATCATCAGGCCTGTTCTAAATAACAGAATGGTCCATGCACAGATCATTTTTAGTTTTGGAAGGTTCGAGGTCCTAGTGCCTGGAAAAATGGCTACATGAGCTGCGAAGACTCATCAAGCTGGAGCTTGTATTCTTCTATGTGCATCCATCTTGAAGTGATGTATAAATGGTTCGTTTTGTAACAGATCAGAATCAAAAAGAGACTCAGGTACAGAACAAAGTACTTCGCCGCCGCTGCGGCTACCTCTTCATTATGTGAGTTCAATCCAGGCAGGGCAAGCTGCAAGTCTTTTGTCTCTGACTCACCTATGTTGTTGATAATGTCAAGAATACGCTTCACAATAAGGGAGTATGAGCAAGGCAGCCGTGGAAGAGAGAAGGAGCTAGTCGCTGAGTTGACCCGGAACCGAGTTGGCTCGACTCGATTTACTTCGATTCGGTTCGGTTCAATTATTTTGAGAAGAAATCGGTTTGTTTGTTGGTTTGTCTGAACATGGAATTTTTTACTTGTTGAAAATTCTAATAAATAAAAGAAAAAAATTAAAGAGCGACAGACAGGAAAAAAGCGACGCGCTCTCTCTCTATCTCTCATGTGCTACTCTGTACTGCTACTCGGCCAAATAAAGCTCGAATTTTGCAACTGGGGATTGCGAGAGGGACGATTCAAATCGGCAGTCGGTAGCTCAATCTCGATGTAGGTGTTGAAGCGCGTACGAACAATTCGGAGAATAGCACTGACGGGAGGAGGAAAGAGGGAGCGATGCCTAGGCCAGGGCCGAGACCGTACGAGTGTGTGAGGAGAGCTTGGCACAGCGATAGGCACAAGCCCTTGAGGGGTTCAATCATCCAGCAGATTTTCAGGTTTGGGTTTTCTTCAATTTCGGATTTTGGTGAGTGGTTAATGTGAATGGGGCTTTTTTTATTGATGATGCACGCCATGTGTTTGATTTTTCAGGCTAGTGGGAGAAGCTCATAGTGAGAAGACGAAGAATAATAGAGAGTGTCAGGAGAAGCTGCCGATCGTGGTGTTGAAATGCGAGGAGATATTGTATTCCAAGGCGAATACTGAGGTGGATTTTTTGTTAGTTATTGAGTAACGTGAACTGAAGATGTTTGATTTGATCAACTGTTGTTTGTTTTGGTGTGGTTCCACATTCTTCTCCAGGCTGAGTATTTGGACCAAGGAACCTTGTGGGATCGAGTTAGTGATGCTGTGAATACCATAATTCGGCTTGAGGAAGTTAATGAACCGGGCAAACTTCTACCGCCATGTGTTGAGGGTAACACTCTCTGCTTCATCTCAGTATTTTTCTACTGATTAAAGTTCAAAAATAGCCCCTTTTCATGCCAGTATTTTAGGATGAACTTGGAAATGAGAACAGTAACTGATACGTCAGGTGTGCCTCCTTCTTGATTTAGTCACTAATTAGTTTCTTTTTTCAGCTGCGCTTACCTTGGGATGTGTTCCGGTAAAAACTTCACGAAGCCAGAGGCATTGTAACACAAGGACTTATCTAACGCCAAGACCACGAGATCCAAATGTCATACCCCAGAGAGCTGTTGATAATGCTGGTGCTCAACAGTGCCCAGCATCAGTTCCTTCCGGTTCGACCTTTGTGACTCGGGATAGAAATTTGGTTCGAAATAAGGGTATTACAAATGAGCCTAATCCTTTCACTCTGCCACATGAAAGTTTCCGTTCTGGAGGAGCACCCCAGTCAGCAGCGTTGGAATCTAGTAACTCATTGAACTTTGGTTCGGTTTACCCCTTGTATTATGGAACTGATTATCAGCTTGAAAATCGTCTGGTAGGCATAAACCACCGGAAACGCTACCGTGACAGTTCTCAAGAAATACTTATTGGAAGACCTGTTACTAGACTGATTCCAAAGCCTTCCAGCATTGGAGCATCAAAGTCCTCCATACTAAAGGAGACACCTGAAATTACAGAACGAACTACGACTCTGCCATGTGATTTATCCTTGCGGTTGGGTGTGTTACCGAGCTTGAATGTGGATAAAGAGAAGAATATTGCTCCTGAAGCAGATACTTTTCCTTTAAATTTGTGTTTAAATAGGTGGAATTCAGATGATATGGGTACTAATGCAGAGTCAAGTGTAAGAAACAAGCCGGCTACCTTTCATAATTTTATGGAAGATGGTCAGTTTTACTGGCAACGAGAGCCTCCGTCAGACCAGTTCTCTGGTCACAGAAAATGGCCTGGTTTGTAGACCACCTTCATAATAGTCAATATTCTTTGGAATCCCAGGTGCGCAAAATCCTACTCTTGGGTTACTTTTATTATACATGCCTTCTCATGCACCTAATCTTTATTCCAAATGTTCACATGCTTAGTTGTTAGAATGAAAATATTAGGAAAAACATATCGCATCAAACAGATCTTGATTTGTAATGAACATTACAGCCTGTTGATTAAACAACCTAGTGGCCAACATCTATATTTGCTACCTAAATTTCATTTGTGACAGGAAACCTTAGGTGCATCATGAACTTGGAAGGCCCATTCGGGAAGATGTAAAATTACTTGAAGCAAATAAATATTAAGTTTTGTGGTTCAAACATTAGATATTAACTTTACAATCCTTGGAATGTTTAGGTAGGATTATCTGTACCATCTGAGTGCGCACTGGTACTGAAAAGACTCAGAAACTGTTTATATTATTATGAAATAGTCAGGTTTATTTTGCCCTGTGAAACTATAATTTCATTATGCTGAATTAAAGGAGGATTCATAGGACATGTGATAAATTATTATGAGACATTATTGGTGGTCAGCTCAGAGAATATTCGCTATCATGGTTGTTCTCTATGAGACATGGTAAAAGTTGTTCTTACCAAATATAGAAATTGATTGTGAAAAGAGGGATTTTTTTGTGCTACTAAAGCGCAAAGTAGCTGAAAATAACATCACCCATTCAATTTTCGTGCTCAAAATTTTGCAAGTGGGATGGCCCTTTTGGTTAGTGGGGCTCCTTTAGAGTTTAATGGCTTCATTAAAGAATAAAGGCTAGTTGGGCACACTTGGGTTTTATTGTTTCCCTGAGGAAAATACTGGTGTATCAGTTGGGGCAGGATAGCTTAGGCAAGCAACTCTAATTAGGGAGACTTTGATGCCCTTGCTCAGGGATTCCTGGCTAGTCAAATGAGTGATATTCCACAATGTAGGACGCCAACTGTTTTCTGTTTGATGAGATCCAGACCTTTAGAAGTCCTACCTGCTTCCTGGTCTGCTGGAACAAATGAGTAGACTTTTAAGACAAATAAAATGCAATAAACTCCTGGACTTCTTGTGTTTGAACTTGATTTGCAGGGATGGAAAAGAGACGTAGGATGATGTTATTTGAAATACATGACCTTCTGATACATTTTACAAAAATATTGTGTAACATGTAAACATGTAATGCTTTTGTGGATATGTCTGTCTAATGTTTAATACAACTTGTAGGCTACAAAAAGCGACAAAACTGCAGCAGAGAGCCCGGAGACAGAAATTGAGGTAGCATAGTTTCCAGAATTGCCACTTGGCGATGAAAGGTTGGGGGTGGATGGAGGAGGGATGGCGCCAGAGGTTGGTGCAGGGGAGCCTGAGCCAGTAACATTGATAGCCAGTTTTTGGCCTAAGGAGCAGTGGCTGTTGAATGTGCAGATGTAGAAATGTTCACCAGGGGCTGTAAGGGTTATTCTGGCTGGGCGGTTGTTTGTTTTGATATGGAATTCGATGAGCTGCAGGATTCATATGATGTCTCTGTTACCTCAGCTACGTCGTGTATTCCGATGGCGAAGGGGAAAACTGGTAGAATGGAGAATGCAGAAGAATGTCGGGTCAACAAATATATGCCGGACAGAAGAAGTAATTCTGGCCAGGCGCGGTCAGTGTGATGGTGGAGATGATGATAGGCAATGATGCGTTACACGCAACGTAAGCGGGCTTGGAGGATTGTGCCACGTCGTGTTAGTAAAAAATTGGATCACATGATCAACAATGAAACTTAAGTCAGCATCAAGATTATTCTAGAGAAAGCAACTCCGAGCGTGAGCGTTAGCGTTACTTAGGGAGGTTGTCGCCGACAGCGAAGGTCGTGGTGGCGGCCCAAGTGGTGTAAGCTCCAGCATACCCTGAGGAGGGAATGGCCCATCCCATGTTGCCTCCGACAACATGCGTGGTCTGGGCCAGTGGGGAAAATGGGAGGAAAGAAAGACCCACGACGAGTGTCGCCAAGACAAGTTTCAAATCCTGCCCCATGTCGCTCTTGCCTCCAGCTGTCATTGTGTTCAGTCAGGTCGTCCCTGTCGATGCAGAGAGAGCGTTGTCTCCCTCCCTCCCTCCTAATCCTAGGCTAGGACGATGAATTATACATGTTGTTTTGTGACATGTGCTCCTCCTCCTTTTATACTATACGAGCATCGGCATTTGTTGGTGAGCTTCTAAACCAACAATTTTATTACTATTTATAAACAGTGATAATATTTTTTGCACCAATACAATCTTCGGAACAAGTTCGTATTATTATTTAATAATTAAAAAATATTATTCTTATAAATAAAATATGAAATAATCAGGTAATATATAAATAATTTCAATTAAGTGTTGTATTTCAAATTTCAATAAATTTTATTTTGATTGAATTTTATTTTTATAAAAATAATTAATACCCTAAAACCTACTTGAAGCTCCTCCACCCTCAACTTGTGGAGAAACCTTTTGGAAAGCATCTCCTCCGGAATGCATAAGTTAACAGGTTAAAATTTATACAATCCGAAATGCATATGCTCTAACTTTTGAAAGGAGCGTGTTTTCAAATGTGAGTCTCGTAAATAGATAAGTATTGCCGTGTTTTGGGGTCCGTGCAATCTTTTTAGGTCGCCCACCAATATTGGACCGACTCTTAGCCTTAGGCCAACGCTCTTCTTTTATACATATATGATAAAATGCATACGTCATATTTATTTTGTGAAACTAATGATCGACTCGTTTGTTACGATCTATCTCGGTCGGTCATTCAATTCACTGAGCAACAACGTTCGATTTTGGCTCTGCGGAATAAACACGTCACTAACTACTATCGAGTCTGGAACACGGGCCAAGGCCCAAATTGGTCCAGGTTCACAACAAAGCCAGATCGATAATGTTGCATGCTTTATAAATGACCAAAATAGTCGTGTGAATTTTATATTATAGTAAACTCCTAAGAAATATCTGAGATAATATCGGTTTTCCAAGAGCTGCAATGTATTTCACAATCACTAGTACTTTACACCTGATGGCATGCCCACAAATATTTTGGACATTACAATGAAAAAGCAGTATCACCTGCTTGGAAGCGTAACCATCGCACTGTACACAACCACATCTTACAAACTAAACAGTTAATATGTCAATCTGATAATTTATCCCATGGAACTTGCCATCGCGTCAATCATATAAACCTTCCTGCTCCCACACGTCAGCTAAGAACCCCGCCATTTCCTGCAACATGACAGCACTTGCATAAGCATATAAAGCAGACCCTAGGAAACTTATACTGGATATAAGACTTACCGATAGAGGTACAGGCCGGGAGAAAGGCCGGCTAGTCCCAAGCAGAGACTCATAAGTTGCATTCCAACTGCGCAGACATAACAAACACCAAACACAAGATGCAATTATTTTGTATGTAGTGAAATCTTCAGAACATAGTAATGATAGACAGAGCTGAGTTCATGAATCAGTCAAGATATCAATTGCATTCACATTCAACTTCACGCTAAACATCTCAGCGATAAAGGCTCGATGCTTGATGGGCTAAGACAGGAGCTCAGGTGTGGGGTTTTGAGATAGAATAGGTAATAAAAATTAATAAAAAATGTATTTATTTTTTAAAAATTTGACGCCGAACCTAATTTGACCTTTAAGTTCTATCTACCATTAGGATGACTCAAAACATTGGCTAAATCCAGATTAGAATTAAAAGACTGTCATCTAGCTGAGTAGATGGATTATGCACACAGGAATGCACCCACTTGCCTTAAAGTAGGTTCTCGTATTTGCTGACTATGGCTTGCGTCCTTGCTACTACTTCCCACCCACTGATTCCGGGATTGGTTCCACATTCGGGCGCCTGTAAATAAATTCCAGTTGATCTCAAAATATTCAAATACATTATAGCAGCATACCCTAAATATCAAAATGATAACACCAAAACATAGCATATCTTGGATAAAAATGAAGGCCATCTTGAACAGATAGTTGCGTAGCACCAGAAGAACTGATTAAAACTTAAACTCATTCATATTATGTATCTTCGAAGTTATTCTTGGATGTCAACATACCCTATCATATAGAAGGTGTAGATTTTCAAAATCCCTTTCAATAAAAAACCGAAGCTAATCACACAAGAAATTAAGTCATACATGCTAAGTCTGTGTAATTTTCAACAGACAACTCCTGTGCTCACATTAATAAGACTTCACAGGATACAAATTCTTTAAAAGCAGAAAATTTGTTCTACATAATGAGTAAAACAAGTTACTACAGAATCTAGAATGGTAATGAATGACTAGACGCTAATAGCAACTAAATATCATTAACATCAAAACACAACCATAAGATGCTCACCATGATTTATAAATTCAAACTGGTCACTCCTAAACCCATTGCTACCCTGCATAAGGTTTGATGCACTGAGAGAGGAGAAGCTCCGTTGGGATTGAAGAGCACTAATGTCAATGTCACATGTGCTAGTGCTCCACCAGTAATCTTCATACATGCTCGGCTTCTGCACAGCATGCCCTTGAATCTTCAGACCATTTGTCGGCTCATCCACGGCAGTTATTGGAGTTGACTTAGAGCAGCATCCAAAACAACCACTGCACTGTTCCAATCCACAATTAGCAATACATAGAAGAATAAACACCTGTGCACACAATTACCCCCCAAAAAAAATCCCCCAATTCACATCTCCTAATACCAATTCTCAGCAACAGTCAAAGTGAACATCTTCCCTGTAATGATCAAATACTGACTAAATCCATCCGAATAAAACAACATCGTCTCATTGAAATCATGAAACGTAAATCATATCTTACAGAGCCTAAGAACCCAGGAACGAACCACATACCCCATGCAATCGAGAATCCGATAAAACCAAGCAGCGAATGAGCCACACAGCATCATACCAAACTCTCAAAACTCAGACTTGGCAGCAGATCACACCATCACAACCATCGCCGGCAAAAACCCTGAAAATGGTAACCGACACAAATCTCAATTTCCCAGATCTCTAGGGCTCGTAATAACTTAAACTAATGAAAAGAAATAATCGAACAAACCAGTCAAAAGAATCTTCCTTTTCCAGCAAAGAAGTCCACTGGCGTAGAATCCTTCGTCCTCGTCTCTTCTTCTGACCTAATTACGCGGAGAAGATCGCACGAGTATCGTAACTGATTTTAACAGCATCAACTCTCTGCAAGCTCTCAGAAATTTGAAGCTCTTCAGCAATTTTCAGATTAAAAAATAATTGAGAGTGATGCGATGAGAAGTGATTGGGCCTGGGCCGAGTACTCGAGCCTACTTAAATGGGCCGTGATTGAATTGGATAAAACGTCGTCGTTGGAGCTTCATCTTCGCCATTCTTGGGTTCTGGGTTTTGCTGGGGGCGAGTGAGATTGAGTGTTGAGATTATCGGCGCTGGTGAATTCTTGTATTGATTGATGCCTTGCAAGCGTATGTAGAAACCCTTTTGGCTAATTGGTAATATACTGAGTTTGATTCGAATATTTACTGTGGAAATTTGCTGTGTTGGGTTGAGTTCTCTTCATTTATTTTGTGGATTTATGGATATTTTAGTCTGGAAATTTGAATGTTTTATGGGTGTTGTTATTTAGAATCTTCTTATCTTCAGGTTGTGTGTTTGTTGATACTTTTTACTCATTTTTGCAGTGCGGTTGAACTTAGGGTTGGAGTTTGGTGCTGTTAGTTGAGCAAGCTTCTGATGTTTTGTACTGGTTTTCCAAGGGGTTAAGGAACTTCATCTTTTGAGATTATTATTGAAGATCGAATCTTGGCCGATAAGTTTTGCCACTTCCATTCTTTGAGGATCAGATTGAGTTTGGAAAGAATGTTTGTTCAGACGGGGGTTACCCCCAGTTCAGTTTCAGCTAATTTTGGAACACATCATCATAATCCATATTCTCAAAGTATCCCCTTTTTGATTACCTGGAATTCTGTTTCCGTCCGCCAGTTAGGTTCTTGTTACTATCGTCCACAAAATGTTTTCCTTTCTAAGAGTAGAAACCGCATGGGACCTCTTTGTTGTTTATCCAAATCAACCAGTTCTTACAATGCCTCGGATCCTGGGGATAAACCAAATGTGGATTCTAAATCAGATATGGGAATGGGAGAGTCGGTGAGGGATGGAAATGACAGTGCTGAAGAGAGAAGCTTTCCCAAAACAATTCCTAGAAAACCTAGGCGGGGACGTAAGAGTGAAGCAGTTGCGGTTGAAGATTTCATTCGTAACTCGTTGGAGCAGACATTTTCATCAATTCGAGAGAAAAGCTCCGAGGTTCCTGAAAATATGGAAAATGTAATGAAGGACCGAATCGATGAGGTGAATGATTCTGAAGTCAGCGACAGTGAAGATAAAAATGGTGATGTTGGTAAAAAGGGAAAGAAGATGGTGGTGGAGGATGAAAGCAAAAGCTGGCCACTTGATGCTGATGTTGGTTGGGGAACACGGGCATCTGAGTATTTTGACCAGCACCCGATAAGGAACACTGTAGGGGAAGACGGCGTCGAGATTGACTGGGAAGGGGAAATAGATGAGGGGTGGGTAAAGGAAATTAACTGCCTAGAATGGGAGGATTTCGCTTTCCACCCAAGCCCACTGATTGTCCTGGTTTTTGAAAGATACAACAGGTAGGTTTGTCGTTTCGTAAGTTCACTAATTTTTTGCAAGTAATATTATCACGCCCCGGATAATTCGTTAACTATCGGCTACTACTTCAATCCCGTTAATCATCTACTGCATCCTGCTTACATTCTGTTAGATGAACTTATGAATGATTCCGTCGCCGACTGTGGCTGATACTCGTCAGTCTTACAACCAAACCATCTGACTACATTCTCTATTTTATCAACAGAGCAAGTGAGAATTGGAAAGCCCTCATCGAACTTGAAAAGGCAGCCAAAGTTTACTGGGATAAAGAAAATTGCCTACCACCCAGGGTACATTATCTATTTCCATTTCTTACTTTCCACAAAGTATCACTTGACAAGTAAGAACAGTGGCCACTACGTTATCTTCCGTCCGCCGAGCCTATATGATATCATTTTGTGCTACTTGATGTTATGTTGCAACGAGTCACATATAGAATAATTGAAATCGTTTGTAGATGACTGATGGAAGACCATTGATTCTCCGTGATGCAGACTGTGAAGGTAGACATTAACATCGAGCGAGACCTGGCATATGCTCTTAAAGTCAAAGAAGGTCCTGAATTATTATTTTTGCGAGGAAACAGGATTATATTTCGAGAGAAAAGTGAGTTTGCTTCTTACTGAATAAACCACATAGATCTTGGCACAGCTCCTGTCTATAACTTATATTATGTTTTACTCCATATTTGACACTTGCAATATTCATTCAGAAATTCGAACATCCGATGAGCTGGTCCAGATGATTGCCCATTTCTATTATAAAGCGAAGAAGCCGATATGGATTTGATTTCAGGTACATTGATAACTACTGCTGGCCTTCGTTATCATAGGCATCTATCCTCAACTTCATTGCATCTTAATCCATGTCATTTAGTCACCTTTCAGGAGCCAAACTGGTTATTGAGTTGCTTTCACAACAAGTGCCCGGAGAGAGGACTTAAATTACTCTAGTACAAGTGAATCTTTGATATGCCTCATCAGACAGGCAAATCCATAGACATGTAGATGAATGTATCATTGGGGATGAATTGTGATCAAATTCACTAGTCACTACAACTTTGATTATCAAGATTCTCACGCCTGTTTTTTTGAACTTAAAATTTCAACGCTTCATATCAGTTAGTTTCACTTATTCAAAATGAACATTTATTTTCAATTCAGTTTCATTACAACACCTTTTTATTATTACAGTGCTTTTTTTGAACTTGAATTGATATGAATCTAAATTGATCTTAAATGAATTGAATCAATATCGAAATAAATTTAAAGTAATCGAAACATTTTAGGGATTAGAATCCGTCCATAACAAATAGGGTTTTGAGATATAATAAGAAAAAAAAAACATGTACTAATATTTAGTGGGCCGCCACATTTCAAGGCTCGAAATATTACCTCAAAATGGAAATCGCATGCCCCTGTCCATGTTCCAACCACGCCCATGTCCCAACCTCGGTATAGCGACCACCGAGCAATAACATATCGACACGTGTCCAGTATTCCCCCGTCGTTACGGGTCGCTTTCACTACGGACTCTTATTTTGTGCTCAGACAAGTAGGCGGCTGCCTGCTGGTCGCGGTCGGCTTCGCAGCCACTTTTGTCCGCAGGCATCTTTATCTCCTCCTACTTGCTACCGCTACGTTGTAGTTAAATCGAGATCAAACGGATCACGGCCGTTGGATTAATCTGATCGTCCGGTGTAAATGTTTCACACTTACCGAGGCACGCAAGTGAAGCCTGAGGGCTGAAGCGTATTTCGGGCATTTCAACTGCTCGTTCCCATCCGACAAACGCTGTTGTTTCATGCGATTTGCGTCGCGTCAGTTTAAATGACCATTCCACCCCTGACATTTGTTAGGGTGTTGGAGATCGGAGGTTGAAGATTGAAGATTGAAGGGTAATATTGTAATTTCAGAGACTGTACCTTAAAGTGAACCAGAACTACACCATCGCCTCCACCAAATTACCTAGTGGTCCATCCTCTGCAACTCTATCACTTTCACAATTTCATGCCCAGCATCGAAACCCTAATTCCATCTGCTATTATCTGTCCCCTTTCCATTCCCATTACTGTCAACACCAATGCCCGAACCGTGTATTTGTCTCCACTCCGCTGCATAAAAGCCCTAGAGAATACTGTCTCTGTTTCACCATAACGTATCAACCATCTCATCGATAACAATGGCGGTCAGAGCTCAAGCCCTCGGCCTTCTTACATTCTTAACGACCCTTCTCGCGGTTTTCGCTGTTTCGATTCAGCAGGAGGAAAACCCAGTTCCCGTTCTGGACGCGTCCGAGCAGGAGGCGGTTTACAGAGTTTTGGAGCTCATCAATGGCGGCGTCCCATGGCGTGTTATATTCCCTGACGATCTCTGCGTCTCAGCTCCACATGGCGTTGTGTGTGACTACTTTTTTGATGAAAACACGAATTCTTCTCAGCTGGACTCGGCTCACATAACGGAGCTCAACTTGGGGTATGTCTCAGATTACAACTCGAACCCGCCTTGTGCTCCGAACGCGACGTTGCCGCTTTGGGTTTTCTCGTCGCTCCCCCGCCTTCGCAAGCTGTTCGTCTTCAACTGCTTTGTGGGTGCGAATCAAGTCTCGTTTCCGGATGTTCCGGCAGGGTTCGGGACCGAGCTGGAGGAGCTGGTACTGATCGAAAACCCGTCTTTGAACGGGACTCTTAGTGGAATCGTTCGTAGCTTTGTGAACCTGAGGAAGCTGGTAGTTACTGGAAGCAGATTTTACGGTAGCATTCCCGACGAGGTTGGTGGCTTGGTTCGACTGGAGCAGATGACTTTGAGTGGGAACAAATTAAACGGCGTCGTTCCGGAAAGCTTGACGAACCTTACCAGCTTGAAGCTCCTTGATTTGAGTCGCAACGAGTTTTACGGACTAATGCCAGAGTCAATCGGTCAGATGAGAGGACTTCTGAAGCTGGACCTGAGTTTCAACCAGTTCGCCGGAAAAATCCCTGACCAAATCGGCGAGTTGTCGGAACTGGAGTTTCTGGATTTCAGCTACAACAGATTCGAAAACTATGGAGTGCCAAAGGTCTTCGCAGAGATGCTGAAGTTGAAGGAGGTTTATCTCAGCGGGAACGAGCTCGGCGGAGAGATTCCGGACATTTGGGAGAAGCTCGGAGGGTTGCTGGGGTTGGGTTTATCTGGGGTAGGGCTGACCGGAGAGATACCGGAATCAATGGCGGCGAGTTTGAAGAGCCTGAGCTATATCGGTTTAGAGAACAACTCCCTGGAAGGAACATTGCCAGATGGGTTTCTGGAGATGGAAAATCTGAAAGAGATCAATCTCGAGAACAACAAGCTGAGTGGAGTGATTCGACTCAGAGCTAACGTCACAACAAAAAGATTGAAACTGTCAGGCAATCCAGGCTTGTGCGTTGACCGGTCGTTGACTGGACATGGAAGCAGAAAGACTGATGAGGCCTACAGTTACAGACATGGACTGAGAGCTTGTGATAATGTTTCAGAGTTGCCCATCAGTGCTCATCTTCATCTTCATGCTTCAGCTTCACCTTACTCTCGAGTGGGCGATCATGAAGCTTCCTCATTTCTGCTTCTTGGTTTCCTGGGTTTGATTTTAAGTTCTTGTTTATAGGAGTGGTAATGGTAATTAGGGTTTAATGCTAACAAATTGATAGAGTTAGAGATGCAAGTTGATAGATTCTGGGTATGAAAATTCAGCTGTAGAGCAGTTGATCATAATGCTGCTGATCCTGTTCACATTTCTGAAATGGAATTTGATTTGAAATTTCAGTGTTAAGCCACTTGAAGCTCAATGTACAGAAGCTGATGATGCTAAGACAAAAATGAACACCAGAAACCTTTGTTGCAGGAATTGAATCCGTGAGATGATAAATACAGAGAAAAAGATGGCACAAAGTGGACTGTGTATGTATCAAGAAAATCCATTGAGTTTCTTGTCCCTTGCTTGGTGGAAAGGTTGTGATGGGCATGTGTAGAGATCAGTGTTTCTCAACTGGGGCATGGAGCCTAAGCCAGGGTCGGTGTAGGTGGAAGCTTCAGCAATGGCTTTGGCAGTTCTAGAGGATGATTTTGAGGATCCGCCTTGAGATGAATCCTTTGATTTCTTTCTTCTGGACTTTTTGGGTATGTCCGGGAGGTTGTGGGCTGGTGACTCGCTGCTGCCTGGGACTAAGTCTGGAAGCAGGTGGTTGAGAGATGATGATCTGATGCTACTGCTGTCTGATCCGCTTCCTGAGTGGCTTTTTCTAGAATGTCTGGTTGATGAGGGTTTTTCTGATTTCTCCTTCTTGGAGCTGTCAATGGAGAATATATCTCCATTCGCCGAGCAGCGCCTGGAGGACCTTGGAAGGTCTGGAAAGTCTCTGGCCGGAGAGCTTCCAGGGACGCTGCCTCGTAGGCTTGAATCACCATCAGCTCCTAGTGGCCCAGACATGCTGCTATCTTGGTCAGGTTTGAAGCTATCCATCTGAACCAAATATCACAGTTGAGAAGCCATTCAGATTCATGGAGTGAAAAAGCAAGCTAGGAAGAGATGAATGGAAGTTTTTAAGTACCCAACTAGGCGAATTCAACGCTGGTCCATCCCAGCCGATATGAGCTACATGTTTTACATCAGTTGGGAAGCCAATCTGCATCTCTGGTTCCTTCTCCTCATCTGCAATGTATCTTAATGTTCATCAGTTTGCTGTTTCATGAATTACAGGATGGCGTTTATCTTATGCTACGCTTCAGTTGGTGCAATGTGATGCAACAACAGCTCATCATACCGAATATCTGAGATATGTATCTAAGCCCTTTTAACAGGCCTTTCATCTTTGTAGCCATTCGCCTCCTTTTTCCTGGCAGCTGATCTGAAATGAAGAAAAACATAGTTTCAGAAACACACCAATTCTTGCAAGTGGAAGATGATGATAACATGAGAAAAAAAACTCAAGCCAATATTCAGCACCTGGCAAAGATACAAAATTGACTTTGAGGCCTAAAGTTTAATAATGTGTTTTCACCAGAAGATAAGTCAAGCCGGCATTGGACAATTGCTTGCAGACCATCAAAAGGAAACAAGAAAAAAATTCAAAAATTCAGGGAGGAGGAGATCTATGGGGAGGAAGTTGCAATCCCATAAAAAGGGAAAGAGCCAAATTTAGGTCCAAGGAGGTTTTACAAGGTATAAGAATGATGAACTGAGTAGGGGTTTTCAGTTTTGTCAATGAAGAATGGAGAGTTGATGCCTGCAAGTCCTTCAGATGTGAGAAAATAGTTTAATGGAGGGATTGAGAGCTGGCAATATGGATGATGCAGGTGTAAATTATTGAGAAGAAACATGTCATGTTATCCAACTCCCCATGTGGCGGATGATGATCCATGGAATAGTTTTGACCAAGTTCTTCTACTGTACAAGTCCTGCTAAGAATTGATTTTTGATACCTGCAAGACAGAAGGGTCTGAACATGATGAGAATCTGCTTCACTTGAAAAGGTCTAAACTTTCTTTGTTACTTTCTTGGAGCTCAAGCAAAGTGTGGACTTTACAGTATTTGCTGCTGCTGCAGTTATATATATCTGGCTGATGACTAGGATGGCTTGCATCTGGCTGGCCAAAATCATCCATTGTCTGGTAGCAATTCATGATCTTGACTGGTAATTACAGGCTCCAATTTCTGACATTAGAGAGAGAAAGTTGATGACGTGGAGAGGATTCTAGAGAGGGAAAGTAGTAAGCCAAAGCAGACATCTTTCATCTGAAAGTTTGCCTCTCCAAACAAAAATCTATTTCCTGAAGAAATCTAGGATACCCTTTTTGAGTCAATATAACACAGTTCCTGATCTTCACAACATAACTCTAATTGGAATTTATTGAAATGCTCCAGAAACAGGAATACTCAGAGCATTGATGATGGAGATATGTTGTTGAATCCTACAGCAGTTGTGCTGCCTTTGGGCTAAGCAAAAATGCTGCAGACGGCTTATTTCCTGATTGAGAGGAGTTCGAAGCTCGGCAGAGGGTCTGTTCCCCTTGGGAGGTTAGCATTTCTGGTGAAAGAAGAGGATTTGGACTGATCAATGGCAGACGGTGGTCTCTGAGACGATGAGAATCGGTCGCTGAGGCTGATAGACTGTATTCGACTTGGTGGGTTGCTAGGCTCACAGGGGGAACCGGGCTTGTGTATAATTGGTCTTTTGGAGGTTTGTTGTCGAGTTGATGAGCGTGCTCTTTCTGTATCGGGTTGCTGCAAGTTCAGGGATTACGTGAGATTAAGATTATTTCTGGAAAAATGATGACAAGTTGACACAGGCGACAAGACAAACTAAAAATAAATAGCATTAACAGGGACTTGCATGCATCACACACGAAAAATCAGTAAATATTATTACCGTGTCCTTTGATGAAGGTATTTCTTGTAGAGCCTTATGCTTTGCATTATCATGTCTTGAGCTGTCGCCTTGCAGACCAGATCGTGAAGTATTTCTTCTGGCATAGGCATCACTTGCGCCTGGATATCTCTCATGTTCTTGCCTGACTGCTCGAAGCAAGAAGAAAATATATGCCGTGAATCACACTGAGCCAGAATGAGTTTCAAAGACTGATGGACTAGGCACTCAGACTCGAATCCAATTATCCCAGACCTTAACAAATCATGAATCAACTCAGACCTAACAGGCATTACTTCAAGGAAAGATTCTACGTGGAACACTAAAAGTACAATTCGGGATACAGATAGTTAGCAAACACATGAAATCCCCTTTTTTTCCGTAAATTTCTACAGCTATCACTTATTAGTGTGAGTAAATCGATACCTGGACTCCTCTCGCCAGATGGTACAGGGCCTCCAGTAACTGCGTTACTGCTCATATTCTATATGAAGTAATAAATATAGAATTTATATACCATTATTGGTTTCTTTTATGCTCAAACCGGGAAAAAAATAATGACAGCACTTACTTTTATTCTGGAGGTACTACCATATTTTAAAACTGTCCAGTCAAATATATAGTCAAACTGATAACCTGCGTAACGATATGCCAAAATATAAGTGCCAACTACTGCCGATTGCTGAAATCGTATGAAAGTATTTATTTTGCTAGAGTCTTTTTGACAGCATGTCCAGATTCACTCTTGACATACATGTGAAAATAGACGCATTCATATATACCTTCGCGAATGAAGTAGTCCCTGAACAGCCTCTTCAGATACGAATAGTCTGGTTTGTCTTCGAAGCGTAGGGAACGACAGTAATGGAAGTATAGAACAAACTCTGATGGAAAAGATTTGCACAGAACCTGCGGAAAGTGAGTTGCATTACAAATAAAGAGAACAAATCAATACGGCTTTCACTAGATGTGTGTGTTCTTTCAACTTGAATTGACTCGGGTAATAATTTCAATCAAGTTAATTTTTGGTCTTGGTGTCTCGCAAATAATGCCTTTTTTGGTATCATTCAATTATCAGTGACTTATGATATCCCAACATCTATTTAAGATCTACAGCCTGAAAATTAACATGTATAGTACCTCAATAGGAGTTGATAACTTTTTCTCGCTGATTCTATCATACTTTTGCTTTTTGGTGCCAGCTCTTAATCCTTGCCAAGGAAGGCTGATCCAAACAAAAGTCAACAGATGATTAGATATACTCGCAACAGTCGTTAGATAAATGGAATATAGAAACTGTAAGGCGGACTTTAACTTCATCGCACCAGCCCCTGAGGAAGTACATAAGCACATATCCGAGGGACTCCAGATCATCCCTCCTGCTTTGTTCTGTCAGTAACACCATACATAATATAATATTATCCCAAGCAAATTTTCTTTAGAACTGTTTCTAACCAAGCTCAACCGTGATGACTTGGTAAGAAGTTGAGTTCTATAATTTTGATTACCAATTCCAAGGTGAGTGTTGACACTTGCGTAGCGAGCTGTTCCAGTGAGGTTCTTGTTCTCCCTGTCATAAGAAACAGTGATTTGATTACATATTACAGCTAATAGACAATGCAAAGCAAACCACAAAGGAGGGCTAAAAACATAACATAATGACCTGTAAGGTATGTGCTTATGGGTCTGCAGGTCTCTGAACTTTTTGTTGAGTCCATAGTCAATGATATAGACCTAGTCAATAAGCGTGTAAGGTACTGTGCATTACGAAAATCATCCAGGTAGCACGTAAATACATGACCACGATGACCTACATGTGACAGGGGTGAGGGTAATACCTGATTTGCTTTGCGACCCAAACCCATCAAGAAATTGTCTGGCTTAATATCGCGATGAAGAAAACCTTTTGAATGCATGTATTCAACTCTGTTGATCTGAGTAAACAAAAATTTAATACCGTAACCTCCGGTACTCGCGGGAAATGATAATTGGACTTGAACCGTATCAAATGCTATTCACTTACAAGTTGATCTGCAAGCATCAATACAGTTTTCATTGTGAACTTCCTACTGCAGTAATTAAAGAGATCTTCCAAGCTTGGCCCGAGGAGGTCAATGACCATGACGTTGTAATCGGCCTCCACTCCAAACCATTTAATGTGTGGAATTCCAACTTCACAAACAAAAGAAAAATCAAATCACGAAAAGCCTCCACTACAAGCATGCCAATAACTTGGGGAAAAAATAACTCACTTCCTCCCTGAAGAAGCATGTACACTTTCGACTCATAGTGAAGCTGGGGGTGCTTCGTTTTAACAGATTCCTGGAACAACAGGTAAGAAAACATTGTTGAATGATACCATAACCAATATCGTTACGATATTTAAATATGAATCACTGATAAAGAAGTTTCTAAAATAGCCACAAACTCGTAAAGGCATCACATACCAGCTTCACAGCTACTTCCTCCCCAGTTTGCATATTTACACCTACACAAATAAAGTGAACTTGTTTACCAAATGTCAACAACAAAACCTACAGCAACGGACACACATATCTCCTCCTTTTCCACAATCCAGTAAAGGAAATTGTGAAATTCTGAGAGATACTCATTATACCTAAATGCAGCTCCCCAAATGACCCACTTCCGATCTTCCTCCCAAGCTTAAACTTTCCACCAACAATTCGATCCATCTCCAATCCTTATCTACTTCTCAGCCAATTCACACAAAATTTAAGCTGATCTGACCTAGATCAAATCAAAGCCCCAGCCTCCACTTATCCCTCCAAAATTTCCCCAAGTCAACCAATCAAAGACCACAATACTGAAAATTGCAACCAGAATCTCCCAATAAATAATTCAGAAGAATACCAGCACATTTACACAAACGAAAAGATATATTAAAAAAGAAAGATGCAAAGCAAGGCAGCAATGAATTATTCCAAGCTACATCTTCAGAGAGCACAAGCTCGAAACTTTAAGGACACCCACCACCAATCACAAACTCAGACTCCCAATTACGCATAGGCATTTGATCAAAAACTCTACAGTAAACCGAATTCAACCAAATGAAGACGTGGGTCTATGAAAAAGATTCGAGCTTTTGGTTGAAGCGCCCCGGCTCCGAGCAGAATCGGATTACTAGAGCTAGGGGATTTCTATGGAGGATAGCGGAAAATGATGATGGAGTGGAGGCTGTGGGGACGATGGTGTTTCTCGTTTGGCGAGAACGAGGGGCTTAGCGATAGAATCTGGCGATTGACTTGAGAAGGCGATGAAGAGATTGAAAAGCAAAGTAGCCAAATAAGACCGTGTTTGGATAGTTAAATATGATTGATAGCATAATTTACGAAACATGTTTTAGACTCTTGATTTATCTTTCACTTAATCTATACCAGAATAACAACAAACAATCCAAAACAAATATTTAGGTAAAATCAAGAGATTACCCAAGGAGTAACGTGGAAATGTCTCAAATACAGTAGTTCTATCAGTGTCATTATGCTGTATAATTGGATTAGCTTCTAACCAACCCACACAAAGAAACACACCAAAAACGCCCTAACACACCAACACCGGTTTCAACGGGCTAAAGTGTGAAAACGTAGAGAATCAAGGTCTACTCTTATTATACATCTAGGTCTATTAAAAAAGAACCAGTAACCTTTTAATCTTTGATTTGGCTACAAAATCGATTTTTACAGTATTATGTTGTGCTTGGTACAAAGTTACTTTGGATTACAAGCTGTGAGTCTTGAGTTTCATACAGAATCGAGTCATCACAGAAAGTAGTATATGATTAGCCCCGGTGTTTCACATATCGGGGGAAGTAGCCTATTAAGCTATTCATAGAACACAATATTTGTATTTATACATAAATTAAAAGTACAAGGAACTTACAAACACTTTGATGTGTCTTCAAGCTTTATTCAACTCTAAGATTTCCAAGATTTTTACAAAAGAGAGATTTCAAAGAGAGAGACGGTAGGGAATTGGCGGATCCTTCCCACACACACTAGATCCCAATAAATAGACTATTAACTTGGGACCAGGCTAGGACTAGATTCGACACCTACTATAAGGGCAATATTATTGCCTACTGAAATATACTTGGACTAGACTTGACACGTACTATGGGGGCAATATCATTACCTGCTAGGGTCCAAGCTACAGAAAGATTCTTTTTTCTTTTTCCACATGGTGGACTTCCCACTACCTTTGACTTTTTAAAGAGATGGACACGAAGAGATGCCTTTTTTATAATCACATGGCTTTGGCTTTCTTGTTGCAAGATAGGAATATGTCCCTTTCTTGATGTCTTAGTCAAAATACTTGTCCATAATGGTGTTTCGAATATCTTCAAACAATGACTCGATATCTTCAAGTCTTGCAGGGTCTTGGGACAAATCTTGTCCTTGCCCTTGACTGGTGGCTGTCATGGATTCGTCGGTCTAGTTAGACCTGTTCTCATCAAGGTCAGAAATGTCCTTCTTGAGAAATTCAAGATAGGCATTAATAATTTCCTCTTTGGACAAGATTTGAGTCTTGTCCTTAATTTTGTTGTTAAGACTGTCACGGGCATTTGCCTTCAGCGCTTTCTAATTATTACAATATACCTCAATTTGATCATTGATTTGCACATGGTATCTTCTCCACAGGGTTCTTGGTTTCCGGATCAATCTTGATCATCTTATCCCAGAATTTCGACTTTAGACATGTAATAATGTCTTTAGTATAGTCAAATATTGGCGCCCATTTCTAAATCCAAGGAATTGAGAATTTCACAAAGAATAAGAGGGAGTATAATCCCTTGTAACAAGTTGTTTCGGAGTTCGACTCCTCTTCTCCGATTTTAGGAGAAATCTTCTTCCAACGGACATATTTGTCCTTGAACTCTTTAGGAAGAATATCTGCCTTAGTTCCGAAGAATTGCCACCACTTGACAAACCAGACGGGTATTTGTCTTAAATACTTCAAAACAAATTTTTATAAACCAAAATTTTTACATACCTCTGGTTCTCGTATAAGCATTATCAAAGGCATCCAAAGAGTCCTTGGTGGCTTATTTGGTCAGAAGCTGAATTTCTTCATCTTAAGGGAAGGGAATCCTCAATCATTGAGAGATAAGACTCTCTTGATAATAATTTTGCCGAAGTTATAAACTCCTGCTTGGCCGCTAGAAAAATGTTGGACTTCGCAGCCATTGTTGATGAGAATATTTTCATAATAGTTCCTGGATTTATACATCCTGGAAAGGAAGAAATCTTCCTCCAAATATTTTGACATAAGGATCCATGGCTCATCTAGCCATCTAGCATCCTTTTCTTCAAGGAGAATTATAATCTTCTGTTCATAACATAAGAGAAATCCAGTATTACTAGATTCACTTTCTTCATTGCCTGTTATTGAGACATAAGAGGGAGCAATTTGCTCGATAGGCGCTTGGCCTGAGCAAGAAGATGCTTTTCTGTTATTTTTATAAGCCAGGAATTCCTGTAATTACTTGTTATGGGACAAGTTAGCAGCTATTAGCTTTTGCTTGCCATGTTGAGCCAGAATATTTGGTTGTCATCTTCTACCTCTTCCTCCTCGAGAGGAAGAATATCTGCCTCCTTGTTGGATCGTCAGTAACGTTCCTTAGCAAGTAACAAAGTGTATTGTTCCTTGCCAGGTAAGATAACAGCGGAAGTAACAATGCAGAAAGTAAACAAACTTGCGCAGTAACTTAGAGTGGAAACTCCGGTACTTTAACTAGTACCTGAGAGGAAAACCACTACCTTCTAGCAAGCTAGAAGGATTTGGAAGTACTCTTGTATTAAGGTGTGTTTATCGGTTACACTTGAAATTGTACCTCTAGCAACCAGACATTCCAGTTAACTGTCAGCTAGAGAACCTTCCACAAGTTGGCCGCACCACAAGTAGCACTATCCTTCTGACACAGACTACAGCGCCGTCTTCAGTTCCCTCCGGAGTAACGAACTACTCCTTCTTCGTCTTCTCAGCGGTGCAGTCTTCCGAGCCTGAGCAATTACGCCTGTGGGTGTCAAGGATTTTCCAGTTCGTCAGCAGCCGCTCCGCAGCCTCTGCATCTTCTATTTATACTCTTGGAAAAACCCTAGATTTGCTTAACCGCAAATCCCTGATTTGTTGGATAACAAATCCTAGATTCACCTTCCAAAATTGGAATTTGAATCTTTTAGATTGTCAAGAATTATCCCATAATAATCTTGACAATCTTTGACCAAATCTTCTCTATCTTAGTCCTTATTTTGCTCCGAGAATCTAGCTTGAGATCGTGATCTCAGAGATTCATATTCGCCACCTGTTTTTGTGTTCTTGTGATGTTCATTCCAGGGATCGTTCCCTGCACACTCAAGTAAACTCATTAGTGGGGTGTTTGTCTCATCAAAAACCTGGAGTGGATATACTCCAACAGTTTCCCCCTTTTTGATGATGACAAACACCCTGAAACAATAACACATAGATCATTAGTCATGTCATCACCCAACTATTGTTCCCAAAAATATTTGTTCCCCCTGCTTATATCTATTGTTCCCCCTCAGACCAGTTCCCCCATTTGTTCCCCCTCAAAGAAGCATGGACATTTCAGTAGATATGATTCCCTCTTTCAGAACATGCGCAGTCTCTATAATCTTCCCCCTTTTGGCATCATCAAAACAGTCATAAGAAGATAAGCATGAATAATGGACGTATGGATATAGTGCAAAATAATCCGAAAGCAGCTACGGACTAAAGCAGACACAGGTAGAAAAATGAGCAATTCACAAAATACCAACAGAGAGCACACCCCCAAGTTCACGATGGAGAAAAGGAAGAACAAAATAAGTCAAAGAGAGTTGGGATAATGTGGCTGGGAATAAAGAGGATAATCAGCCGGATAACCGTTCAAGGGTCAGTTGGTTCATCAAGAATCGGAGGAGCGAGTGATGACTGCTGGATGATGGTATTGTTCCCCTACTCGGTTTCCATGGTCTCATTCGCTTCTGATTCTTAAAATTGCTTTTCTACAGCTGGTTGAGTATGAATTCACACGACCCTTCCTGTCTAACGGATTTCATCTAGGGAGCGATTGCAGGTTACCTCATCCGTGCGTTCCCTATTCCTCCCCCTTTTTTTTTTCATACAATAGTTGATATGCAAGGTGTTTCTTGATCATGCTGGGTAGGGGAGTGCATTTCCCTTCAGAGAAGCTTGCTATTTCCCTCTCTCTTTTTTTTTTTTTTTAAATTACCACCAAAGTCTCCCGTTCTGTTTCAAGGGTAGCCAGCCATCTGTTTTCCTTTGCTCTCGTAGATTACAAGATATACTCTTTCCTTGATTTCCTCGACTTTATTCCTTCTGTTCCAACCAGCCCTTTAGGATTATCCGTGATTTTTCGAAAGCTGATATGGTGCGGTGAGATTACCCGAGTGGTACGAGGTGGGCACCATATTAAACAAAGAAAACAGAGGGAGACATATAAGCTTAGAGTTACCTCATGAGGAACGATATCCAGAGATTTTATCAAAGGGGTCATAGGATCGTCTACTCATGAGTCGGCTAGGGTGGTCGTAGATTCCTTCCATCATTTGGGCTTGTAATGTGGGTGCAAAGCATCAGGAAGGATCTTTTGGGCCGAAGGAATAATTCTCTCTATCATGACAGGGAACAATACTCGGAAGGTAATTTGTTAGTGATCATACCTCGTCCTAGTCAGATTAAACCCGAGACACTTTTCGAAGAATTTTGCATACATCCACACATTTATATTATCAAGGTACCTAACCTTATGACAACCAGTTTCAACCAATTAAAGGACGACCATGAGATGACACACATTCAGTCCAAGGAAATCATACCTAGCTCGAGTCGCAGCTTTTCAAAGGGTTCCTTGTTGAGTGCCTTGGTGAATATGTCAGCAATTTGTTCCTTAGTCCCTTTTATCTTTGAGTGCCTTAGTGAATATGTTATCACACAATATGGGAACAGAAGCAAATGAAATACCATAATCACTTAGCTGTTGTTTGAGCCATAAGGAGTTGGGTGCAGTACGCGACGGCTGCAACGTATTCTGCCTCTGTGAAGGAGAGTGCTACTGGGTTTTGTCTTTTTCTCTCAGTTGTTCCTGATGTGGACTTTCGGTCTAATTTGTTCCCCCCACACTTTGTTCCTTTCAAACTGATGAGTTCCTCTTGCATGGCTTTTACCAAATCGGTGTCTTCCAGGGCTTCTTCTACGTTCCTGGGTTCAGTCAAGGACACAAAAGCAGAAAAGGCATGAGTATTGATTAATGAGACCTACGCTTGGGAAACCTGATTCATTGTCAGTCCTATTTGACGTGGAGCAGGAGCAGTCTTGTAGCCACACAGGTGGGGAACGATTTCTTTCCTCGCGACTAATGTCTGTAGTTGTTGGGTTCTCCTCTACTTCTGGTGTCTGTTCCGTCTGAGGTAACACATGTCGTTATTCTTCTGAATTTTCCTCCTGTGTTCCCCCTGAATTGTATGAAGGGTGGTCTTAGTTCTGGCTGCGAAGAAGTTGTGGCTTATGCCCCTGTTCCTAACACGAAGACTTCCCCTTTGCTTTTGTTTCCGAAGGTGATGGATTCTCCAGAGTGTTGTCGGAGGAATGCAAACCATTCTTTGTTTCCTGTCATGTGACCTTAGCAGGCGCTGTCGATATACCAGGAACAGTTTCTGCCTTCGACCTGCACAAAAGAGAAGGTTAGTTCTTACGAACCCAAATAAGGTTGGGTTGGTTAGTACTGTGATATGTGTAAAATTTTCTCTTTTTGATACGGATCCCTGAGTTTCCTGATTGCGGGGCATGCCTGTCCTTCACCTTTTCATCTAGGGTCCTTCGGAGGGAACACTCTCTTTTGTAGTGTCCTGCTTGACCGCAGTGCCAGCATATCCTATGACATTTGAGATCCACATATTTGCTTTGTCCTGCCCATATGGATTTGTTTGCTATTCTTGAGTGGAAATCTATGTGGAAGGACTTCTTGTTGTTGGTCTGTTTGAGCCACATGGCATATGCCTTTCCTCCGTTCCAGGGAACTGTACTATCGCTAGGGGGAGAGTTCCCTCCTTTTTGAGTGATATTTTGTTCCCTCCTGATCCGATTCTTTGTCTGATCTGGCTGTTCTGGCTTGCTGCGATTCTTTGAGGACACGTCATCATTTGTTCCTGAGTATCCTAATCCTGGTCTTGATACAAATCGTGTAGAGAAGTCCTTTCTCACTTCTTCAACCTTGGAGTTGGTGTGTTCCCTGAGCCATATCCTTTTCTTGTCTTCATCACTCGCTTGGAGTATCTCACTCTTTTTCCTCAGTTCAGTATTTTCTAATTTCAGGCTAGCAACTTCCTTTTCCAGGGATTGAATCTTTTCTTTCAGCTTATCTCCTATGTGATTGTATGACTGTCTTTCTTCTTCCAGCTTCATGGCTTTGGTGGACCATAACTCACTATTTTCTGATATACCCGATATGATCTCCTCTTGTTCCTCTATGGTTTCGCTAAGATCGACATTCTTTTGTGCTAGCTTTTTCACGATAGACATCAATTGAGAGTTAGTTTTACCAATCAAGTATGAAAGAGGGTCAGGGTTACTTACCTCATGAGCTGGAGTTTCGTCTGTCGCCATTATGCAAAATTCCTTTGAGTGTTCATCTTCTTCACTTTCCCCCTCACATTCTCCCCATGCAGCCATCATTACCTTACTATCTTTCTGAGCGGGTGGTTCTCCTGCCTTCTTGCTGAAACAGTCCTTAGCCCCGTGTCCTTTCTTCTGACAGTGGTAGCATATGAGGTCTCTGTTCGATCGCTTACCCTTGAAGGAACAAAGGTTTGCGTTCCCTGCCATTTTTAGAGCTCTGGTTAGTAAGGCCATAGTCTCATCCTCATGTTCTTCCTTGTCATCTGTTTGGGCAAGCTCAAAGGCTTTCTCAATTTTCATCTCTATGGATTGGCCTTTTTCGGGTTCCCTCCTTGCAACCTTACGCTGTTGTATTCCGTCATTGCTTTGAAGTCGTGCTACGAGTTCTTCAAGTGTAATTTCTTTGATATCTTTCTGAGCTTGGAGAGCTAGTGTTACTGCGTCCCATTTTGAGTTTAAGGCTTGAAGGAAGTGGTGAGTGATCTTCCACTCTGGGATCTCCTCACCTAGGAACTCCATTTGTCCAATGTACCCCTGAAATCGTGAATGAAAGTCAGCAAGTGATTCATTTATACCTTGGATAGCGTTGTCGTAGTCCCTCATGGCAGCGAGGATGCGATTCCTTTTGACATCTTCATTTCCTGAATATAATCGTTTGAGTGCGTCCCATATTTCTTTGGCTGTTTTGTACCGAAGCATTTTCTTCAGATCTCCTGGTCCCAATGCCATGTGGAGCACCTTCTTGGCTCTGCTATTCTTTTCAAGTATCTTGTAGTCAGCATCAGTATATTGTTCCCTGTCCTTAACCTTGGTTGAATCTGTTTTGTCCATTATAGGTAACGGTCCCTTCTCTATAATTCTCCAAAGTTGTCCATCCAGGGAACATGTGTGAGCTTCGAACTGTTCCGCCCACCAGTCATACTCTCCCGATTTCAGTGTGGGTGGTTTCCAGAAGGAGTCAATCTGAGTCGTCATTCTTCCTGCAATGCTAGTTCAAAAATCTAGAGACGAGGCTCTGATACCAATTGTTGGATCGTCAGTAACGTTCCTTAGCAAGTAACAAAGTGTATTGTTCCTTGCCAGGTAAGATAACAGCGGAAGTAACAATGCAGAAAGTAAACAAACTTGCGCAGTAACTTAGAGTGGAAACTCCAGTACTTTAACTAGTACCTGAGAGGAAAACCACTACCTTCTAGCAAGCTAGAAGGATTTGGAAGTACTCTTGTATTAAGGTGTGTTTATCGGTTACACTTGAAATTGTACCTCTAGCAACCAGACATTCCAGTTAACTGTCAGCTAGAGAACCTTCCACAAGTTGGCCGCACCACAAGTAGCACTATCCTTCTGACACAGACTACAGCGCCGTCTTCAGTTCCCTCCGGAGTAACGAACTACTCCTTCTTCGTCTTCTCAGCGGTGCAGTCTTCCGAGCCTGAGCAATTACGCCTGTGGGTGTCAAGGATTTTCCAGTTCGTCAGCAGCCGCTCCGCAGCCTCTGCATCTTCTATTTATACTCTTGGAAAAACCCTAGATTTGCTTAACCGCAAATCCCTGATTTGTTGGATAACAAATCCTAGATTCACCTTCCAAAATTGGAATTTGAATCTTTTAGATTGTCAAGAATTATCCCATAATAATCTTGACAATCTTTCACCAAATCTTCTCTATCTTAGTCCTTATTTTGCTCCGAGAATCTAGCTTGAGATCGTGATCTCAGAGATTCATATTCGCCACCTGTTTTTGTGTTCTTGTGATGTTCATTCCAGGGATCGTTCCCTGCACACTCAAGTAAACTCATTAGTGGGGTGTTTGTCTCATCAAAAACCTGGAGTGGATATACTCCAACACTCCTCCTCTATAAGAAGAGGGAAAATATTCCTGTCAGGACATTCCTGGAGAAGAATCAAATAGACATATTAGGAATCAACATTGAATGTACTCTCTAGCAAGAAAATCAGGAAGACAATTATCTTCTCTTTTCTTGTATATAATTCAAAGGGGCTAAATGAGTCTGCCAGCGAGCAAACATCATGTTTAAAAAATCCTTTTGGAACCTAAATTTTGCTGCCCTGCAATCTGTCTTAATTATAAACTTTTGATTGATACACCTCTTTCCTGCTCAATATGTTTATTAACATAGAAGGCCGTGTAGGACCATGGTGACTTAGAAGGACTAATGAGTTTTTTACTGATTAAGGTATCAATCTCCATTTTACAAATATCAAGATTTATTCATTTGACATGGCCTTGCATTGGTTGGAATTTTATCTTCACTTAAGTGTTCTTCATATGGGAGAGAAACAATATGTTTGTTTCTTTCCCAGAAGGCATTAGGGAGTTCGTTGCAAACTTCTGCAACAAATTCATTAGTCAGGAGTTTAATCTTATCTTTTAATTTGGATTTTTAAGCCTATCTTCTATGGTTAAAATACTTGACTTATGTTTAAGGAAGTTAAGTTGATTTTCTTTAACCATGATTGAGTTATAAAGCTTATGCAGAGCCTTAGTAAGAGGTTTTGCTCTGAATTTTAGGTAAATATCCTTTCCATCAAAGGTTCCTATAATTTCTTCGGATCTTTATTTTTGCTCTAATTGATCAATTATTTTTGTACCATAGGGTCTTTAATGGCTTTTCAGAGTTCAAGGGTACTTTTATTATCTAAAACATTAACCTTGAAGTCTTGAAATTGTGTTTGAATTATAAAGTTGTTCTTCCTCAAAATCACTATCTTGGTTTTGTCGTGGACAAAATTACCCTAGGATACAGGGTTCACAAACCGATTCTGAATATGAGGAGAGATTTTCATTTATGAGAATTCTCGGTTCCTCACTCATAGAGGATTCTTCTGAGATATCTGAATCTAATTCTGAATTGTCTGAGTTAAAAAGGATTTTAGAAAGAATTTCCTTCATTTTCTCATCTTCATTAAGATGTTAGTCTTCTTTTTTACCCAACATGTTCGGGCAAAGTGGCCTATTTTGCCACATTTTTTGCAAACAATGAATTTATTTTTGTCCCACTTTTTATTTTCTCTTGCATATTTGCATTGTTTCTTATCCTATATTTTCTTTGTAGAATATTTTCTTTACTTTTTCTTATAGTCTGATTTATGATCAGGTTTGTTCCGGCTGGGCGGCCTCCTTTATGATGGTTTATGATTTATTCTTTTTCTTGTAGAATATTTATGATGGTTTATCAATAGCAAATTGGTCACAAATATGTCCCAATTGTTGTTTTTATATTAGATTTTGCCTTTTCATTTGCTGGTTTAATTTGATTTCATTACTAAGGGTAATTCCTTCTCGAGTACAGACTCCAATAAGTTTGCCATAAGTATAAGTTTGATAAGGAATATGGTCTGTATTTTGTCTAAGGATTCCCCTTATTCTTTCAGCAAATAAGCTGGGTAACCCGTCAATAAATTTGACTTCCAGTGGGTGCTATTACATTTCGGAAGTTCCATAACTCTACTAAGGAAGGTATCGTTATACCATCTAAAGTCTGTTAGTGTTTTACACCTCAAGTTTTGTAACAATGTTCTAACATTTTCACTATTTTTGGTATGTTTACCCGTAAAGTGTTCAATGATGTTAATGAATAGGGTGTAGACAATGTCTTCCCTAATTTCATCAATTTCTCGTTTAATAGTATTAAGGATGCTTAATTTGTCTTCTTGAGACAAGTATATATCTCACCATCCTTTAAGTTGGCCTGTGAATCCTGATATTATCATATTAGCTATGCTCTTATCAGTATTACCATTGTTTTTACAAATTGTCTAATACATCAACATTCTATGAATAGTGTTGTGAATCTGCTGATGAGCAAAACCATCTATGTTCCTTTCATAAATGTGACTACCACTATAACTATTTGAAATGATATCATTTGATTCCGCTATAAGAACATCAACAGGAGTTGGTCTAGGGTAATAATATATACTGGTTATAGGCTTATCTGCCCATTTATAGATTTTATTAATTTGGTTTTCATAAACTTGTTTATGATAGGTTCATTTACAAGCTCTTCTCTAAGCTCATTTCTAACGTACTAAGTTTAAGATTCTTAAACTATTCAGTAAGAAAGTCTTCTAGTTCTCTAATGAGCCTTAGTTTGAATCCTGTTATCTCAGGTGGATGTTGGATGCTAAGAGTTGTGATAGGAGTGGCAGAAAACTAGGTTTTTAGATACAAGACTTTCTTCATGTTTTTCTATACGGGTATTATAAATTTGGTCATTTCTATTTTGTAATGACAAAATATGTTCTCCAATGACATTCCAATATAGGTTAGAATAATTATTTTGTTTGATAAGCTTATTAATTTGTTCGCAGGTGACATTAATGTCTCATTTTCAAGAAGTCTTAAGAAAGCAAGGAAATTATGAATCTTATCATTTTTTCAATTTGGAAAGCTTGTTGAGGAGGGAAGATCTGGGAGATGATTCTTCCTGTAGAAAGCTTATAATTCCTTTCTAGAATTGAAAAATATTGTTCCACATATGTGGTAATAACCAGGGAACGAATAACATCAATTTATTATTCTGAACACAATTCTTATGAAATTATGTGCTGATTTTCCTAAGTTCAGCTTGGGTAAAACTATCATATAACCAGGTTCTAAATGGTTTCCATCGTTTTGTTTCAAATTCTATCATGATAATTTTTCTACCCTAGGATCCATGACTGAAGTCGATGGATGGAATACACATAAATTAAATAGAAAAATTCAGTTCTGACTTGGTTAATTCCGGCCGTAAAGTGTTACTCTTATGACTGTTTTATCCTTTGACAATATTATTTTGATCAATTATTAACCGACCAAATTTTCTTGGTTTTCTTATTTGAGAGGTAAATGCCCTAGAAGGATCTAAAGGTTGTTCGACTTTATAATCAAAAGGAGAGATATAAGAGTGACATTTTATGTGTCTAGGAGCAGAGGGAATAGAAAAACTTTGCATATTTAAGTTATCAAATTGAAGGTTAATAGTTCCTTCTGGAGTTTGGACAATATTAACTAAATCATTACGTGGAATAGGCTGACGTGGAACTGCTTGTTCCAAAGTCCAGCTCGTAGGGAACTCTATTTCTTCCCACTTAATCTTTCTTCTGGTAGTGATATTAGACTTGTTAAAGTTGGTTTCAATGATTGTAATTTCATTGACTTGTTTATCAACTATTCTGCACATGGGATTCAGGGTGTATAAATGTTTATAGTGAATCCTTAAACATTTAATGTTAAATCTAGAATGTTGATATCTGTCAAATAAAGCTATAAGTTGGGGTATACATCAAAGTATATCGGGCCATGAGCCAAACTAGTTTGGATGATTCTCATGAGAAATTTTTTCCACCTTAAATTTCTTCTATCTCTAAGAGCCGCTATAAAGCTCCCTGGTAATCCTTCTAAGATTAAGGGTTTGAAAGCAATCTGGACAAGTTCAATATGAATAAACTTGTGAGTACTCTTGTAGGTTAAAATATCAGTTTCATCTAATAGTTTGACTGTTTGTTCGCTTGAGTTGAGAGGAACTGTTTCCTCTGTAGTTTTGACTATTTCTTTTAAACCGATTTTTTCAAAAGTCCCTAATTTATAAATTAGACTTGGTTCAACTTTTGGAATCGTCCACTTATTAAGTCCATCAAGGTTCTTAGGAATATCATATTATTCCTTAATGTTTTTTTTAACAGTATGTCTTTTAAGGTTTTTAGGAATCGTTCACTTATTAATTGTTTCCAACTTTTTAGGAATATCGTCCACTCTATAGCGGCTCTTAGAGATGGAAAAAAATTTAAGTTGGAAACAATCCCTCATGAGAATCATCCAAACTAGTTTGTCTCATGGCCCGGTATCCTTTGATGTATATCCCAACTTATAGCTTTCTTTGACAGATATCAACATTCTAAATTCGTTAACATTAAATGTTAAAACTCAAAATTATAATTATAAATTCGGAACAGAAGCTATAGCAATATATTACAGGATTTACACCCTGAGGTTTAGAGATACCTTGGAAATTTATTTTCACCTTTTGAGTAGCATTAAAGTACTATAGTACCATTCTTATTGGAAATTTACCTCTCAGAAAAGTGGGAGTTGGCGTATTCACTTAGGTATCTAGGCGTGTCCATCAAGTCCTTCGGGCTCAAAAGTCCGGGGCCGGCCCTAGTCCGGTCCGGGCCTAAGAGTCGGCTCGACAGATTTAGCCCATTATGCAAAAGGCCGGGCTAGAGTCCATCAAATTAAGCCCGGCCCGAATAAAGCCTTTCGGGCTTGGCCCGGCCCGGCCCTTTAATATAAACAAAATAAATTTAAAGTTAAGAAATTATAACACCTAACTTTGTGTTAGTTGCTTATCTGTAATTTTAATATGCTTGCTGCTTATTTCCTTATGAGTTATTTTCATTGTTTAGGTACATTAATGAATCTGAACCCTCTGATTATCGGTATGATTAGCATAGAATCTGACCTTTATTTAGCGCTTCTTGTGATTGATGTATAATGCTTTTTATGGTTCTATTTACAGAACTAAGTGTAATGCACTATTTTGAGATAATGCAACTAATAATTAAATTTTAGTATTATGTTTGAGAGCCTTCAAGTCCGACTAATTTCGGGCCGGGCCTGCAAAGCCCCGCCCAAACCCGTAAATTTAGGGCCTCGGGCGGGCCTAGGGCCTTTTAATTTCAATTAGGGCTTAGCCCGGCCCGGCCCATTGGACAGGCCTAAGGTATTCACTTTCCATCAAAGATTCCCCTTTGTTATCCACTTTTGGAATCATCCTAGGCTGTGATTTATTTTTAAACACCTACATAAATTAAAACCTAACTTATATTGGTTCCATTGAAATCGTATATGATATAAGCCATTTGATGCAAATGGCATGTATCATAATCAACTTGATATAAGATTCTTATATCAAATTTTATTCAACCACGGTAGTAAGATTATTCAATCACAGCCACAATCAAGCTAAAGACTTACAGAAAATCAATATCAATTAAACATAAATCACCATTGAAGAACTGACACTATTACAGACAGATTTTGTGGATCTATATTGGTCCAAGCTTATATATATATATCATCTACTACTGTATACCATGACATCAATAAATAAGAATTCAACATGGTATCAGACTAGGTGTTCCTCCCTGTTAAGTCATTCTTTTATTTTATTTCCCAGCTCTCCACCATTTTGTCTTTCTTCCGCTATCTCCAATCTCTTGCCCATGGCCTCATCCAAGTCCAACTCCATTGTCCCCTCTACTCAAACTACTGCTCAATTTACCAAGCTCACCGAAATAAATTATCTTACTTGGCTTCGCTTAAATAAGCGATATCTCCACGGAAAACAATTATGGGGATACATCTCCGGCTCCATTCCTGGACCTAAGCCTACTATTATTGTTGCTGCCACAGAAACTACCCCGACAAAAGAAATACCTAATCCTGATTATGACGAATGGCTCACCATCGATCAATAAAACGTCAGTCTTCTCGCCACCTCTATCACAGACAGTGTCCAACTCACCATTGGTTTTGATACATCTAAAGCCATTTGATACCGTCTCTCGAGTCAATTCTCCCAACAATCTACAGAAGTGCAGCCAACTTGAAACGTCAACTAATAGAGTTGCAAAAGGGTTCAAAAACTGTGGAAGAATATATCCGTCACGCAAAATCAATTGCCGATGCACTCTCACTATTGACAAGCTACTTCCAGAAGAAAATTTAGTCCTGTCTACCCTTCATGGCCTCAGATTTGATTATCTAATGCTTCGGACATCCTTGACTCAAGAAGCATCCCTTCCCACTTTCCCCGATCTACGTGCCCGCATCTTAGCATTTGATGCCCAACAATCTGAACCAATTTCCTTTTCACCTGTGGTTGCCGCACTACTCACTCAGAGTCACGACTCTGATCGCCGTGATTCACATTTCCGTGAACTTGCTCGTAATGTTCCTAATTAGTGAAATTAGCGCGGCCGACATTAGAACAACTTTCGCCCTCCGTATTGTGCCCAGCAACACTTATATTCTCCATGGGCTAGTACGGTTTCTTGGGACCATGGCTTGCTCGGCCCATTGACAATGCGTATTTTAACCCTTTATAGTCGTCAATTTATGTTTTAGGGGTCAATTTGCAGTCAAACACAATTTATAAACCTTGGTAAGTCAAGGGTAGATCCAAAGAGCAAATACGCGTGTATACTATGCAAGATAGTGCCTTCGTTTAATTATTCTAATAATGAAAAACTTATAATAACCTAACTGAGTAATTTTGACTCAAGAACAAGATTATGAAAATAAAATTAATATTCCGGAATCAAACTTCACACATGCCTAACACACAAATCATGCAATAATTCTAACAATCCAATCATACTATGGAGTTATGGAAATAAACCTAATAACATCAGGCAAGCCGCCCAGTCACGGATCATTACCTGAATTAATCTACACTAATGAAGGTCGCCTAATCACGGATTGTCAACGGTTTCAATTCAGTAAGCCTAAGTTTTTCAGACAAAAGATGTCATCTTTCCTATCAATTCATGTACTAATAATATAGCTACCATGTTTCGATATCAACTCTACTCAATACGGTTAATTACCTCAGGCCCAATCATCTTTTTGTTGTTTAACCTAATTTCGTTCGAGCAAGAAAACATCTCATTCAATGTCAGACATGCAGGAACGATAAATTAAGAACAGTAAATTAAAGAACTCCATTAACATAATCGAAAGGTTTTATTAACATCGCATTAATTGTTTGAGTACAAGCATGAGATCCGTAGGATCCCAGAACGAGATGACTACTCACTAATCATGGTGATAAAATCAGAATACATGTATAAAAGAGAATTAAAGAAAAAAAAAGGAAAGTAAAGAAGAATCCTTCACTACGAAGCCGAGTCTTCGATCTTTAATCTTCTTGAAGTCTTCAGCCGTCTTTCCTCTCTTCAAAAATTAGGTCTAATCTTGCTCAGGTTTAGAATTCTTTTTCTTGGGTTTTAGGTCAATATTTATACTAAAATCAATTGTACCAATTTTAGAAATCAATTCCGGACCAATTAGGTGTCAAACCGGAGATTCTGACACCAAACTGCCGGTTTAATTATGGAACCGCCGGTTCTCCAATGAATTTTTGCCTTCGGGGTCGGTTTAAAACCAAACCGCCTGTTCAACATGTGAAACCGCGGTTCTGCCTTGAACCGCTGGTTCAAATATGAACCGGGCTACTGTTCAGTCAGCATTGGTTCTGACTTTGCTCGCGTTTTTGACCTTCTAAACATTCGAATTTTGTCTTGGTGTAAACTAAAGAGTTGTATCCTTTAAGTTATCTTTCCAACAAGATATAGCACGCCTCAATCGGATAAGTATCATGTGCTCGGCAAGCCTTTGATGACGAATAGGTCAATCTGCCCAGATTTGGTTTGTGTTCGTCCGAATCTTTGTGTTTTATATTGCTCCAAACGGACTATAAAGCCTCAATTTAATATAAATTGACTGAAATGAGAGTATATTGGTGAAAACACAATGAAAAGTTTGGGAGGAGCGAAATTCATCATCGAATGAAGTGAATAATCGGTAAGAAATCAACCGATCAAAACACTCCACACTTAGATTTAGTTCGTCCCGAAAAAATATAAAATGTACAATGAGTAGCAGAGAAACTTAGTGCAAGTACCAAACCCCTAGGCTACCCTAGTGGACGAGTTATAGTATCGTGAAGGTTTTCAGAAGAGGGAATACCTACAAATCCCTAATGCAGGTATTCTATATGAATGCATGAAATGAGTGCTCAAAAGTGATAGCATTATTGCATCAATCTCGAACTTATGCGTTAAACCAACATCCAAGTCAATCTATCTTCAAATGAATTTTCATACCTTCATAGTTCAAACAAGATGTTGCACTCAAACAAGTCGGTATCGAAACCATCAAATGTCTTAACATCTTTTTCAAGCTATGCATCCGAAATATGAATCCAGGTTACACAAAACATGCCCGTCATTCGCCTATGCTATCCAGGGATAGTCCACTGGCTCTAGGCGCAAAGCTCATTCTCAAGTCTAATTGTTCGGACCTTATAACCCATAAGAGAATAGGAGATTGGCTTGGCATTTTATAAAAAATTGAATAAGCAAGTCAGTATGCAAGCACAAGGGTGGTTCCTTAACTCATCTTATATGACTTCCGATACATGATGCAATCACACACAATAAACAAGTGGTATAATACACAATGGCAAGCTTAAGATGAAGTATCTAATGGCCTTCGGCCTTATTATGCTTAAGGAGGAACTTTTCTTCCATTCATTTGCATTTTATTTCTCCTGTTTTTTCATAAATATTTTTTTGTTGTGGACTATTTTTCGCCCTCTTTTAACTTTCTTTTTGCCCCTCTAGTTTGAGGGACTCCACACTTAAAGCTTGACTAAGTATAAAAAGTGAAGGCGGGTGTGTGTGAGTAACAACATACACGAGAATACATGATAAGAGAACTAAAGTCACCGGGAATCATAAACAATGCTTAAGTTTTCAAAAAGATTAATTTAAGATCTATGCCTACCATTATCAAAAAATTCAAAGCATGCTTTCAAAAGTGTGTAGGACACATAGTAGACAAAATATAGTAATAATACTAACTCGAAAGAATAAACACTCGTATGAACTATTTCAAGTTCTAAACACAAACTCAAATAGGATGAACAGATAACCGGCGTAGCTCATAAAATGTGAGAAAGTTAACAACAAGCCATAGATAATTTGAGCGTGCAAGTGTTCTTAAACTAACATGCCTATCAATCTAACTAAAATGGAGTACATGGAAATGACGGAGTGATTATGCACTCTCAAACTGTTAAGGTATGTGACATCATTGACAAACTCCTACAAGGTGCACAAGAGTCTGCTACATCAAGCATGTGAAGAAAGCAGTTGGTGCAAAGCGTTCCAGAGTGAACAAGCAGAGTGCACAAGGCGTTGCTACAACAACCTGTGTAGTAAAGAGGTGTAGCATCCTAAATAGCAGATTTTCGTGTCAAGAACAAGCTTTCTAAATGCATTTAGCAGATTCCATAATCGGCAACATGCCGATCAACTTGGAGCAGCCCAAAGATCGTACGGAGGGTTGCTGCCAACATGGCAACAAGTCGGTAGAGTATCGTGAATATTGAAAGCAAGATGATACAGCTGCCTGTGTGAAGACAACAGTTGGTGCAAAACCAGTCAGAGTGAACAAGCTCAGTGAACAAACAGTTGCTACAGCAGGAGCTGTAACAGGGAGCTGTAGCAGCAGTATTGGCGCAAAGAACAATCTGGCCAAATAGGAAGAGCTAAGCAACGGGAAGATTCCAGAGCATCTATCAGAATATTCTCAGTGAAGATTACGGTCTACAAGTCATCTTGAAGATATGGATCTTTTGAAAGGTGGGTATTCTACAAAGTAAGAGATAAGTTTTGGATTGTTTCCTAATGGGTTTAGGAAATTCCAGTAGCAACAAACAACTCAGCAAGCTCAAGGTAAAGATAAGATTTCTAACATTGATTTTAGGAAATCAAATCTCAACAATTGCAAGAATCTAGTAGAGCCTTTTGGAAGGCTTCCTAAATTTGGTATTGATGGAGCATGGAGTTCCATTTAAAGGAGGCTGGGCAGAGCAGAAAAGAATCCATCTATTCAACAATCGAAGAGCAGAGCAATATACCGAGACACATATTCAGAGTGCTAGAGCGGAGAGATTGATCACCACCGTGAGCAGAGCGTGAGTGCAGAAGCAGAAGCTGATCGAGACGTTCAGAGTCTGATCAGAGCTTGATCATAGAAACCAATTCAGAGCAGGACGGGCTTGTTGGTTGATCAACACAAGCCGCAAGGAAATTATCGAGTGGAGGAACTCGGACAATCTGCAGAAGGCCAGGTCTCGCTTGTGACAGACGGTGGAAGAGTGTGCGGCTCTCGTGGAAGAGTTCGATCGGCTCAGCGGAAAGCTTTGGAGCGACGCGGACAGTACCTGCACCAGCTAGTGGCTACAGCGGGTAGCAAACATAAGCTTACGTTGTACTAATTAGAATAGACTGAGTCTGTGGGATCAGTAGAATAGCTATTTTGAATTGGTTCAAGTGAGTAGGTGTGTGAGACACATGTCAGAGCGTGTTCTGATTGTGTGTGATTGACTAGCTTAGGTTGAGTAGCATAGGTTGCGTGGAGTCGAACCGTGTTGTACAACAGATCTTGAAACTAGTGAATTGAAAGACTGATGTTCAGTCTTTCCTAGAGGTAGGCAGTTGGCCGAACTGGATGAACAAATCGTTATTCTTTGTTTTATCTTGTTGCAAAAGATCCATCGGTATAAAATTATGTTATAACAACTGCTTGTATACAATCTACAACTCAGAAGCACTGCAAATTTCAGATATAAACATCATCGCCTAACTTTGGTCACAACATTTAATTACAGCCTTTTGCATTGTTTCAACCAAACTTATTGCTTCTATGATCAATTATCTTCGGGAATCGTATGTTGTAATCCCACTCCTCATTTTGAACAACGTCAAATCTCGCAAGTACAAGTGTCTCCAACGGTGTTGTTTGGTCGCTCAATTTTTTTACATGGGAAATAGAAAGACACAACTTTGGTCGATCAAATTCATTAGCAGCAAAAGAAGAAGGAGAACAACGGCGAAATCGCATCACACAACGCACGCATCGATCCCTAGTTAATCCGAGCTCAGCGAGATGTTACCGCGTTTTTCTTGCTGAATTAGGGCACGTTTTCTCGGTCGGTACATTCTGGAAGCTCTCAGGCCACAATCGGAACCGGATTCATGAACGATTTAGAAGGCTTGTTAACTTCCGATTATGGATACAAGCCACAAGGCAAAGCCGCGCCAATGGCTGCTGCCAGATCTTCGACGACTAATAGCGTTGGAACCCGATCGACAATGACGCCTAGTTACAGTAGTTTTATGGATGGCGATGATCCGATCTTTAATCCGAGTCGTGGTGGGATGATACGATTCGTATCGGGAATAAAAGTGAAAGAATGAGGAGATGAGATCAGAAAAAAAATTAGATTTGCATCGTTTAGCCATTTGAGTTTCAAAAATATGTTGCATGTAAAGATGATTTCACAAATGCTCTGTTTCTTATTCTTTCCGACCACAACATTGTCGGTTTGTTGAATTTCACAAACAGACTGACAATACTGATGCCAGGATCTTTAGAAAACAACCGAGGTGGCAAAAATCGAACACCTCGACTGCCATGTGTCACCCGGCAACGCTGTTGCCAGTTTGTTTAAGAACCCAACAGTAATGTTGCCTGTATCATCTGGTTTTTCTCCATCGCGAAATCAACATTACGGACGAATTTCTCCTCTCCCCTCGGCTGGCGAAATCAATCACCTAGTCCGTGCGAAATCAGTCCCCGAGTCTTCTCTCTTCAATCCGCATCCGCTCAACAGATCCGCATGTATGCTGGGTTAGTCGTGTGCGTTCGATTTAGGACTGTGTTAAATGCCGTGTAGTTAGATGATGTGTATGAATCATGGTGTATGAATCGCGGAACAATGGTTGAGACGAATGTATACGGATTGATGATGTTGATGACGCTTGGATGAGGAATTTCACTGTGCTGTGTTGAAGTTCATAATTTTTTGATGATGTTGATTAATTTTTTGATGTTGAAGTGAATTTTTTGATGTTGAAAATGAATTTTTTGATGTTGAATATGATGATATTTGGATTTTTTGTTATTGATGAATATGATGAGGAATTTTTTTGTTGATGATGATGAATTTTTGGATGATGAATATTGGCCGATGAATATTGGAGGATGACAATGATGATGAAGGTTGTGACGAATTTGATGAATATTAAGATGAATTTGATGAATATGATGTTAGTAATGGATATGCTACTGATGGTGAGTATGTTGCATTGGTGTGCGCTATTTTTGTTAATGCAGATGGATATAGAACACATTGTGGAGCCGGGTCCGATCGAGCCGTCCGTTTTAACCCAACAACGTATACACCGTTCAGGTGATGTATGAGTTGATCCTGTAAGTGCACATTTGATCAATTAATCATAATTTTTTTTCTATTTCATATGTGAGTTTTGGGGTGACATTTATTTTGTAAAAAACAGGCGGGTAAACACTTGAAGTTGGTCCATCGCAGGATGTGGGAAATGGACCTCCCGGATTGTGCCGTATGTTGCAAGAGCTGGGTTTTATCCATGGACCCAGCTGCAAAATATTGAGGTGGATCGCCCATTAATGACCGCACTTGTTGAGCGATGAAGACCGGAGACACATACCTTCCACATGAGGATGGGGGAGTGTACGGTCACCCTCCAGGATGTGGGTTACTGACAGGGTTACCCGTTGAAGGGGAAGTGGTAACTGGTATAGAGGAACATGATTGGAGAAGTTTTTCCATACGGTTGCTCGGAGCCCACCCAGAGTGCACACGGTCTCCTACAATGGCGAAGAGGAGATGGTTTATAGAGAACATGAAGGTGATACCCATTGACGCGTCGGAAGACTACCTGTAGAGGTATGCAAGGGCATACATTCTATGCATGCTAGGGTCATCTTTGATGCCTGATCTATCGGGAGATCGGATGTCCCTTCACTATCTCCCATTATTGGAAGAGTTGGATCAAACCAGAACATACAACTGGGCGAGTGGAGTGCTTGGAAACCTCTAGACAATTATGCAGTGCCGCGCGGGAGGGACATAAGCAAGTGGGCGGTTGCATTATACTGTTGCAATTGTGGAGCTGGGAGAGGATATCCGTGGGTCGTCCGAGAGGGTTCACTAGAGTTCTTGAACCGATGGATGCAGACATCCATCCATATTACCATGGGTCATGGTCATACCTGTAAGTTTTACATAGTTTTAATAATTCATTAACATATGTGTTGTTTGGACTCAATTTTAATCGTGTGCGTTCATTTGTCCCAGGAAATGGTATGGTCCGAAATCGTATATGGAGATTCCACATGGCTCACTTACATTCTATCGTGATCAGTTGGATCGACTTGGTCACGATGATTTTGTGTGGAGACCATATGATGAGGACATATTTCCTATGCTTAACCCGACTTGCACCGAAGGGCGTTTGAGCTGATGTTCAGAAGTACCTTTATTGTGTTTCAACATAGTTGAGTAGCACCATCCGTCTCGAGTGATGCGGCAATTTGGGTACAGACAGAGCATTCCCGATGCTCCACGTGCCTCTTCCGACCCTAAGCATCAATTGACCCGGAAAAGAAGAACGAATTAGTCAAGTCAGCTGCGGGAGTACTTCGACATGCGGAGAGGGAGAGAAGATAGGGTTGTCCAGGGAGATATGGCCTTGAACTTGATGAGCCCACACAGGAGTACCAGAGCTGGTATCAAACCACGACGCGTCGATTTATACAGCCTCAAGATGATGACGCATCAACTTACCGACCCACCGCTCCAATTGAACATTGCTTGGTATGTTTTCTTTATAACATTTCATTAACCTATGATATTAAATTTCATTAATATTGTTTGTTGTGCAGGTTCGAGTCCTCGTGCACATGGCACGTACATCCGCTGAAATTTTTATGAACACATCTTGACCACATGCGAGGACGGGGAGTCATAGCATCTTCCACACTATCGTAGAGGAACTAAATAGACTGGGTGAGATTGACAAACTAGGGGTGGACCCATCACTTGTCACACTTGACGAAGAGGAGGAAGGAGAGATTGATATTGGAGCCGATGAAGCCAGACCCAGTTGTCCTCCACAGGCTAATACTACAGATGAACGTCCAATTCGTTTGAAAAAATCGACACAGAGATTCTCACCTAGTTGGTTCGGTCGGCGATGCAGAGGTTGAGTGTGTACAATATAATTGTATTTTTATGTACATCCCTAAAATCCAAATGCATTTCATTTCATCACAACTGCTTATAAAACATATGAATTATGGGTTTGGTCTATTCGGGCATGATCTTTTGTTATGACCTGTTAAGTGGCATACTCCACATTTACAAGGGCATGAGTTACTCCTTGGCTACTTGATGCACCAAGATCCATTTGGTTATGTCGGCATAGTGATGGATTCCGTCCGACCATGCCCCGCTTGAATGCTTGATAAGATACATGCTCTGATTTGCTGAACGGTCTCCATCGTTTTTCATCAGAAATGACGTTAAATGTGTAATTCCACGTTGCAAAGTAAGCCTCCAAGGTATAGTCTAGTGTCAATCTCAACCGTTCACTAATCACGTCGCCAATTTCCATGGCAATGAAATGTCTCGTGAAGTGTACATTCTCCTTTGTAATAAAATCGGTGTTGCAAATATGATCGCCTCGATACTTGGTTACTTCCCAGTACTTACGATTTTTTTTCTTCATGATTCGGATCCTCCAAGGACAATTACCCTAGCCCTCCCGACATTGAAGTATTAATAAGTGAGAGTCTGACTCCCAGTAGTAGACCTTCTATCATCTGTATCGCCAGCATAGTCAGAATCGACATATCCCGCAACCGAAGGCTTGCTCTGACTGTCGCTGAACAAAATACCATTTCCAGTTGTACCCTTCAGGTACCTGAAAATCCATTTGACTGCTTCCCAATGACGCTTTCCCGGTTTAGACATAAACTTGCACACCTGACTCATAGCCTGCGCCAAGTCTGGTCTAGTACAAACCATAGCGTACATCAAACAGCCAACAACACTGGCATAAGGGATCTTTGACATGGACTCCACCTCAGCATCTGACTGCGGGCACTGATCCAATGACAATTTAAAGTGGCTGGCTAATGGAGTACTCAAGGCTTTCAAACTGCTCATGCTGAATCTGTCCAAGACCTTCTCAACATAACCTTTCTGACAAAGCCATAATTTCCTAGCACTCCTGTCTCTATAAATCTCCATGTCAAGAATCTTTCTCGCAGCACCCAAATCCTTCATGTCAAACTCCTTACCTAAACTGGATTTCAGCTTCTCAACATCACTCAAATGATTAGCAGCAATCAACATATCATCCACGAATAATAACAGAAAAATAAAGGAACCATCATCAAGGCTCCTAACATAAACACATCAATCATACTCACACCTCTTGTAGCCAATCCGAAGCATGTATGAATCAAAGCGCTTGTACCACTGTCTCGGTGACTGCTTTAATCCATACAACGACTTCTTCAACCTGCAAACCAGTTTGTCCTGACCACTGTTACTGAACCCCTCTGGCTGCTCCATGTATATCTGCTCATTTAGATTGCCGTGAAGAAAAGCAGTCTTCACGTCCATTTGCTCCAAGTACATATCATGGCTGGCTATTAGGGCCAACACTGCCCTAATAAAAGTGTGATGCATCACCGAAGAATAAATCTCATCATCGTCAATCCCCTTCCTCTGTGAATACCCCTTCGCAACGAGGCAAGCCTTGAACTTCTCCCCTTCTTTTTCTGTTATTCCAGGCTTTCTCTTGAACACCACTTGCAGCCGATGGCCCTCTTTTCCTTAGGCAACTCAACAAGCTCCCAAGTTTGATTTTTATTCAGGGACTCCATCTCCTCCACCATAACACCCATCCATTGTTCTCGCTCTTGGCTAGCCATAGCTTCACGATAAGTACCAGGGTCCCCAGAACTGGTAATGAGCGCATAACTTGGCAAATCCTCAAACCCATATCTGATTGGCGGTCTAGTCACCCGGTGCTCTCTATCACGAACGAGACTGTAATCCTGCAAGTCACCTGAATCATCAGGTCCATGGCCATCATCAAATCCGTGGTCAGAATCAGACCCGGGAGCAGCATCAGATGTCGGTGCCGGCTGCTAACGAGGCACCACCTGCATGCTGTCCACTACTGGTGGAACTGCCTCCACCTAAATCAACTGGCCACTAGAGGTCTCTCCTACAGACTGAGAATCAACTTCCTCAACTGACTGCCGTAACATGTGCTGCTCATCAAAGACAACATCTCTACTAATCACCATCTTTCTTCGCACTGGATCCCATAACCTGTACCCCTTCACGCCTTTGGCGTAGCCGATAAAGGGACACTTCTTCGACTTCGGATCAAGTTTGGATCTCTCATCTCTGGAAACATGCACATAGGCAGGACAACCAAAAATTCGTAAATGATCAAGAGTAATGGGAGTACCTGTCCAAACCTCCACTGCAACTCTCCCCTCCAATGACGCCCTCGGTGATCTGTTGATGAGGTAGCATGCCATATGAATAGCCTCCGTTCAGAAACACTTCGGCAACCCAGCATTCAAAAGAAGGCATCTGGCTCTCTCAGTCAACGACCTATTGAGTCTTTCAGCCATGCCATTCTGCTGTGGCGTCTTCCGCATAGAAAAATGCCTCTGGATACCCTGCTCCTCACAGAACCTCATAAAACTAGAGTCGATGTATTCAGTCCCATTATCTGACCGCAAGTACTTGATTTTTCTGCGAATCTCTTTCTCCGCCTCTGCCTTCCACAGCTTGAGCTTGGCAAAGACATCTGATTTCTGCTTCAGAAAAAATACCCAAACTTTGTGAGAAAAATCGTCAGTAAATGTAATAAAATATCTTGCACCACCCAAAGATATCTCTCTAGTTGGACCCCATACATCAGAGTGCACATAATCAAGAATCCCTTCTGTTTTGTGCTTCCCAGTCTTGAATCGAGCACGCCTCTGCTTTCTGAGAATGCAAAACCTTCCAGCTTACAACTACGAACTCCCTCCAAAAGATTTCTCTTATGAAGCTCTGCCATTCCACGCTCACTAAGCTGACCCAAACGCATGTGCCACAACCTGGTTGCATCAAAAGTAGACTCCACCAGCGCAGCATTGCCTACAACGGTGCACCCCGACAACAAATACAAGTTGCGTTCAGTTCTGTTAGCCAACAGCACCGTCTGACCAGCTTTGATCACCCGCAAAAGTTCTCGACCTTCAGACTTGAAATCATAACCATTGGCGTGCAAAGTCCCCAACGAAATCAGGTTCTTTCGCAAACTCGGAATATGCCTGACCTTATCCCATGTACGCACACCACCTTCATCAGCCACAATTTTCACCTGTCCATTACCAGAAACAAGGCAAACAGTATCGTTTCCCATGGAAACTGCACCAGATGCAACTGGCGTGATAGTAGTGAACCACTCACGGTGCGGCGACATATGAAACGTGCAACCAGAATTAACAATCCAATCATCAGAATACTTACTAGATAAGACACAGAGCAAATCTCCATCGCTATCACTATAAGTCTGAGCGACGTTCGCAGAATTGGATGCCCCACTTTTCGGCTTTGACTCTTGCCAATCCTTCTGCTCCTTCTTTTTCTTTTCAGGACACCTGTTCTGATAATGCCCGAGCTTCTTGCAATGATAACACTCCATTGTCTCCATGCTCTGGACTTGGATTTTCCCTTCTTCCAATCGCCTTTACCCTTGGTCTTTCCGCCACCTCCTTACTCCTCTTAACAAACAGACCCTCACCCGGAATAGTCGCTTCTGCACTCTGTTTGCGCTGCGAATGGGCAAGCAGAGTAAAAGTAATTACATCAAGGCTAATTGAATCCTTACCATATGTCAGGATTGTCACCAGATGGTCGTAGGAACCCGGTAACTAGCACAACAGAATCACAGCCTTGCATCATCAATCTTCACGCGCAGCCGCGCCAGGTCCGTGAGGTAAGTATTGAACAAATTGATATGCTGTTGCAGATCAGCTCCCTCCTGCATCTTCAGACTGTAGAGATGCTGCTTCGCGAACAGCTTGTTCATCAGCATCTTCGACATGTACTGACCCTCCAGTTTGTCCCATACAGACTTCGGCGTCGATAGGTCCAGGATATGATACATCACCTCGTCCGAAACACACAATCGGATCAATCCCGCGGCCTTCTCCTGCATCTCCGCCCAGTCGGCGTCCTCCATGTCCTTCGGTTTCGCATCGCGCAGCGCCTTCTGCAAGCCCTGCTGAGCCAACAAGTCCTCAACCCTTCTCTGCGACAGTCCGAAATTACCAGATCCGTCAAACCGCGTAATCTCAAACTTCGCTCCAGGATTAAGCGCCATCGTTTGATACCAATTGTTAGCACAAGCACACTCACTCACAGAAATAGAGAATCGAAACAGACAAGACACAAGGCGTTGTTTACGCAGTTCGGTAACGATGTGTCACCTACTCAGCGGCTATAGAATAGCTAGCTCCGTTTATTGCTTTTCTATATTGTTAGGGTTACAGGAGCAACACATATAAATACAGCATAGGTAGAAAATCCTAATACTGTACCGCGGTGGGCTTCGCCCCCGCACCCCAGCCCAATTCAGCGGGCCTACGCTTACTCACAGTCCAGTCCACATGAGCCACACTCAATAACTTTTTTGATTTTTCCTAAACTTACGAATGCCGCTCCATAGACATGAATGCGTATCTATTGCGTGAAGTTCATTTTCTTCTAACAGTTGTCGGGTAATGAAATCCCTCAACTACGGTTTCTTCTCGCTGTATATAAAATGCATGATTACTATTCCTGCTTCAAGTTTAAACACCTCCTACATTTCATGTTGTTTTACATGTAATCACAGATCACTCTGATTTTAATGGTCCTCATAATTTTGAGGATGCTAACTAGTCGTTGATGTCTTCTAGGATTTCCTTGGTCTTGTGGAGAAGTTGTACTGTCTATCCGGTAAATATGACATTGAGCTCTCGGTTGGTGATACTGCTATGACATCATCTGTTGTTTATGTAAACTACTGATCGATTTGTTTTTGTTTTTTCCTAGGAAAATTCTTTCTTGGTTCTGTGGAACTTCATCTGCCACTCCTCCACAACCTATTAATCCTCCTACTTCAAGATGGTCCAAAGGCAGACATATTCAGGGCTCCACACAAGCGCCCAAGTCATCTTCCTGCCCCTTCTTGATCAGGGTCAGTATTCTTTATGGTTTACCATTGGTTTTGTAAAGATTAATTTTTATCCATATGGCTGCCGTGAATTCCACATTATGTGAAACCGCAAACTGTAATTTTTTTTTTTGTCCGGACCAGTCGTAATCCGATTTTTTTAACTGCTGCAGCTATTGCGCCTGAGAATGAATCTCAAAAGCTTCCCAACATCGATTTTAAGCTTCATTTGTTGTTCTATTTCAAGGCGGTATGGCGGCTGTCTTCATTTTCTATGCACTTTTCTGTGTGATTTATTAACTTCCTATGTCCATTTACCCTTCGATCAAATTTGGTTAACATGTGATTCACAAAGAAATAAATATATGGGCCTCACACGAAGAAAAAATGCACAACATCCTCATCGTGCAAATTCATCTTATACGTCGTATCCCTCCAAATTTGTTCTATTTGAGTTTGAGCTTTCATATGTTTCCTCTTCGACATTTCACAAATGAAGAGAACCCTAATCCTGACATGACACTAGAGTGTGTTCTTTTAAATTTATATTTTGTACTTAAATTTATTATTTATTTATATTTACTTATATTTTTTTATATGTACTATTCATCACCAACACAACAACCCTACCAAAACAAAAACAACACACTACCAATACTTAACTTACTTGACTTAACTTAACTTAACTTCACTAACAACACCACCACTCCGCTACCACCACCACCACACCACTACCACCACCATTACCACTACACTACCACCACCGCCACTAATAAAAATAATAATTTAAATTAAATTAATTGAATTTCACTTAATAACTTAATTTAAATTAACTCCACCAACAACACCACCACTCCACTACCATCACCATTACGACAACACAACACCACCACCACAGTCACAACTACCACCGCCATTACCACAACACTACCACCACCAATAAAAAATAATATTTTAACTTAATTAAGTTTAACTTGACCTGATTTAACTTAAAATAATGAAAAAGACGATGAATAGTAGTGATGGTGATTGGTGGTGTTGTTGATAAATAGTGATTGGTGGCTTTATTATGATGGTGGTGAATAGTGATTTGTGGTGAGTTGATGAAAGAGATGGTGCAAGTAGTGGTGAATAGGTTATTGTGCTGGTGGTGATGAATTGTGGTGGTAGTGTGTTGATGAAAGAGATGACGAATAATAGTGATGAATAGGTTACTGTGGTAGTTGTGGTGATGTGTTGATGAAAGTGATGATGAATAGTGGTGGTGGTGTGTTGATGAAAGAGATGATGAATAGTTATATTTACTTATATGTACTTATACTTTACTTATATTTTACTTATATTTTACTTAGATTTACTTATATTTATTTATATGTACTTAAATAAGTACAAAAGAACATAGCCTATTTTTCCAGAAGATCAGTTTTAACAAGACCGATCTCTTTAAAAATAAATATAAAAATTTCAACTCAAGAATAAGAAAAATCAAATATTTTTTCCAATATTACCAACAAATTTGGTTTTTAATAACTCTCCATTGTAACCAGATCTAAGCAAACCAGATAGAATGGACCGCTTTATTTTTTAAACGAGCCTCCCTATCCGAAACAAAGTAGGTCTCAGAAAAAGCCGATTGTTCCTGGTTTATAAGACGACAAGATAACTAAACAATTATGATATATAACATGTCATATAGGGTATATTTTTTTAGCTGAAATTATTTAATGAAATATTTAATTTAACTGAACATAACTTACATACTTAAATTATTATTCATTATCTTTATCATACCACCACCATTACTCAAAACCAACATAACCACCTATCTCAATCCAATCACCACAATCAAATTCCACCACAATAATCACCTCTAATCCAACCACCACAATCTCACCACCATAATCAAATCTCACCACAACACCATCTACTTTACACACCCACCACCCCATCCCACCACTCACCTTTAATCCACCACCACCAAAAGAATACCACCCACTTTACACCCCCAACAACCCACGTCCACCACTCATCTCTCACTCTCACCACCACCACCATCATCCATTCACTCTTAATCTCATTATCATCTACAAAATAATATGAAATAATAATTAATATACTTAACATAAATGCACTTAACTTATTCACTGAAAATTTAAATATAAAAAACAAAATCCGACCAGATTAAAGTATGAAAAGATGTTGCTTTTCAATATTGTTCTTTTATGTTCCACATACTTTTCTTCCGCATATCACCATGAAAACCCGATCCTAAACCTCATAATAATTGCGCATGCATGGTATCCATTTCCTATCCTTGATTGATATATTTTAGTTTGCATTATTGGGCTTTTTGTTCCTTATCAGGCAAATGTCATGCTTCTATTTATTTTTAGCTTCTATTTCTTTTTAGCGTGTTTATGCAATGTTCATCGGTTATACAAATGATAAGCTACACAAAATGAGATTAGATATGAGTGTTGCATATAAAGTTAATTAAAATGTTAATCGAGGTGTGGTCGAACGTTGAGGTGGTGATTGATATCATTCACGTCTCAGGTTCAAATTTTGATAGTCCCAGAACATAGAGTTTGCGGTAAAAATAGATTAAAAAAAAGGGTACAAAATGCTCGAAATACATGTGCCTTTGACCTTCTACAAAGACATCTAATTTTTCATACACCTCATCCCGGATTTAGAGCAAGAGACCCTTGCAAAAAATGTCCTAATAACTGGCAATTTCTTAAATTGTACATATCAAAAGGCTGTAGCTACATAAGAAGGATATGTTCTTTAAACATCAGATGTGTACCAAAAGCACCCCCCGTTTCGAAGATATTTTAAGCTAAAAGACGAGGAGGCCATCTTACATATTTTTGTAGTCACATTAAGAGATCATTGATTTTCCGGAGTCATTTTAATTTATCAAAATCTTATCCACTCCTTATATTACAAATAATTGGAATAATACACATTATGACAGACATTTCATTGTCCTTTTTCTCATTATTGTCGCCTCTTTACTAAGATTTCTCTTATCGTCTAATCCCTGTCATCTCTATAAACAGAAATTGGCCCTCGGTGAGCATGGATCGACCTGCTAGTTTTTAGAGAGGCGAATAGGAAGAAACAAGAAAGCAAACTTGAATGGGAAGCTGTTGAAAAATGAGTGAAGTGATACAGAGAGATGAGATTATGTTCTTGACATTTTCTAAAAGTTATCGAAAAAGGGGGATTCTGAATCAGTGCACCGTGTTGAATAAGAGTGGGAAATAAAGAAAATTGAAGCCCAGATGATTAGGGATCCAAATTGATCCATACATAACTGTTTTTGAACTATGTTCATTTATCAGCTAAGATAATAATTGCATATTAGATGAGGACCCTCTTTTTATAAGGTCCATGCCCTTTACATACAAATCATAATCTGCAACTAGAAGGAAAAAGAGGGACACTGAGATTTCTTGTAACTTGAGCAATAAATAACCACCACAAAAAACAAGAATGAATGAATTACTTACTTGTTGTTTCATTTTATTAAAATTATTTATCATTTTGTTAAATTATGAAGAAATTTAAGTGATAAATAATACAACCTTAATATGTATAACGGGCATTCATGCATTATAGGACACATCATGCATGTATTTGAAGATTTAACATATATATATATATATATAGTGTGTTTCTCCTGTAGTATTATTAAATTCTCTCTCTTCTAGATAGATAAAAGTTGCCTGCCTTGTTTTGATCCGATTATTGTTTCGAGGTCCAAGCTTAGATCTTTATATAAGTTGGGTGTTGAAGGTTTATAGGGTAGTTTTGAGAGGGATAAATACTAGTTATGGGGTTGAAGGACTTTGGAGCAAGATTGCCAGCAGGGTTTAGGTTCTATCCAACTGATGAGGAGTTGGTGTGTCATTATCTAACCAAGAAAATCATTGAATCATCTGCTGCTTACAAATATGAGGAGGAGGGTTTGAAGAAGAAGCTAGGGGCGATGAGTTTGGTTGAAATTGATTTGCATTCTGTCGAGCCATGGCAGCTTCCTGGTATGTTTGTTGTTTTGTTCTCGTCTTTTAGGTCATTGTTTATATATGCGTGTTTTAATCTGATGCATATACATGCAGAGGTGGCAAAGCTAAATGCGACAGAGTGGTACTTGTTCAGTTTCCGGGACAGGAAGTATTCTACAGGGTTCAGGACTAACAGGGCAACGGCAAGTGGGTACTGGAAAGCGACCGGGAAGGATCGGATTATCCTCGATCCTTCCGCTCGTTGGGTGGCCGGGATGCGGAAGACCTTAGTGTTCTACAAGAGTAGAGCTCCTAATGGGATCAAAACTGGCTGGATTATGCATGAGTTTCGCCTACAGACCCCACATTTACCCCCTAAGGTAATTAGTATTAACAATCAAAATCTAACCTGTCCAATTGCTTTGTTCATCTAATTAATCATTCATGTTTGGCTTCCTTGTATTGCAGGAAGATTGGGTCTTGTGTAGAGTTTTCCATAGGACCAAGACATCAGCAGAGCATAAAAATTGCTCCAGTAACCGTAACTGCTGTCAACCAGAAGCCGCAATGCTGCCCTGTTCTGGTCAAAATGAAATCTCCTCACCAGAGAACAACAAAATGGTCAGCGAAAATATGGGACTGATGAATAAAAGTACTGATGTTTTTAAATTCGGGGCTCAGGAGGACAACAACTACGCTACTGCAGCTAGCTCAGTCACTAAGATGACGACAGCAGATGAAGGCCCTGGTGACTATGATTTTTTGTGGGACATGAACTTGGAAGAAATCGATAGCTTGGCACCTGATAATGAACACGCCACTTTACAGGAGCAGATGGATGCATATAGCTTATCTTTCTTCTGAAACTATATATACATACCATTTAGTTTGGGTAGACATATAAGCTGCATAATGTTTGGTTATTTGTTCAGTTACCATGTCAGAATAGATATGATCAAAATGTACTCATAAGAATTGAAGGTCCACTGGAAATGAATGTAAAGACTTACTTGGATAGACAGAGAATGTCACCTGAATGACGGATTCCTGAAAATTTTAACAATAAATATAAAAGCCCATTTCTCCCGGTACCTATGGTCCTAGGAGAATTGAGGATGTTATATGATCCGAGACAGTCAGAAAAAATAGAGCGGGACGAGGCATTGAGGATACCAACTCCCACTAGACAAACCCCAATCATTATCAATACTCAAAACAATAAATACTGCGTTTCTTAAGAATCACTGAATTTCAAAATGGCACTAAAACCAAGCCAAATTGCCTGATGCTATCCGATCCAATTAAAATTGAAATTAATTAAAGTAATTGAAACTAAACGAACTGAGCTCAATCAAACTGTTGAAATTTAATGTTCAAAAAATGTCTCTGTAGCCTGATTTGATACAAGAAGAAATAAAACTGTAAATGAGTAACAGAAAATCTGTATGAATTTGTAAAACAAAAAAGGGATCTCCCAGCTCTTTGGATCTCAGGCTCATATGGAGCAACTGAATGCAGCAAGCTAAGAGTTCAGCGATGGCAATCGTGTTGAATCTCTACTTTAGCAACTCCACCAGCTCGCATTTCTTTAGCTTGGAGAAACCCTTCAGCCCTCGAGCCTTTGCCAGTGCTCTTAGTTCTGCCAACTTTAATGAAGCCAAGTCTATATCTTCAGTTGCTTCCTCTTTATCCTCGTCGCTCTCTTCTTCAGTTTCAGATTCTGACTCGTCATTCTTTTCTTCATCGGACGATGCTGCTTCATGAAGTATGGTCATCTTTGATAGCAGACTTGCTATTTCTGTATTCGGCTCATGAACCAGCTCTTGGTCTAGTTCAAGCTCGAGGTCATCCGGGTGAGTCTCTACTTTGCTTTCCTTTTTCATTAGCGGGACAGACTGAGCTGCATCTGGTCTGGTATATGCAGGTTGAAATTTCACTCGAGGAACTGGTGATTTTTTCCTAAAATTGGACACATGTCTGCGAGAAGTGGAGGCATTGTGTTGCTCAGGTTCCTCCTTGAAGTTGGGACTTTTGTCCACATTGAAGCGGCCATTTGGTTCTGAATGATGGTTTACCAAGTCTCCGCCGCCAATGTTATTGTGACTTGTTATACCTTGCTCAACGGAGTGTTTCCTAAGAAGCTTGAGAAGCGAATCTATGGTCTCATTCTCCTTGCCTTTCCCTTGAAGTGATTCGATTTTCTTTTCTTCTTTAATTGCTGCTCGTTCCCTTAGCTGAGCTTGGACTTTTCTGAAAAGCTCAACAATCTCCTTTTCCCTGGGTCCTGGAGCAGCTGTGGCTTGAAATTTTGGCGTGTCAGATAGGGAGAGCAGTGACCCATTTTTTGAAGATGTTGGCTCAGATTCTTCAATGTTCTCAAAGTTCTCTTCGTTTCGTCTGTTCTGACTCCCGGAAAATCCCTGTTTGTTCTGCCTCAAAAAATATGGATTTCTCTTTTGACCAGAGGAGCTTGCCCTACAAACAAGAGCTTTCTTTGGAGGCCATCTTAAAGATTCAACTTGGGTAACTGAGAGTGTTCTGTAATAAGCAATAAATGCGCAGGGTGACCCTGCAGCTCTCCTGGAAAATCCCGAGCGAGAAAAAGATTTGCCGTCCGATGGACTATAACCTAAAAACAAGCCAGATCAGAACAAAATTTGTTTTTATAATTGAAAGACACATAGGAGGACGCACCAACACATACACTCAACTACCATCTAATTTCATCGACTTGGTTATCAACGACAGATCCAACTTCTAGTGAACTGCAAATCAAGTATCAAGTGCGACTGTGAAAATCGAACAAAAATTATTTGGAGGATGCTAAACATCCAACCAGGCAACCGTTGAGTAGATCTTATAAGTCCATACTCCGTACGAAACACCCACTCAAAATAGCATAAATTACGCACGCTCTCAGTACTTCCAATACTTAAAAAGCCATCCACCCTGGCTTGATTGCAACCAGCAAAGCCTCTCACCACATTTCTTTACACGGTAAAAACTATGAAAGTGTCATGCAAACTCATCTCCACCCCAACATGCCTCTTACATCACATCCGCCCCAGTGATGACTTTCTGAAGCGGCGGAAGAGGAAAATTCATTTGTACGTGGGCTCTTACAGGGAAAACATAAATGAAGGAACCTAATAAGGAAAATTTTGGAGCACGGCACGCCTGATTAGCTAAATGAAAGAACAAAAACTCCGTGCATGACAAATCTCATTCAATCCAGTGAAATGCAATACAAGAGGGTGGAAATCAGTTTCACGGAAATGATGGAAGCAACTTGGACTCTATACGCTAAGCAATCTGATCACATCAATACAACAACATATAAACCCTTTACATACCACATTTGACGAAAGTAATGCTTCAGATTTACAATTCCTGAATTTGTATAATGCTAAATACTCAAAACCCTCCTTTTCAAACCATCAAACAACATTCCAGCTTAGTACATAAATACTAAAAGCAACATGTATCCTACCAAATGCCCAATTCAAGTCCCCGAATTAAACAACCTAAACTCATAACCACATAACAGAACTTCTTTTGTATTTTTGTAGCAAATTCAGAGCACATTTAACATCTAACTCCACATCACACATTTAACATAACTTCTGCAACCACAAAAAGAACCAAACTTTATCAGTTAATTTACACGAACGATAATCAACAAAGCACCCCAGAACCATAAAACCCTAATTTACATCAAGCTTGAAGAGATAGACTGCCGAGAATGCAAAGACGTGAAATGAACATTAAACCCTAATAAAAACCCAGAACTGTCGGTTGGTAATTAAGCAAAGAAACATTACCGGGAGGGTTTCTGGTGCTGATGTGCACTGCGCTCGACATTACTTTAGGGATTTACAGCTGAATTTCTAGGCCTCGGTGGAAAACTGGCATTTTATTTCAATCTCGAATTCCGCTGATTCCCTTCAGGGATTTTGCGGAAGATTTCTTTCTCTGTAAATATTATGAACATCGATAAGGGGCAGTTTTGGTATTTTGTTTGTATTTTCAATTTGGGATTTTCATGGTCCAAATTATGATTTTTTTTCTATTCTATTCAAATGAATATGTTGAAATGTTTAAGGTACTTTTTATGGTACGACATCACATCAGTCGTAATCAGAAATACCCATAACGTCAAAAATGTCATTCAATAAATTTGAGCAAAAGGAAAGCACGGCCATTCCTCAGGTTGTGGAACTCATCTCTGCCTCTGATCAACGCATTCATTGAGCGCACCTGCGGTCCGGTTTCCGGGCAGCCATTCCTCAGGCTGCCGGAAATAACAGACCCAAAAGAGCCTAAACATCGACAACATGGTGGCCTGTACCGATACCCCTCGCGAATCCTTCCAAGAGGCCTACGACGAGTTCTTGAACGTTGTCGTAGCCGATGAGGCCCCGATAGAAGGAATTGAGACAGCCAGTTATGATTCGGAAACCGAAAAAGACGAATGTCATGAGAATGCGGTTGATGATCAGCCACAAGGGTCAGAGTGTTCCAGCCACGATAACAATCTCTCAGAGCTCAAGACCTCTACCAAGAAGGCATTGATAGATTTTCGATGCAAGGTTGAGGATGCGATATTGGGTCATTACATTTTTCAAAAGTCCGAGGCAGCGGAGAATCTGAGGGACTTATCACTCTGGGGAGTCCCGTTGCTGCCCTCCAAAGGGCTCGAGGCTGCGGATGCGATACTGTTAAAATTCCTGAAAGCCAAAGATTATAAGGTCCTGGACGCATTTGAGATGCTTAGGAAAACCTTGTCGTGGCGAAAAGAATGGCGGGCTGATAAAATACTCGATGAGAGTTTTGATGAGCTTGAAAACTTGGCATTCATGAACAGCACAGACCGAGAAGGCCGGCCATTGTGTTACAGCATGTTTACTGCATTCAAGGACAAAAAATTGTACAAGGAGACATTCGGATCAGATAAAAAGCACGAAAAGTTCCTCAGGTGGCGGACTCAGTGCTTCGAAAAGGGTCTCAGACAGCTTAGTTTCCAAACATCTAATGTCAAAAACATCGGCATTGTCCAGATCATTGATCTTAAGAATTTACCTACTGGTGGAGGAATGAAAGAGTTTCGTTCCATGTGTAAAAAGTCGTCTACGCTTCTCCAGGACAACTATCCGGAGCTCGTTTATCGAAATGTAAGTGACGACATGTCCCAAACATCTGATTCAGATTCTGTTTCAAGACTGTAACATTTTTGAGATGCAGATACTCATAAATGTCCCACTATGGTTCTACGCCTTTCATGTGGTGCTCAGCCGACATCTGACCCCAAGGTCTTACAAAAAGTATGTTTTGGCTAGGCCTGCTAAAGTTACAGAGACCCTTCTTAAGTAAGGATCCAAATCATCCAGCTTTCACTAGGTCATTTTTTGTTGATACTGAGGTATTTATGATGCGTATGAATCAAGGTACATTGAACCGGAGAGTCTGCCGGTTCAATACGGAGGCCTGAATCGTGCCGACGATAAGGAATTTTCCCCCATGAACAGAACTTGTCAGTTCACGGTCAGGGGAGGCATGAACAGAAGCATCAAAATACCTATTGACGAGGTGGTACAAGTATAACATTTTTGTTAAATAAGTTGTTTTGACATGTTTATGTTTATACGCGATATGATCTGATAGGGAGGAGTAACGGTTGTATGGGACATTGTGACGATGATAGGACGAGAGGCGACGTTCAGGGAGGAATTCATTCCAGACGACGAGGGATCGTATCGGATTCTGCTAACCATCGGTAAGAAAATGGTAGAGGAGGGTGTGAGGAACTCATTCTACATAAGTGAGCCAGGAATGCTTGTGATCACAGTTAGCAATCCAAGTTTTAAAACCAAAAGGGTTTTCTATAGATTCAAGGTGAAGCCTACTGTTCCACCATACATCCTCTTAAAGTGACCTTTTACTAACCACTATATGGATTTTCATTCATGTTCACAAAAAAAGTCATTGTGTAATTTGTATGTAATCTTATTTGGTCTTTCAAGACTGGCACAAAATCTTCTTGTTTTTTTTTTTTTTTCATGTAAAATCTTTAAACAACAAGTGTGGTATATTTTGAATGAAAAAAAAATTAAATTGTTTTTATAAATGATGCTTTTGTATAATGGGCAACTTTAGTTTCCCCAAGGCTCATGAGAGACTCTTTTAGTCACCATCTAATTCTATACTTCGGCCGGGAAAAGATGTCTGGGGAAAAGAGTGGGACATCCCAACAAATTTACACAACACAATCACTGTGTCAATGGGTTTACAACGGTAGAAATAGGTGTGTTAGAGACCGAAAAATTAAAGTTGGCTAGAATTCTCCTTTCAACAAGATGGTGCGAATAGAATTGCGGAAACGTGAATAAAATGCTTCGAAATAGCCCTTGAATGAAAGGTTACTCGAGTCTCAAGCCAAATGGCTGAATAAACTACTCCAAGGCAATTATGCCTGATATATTGATGATCTATTGGATGATGATAACAAGTCCGGACGACCTCCTATTATAGTCCATTTATGATTGTCAAGTGTTTGAACCTCTTGATGAGAGTAATGGGCGGGAGTCTCTTTGCATGCCTTGAGTTCAAATTTGAACTCAAGTTCACCTCCCTTTGATGCTCTAGATCCAGCCCCTCCAATGTGGTCAGCAAGTTTGAATGTCGCCTTATTGATGGACCTTGACTGCCCTCAAAGTGGTCCTCCAATTGAATACTCTAGATACATTCTTGATGGCTGCTTGTATTGATTGCTCGGACCAGCCGTCGCTGCTAGGGCTGCAAGCGAGTCGATACACTCGCGAACATACTCGGTCAAAGCTCGGCTCGATTTTAAACGAGCCAAGTACGAACATGATACTTATGCTCGTTTATTAAACGAGTCAAGCTTGAACAAAGTGGTACTCGACTCGTTTAAACTCGCGAACAACTCGTTTATAAACTCGATTAATGCTCGTTTATAAACTCGATTAAAGCTCATTTATAAACTCGATTAAAGCTCGTATATATACTCGTTGATTTATTTATTTAAAATCGATTTACTTATTTTATTTTATAACTATTTAATAATTTTGGGCTATTTTGTATACTTATATGCGTTTTGGGCTATTTAATAACTAAACCCACCCTAGTTCAAATTAAAAAAATTAAAAGAATTACTCAACTATGCGTTTTACATTTTAGGTTACGTCTAACAAATCTTCATCGCCCATCGCCGCTCATCCCGCTCGTCCTCCCCCTCGCCACAGCTCGTCCCGGCTCGCCGCAGCTCGTCTCCGCTCGTCGCAAAGTCAGCGTACAAGGTAACTTGTTTCATTGTTTGTGATTCTGAGTTGTTAGTCGAATACAGCTCCTAACTTGTTTCATCAGTTAAGTAATCAAATTGATACTATATAATCTACTAGCTCGTTGTTCGATTTGACTTTTTCTGAACCATAGCTCTTGTCATTGATACAATAATGTTGAACTTTTGATACAAATAGTATTTAAAGAACTTGAAAGTGTAGGAGCACTATATTGAGCCCCTATTTTGGAGAATCACAGTTCACCCAAATCTGCAGCCCTGCTACATTATGTAGCAGCCTAGCAGGGCTGTAGATTATTCATTGAATTTGACTTATGTGTTTCAATGAAGATTTAAAAAGTGTTGTAAAATCTGCAGCCCTGCTACATTGAGTGTTTCAAAGAATTTTGGTTTATCTGCACAATGTTTTACAACACTTTCGTTTTAATTACTCTTGGATTACATGACGGACTCTCAGTTTGGTGACTTTCAGGTATGTTGAAAGATTTTGTTGAAGGAGAAAACAATGAAAATTCTGCCGATTCATCTCCCATACTTGAATTAATAGAATCAAGTGCTGAATCTCCATCTACTCGAAACATGGAAGTTGAAATAACTGATATGAGCACTCCAAGTCTTGAACAAGAAGCTACCAAAAATACTGGATATGGAAGAAAGCCCCGTAAAAAAGTTTCAAAAGTGTGGGATGAATTTGAAGAATACAAAGTGGATGATGTTGTCAAAGGCAAAAGGTGTAAGCATTGTAAGAACGTGTTTAAAAGTAGCAAATCAGGGTCCACTACACAATATCAAAGACATCTGAAGACTTGTAGAAGGCATTCTATTACTATATCTGGACAGCCCCAATTAAATTTGGTAAGAGGTACTCCTGGATCTAGTAATACAAGCAATCTCAAAGCTTGGAAGTATGATCATTCTCGAATTAGGGAGCTCATATCGCATATGGTAATGATTCATGAACTACCTTTTACATTTGCTGAGTATGAGTTATTTAATTTGTTGATGAAGGAAGCTTCTCTTGAATTTAGAAAAATATCTCGTACTACTTTGAAAACTGATTGCATTACTAGTTACAACAATGAGAAAAAAAGGCTCATGTCTTTGTTAAGTTCTTTGAAAAGGGTGTCCATTACAACTGATATTTGGCGATCTGGTCAAAAGATTGAGTATATGGTCGTTACATGTCATTTTGTGAGCGAATGGAAACTGCATAAGAGGGTCTTGAATTTTTGTCATATTCTTCCACCGCATTTTGTGATGCAATGACAATGTTTGACGGATTGGAATTTGACTAACAAGCTGGCAATGGTTACCGTGGACAATGCTACTTATAATGATGTTGCCGTTAGAAAATTGAAAGATGTCCTTTCTTATAAAAGAAAGTTGTCATTTGATGGGATATTTTTTTCATGTTCGATGTTGTGCTCATATTGTGAATATATTGGTTCAAGAAGGATTGGAAGAGATTGGAGATATTATCCATAACATTCGAGAAACTGTTCAGCACATTGATAAATCATCGCATAGGATCAAAATGTTTGGTGATGTTGTTAAGAGTTGGCATTTGCCGGGAAAGAAATTGATTCTTGATTGTCCTACCCGTCGGAATTCTACGTATCAAATGCTCTCATGTGCGCTGGAATTTAAAGATGTATTTGGAGATTATGAAGAGAAAGACTCATCTTACAGAAATAAGCCGTTGGACACAGATTGGATCAAAGTTGAGAAAATTTGCTTTTTTTTACAGATATTTAACGATATTACGGAGATCATTTCAAGTGCATTTTTTATACTTGTTTAAGAATTCAGGTGTTATTTTCTTATACTTGTTTCTTCTTGTACTATTATGTTCATTGATGATTTTCTTTTTGATTTAGGAACTCAATATCCGACGTCAAATCTTTTTCTTCCCGAACTTGCTCAGATAAAGGAAGAGTTGGAAGAAAAATCAAAGTCTGACGATGTCTACATTCAAGAGATGGCAAACAGAATGAGATCAAAATTTGACAAATATTGGGGAAGTAATAACCTTCTCATATCGATAGGTGCTGTTTTGGATCCTCGGAACAAATTGAAGGCCATCCAATTTTACTCCAAGTCACTATATGACTCTGAATCGCAAGCTCAGGAATATGTCTCTACTGTTAGAGACATTTTATATGAACTTTCTAAGGAGTATGTGGAAATCTGGACGCATGAGAGTTTTGGCAACATTGGAGGTTTTAGACGAGATGATAACAATGATCAGTCTAATGTTAACAACATGATTGGTAAAGGTACTAGAGGGAGACGAAAGTTTGATGAATATATAAGAGGTTCTGATGCTTCTGAAAATCCAAAATCTGAAATTGACATATATTTAGAAGATGGAATAATTCGTGTTGGGGCACAATGATAATTTTGATTCATTGGATTGGTGGAAGAGCAACGGTTTGAAGTTTCGGATTTTATCGAAACTAGCTTGTGATATCCTAGCAATTCTCTATAACTTCTGTGGCTTCAGAATCTGCTTTTGGTGCTGGTAGTCGTGTTATTGATTCATACAGGGCTTCTCTTGACACGGTGCAAATGTTATTATGCGGCGAGGATTGGCTGAGAAATTTTTACAATATTAAAAAGAAAAAAAGGGTACTTATACTATTTCATATTAAGTTGTTATCGAATTATTTGTTTATGAACTGTATATATATCATTCACTAACAATATTTATTATTTATTTCAGAGTAATGAACAGGAAATGAAGAAAATTATGTTTTGAAGAAATGCGGTTGGCTACCTATAGGTAACCTTTCGTATTATTTCAATTATACTCAACCTATTATAGTATGCAATGCAACACAACTTATTATCCAATCTATCATAATATTTCTTTTACACTCATCATATTTTATTTATTTTTATATTAGGGTCACAAGATTAAAGAGGCTGTTCTATGAGAAGTAGACTAATTTTTATTGCTGAGATGACGAAGGTTGAAGAATGAAGATAATGCAAAAAACGAGTTGCCATTTTGTAGTACAAACAATCTTTTATTATGTTCCGTTTTTGATTTTTTTTTTTTTGTTTTTTGTAATTATGTCATTGTGTGACTTCATAGAGCACAAATTTTAAGTTGCATAATTAAGCACTTTTTGTTTTCTGTTTAGATAAACGAGCTACCAAACGAGTAGCTTGTTTATGGGCTTGATTATAGCTCGAGCTTGATAATATTCGAGTCGAGCTCGAGCAACTGAAAATTTAAACGAGTCGAGTTCGAACATAAAAATTTAGGCTCGACAAGTTAGAGTTAGAGTACGAGTTCAGTATATTTTTAATCGAGTCGAGTTCGAGCTTCATACTACTCGGCTCGACTCGACTCGTTTGCAGCCCTAGTCGCTGCATTCAATGAAGTCTCTCCCCTCAACTCGTAACTCCTTTAGCTTAATCAGATTGGGGCCCCAGTCTTTTCCCTGGGATCTTCAGCCATTTGAGAAGACTCTTTGGGTAAAGTCCGACTCTCATGCGGCCTTTCTCGAGCATCCTCGGGATTGCCTTGTTTTGCTTGGTCACCTTCGGAAATTTTAGGATTTCCTGGACATTTCCATGCAGGATCATCATTCCTCGTCTCCAAAAACAACTTTGTCCTCAAGGTTGAAGTCTGGATATTGCCACAATAAATCCTCCAATAGTTCACATGTCGTGACATGCCGAGCTTCCAAAAGGAGAGAAGGCATTACATATCAAATGGATTTACCGAATAAAGAAGAGGCAGATGGAAGTAACGCTACAAGGCAAGGCTGGTTGTGAAAGGATTTCAGCAAAAATACGGCATCGATTATACTAATGTTTACACTCCTGTTGTTAAGATGACTACTATACAACTTATGTTGAATATGATTGCAGTGTAAAATCTTGAGTTACAATAGTTGGACGTGAAAATAGCATTTCTCCATGGAGATTTGGAGGAGAAAATCTATATGAAACAACCAGCAGACTCTGTGTCAGAGGGTAGCAGAACACTAGTCTACAAGTTAAAGAAGAGTAGCAACCAGCAGACTATGTGTCAGAGGGTAGCGGAACACTAGTCTGCAAGTTGAAGAAGAGATTGTAAGGCTCCTAGACAGTGGTATAAAAAGTTTGATGGATTCATGTATGAAATTGAGTTTGTGAGAAGTGAAGCTGACTATTGTTGTTACTTCAAGATTATTTTGCTGTTATATATTGATGATATGTTGATAGCAGAACTAGTGCTATGGAAGTGAGCAAGTTGAAAAAACAGTTGTCAAAGAGATTTGCCATGAATGATATTGGAGACGCAAAGCAAATTCTGAGTATGAGAATTGAGTGTGATAGAAAAGTAGGAAAGTTATTTCTTTCACAAGATGAGTATGTCAGAAAGGTGTTAGAGAGGTTTATCATGCGAGATGCAAAACCGACTAAAGTTCCATTGGTAGTCAATTTTCATTATATAGCAAGGACTCACCTAAAGATCAGAAAGAACGTGATCACATGCAGAAGACTCTGTGCGCTTCAGTAATTGACAATTTGATGTATGCAATGATGTGTACTAGACCAGATTGCACTTGTAGTGGGAGTAGTGAGTCAATTCATGGGAAATCCGGGTAGAAAATATTGGGAAGTTGTAAAATAGATCCTGAGATACTTAAAAGGGACCACTGATCATGTCTTGTGTTTCGGAGGCAAGGAGATTGAGTTAGCAGAATATGTTGATGCAGATTTAGCTTCTAGTGATCTGGACAAGAGAAGAAGTACAACCGATTATGTATTTACATTAGGTGGTATTGCTATTTTTTGGGCTTCAAAGTTGTAGAAGATTATTATTTTGTCTACAGCTGAGGCTGAATATGTTGCAGTGACTAAGGCTAGCAAGGAGATTGTATGGTTACATAATTTCTTAAGTGAATTGGGGAAAAATAGTATAATATTATTCTCTATAGTGATAGCCAGAGTGCCATCCACTTGGTTAAAAATCCCGCATTTCATTCAAGGACTAAACATATAGAGTTAAGACATCACTATATACGTCATCTTCTGGGTAGAAAAATTTTGCAGTTGATGAAGATCGATGAAAGCAAGAATCCTGCTGACATGTTGACTAAGGTTGTGACTTTAGAAAAGTTGAAGTCATGCATGGCTTCAACTGGCTTTGTTACTTGAATTGAAGGTTTGACACTACCAGTATTTATGGATGATGGAAAAGAAGAATGAAGATGATTACCGAGGAAATTAGTTTCTAGATGGGAGATTGTTGAGCATAGAGAAATGTTGGGTCAAGCCCAAACCTAATTGAGATTAGGGTTTGCACATGTTTCTTCATATAAACATGTTCATCATATTGTAATCTCGTCATCGAAAATAGTGAAACACATCCCTGACTTGGTAGTGTCCCCAAACGTAGTCACATTCTGTGACGAACTGGATGGTGTTCTTTTTTACTTTTTCGTTCATTACTAATCGTCGATCATAACAAAAATACATAATAATCAATTACATTTTCACAAACTTTTGAGATCACACTATTTCTAACTATTACACACTAACCCTAACACACTAAACACTAACTTACCACACTATTTACCTACAACCACCGTTTCGCAGTTCTTAATCACTGGAAATCGGAGCGGATGAGGGCAAGGAAGAACAAAAGGAAAAAGAAAAATGAGCCCCGTAATTCTTATCTTTGCGAGAACGGTCATTTAACATCCCGAGCGAGATCTTTCATCTGGGATTGGAATTGATCCAAACTTATTTTTCATGAACACAATACATATAATTGTTATCACAAAGGAGAATACAAAGTTGGGTTATCGGATCGAGAAATAGGTGATATGTGTTTACTATTGTCGGTCCGGACGACCCAATTAAATATCATCAACAGATGCCACGTTTTATTACTTATTATTCATACTCACCACAGATACATCAACTTGTACCTCGCATTACATACACATCTTATTCTTAAGCACCATGCATCATCATCATCATCGCTAACTCAAAATTCTCTCTAATAAGACCTTGAAGAAGGAGAAATCAAGAACGTCTCGCCATGCCTGCTCTGCTTCAGGCTCCTAGCATCAGTAGGCGAGATCTGGAACGCATTGGCCAGAACCTGAACCGGCATGGCATTGAGCACCGACGTGTATCCCGCCAATGGCTGCTTGAACTCCTGGCTTGAAGTCTTGAAGGCTGTGTACTTCAACCCTCTGCTCCCGGCCTTCCCCATCGACACGAAGAACTGCGGAATCACAAACATCTCTCCCTCGTTCACCTGGTCGTCGAACACCGTTTCGCCTTGCTCGTCCACCACTTGGATTCTCGCGTCGCCTTCGGTTATGTAGATGACTGTGTGCTCGTTCGATGCCCAGTGCGGCGTAAACAGAGCATTCTGCATCGATTCATGAATCCTTAAATCATATCATGGAGATGATGATGTTGTGGGAAAAACTTACGGCGAAGAGATGAGCTCGTTCCGCGCTCATGTCGAGGTAGCCGAGGATGGGAAGCTTGTTCTGGTTCACGACGTTGATCCTTCCGGCTTCTCTGGAGTAGACTTCAGCTTCGCCTCTCATGTCGAGGTTGTAGCGGATTCTTGAGGAGCACATGGTTTCCTCCAACCCATTCGCATTGCTGTCTTTCCCCCGCCACTTGCTTCCTCCTTGCTCCTCCTCTTCTGGCCGGATCAAGCTCATCTCCTGGGCGTTGATGATGAATCCTCTCTCTGTTTCCTGCTGCATCCTCTCCACTAGCTCAGGCGACACGTCAAATGCCTGAGCTAGGAGTCTGGAGTCGAATCCGCTTAGAATGTTCTGGAAGTTGAACTCCCCTTGGCCCTGGCTCCGACCACCTCGGATTCCCTGTCTTGGTACTCCTCCGGCCAAATGGAATTGCTGCGAAAGAACAGAGCTCAAAACAGAGCTTTGAGAATGCATGGATGTGTAACAATGGTATATACGTACTCTGAAGCTTTGGTCGAGTTGGTTGGCTTGGTGGTTGAGGTCGTCAACGGCAATGGCCACAAGCTCCTCATTACCATCGTTGAAGCACCAGTGAGTGACGCCAGGTGGGAGGGCGATGATGTCACCTTGCTTGATTCTCAACACCTTCTGGTGTTGATCCTTCATGCTGATCTGCTCTCGTCCCTGCTGTTCATGTCCTCGTCCCTCTCGCCCTTTCTCGCTTCTGCTGCCCCACCATGGATTCCACGACCTAGAGGTTGAGTCTTCTTCTGCATGGAATGTCTCCGCGCATCCCGGGAAGTGTAGCCCAATCAGTCCACGACCTGCAAAAACCCATCAAACTCAACTGAGTGCATGCATGCATGCGCCCATTAGGGGCATCCTAAGAGACGTCAAATGTTTCGGTGATTAGGATTTGATTCCTAATAGAGCAGAATAGATTAGGGTTTGGAGTATAATAGAAAAAAAATTTAATTAAAAAAATGCATGCATGAGCGCGCATGATTTCAACCTAAACGACAAGGCGTTGGCTTACCTCGTTCGATGTAGACCAACCTAGGAGTGGGTTGGAAAGCAGGCACGTACATGGACTGAGACTGAATCACATTCCTCATAGCTGAAACGCCAGCACATTGAAACTGCTCCTCGTCCTGGCTCCAGAGCTCGGAAAACCCACCTTCAGACTCGATCTTCTCGTTCGGCTGGATGGACCTCAGTCTCTGGAACCGGCACTGCTGACCTTGGCTGACTCGCTTCTCCGTCAGCTCCTGTTTCCTGGCCGAGGCGGTGAAGAGGATCAAAGAGAGGAAAATGGGAAGCATAAGTAGCTTTTGAGTCGCCATTGTTGTGTGCGCAGCTTGGTGATGGAGTTGAGGGAGGGTGAGGTTTTATAGGGATGGGGTGTGGAAGAGAGTTCGGACCGCGTGGCGAGGTGGCCTTGTTGGGCGCGACACATTGCGTGGAGGCTGGCGTATGTGGCGGGCAGTGGACGTGAGGCGGTGGTGTTGTCATGCATGAGCAACATTTGTCGATTGATGTTTTTTTTTTTTTTTTTCTGTTTAATTTTCTGCATGCATGCTTGCACTCACTTGGCGATGAGTTCAAGGAATTTGACAAGCAATAATTTGTAAATATGGCAAGTTTTAATCATAGAATGACAGGTCGATTCCATTATAGAATGGCAAGTTCACAATCTCTCTAGACTACATTTTTCATATAAAATGAAGTCGCTCAATAATTTATCTTCTGGTGGTCCAAATGAAATTAACATCGCAAATAACACATTTTTGAACTTCACTTAATTAAATATTGTTTACATGTTAATTTTACTTCACTTAATTAAATTTGAACTTTTAATTTCAATCAAGAGAATGGTGATGTCATAAAACAAAGAAGAGAATGCAGTGAAACTACCATGCAAAGCGGACTCCGGTCCCATCCAGGAATCTGTCCGTATGCCATCCCTTAGCTTGAAGTTCGGACAAAAATGGGGGAAACTCCATACTCACCTTCTCATATGCGTCTCTCAGTATACTTTCATATGATTCAGAAGCTGATCTTTCCGCGCTGGATGCGTAAGCAGCTACAAGCCAGCCTCTCAATGCATCTTCACCTGTGGCACTGTGTTCCAAGATCATGTCTGTCCATTTTTCTTCATGACTCAGCAGGAATTTCTCTTCCGGGAATATGTCTTTTAGTTTAACAAGTTTTGAAGGTTTTAGTGCCTTGTGAACTGGCCTTCCTACTTTCACATTTCCAGCCTCTTCTTTAAGCCGTCCCGGAAACAGAAGATCTTCCTGATATCTTAAATCGGCAGGGCTTGAGATTTTTCCAGTCTGTACATGATTGAGTGAGAAAACTCGTGTGTAACGAATGCCAAATTTCAAGCAAATTTTGGAAACCAAACCTTAATATAATTTTCCACAATCATTGCTGTTCTCTTCGGATTCAATGTGTTGACTGGAGTTGCTCGCATTTCTTCAATGACACAGTATATATGTACAACAGAAAGGACAGGCCCAACAACCATCTGCAAGAGGAATGCAGCAATCCATGTCTATGAGCAAAAGTGGAACTAGCAAGTAATCAATTAGATCAACAAACAAATGTTTCAGCAACAATATAATATATACTCATGAAAGGTCCAGCTCAAGAGCATGCTTAGATTACCAAGTTATTACCGATTTCCAAAAAATAAAAATAAAACAAAGCATATCCCTGGCCATAATTTTATCCATAATTATAGCTTCAAATTCCACCATGTTTCGATCGAATTCAAATTCTAACATGTCTATTCTTTTTTTGAGAAGTACATGTTCACTTCTTACACACCCAAAAACCCAAACTATGCTGGAATTCTACTTTAGATATTTCAAACACAACCAACTTACCATCAACCATTTTACTAGCTTGTGGAACTGAAAGTATCAGATAGTATGTTCATTTGATGTCAAGAAATGTTATATCAGTATTTTCAGGAAAACTAAATCTCCAGATCTTCCGTGGCATACATTCAGATCACAGCCTAACCTTTCCTTGCATTGATGAGCAAACAGTCGATGCTAACTTGATCCCGATTCCCAGTCCAATAACATTAAAAAGTGTTGAAATGGCCTCCCCTTTTGCAAACAGGTCACTGAGATTCCCTTCTTTGGCAAATGATGAATAGATAGGCAATCTTGTAGCTCTTGCGGCAACAACAGCCATTCCCTACCGTAGTAGGAAATATGAAAAAAGTCTCAGCAGATTTTTTAAACATAAACAAGCATTAAAAGTTCTGGTTTAGTAGTGTATCTTTATATGTGTGAAGGTTTACTTGAATTGCAGTACCTTTGCAAAATTCCCCAGGCCTGCCATTTCTAGAAAAAGTTGTGGACACAAGGGTGATAGAACTTCTAAGCCAGTGCCCAAGTCGTAAAGAACATCAGCTGCAAGATAGATTGGCGAAAATAGGCATACTCATTTTACAGAGGTTACTAAAGCATAACAACTCCAGCTCACGACATGCAAAGCATATTTCATAAAAGGACAAGTCAGATGCAAACCCAAAATTCTCCAGCGCTTCGGCTCGGAATCCATTCTGGAACCCATATTACTGCATATTAACTTTCCAACATGTTGCATGCCATCCTTCAAGATCTATGTAGAGGAAAAGTTGTATTATATTCTCCCTCGAAGTATCAAGGAATATGGAAAGCTAAAACAACTATAAGGGGTAACTTACCCAGCTCACAACAGTTGCCTGCGCAGGAGTGGGTCTCAAACCTGCAGCAAGTAACAGTGACTGCAAAGAGACGGCTGCATTCAAATTTTGGATAAAAAAATGTCTATCTAAAAACACTTATGCTAGAGTTAACAAGCAATTCTTTAGTAGAGTATTCATATCTGCTTTTTTTTTCCTTTCTGTTATGAATATTTTTAAACATAAGGAAGTAAAGATTTATCTCAATGGTCTCTAGAACTCCATGAATATCACATGTAAATAAATGAAATACCTGAGTGGAGAGCACTGACAATGCTGCACTACAACAGTGTTGTAGAGCTCGAAACTGAGTATATCTAAGATAACCTTCATTTACACTGCACGACAACAGGAGCAACAAAAAGCGAATAGTAAGAACTAAAATAGATACGTCCATAACCACTAAATAAAAATAAAAGATCTTCGTTGCATCACCTATAAGGGTATCCGGAAGGAAAAAACTTATTTCGAAAAGATTCAACCACCTTGAAGTATACTGGTCTTGCATCATCAATCACCTTAACCTACATCGATGGAATGTGGGACCAAACTTCATTCAGTTATGCAGCAAAAAAGCTATGGCTCCATGAACCTACAAACATACTAATTTTGTGTTTCATGAGAAATGTGATACTGATTTAAAATCAATGAAGGGATGTCTATCACTTCCAGCTCAAAGAGTTGGAATTCATTTCATGAGTCTTAAGAAACACACTAACCAACTTCTGTTACAATATTTCTTATGAATGTCTTTCAAGAAATAAAGAGCCACACTTCGAGCAATTCTCTTACTCGTAGGAACATATAAATTTTCCTATTCACTGGATATGAATTATATATTGCAGGGAAGTTCAGCTGGTTCTCAAATTCCCTAAAGAAAAAAACACACCAAGAACCTAAGAAAATAAATCAAAACCCCAAACACCAACCAGATCCCCAAGGCTGCAAGGACACACCAGACACTCCATCCATCCAATTCATATAATCAAACACAAAACTTACTGACAGCTGACCATCATCTTCGAACTGGTACTTGCAGGCCACAGAATCCGACACCTCAATCCACGAAACAGGCTCCCGAGCCGCAACCGGCAGCTCCGCGTCCTCTTTCTTCGACATTCTGATCTTCTCCTGCGTTGGCGAAGTTCAATTTGGACAAAAATGGAAATGGAAATCATTATTACATTCTCCGCACACCGAAAAGGACACACATACAAAAGCAACATCGGTTGAAGTCAGAAATGAGAGGCTTACGAGGAAGTTCATGGCCAGCGGCGACTGAGAAAATCCCGAGGGACTCGGCTTCGCGCTGCAGCGTCGAATCTTCCGAGCGAGTTTGTAGGGAAGGCTTTCAAGGCTTTTCTTTTCTATCAACAATTTTTTTATGAAAAATTTTTAGTGCCACGTTTCTTAAACTTAATTTTCCAAATGTCATTTTTGTCAAGTTTATTTTCAAAATGGGGAGTCGTTTGTATCTAGATTAAAATTGTAGATTTATCTTTTTCTCCCCAATTTATCATCCCCATGCAAATCAACCTTCAATTTTATCACCCTAGTTCGTCTTCTCCGTCCCCAGCGAAGCCGAAAGCGAACCAAACATCTTCTTTGAAGTAAGCTTCCGATCCAAGCTTCGATTGTATCAATTTCGCCCAATATGCTTCACATGTAAATATTCTCATACCCACTTGAATCCGGCGATTTCTCAGGTCTTCTCCGATAGTTAACCAAAGGCATGTGAAGTTAAATCAACCCAAACATCCACCAGGAGGTAAGCTACCGATCAAAGCTTCAATTATATCAATTTCACTCAATTTAGGTTTTAGGGTTTGAGGGAACGTGAGTGTGGCTGAATTTGCAAAATTCAAGAGTGTTTCTAAATTTGTGATAGATGGTTTTGATTATGTGTGAAATAAATGTTTTGGTTGGATTACAACTTATGTAATGAGAATTTGAGGTGTTGATTAGGGTTTTGGTCATTGCTTATGTAAGTGTGATATATGGTTTGTCTCACAATCTTGTATGTTAATTTGTATACTTTAGGATTTAGCTCAATACTCGTGCAATTAGGATTGATAAGCATATATTTAGTTGATGATATTTATATATTTTATTTGGAAGGTAAATTTGGTGAAACTATTTGTTAAATGGATAACGAAGAACTTGTTGGAATGGTTATGTCCACATTGGACACGTTTGATGTACCCAATTCGGACGAATATGATCGAGATAATCCAGAGAGGTTAGATGCAATCGGTAATGAGGATAACTTTCAATCGTGGACGTCGGCTCATGTAGAGGATGACGGGGTTAGAGTATTTAATAGTACTTTGTGAGATTATCTCGGGTTTAATGATGCGTCGCATTGGATGGATAATATGCATGTAGATGAACATTTGCTGGGTAGTAGTGGATTTTCAATAAACTCCCTTCACAAAGGGATGTTATTTGAATCAAAGGAATATGTAATACATGCATGTCAAATACATTCAATCGTAAATCGGATTAAATATCAAACGTATAAGTCAGACGGGTGTCGAATGATCATAAATTGCAGGGACGGGGCTAGTTAGTGCGCGTGGCATGTCCGAGCGGTTAAAAAAACCTAAGATCGCTATGTGGGAGATTACTAGATATGGAGAGGCACATTTTTGCGAAAGATATTATTCCCAAGGATATTATTCTTGGTAGGCATTTCATTATTCATGCAGTCACGTATTGGTGGTATGCATGATGGAGCATTTGAGTATAAGTGCATGTGTGGCACCCGAACTTTAGATGGAAGCATATAATAAAACCTGGTATCCGAAGCTCAACTCGATTCCAGATCAAGCATACTGGCCCATACATGATGGCGCTGAACACGAACCTTCATTTTAGAAGAACCAAGAAGGGGCGAGAACCCACTAGAAGAAGGCGTAATGATATGAACTTTGGCGCAAGTGGTGGACCTAGCAGCTCTAGGACATCAAAAGCTGGTAGATCAATGCGATGTAATAGGTCATAACAAGAGGACATGTGATACACCGACACAGTAGTGTCAATGTATTACTATTAGTGTTATCGTTTTATGATTAACATTTGTTTCGATGTATTTCAATGCATTAGTAGAGAGGTGGAGACCGGATACACACACATTTCATCTCCCACCCGGTGAGATGACTTTGACATTACAGGATGTGGGTGTCATAACTGCATTACCAGTAGACGACATTACGGTCATCGGCAGCGAGGACGTGCAGATGGGAAACATGCAGCTCCCATTGTATCATTACATTTTCTAAATTTGATCTAATTTATTTTTTGCATTTTTACAGACAATATTGAACCTTCTCAAGAACCTGTACATGAAGAGGAAAATTTAGGTGACCAAGGTCCTTCGCAAGTGACTCAAGTTACTCAAGTTCGTAGGAGCACCAAAACAAAATGAGCAGTTAGAAGATCAATTGGTCCAGTGATTCGTTAGATCTTAGATTGTCGTACTTTCCTAAACACTAATAATAATATGTATCTTGACAATTATGATGATTTTTCGTTATTGAACACTACTCTCATTTCATGGAATGTTAATGTACCGGGTTTGTACAACATAGAAGAATGACTCGAAACTTATTACATGAAATGTCAATGAGCTACGCTTTAAGAATTCAAGTAGTCAAACCGCTGGTGGGAGTAGCGGTTTAATAGTCAAACCGCTACTCACAGGAGCGATTTGTAATTGAATTAAAACTCGAAGCACATTGACACTTTGATTCGAGCTCTATTCGGCCGAATCACATTTGATTCGAGTAAAAACCGCTACTTTTACTATATTTAGGGTCACAGTAGCGGTTTGTCATTGAATTAAAACTCGAAGCACATTGACACTTTGATTCGAGCTCTGTTTGAGCGATTCAGGTATAAAACGCTACTGCCAGAAGCGGTTTGTTTGAAACTCAACACATCGGTGCCATGTCGGTGCTGATGTGTCATATGATATGTACAATGAGAAACAAACTATTACTGGCATTTTGGAAACAAACTTGAGAAAGATGGCAGTTGGAAACATAGTTTCAAAAAGGTGGCATTCAAAAAAAAATTTCTTTTTTTATACACTAATGTTTTTCATTATTAATAATATGAGGAATTGGAGTTAAAATTAAGGATTGATTTTTTTATACTTAAATTTTAAATAAATAAGTTAAGTACTTAAGTTAAGTTAAATATTTAAGTAAATAATTTAAGATAAAAAAACAGACCCTAAATCAAACTCTGACAATATAAAAAATAATACCAAAATAATGTAATTTTATAAATTAAATATTTATAAAAAAAGCATACCATCAATAAATACAAATTTATGGTTACCTCTATCCAATTTGGATTCAGATCCGGTGCAGCCAACTCAAATACATGAATATAAAACTCATATAATTTTGATATTAAAACTATCTAATTTTATTCAAAAAAAATTTAAAATTACGTCATATTATTAATATAAAATACAAAATGATATTTGGTTGCAGATAGCATGATTCCATCAAATTTTCAGAATAATGTTTAAGAGTCTGAAAAAATAAGGGCTGAAATTGGTTTACAAGAATGTGAAAATTTTCCTAATTTATATTATGATTTTTGAAATTGTCCCTCATATGCCGCACTTTTAGCAAATCCTGGTTGAAACTTGAAAGTAGCACGTTGAGCTTTTTTCATATGATCTGTCTCTTAAGCGACATCTTATCAACTTTTAAGACACAGGGACACTTCAAGTGACGGTTTGAGGTTTGATAAATTTCGCCAACTGATGTTTAAGAAAAACCGTCACTGACAAGCAATAAAGTATGACAAACTTGGAAAGTATTGTATGGATGTGATATTCATTAACAGAGATGCCACATGAAACAAAGTCACCACTGCAAACAACAGTGCAAGATTTTTGAAGCTACCAAAATTCAGACAACTGGCATTCGAAGCTTTTTTTTACAACAGGTCATGGAGAAATGCTTAGACATTAAGCTGAGAGAATTTAGAAGTGTAGCATGAAGTTGAACTAACAATCTGGAAAGAAAATCTGCCTTTTTTTTGTTCTTCATTGGTTGATTCCCATTGAGTGATGGATGACGGAACTTATGACGTTAGATCGGGATCATCCTCATAGTCGTAGTCTGGTTCGCTTCTGACTCTTTTTGCATCTCGAGGACCTGCTCTTCCACCCTTCTTTGGCTTCCCTCTAGAAGCTCAATATGGAATTCATTAGAACTTGTCCGAGCATTACATCTCTTACATATGAATTTTAGTAAGCAAAAACGGGTGTTATGTGTACTCACTGTCCGTTTGTCAGCACGCCTCCGCCTTTCGACCGCCCAGGACCAAAATCCGATCTACCATCTAAAATAAGCAAAAAAATTTATTAGATGACTTGATCTTAGGCAAGAGAAAACTTCATACCTCAGTTACACTAAATAGTGAAATAGTCAAGTTGTATGCTTGGACTTACCCTCTCGTCCAATCTCTTCAGTCTGGAAATAAGATGATAGCGCATATCAGCAAAAACAATGGTATGACACAAAACACCTAAATATGACAAAAGAAAGAAAAGAAAAACATAACTACAACTGTCATATATTTGAATCACATACCGCTGGTGAGGTGACTGAAGACAACGAGAAAAGTCTATCTTCAGGCTGAAATTTCTTGGACCTCTTTAGGCTGCAATTACATGTAACTCGAGTCAGCGCTAGCCACTAGAAGCACATTATGGAAAGCAACTGAAAAACATTAAATCCAACTGCAGCTCAAACGATAGACTGAGACTTCTCAAGCTGTCCGCTTAAGACTTTACGGTCCTCGTCAAACAAATGCAATCTAATGCAAAGATCGGCCACTAGCAGGTTGCAAGTTAAAACTTTATTAGCTCAAAGGGTTGTCACTTAAGTTATCGAAAATCAATTTCAGTTTGTTCTAAACACCAGGCTTCTCGCAAACATGGAGGGAGTCGTGACAGAGATATCCACAATATTGTAAAAAGAGAAAAGATTGTGATCGTACAGAGTGGTGCTTTTAGACGAGGAAAGAAACCCTTCAAATCCCTTTAGCACATTTCCGCACTGACTCGGGTCCTGCAAGTAGCTAGTCTCCATCTCAAAAACCTGCCTCGAAGCAAGTATAGCGGCATTAGGCACAAACAGCACAATTACACAGCATTATTTCAAAACATAAATCGACCCAAAATCATTTAAGACCAAATTATGTAAAACTTAGCTCTTTATCAGCAACCAAGCATGTGGACAAAGAACACAAATAAACACACAATTTTAGAAACCTGTTTCTCAATGTTCCGCAGCTCCTCGTGAAGCTTAGCTCGCTTCACCAGCAACGAAGCCAGCATTGCCGACGGATTGGTCGACCCTCTCTGCCCTGCAAATTTTGAGAAAGAAAAACATAACAACCTCAAACTCTCCGAAACCACAAACATTCAGATTCGAATAAACGATTATTTCAACCGTCTTCACCTTCTGCTTCCATAATCCAAGACCAACTGAAACCCTAACACATCCGATGCCAAATCCCCAACGCGATCAAAATCAAGGGACTATTCAATTTCAATCGAATTAGGGCACAGATTGAATTCAGTAGCTTCGTGTAATTTAACGTTGAATAGCATCGAGTAAATTGACGTAGCAGAAAATCAATGTTTTTATAATAAAATAAAATAAACAACGTAGAGACTTCGAGATTGGGCTTAGGCCCATCTACTAGCCAAACTGGATGACGTCATCGCAATTCACAGCTTGAATGCCACGCACCGTCTGGTCTCTCAGCTTCGTTTCTTCCCAAGCTCCTTTCTTTTCTTACCAAAAAAGAATCAGAAAAAGCTCAAATTTTGTCATCTGGGTGTTCGACTTGTCTGCTGTCGTTGTTTTTTCTTGACCTTAGCGTCGATGTCGTTCAGATTGGTACACTGTCTCTCTCAAACCTTAAACTTTGTGGATGGTTGCCAAAGTAGTTCAAAGCTTTGATGGGTCATCATCATCTCTATTTTGGCCAGTTGGGTTCTGATTATTTTGGATGTTTTGATCATTTGGGTTGATGGGGTTGGATGAAGACAGTGATTAGGTTACTTTTTTATGATAAAGTTTTGATCTTGTGCTAGTCTAGTTAAGAAGGACGAGAATAAGAGGCTGCTTGTCTGATTGATGGGAAATGATTTGATCAAGAAAAGATTGGTTTTGTATTTCAATTGAGGATCAGAAAACTTACAATGGTTTGAGTTTGTGACTCTTTGGCACTTATTGATAGAATGCATACAGTTTACTTACCCAAGATTGTGTTGGGCCTGTTGGCATTTGATGGTTGATAATTTCTGTTTATGCATTTTGAGGTTTTTCGTGCTGAAATCGAGGACCGGAGGTGGTGGACGTTTAGGTTTATCCAATGTGGTTTGAAATATTTTGCCTTTTTGTGGCACGGTAGTTGTTATTTGAGTCGTAAACTTATGCTGCCTTTTGTTTGAATGTCTGTAAGTATATATGCTGATAAAATATGGCTGTTGGTAGCTTGGTATCGCCTCGCACGGTGACTAAAATGTGGCTACATTCAGCCGTTTAGAATTAACGATTTATGATGAAGCTTCCTATACATGCATCTTGTTGCGGCATAATGATGAATTGATGATTACGTTGTTCATCTATTTCAACTTGTTCTAATTGCTGAAGTTCTTCTACTTTCAGCCAAATGCATCACTTGGGCTGGACATTGCGGAACATAGCAAGAAAACGTTTTTGGAACTGCAAAGGAAGAAAAGTCACCGCTATGTAATTTACAAAATTGATGAGAAGAAAAAGGAGCTCTTGGTTGAAAAAACTGGCAATCCTAATGAGAGCTTTGACGATTTTCAGGCATCACTACCTGAGAATGATTGTCGATATGCGGTTTATGACTATGATTTCGTGACTCTTGAGAATTGCCAAAAGAGCAAGATATTCTTCATCGCATGGTTAGACTCTCAGACTGTCAGAATAGCATCGTGTTACGAATCCTGGCTTTTGTTGATTCATTTCACCACTATCTTACGTTCAGGTCCCCAGCCACATCTCGCATCCGAGCCAAGATGCTCTATGCAGCGTCCAAGGAAATGATCAAGAGCAAACTAAATGGCATCCACTACGAGATCCAAGCAACTGATCCAACCGAAATGGACCTTGAAGTGCTTCAAGAAAGAGCACGGTAGACAACCTCCTCCCTGCTCTCCGATGACATGTCAGCGACCACCATGCCACGATTCTCCTCGTCAAATGTTCTCATCCAGACTGAAGCACCACACATACTTGACTAGACAATTATCAATTGCTCGTCTCCTCAGACAGGCATCTTACGTGTACAATATGTCCATCAAGCCAGGCTGCAGTTCTGAGGTAACATTTTGACGCAAATTATCATTAATCACTTTTGTTGTTTTAGGCACCATCAGAGGCGATTACTGGTAAACAGTATTTTAATTATCCTTCTGGTGGTGAAAACTGAGCATTTGGGAAATACAAGTGAAGGAACCAATGATTAAAGCTTAGGAGAAGTTCAACTTTTAAAGACATGAGCCCAGAAGCTGTTATAAGTACTCTGTTCCGAAATCCTGAAAACCCCACAGCACTATGTTTCCTCTGCTCCCCATGGCCGCGTCCTCAATACCCTTCTTTTCGACTGTCTCCTGCTTTCGATTCATGGGAAGGAATGGATCTGATGCTGCTTCCCATTAACAGAAATCCGATTCCCAGAAACAAAAAGATGAGCGAGGAGAGAAATCAGATTGACCAATGCAGAAAACAGAGCAAGGAAAATGGAGGGAATTGGGAATCAATCAGAATGTTCTGCTGGAATCAGTTCATTCATTTATATTGTACCGACGGTGGAGGGTATTTTGGGAAAGTCATACAAAAGTGAGATTAGTCGATATTTAATTGAAACTGGTTTGGATTAAGCCATTTAATCCGGTGCGGCCCAGTATCAAAATGATGTAATTTTGATATTAAGACAACATTATTTCCTGATTTAGCAAAGAGGAATGATAGGTGGATTAAGGAACAAGGTTGTAAGGGCCCCAAGGCTCCATCAGCTGGCCATGGTTAGCCACATATTTCATGAACAAGTCTTTTTTGGATGGACTTGAACAGCCGAGGGCAGCCCTCCTTGACCAGGGATTTGGCCGGCTCAATCAGGCTTTCATTGGTGGGTGAGAAGAATGTTGCCAAGGTTGTCCGATTTGTCATCACTCTGTGCAGCACTCCTTAGCTTCCCATTGCTCATTATCTGCGCATGAATCAGCGACGGACCCAGTTAGTGGGCTGCCCGAGGAAAGAATTAGGGTAGTTATTTTTTAAAATTTAAAATTGAAATCTAAATAAAACCTGGTGACTTTGGCTCCGACCCCTATGGAGATCCCCCTGGCCGCATTCGCATGCCAGACTTCTACTTCTATCGCTTCCCCTTAAACGCTGCCCTATCCAACGACATTCACGGTCCACACTCTATCGTTCACCCCTTTTAAATTTCTAATCAGGGGCGGAGTCAGAATTCAAAATCTTGTAAAGCTATTTTTTTTTAACGAATAAAAGAATAGGTTCATCCCCACGACTGTTTCATTAATGCAAAATATATTAGAGGAAAGCGAAAATCAGAATCATGTAAATTATACAAAATACATAACTAGCTAAATTTTATTTTACGAGGTCCACTCATCTCAAATTCAGTAATACATCTTGTTACTGATACAATCTACAAAAATAAAGACCATAAGATCATCAAGAAACTCATCATTCATCTTATTTCTAAGTATATTCTTGATTATGTTCATCGATGAAAATGCTCTTTCCACTGTTGCTGTAGATACTGGAAGAGTTAAAATAAGGCAGATCAATCTATAGAGCATATGATAAAATGTCGACTTTTCCGATTCAGTCAAACGCTGGCACAAATCAAATACAAAAGTCATATTTGTAAATGTTGAATCCTTATTAGAAAGAATCCACACTCCATATCAAGAACAATCATATCATATGTTGAAAAATGTAAAGGATAAAACTTCGAAGCAAGTTTACATACATCTTCTTCTTTGAATGATTAAAAATCATTCAAAGGATTAATCATCCTTCGCTTTGTGAATTGCAAGGGATTAATCAAAGAAAGATTTTTAAAAGTGACTACAGTTGTTGATACATGTTCTCAAACTTTGAAAGATCAGATATCTAGGATCCTTGCTCAATATGATCTTAAAGAATAAAATATACGTGTCCAAGGGTATGACGGTGCGAGCAACATGCGTGTGTCAATTTAATGGCTTGCGGATTGTTTCTAAGGGACTGTCCACCGCCTGCAACTTACTTTAAATGGTGCAGCTAAAGGAGTGTCTGATGTGTGACAATTCTTTTCCACTTTGAATATGATTGTGAACTTTGTTGATTCATCCACAAAAAGACATTTAATGTTAAAACTATGCAAAGAAGCGGAAATTCTTGATTTAGTGGCAGCTGACACACTTGTAACAGGTTCGGGTATGAAATAGGCTTGCACTTTACAAAAAACTGGAGCCACACTCGTTGGGGTTCACATCTTCGTTCTATTTCAAGTTTGATTAATTTGTTTGGAGCTACCCGAGCAACTATTGATGATTTATACAAGAATGAAGTAGATAAAGTTCAAGGAGAAGCAAAAGGAATTGGTAAAGCTATGAAAAAGTTTAATTTTGTCTACTGCTTGATATTGATGCATGAAGATTATCGAGTTTTTTTATCAAGCTTTTTAAAAGAAAAACATAGACATTTTGAATGTTGTGGATTTTCTTGCAATAACAAAAGATAAACTTCAAGTTATGAGAAATGACGGATGAGACAATTTGATTATGAAGGTTGAAGCATTTTGTTATGAGCATGCTATTATTATACAGAATATGTTTGCTCCTTATAAGAAAGGCGTTAGAGATAATGAAATGAACATAACAAATGAGTTCTATTATCGGGTCAACATACTTTATGTTGTTATAGACTATCAGTTGATATAGCTTGATACTAAATTTGCGGATAAATCAATGGAGCTTCTTCTTCTCAGTGTATCATTTCATCCACGCAATGATTTTTAATCATTCAAATAAGAAGATGTGTGTAAACTTGCTTCGAAGTTTTATCCTTCACATTTTTCAATATATGATATGGCTGTTCTTGATATGGAGTGTGGATTCTTTCTAGTAAGGCTTCAACATTTACAAATATGGCTTTTATATTGGATTTGTGCCAGCATTTGACTGAATCGGGAAAGTCGACATTTTATCCTATGCTCTATAGATTGATCTGCCTTATTTTAACTCTTCTAGTTTCTACAACAACAATAAAAAGAGTATTTTCATCGATGAACATTATCAAAAATAAACTTAGAAATAAGATGAATGATAAGTTTCTTGATGATCTCATGGTCCTTTAAGTTGAAAGGAGTTTTGCAGATTATATCAATAACGATGATGTAATTACTGAGTTTGAGATGAATGGATCTCGTAGAGTAAAACTTAGCTAGTTATGTATTTTGTATAATTTTACATGATCCTGATTTTCGCTTCCCTCTAATATATTTTGAATTTTGAATTAATGAAACAATCGTGAGAATGAACCTACCCTTTTGTTCGTTTAAAAAAAAAAAAGTCCTACAAGATCTTGAATCCGAACTCCGCCCCTGGCTCCAACATGAGTTACTAAAATGCGAGCTGTGAATTTATGTGTATGTTAAATATGAGAAGATTTTTTGGCAGGCCACGTTGATGACAAATGCATTAGGTAGAGGCCCAACACCAAACAGTGGCCATCCTTGAAGACCCGAAAGCCATACACATATTCTTGGTAGAGGACTGTAACAAGGTTGAAACCACTGTGTTTCAGCAAACCCAAGGTAAGAGTTGGGTCAGGACAAGGTGGATATCCGTTGATGGATATATAGTACTTGATCCGGGCACAGCTCGTCGTCAAAGTAGCCTTCCTCGAGTCCTCAGCCTCCACAGAATAAGTCCAAAAATCCGAGTATGACCCAATAATGTCTCTGGGAGTGAGAAAAATGATCAATGAATCATTTTTGTCAGAACACCAAAATCAAGTTTTTAACTATGAGATAGTGGGGACTTAAATGCGTACCGATAATTGGCTGGTTTTTCAGGCCAGTGTCTGATACAATCAGCAAGAGGATGACAAGGGTGTGGCAGATTGTCTCTCCAATAGTGGATTTTTTGCATTGACGTAGTTTATGGTGCTGGTACATAGTTTGCAACGCTTTCTGGGATCATCAGAGTAAAGACTTGCCTTATCTTCATCAAGCAAGTCCAAAAACTGTTTAATGACATCCATCGTGTCACCAAGATCACCTGTTACACAAAAGAAAGTTGCTTATTCTCAATGTTTCCTGCTCATAAAAACCAAAACAAAGTGAAATGATGAAAGAATATGAACCTGGAAAAATCCGAAATCTTTGCAGGCAAAAATAATTTCCTGAATGATCTCCTTTCAACTCTGAGTCACTGTCTTTGATATATCAATCACTGGCAAAGTGGTGCCGTGCCATAAGGAAGTCTAATCTCATCCTGGGGTCTCTGATCAGGTGGAAATATGTACTACTGCGGCAATGGCTGAGAATTGTTGTACCATTTCCTCCATTTTGAATCAAACACACAAATCTAGCAAGCGCTAGAGATCAAGAGGTCTGTCTGTCTATGTACTCTCTATATATTTTTCCTGACAAATACTGGCAAACATATAAGTTCCGAGATCAATATATAAATGAAACGGTTCAATATTTGTAAACACAATTGTGAAAAAAAAATAGCGTAACTTGAACGCACCAACTGATACTGTCAACTTAAGTCTGACATTACAAGAAACGAAGGAGTGCTTACCTGTTTACATAATCCCAAATGAAGCAGCTGTCATTGTTATCCTGAACTTCCTCCTATCACAAATGGCTGTAGATAATTAAAAAATAACGAAGAGAAGGACATGCGACATGGCTTTTCATGTAGTTAACAACTTTGACAAAGATGAACAGATCTCAGACACCAGTTGCTGAGCAGAACAAGTGTATTATAATTTATAATGCACAACGAACCAGGATCAAATGTAAGTGTCATATGAGACAAAACATTGTAAATGGAATCAAGCATCTACATAATCAGAATCTGCAACATGAATATTAGTTTCTCGGGTTGCTAAAAAATTAACCTAGAAGAAGCAGTCAAGCTTTATGTAAAGCTTGCATCTTGAGCAGATTTCTTACATTGCCTGCATGACTCTAAGGCATTGGCAATGCTTTGATATTTGATGGACCGCGCTCAGCCTTCTTTAAATCTTCCAGCATTTGTTTAGTTTCAGCTAGATCATCTTCAGCATTTGGCCCATGCCTTTCATAACCATCAATTGCTTGCTGCAGCAACTTAATTGCAGCATCGTAGCTGCATCAAACAACATATTCATTAGCCTCCTTATTTTTAAGATTACTAGATAGTTTGGAATGGTCATCAAGAACATATAACTAGGTTATCAAGGCATTCTCAGCTTTTCAAATTTATCGAAGAACCCATCAACCAATTGTTGATCATGAAAGAAGAAGAATTGACTAATATAGAAAACTTGCAGGATAAGGTCATGACGTAGTTTGACTAAAACAAATGTTGGACTTCCAGTCCAGTAAAACTATCGCTCAGTTTTATCTCTATTCTAAAACAACTCACGACGCTAAGGACGTGAATTTATTTAAGAGAAACATCAATATTCGAGAACAAACTAACAATCAAGAATAGACTTACCTTCCCATGGCACTATATGCTTTTGACATATTACGACACACTTCGATTGAATCTATATGCTGAGGACCGAGTGCGACATCCATGACTGATTTTGCCATTCCGAACATGTTTACAGCCTTTTGAGGATTACCTAGCTCAATATACGCAGATCCCAAATTGCTATAAATATAGGCCACACTATAATGTGAGGAACCAAAGCACTCTATCATAATTTCAACTGCACTTTCTAAATAAGGGATGGCCTGAGACACATTTCCCGTCAGCATAAGCAAATGTCCTATTCTGGTAGAAGCACTTGCCAGCGAGTGCTGCTCTTGGGGGAGCTTTTCCAGCATATTCATTGTTCTCTGCAACAATGTGATTGCCGTTTCAAATTCATTCATTGTTTCATATTGTATAGCTATTTCCATATAAGACTTGGAAACATCTGCAGGCTGCTCTTTTTCTTTCTTCTCAAGTATTGCACATGCGATTTCCAAACACCTCTTAGCGTCTGAAAACTTCTCCAGATTACACAGTGCTTTCCCCATTGAGACAAATACTAAAGCCCGCGTCTCACTATCTTCCTCAGTCCGTTCAACAACAACCTTCAAGGTTTTGACAGCTAGGTCATATTTTCCAAGAGCAATATGCATATTAGCAGCATCAATTCCTGCAAGAAGCATATCAGAACTCACGCCCGTGTTCTTTAAGACCTTTCGTGCCAACTGATTCTGCTTCAATGCCTCCTCATGCATTTCCAACCCCGTATAAATAACACCCAAAAGCCGCCTATCATTTGCAACCTCCACCGAATCCAACCCAAATCGCAGCTCATGTATCTGCAACGCCTTCAAACAATAAGGCAAAGCCTCCTGTAAATTCAAAGCCCCAGCATAAGCCTCCGCCAAATCCCTATTCGCCTGACCCACTTCACAACTATTTTCCCCAAGCATAGTCTCTTTGATCTCCAAACACTTCTTCAGATTCTCTAACGCCGCCTCCCTCCTACCCAGTGCTGTATTCACATTCACCATTACTTGATGCACCCCATGAAGCACCGCCTGCCCTTGTCGCTTATTCACACCCTCCGCCTCCTTGTCCAACTCACTGATCACCTTATCAGCCCTATTCAAATACCCTAAACTCTCCTTAAAATTCTTCAAACTGAAATAAACAGAACCCATCAACTGCAAAGCCATCGCAACTGACAAATTAGGTTTCTTACACTCCTCACCAAAAGCATTCAAAGCTCTAGTAGCAAAAGACAGTGCCTTTTCCGGATCCTTGCCTTCCTTATCAAGTTGCAACCCTAATTTCAACATCGCCTGTCCCAATCTCCGCTCGCTAAACTCAGCCTCCATCTCCTTAAACGCAGCAAGCATCTCACCAGAAGTCTTCGCCGACTCGAAAGCCTCCTCAAGCTGCCGCATTTTTTCATTCTTTCTCCCCCTGGAAGTCACCCGCGTCGGTTTCTCAACAAGGGTGTTGAAATTTTCGGACTTCGCGAGCATCGCAAGGGATAGTGCAGATGGTCCATCGCGGACCGCGTATGAAAATAGAGAAGAACAGTTGTGCGAAAGAAATGGGGTTAGGTTTTTGCGGCGATTGAGTCGCGAAATAAGAGCGATCGAAGCTCTTCTCATTGCTTTGATTTTAGATAGATTGAAGTTCGCAAAAATGGCGATGCTGTTAAACCCTTATGGAACAAAAAACCCTTGTTTTGAAGAAGACTACTATGCATAAAACGGTGCCGTTCGATGGAGGCCAGCATAGAGATTAACCTGTGTAGCTGACATGATGGAATCAATATTATGTTGGGCACTGAACATATGTACAATGTAAAAAAAAAAATTAACATGGTTTTGTTTCCTTTATCATCAGCATAGTCTGATTCCTAAAAAGCACAAGGAAACTTGACCTGTCCTGAGGCAGAAGAATGAGCTACTTCAGAAGTTATTCCAAACTCGTGTAGGGCTCTGGTTCTGATTCATTGTGAAGTCTGGTGGATCATTGGAGTCGCTTGTGTCGTCTGGATTCATAGTAGGAAAGGGAGGATTGGAATATACATCATCGAAGTGGAGCTGGATCCCGCCTTCCTCTTCAATGTCGTCCATGAAGGTTGTGCGCGCTAAGTGGTGGCGGGAGTTTCTCCAGTCCAAATACTGTTCCTGCTCCTCCAGACTTGTTTCGGACATGTTGTCTAAGTAGCTACTGGATGTGTGGTGGGAGTTAAGGTTGTTGAAGTCAGGAGGCTCGAGGAAGCTCGCTTGGGGATGGTGGGTGTATGCAGGAGAGGAGTATTCTGGAGGCTCGAGGAAGCTTGCTTGGGGCTGGCCCTGGTGAGGATTTGAGTTTGTTCTTGCCCACCATTGACTTCTCATCATATCCTGGTCAGTCAATTTGTTGTCTGAGTCATTGCGCTGTAGCACACTCTCTTGGAAGAATGGTGTTGAGGGAGATGCACCCATGCGGCTTTGCAGTCTATCCTCAAACTGGTGGTGCTCCCAGAAGTTTCCATGATCAGTTCCTTCATTTGTCAACCCAGTCGGCATCCAGACATCATCATGGGTGTCTACATCAATGCTGACATCTGCTATTTCTCTTACGGTGCCAGTAGTGTGGTGCTTAGGCACTGAAGTATAATACCAATCCAGAATATATGGATGGCTTTCCTGATAAGCGTCGATTGGCCATAAACCACCCAAGTCGTATCCAACCCCAGGAGAATTAACCGGCATATCCCTTGAAAAGATGCTTCCACGATTTCCTTGACCTCTGAAGGTCATATGTCCTCGCCACATTGCAGAAGGTGAATAAGAATTCCTAGTGCCATAATTCCGCAATTTTTGCTCCTTGAAAAGCCTAAGTGTCGACAAAAACTGCTTCCCCTGAGGGCTAGGTTCCCATGTTGGATAGCTAAGATGAAAGCTGCATCAAGAAGAAAAAAGGGTTGATAAAAATGAATGTCACGGTCATAAAACTTGTGCAGCAAATTGTTGTGATCATACCTTAAGAATGATTTTTCCATCTTCCCCTGGGAACTTCTTTGATACCTAGCCGTGTGAATAGGTGAGCCATAGTTTGCGTTGCCGTGTGCTTGAAAATCAAATATGCTAAAGCTGAAGACGCAAATATATGCTATTCAGAAGACATTTCAGAAAGGCATGGATTATAAGGAAGAATAGACAATTAGCCTTTGATACTTGAAATTTACAGCTTTTTATGCTGACCTGCAAACATGACCAACGCCTTCAACATTCACGGTAAAGTCCGCTATAAATTTCAATATGTCATTCACCCGCTGTAAAAGCAAAAGCGTTTTACAATAAATATATTTTGCTTGACACATGCAATATTAAGTTATGGTCACACAATAGTAGATCGCATACCTGGGGTACAACGAATATAAGCAGATATGGGGTTAGGAATATTGAGGCCATCTCTTCCAGTAGCATCATTCCAGTATACTGCAAGAGAAAGACAAAAATAAAGCAAGCCTCAGAAATGAGCCATTTCAACTTGGACCTCCTATAAAGCATAACTCCATTGGATGAAACATAGGCAACTAGGACCAGCTTCTTTAAAGAAAATAAGTTTTGACGCACACAAAAAAAAATCCCTTACAGGTTCTTTCCTTTAAATTGTGAAACTTTTCTTTCACATATTTGTCTATTTTCATCCATTGTAAAGTTTTATCAGATAATTACCTGAAAAAGTGTTTCAAATTCCATCCGTACCCTCTCCGTGTTAACTTTATTCCTCCATCTTTTAGGCATATAATGAGTGTGTTGAACGACCAAGGACATTGTTCCTTCTGGATCAAGAACTAGAAGCTCATCAACAATTGCAGCGCGGCTAATAGCTGTTATAGTTCCAAAAACAGCAGCATACCAGAACAAATTGCGACCAAATATCTGAACAGATTGAAACATTACAACATAAGGATCAACGGAACAAAACATATACATGGGGTAGAAGTAGAAATGATAACTTACATGTCCCTCGAGCAGAGACTCTTCCAAGAATGCAATGATGATCAAGATAGCAGCGAATCCACCAGATACAAAAGAGATGAACTTTGCAATAACAGATATGATTGGAGAAGGAAACTGCTTTGTGTAGTCTGAAGCATGCACAAGGCTGCTATTAATTCGATGCCTGAACAAATGATCAACCTGAAGGACCATTGCTGAATTTATTATCCAATGCTCCTTGAAATTCGCTATAATTCAAACCACAATAATTCGTACCTCATTGAACTCCCTAAGGATCCACCTGGACAAGTTTGACCATCTTCTTGATGATGCTGTGCTTGGATGATTATAAAATTGTTCCGCATGCCTCAAGAACAGATAAACTAACATGAAAATGATAAGGAAAGGGGAAAGCAGTAGCATCATAATGCCAACTAGGATAAGCCTTTTCTTCAGTAATGTAGGATTATCGATAAAATCTCTTCTGACGCAGAAGTTCCTATAAACAGATTGAAAGAAGAATGAACAATAAAATCTTTATATCTTTAAACGAAATTCTTAAGAACTGATATGGCATACAAGACATTATTATTAAATGATCAGATTCAAGTATGATGCATGAGCAAGTGTTTGCACGTATGTCAGCTTTTGTGAAAAATGTATAGTCATTATAAGTGATACGAAACACATATGCTTCACATGTGCTGTCATATCGCATATGACAAAATTAATTCAAAGATGACTGACGTAGAAAATTATCAGCAGCCAGATTCACAGTATTTTCATATAATTTGGTCTCAAGAACATACCTATCAAACATGCTCTGCAACACACACCAATTCAAGGTCCACTCGAGAGTCTTTGTCAGAACAAGACGATAATGAATACCATCTGAGCCAACACTAACTGTTGGACCAGCACCAGGAACCCATGATGAGATAGGAAAAGCAATAATTCCCTTATTGACCATCCCAATTAAGTAGTTTTCCTTCCTCATCAACCTCATCACCATGTCATGAGCGGAAAGATCCTTGACCACACAAATTTGTTGGGAGCTTTGTAACTGAACCAGTTTTTCGAGCACGGCTGCCCATGGCATGGTCTGAATTTCATTATCGGTAACATGCAAGCTGCAAAAAAGAAAGAAAGATAGTCCTCATACAATAGACTTTTTCATGTACTAAAATTGGGGAAACTATAAAGAAAGAAAATACAAAACCATTTCGGCAACTTACTTGTGATGATAGAAGTTACGGATTGCAAGAGTGTCCTTCAGCTGTGCGAAAAATCTAAAAAAGCAGAATATCCAGTAAACTGAAAATATTGCAAGGTACCCTATAATTATGGCGTTGGAGACCGTAAAAGGTGTTAATGGGTGCTTGTGTAGAGCTTCCTTTGAAAGATCACACGGCTTTATTCCTGATTCAACTGCGTCCATTCCACATTTTGCATTTCGGAGTCCATTCCAATCCACGAAAAGCAAAAAGAATGCGGAAAAACATATTGTGAAGCCAAGGCTCAAAAGCTCAACTATCCACTTGATTATAATACAGTAAATCCCTTTTTCACAATAGTAGTTGTACAATCTTTCAAAGAACAAGTCCAAATCTGTTATGGGTTCCACATTTAGGCTCTCTCCATTCAGAAGTGCTGAGGGGCTTTCACTGCCCGGGCTAGGTATCCTTCGATAATCTGACAATTCAATTTCATGGGGCACAACATCCTCCAGAAGTCCAGCATTCAAATAAGATTCACCTTGGGATTTCCATTTAAACACACTTGCAGTATTTGAGTTTTTTCGCCAACCGGTCATCATTCAAAAACACTGGCAGATGGAAGAAACAACCTGTCCATACCCCCAGACTGCCAACTTGATGCTGCATGTATCAATAATCATATTATTTTTGTTCATTGTATACATCATAGCTTAAAATAATGACTCTGAATATACCAACAAGAAATCTAGTAAACCTAGAGGGAAAATCGCCACAGGCGCTAATGAAATTGGAAAGCAGTGAATAGAATCAAAGTCAATAAATTAAAAGAGAGGTCTGTAGACTGAGAAACTAAGTCTTAGGCACATTAGCATCGATCTTAAGACTCTAAAAACATTAACCAGCAGTACTCATATTCCATGAAAAGGTAATGAGGTTACTGAAGGGATTACCGCGTGATCTCCAACAGGTACTACTTTATCTTGCATTCCATTATTGTGTAGAACAAGTTTGGCTTTCATCGGAAAGGCTTTGCAAAGTAATATAATAAAATCATCGAGTTACATGACCATCGATTAGCTTGTATCCCTACATTACCAAACTAACCATACAGACTACATTTTATACCCCAACTTACAGAACTAGCAAGCTCACGGGTTTAACAAGAAATGTGAAGGTCAATACAGAACTAACCAGTTGGGACAGGCTTGGCCCTTTTTCAGCTTGGCGCCAACTATTTCAGAATCTTCTAAGAAAAACATAAAACACAATGGTATCAACATCCAATCAATATGGCCCCCCATACAAACTTTCATAAAACAGAATCCAAGGTATGCAAAGACATCAGCCATTCTAGTTCATGCAAGTTCCAACATTTCCCTAAACAGCAACATTATTCTCCACCAACACGCCATAAACATCTATCAAACCATTCTCATCCTTCAAGCACTTTAAACACAACTAGCTAAACACAAAGCTATCCAAGGTCAATCCTAGTCAAACCCCACATGCCTAAAATCAACCAACCCCCTACAAACCATCATCACACACAACCACAATCATCAAACACCATCCACAAATATCAGAAACCAAGTTAACAACTTCAATTTCAATACAAACATAACGATTAATATTACCTGAAACCCACCAAGCAAGCAGCCCAATAATCCAACTCCAACCCAATTCAGCTCTCAAGAACTCGATTACACCAATACCCAGATAACAATACAGAACAATCACGACACACAGATCAACAGGAATCCCCAAGAAGACCTAATTAGAGATTGATTTTTAGGCAACGAGGAGGGCAAGGGGGCGAAGAGAGAGAGAGATGAACCGATTGCGTAGACGAAAAAACGAATTGAAGTTTAAAAAAATTATGTCAAATCCAAAACACGACTCCCGGCAGAGGATTTCTGGGAATTAAAATTTGATCCCTTTTGCTTCTGATTTGGTATATGAGCGAATCTGGAGAGAGGAGACGTGAGAGACCGCTGCACGCAGCAGCTCTCGAATTTATTTACACAGAAATTAAGCAATTACAAGTAAACTAAATATTATATTATATTTATTAATTCTTTATTAAAACTTAAAAATCATTACTATGAAATCTAATTATATGGTTTTAATATTCTTTCATAAAACTGATACAAAAAAAAAAAAATATTTCATCACACGGCAACATGTCGTCAATAATAATGCGATGTCTTTTTAAATTTATAATATAATATAATATTTATAGGGTATGACATTTTGTCTTAAACAAAACTGCGTCGTTTACGCAAAATTTTAAATTATATTTTAATAAGTTCAATACTTAAAACAATCTTATCAATAATTTTAAATCTGTACATTTTTATTTAAATAAAACTTATATTCACATTTCATTTACTGATTAAAGTTGAAAGGGGTGCTAAATTATATTGTGGAATTTTCTCAGGCATAAATTGGGTATGATTTCATTTTTATTTTATGGAGTTTTACGTCTACTAATCCTTACCTTTTATTTTGGATACTCAATTTTTACAAGTAAGGTTTTTGTGATACAAATATTGCTAATTTATGTATTTATTTAAATCTCTCAAAATATGAAGATATATAATAATTTTTGATGAGTATAATCATAGGATTTTCATATCATACATATTTCCATTCTTAAATTAAAAATCAAATTCGACTACGTCATTATTGTATTTGGTTTGACTATACCTGATATGAGTTAAGATTCTATAACTAAATATATATTCATTCTTATAATTCAAAAAGAGACAGTTACAAATGAACGCTCAAAGCTAAAAGGAAAAGACGGAGCTAATCGAAGTCCTTTCTTAATAAAAATCCGTCTGCCAATGCCTTCTGCGAAACAAAAGACAACTTCTGCCTCAAAATGGAGAGCGCTGGTGGCGGCTCCATACCCTTAGCCTCCGCCCACCTCGCCGCCACTGTCCTGATCAGATGATCCGCCCTCGCTCCAAAACCTCCTACAGATTCCATGATGAAAGGCTCGAACATAAGACCATTGGCTAAACAAAAAGCCTCATACTTAGAGATCTTCCATTCCTCTGATCTCCTAGCAGCCTCCCCTGACCCCCACCCTGTCCCTCCTCCCACAAAAGGAGAGACAATGGATACATCCACACAAAGATCCCTTCCTGCATCCCAAGCCGGTACTAAAATGTCCGCAGGCTTCTCTCCCCCATCGAGAAGGTCAGCCACCTCCAGCCTAGGCCCCAAATTAGCCTCCTTAAAAAAAGCGTATAACGCATCTCTCACCGCGTTATGCCTTCGAATCCTCCTCCCACCCCCCGGACAATGGGAATCGTGATCCCCCGCCGCGTCGGACGTGTGAAACCCCCTACAGGCCGTATAAGCCCAGGAAACTGCAAACACATCGTGCCCGGTACGGTACTTGAGGGCCAAGCGATACGCCGCCGGGCTCATATGAAACCCAGAGAAAGGTACCACTCCCCGACACAGAAACAACATCCATTAGAGTACTCACCCGGACCCCTCCTTGCCCCTTGATCTCTACCCTGATGACTTCCGCAGCCAGGAGGGTAAGCCACTAAATTGGAAGCTTCTGCCTTTCTAGCCTGTTGCTTTTGCAGGGAACTTTGTAAACTAAAATCATGTTCTGATACCCCAAAGAACATGAGTACACCGAAAGACATAATTAAGGACCGAATATACCTCCAGCCATTGTTTTCCTACTATTGTTGAAGATGATTTCGGATTTTCAAACCCTCCTATTCACAATATGATGGCATATTTTCTGAACGGAGAGTAGGCCTAGTGAATCCTGATCGATGCGTCTCTTCCTTGTATCATTTTTCCATCAACTAAAGTTGACACGATCTAGGTGGTTTCTGATGTTTGGAAGAAGTAATAGAAAAGTTTCCTTTGATCATTTAATTAAATAAATGGACCACTAAAGTTGATTCCTAATTAAATAATTATAATTCCAACATTCTCCCACTTGGTTCATTTAACAAAAGACATAATATATGAATTATAGCGACGAATTCTCTTATAGCGAGAATTAAACTTCCATGTATCACAATATATTAAATTTCTTCCACCACACAATTTTACCTTAATGAGCAAACCTTATGTTTACTCTAGGTTCATATGTAATGATATTTCTCCAAAACAATATCTTAAATGCGCATAAATAGAGAAATTATCAAACTGAACGAAAGTTTCACCAAAACATTAATGATGTTCTACATAGTGGAATCAAGTCCATAGCTACATGATCCTTGAAAATCTTAATTGGCATGCCTCTAGTCAAAGGATCATCTATCATCAATTTAGTGTTAATGTGTTCGATGATCACTTTCTTTTTTTGAACACGTTCTTTTACAGCCAAAAACTTTACATCAATGTGCTTACTTCGACTTCCACTTATGTTATTCTTGGCCATAAATGCTGCAACTGAATTATCATAGTACATCTTTATCAGCCGACAAATAGAGTCAATGACTCTTAGCCCAGATATGAAATATTCAGCCAAACACTTTGTGATGTTGCCTCAAAACATGATACTAATTCTGCATCGTTGAAGTGGCTGTCAAAGTCTATTTTGCACTCCTCCAGGATATGGCTCTATTGGCTGGCATGAACACATATCCAGATGTGGATTTTCGTGAATCAATGTAGCCACCATAATCGTAGTCTGAGTAGCCTGCCACTACAATCAGTTCGTCTGTAAAAAAGCATGTAGTTCTTCGTACTCTGAAGGTACCTTAACACTTTCTTTGTAGCTTTCCAGTGATCAATGTCAGGATTACTTTGATATCTTCCTAATACTCCAACAACATATGCAATGTCAAGTCTAGTGCAGACCTGAGCATACATAACGCTTCCAACAGCCGAAGCATATGGAACATTTTTCATTTGTTCCCTTTTAATGTAATTCCTGGGGCATTGGTCCAAATTAAACCTATCACCTTTCACAATAGGCGCTACACTTGGTGAACAATTTTTCATTCCAAATCTCTCTAATTTTTGTTGATACAGGCCTCTTGAGACAAAACTAAAATGCCTCGAGATCTGTCTCTATGGATCTTATTGTCAATGACATAAGATGCCTCGCCCATATCTTTCATATCAAAGTTTTTTGAATGAAAATATTTCACCTCATATAGTAAGCTCATATCATTGGTTGCTAACAAAATATCGTCCACATATAAAATGAGGAAACAAAGCTTACTCCCACTGACCTTAAGTCCATGAAATTTTCTTCAAAACCAAATAAAGTAATCAAATTATGAAACTTCATATACCACTATCGGGAAGCTTGTTTCAAACCGTATATGGATTTCTTAAGCTTGCAAACCAAATGTTTACCGTTTTTAGAGAAAAATCCTTCAGGTTGTTTCATATAAACCTCTTCCTCTAAAATGTCATTGAGAAACGCATCTGATGTAGCTCGAAATCAAAATGAGCTACTAATGCCATGATAACTCGAAAATAATCTTTCTGTGATATATGAGAAAAAGTCTCTGTGTAGTCGTTTCCTTCTCTTTGAGTGAATCCTTTGGCAACAAGTCTGGCTTTATATCTCTCGATGTTGCCTTGTGAGTCTTTCTCTATAAAAAGTCTTTTCTAAATGCAAGTAAAACCACTACTTGAAAATAACCAAACGGGTTCCACACGTGAAATCTTCTTGCTGCCTGAATAGATGTGATGTTCACTACCCATCGGTTTCCTTAGATTTTGCATACCCTGCAAGGTATTCGAAATATGGATTGTAGTTCCAGAATCAGTCCACCTGTATTATGATTAACACTAACCATATTGCATTCATAGCAACCAAATGCCAGAAAATTACTTGTCTTATCAAGCTAAGTCTTGAACTTAATGTAGTCTTTCTTCATGTGACCCTTCTTTTTACAAAAGTAACACTTTGACTCCTTGATGACTTGATTAACATGAATCTTTCCCTTAGACTTTTCCTTAATGTCATCCTTACTCTTCCTCGAAGAAGTAGCTAGGTTCACATTTTCATCCTCTTTCATCAACAGCCTACTCTTCTCCTGAACACACATGGGCATAAGCTTATTAATTGATCATTTTTCCTCATACGTATTGTAGGAGATCTTAAATGGGGTGTATTGTTGAGGAAGAGTGCATAAAATGAAATATACTAGGAAAGACTCAGACATTGTAACTTCCAAAAGCTTAAGTTTGGCCGAAATATCTCTCATGCGCCTGATATAATCACGCACTCCCTTAATCTCAGTGATCCTCATGGATGAAAACTGCATAACCAAGTTGCTGGCAAGGGCCTTATTAGAAGTTGCAAATTGCAAATTGTTCATCGATGACCGTAAGGAGATCTTTCACCTTAGTATGTTGATCCACAAAACCCTGAATGCTGCCATAAATTTTGGTCTTCATGAACATAATTGAGAGACGATTAGATTGCTCCCACTTTTCATAAAGATCAACTGCATCTGGACTACTAGTCTTAGTTATGCCAGCTGGTTCGTCTTTCTGAATAACATAATTGTTGAGTGTGGCTCATGTGGACTGGGCTGTGAGTAAGCGTAAGCCCGCTGAACTGGGCTGGGGGTGCAGGGGCTAAGCCCACCGCGTTACGATTTAGGGTTTTCGACATATACTGTATATATATATATATATATATATATATATGTTGCTTCTGTGACCCTAACAACACAGAAAAGCATAAAGGACTATAGCTACTCTATAAGCGCAGAGTAGGTGACACATCGTTACCAAACTGCGTAAACAACGTCTTGTGTCTTGTTCATTTCGATTCATTATTTCTGTGAGTGCGTGTGCTTGTGCTAACAATTGGTATCAGACGATGGCGCTTAATTCTGGAGCGAAGTTTGAGATTACGTGGTTTGACGGATCTGGTAATTTCGTACTGTGGTAGAGAAGGGTTGAGGACTTGTTGGCTCAGCAGGGCTTGCAGAAGGTGCTGCGCGATGCGAAATCGAAGGACATGGAGGATGCCAACTAGGCGGATATGCAGGAGAAGGCCGCGGGATTGATGTTTTTTGGACGAGGTGATGTATCACATCCTGGAACTATCTATGTCGAAGGCTGTATGGGACAAAATGGAGGGTCAGTACATATCGAAGAAGCTGATGAACAAGATGTTCGCAAAGTAGTGTCTCTACAGTCTGAAGATGCAGTAGGGAGTTGATCTGCAACAGCATGTCAATTTGTTCAATACTTACCTCATGGACCTGCAGCGGTGGGCGTGAAGCTTGATGATGAGGACAAGGCTGTGATTCTGCTGTGCTCGTTACCGGGTTCCTACGACCATCTGGTGACAACCCGGACATATGGTAAGGACTCAATTAGCCTTGATATAATTACTTCTACTCTGCTTGCCCATTCGCAGCGTAAACAGTGCAGATGTGACTACTCCGGGTGAGGGTCTGTTTGTTAAGGGGAGTAAAAGAGGTGGCGGAAAGACCAAGGTTAAAGACGATTGAAAGAAGGGAAAATCTAAGTCCTAGAGCATGGAGACAGTAGAGTGTTATCATTGCAAGAAGCTCGGGCATTATCAGAACGAGTTTCCTGATAAGAAAAAGGAGCAGAAGGATCGGCAATAGCCAAAGACGAAAAGTGGGGGGTCCAGTTCTGCGAACGTGGCTCAAACTTATAGTGATAGCGATGGAGATTTGCTATGTGCCTATCTAGTAAGTATTCTGACGATTGGATTGTTGATTCTGGTTGCTCTTTTCATATGTCGCCGCACCGTGAGTGGTTCACTACTATCACGTCAGTTGCATCTGGTGCAGTTTCCATGGGAAACGATACTGTTTGCCCTGTTTCTGGTATTGGACAGGTGAAAATTGTGGCTGATGAAGGTGGCGTGCGTACAATGGATAAGGTCAGGCATATTCCGAGTTTGTGGAAGAACCTGATTTCGTTGGGGACTTTGCAGGCCAATGGCTAAGATTTCAGGTCTGAAGGTCGAGAACTTTTGCGGGTGACCAAAGCTGGTCAAATGGTGCTGTTAGCTAACAAAATTGAACACAACTTGTATTTGTTTTTGGGGTGCACCGCTGTAGGCAATGCTGCGCTGGTGGAGTCTACTTCTGATTCAATCAGGTTGTGACACATGCGTTTGGGTCACCTGAGTGAGCGTGGAATGGCAGAGCTTCATAAGAGAAATCTTTTGAAGGGAGTTCGGAGTTGTAAGCTGGACCTTTGCCAGTTTTGCATTCTCGGGAAGCAGAGGCGTGCTCGGTTCAAGACCGGGAAGCACAAAACAGAAGGGATTCTTGATTATGTGCACTCTGATGTATGGGGACCGACCAGAGAGGTATCTTTGGGTGGTGCAAGATACTTTGTTACATTTACTGACGATTTTTCTCGCAAAGTTTGGGTATTTTTCCTGAAGCAGAAATCAGATGTCTTTGCCAAGTTCAAGCTGTGGAAGGCAGAGGTGGAGAACCACACCGACTCCAGTTTTATGAGGTTCTGTGAGGAGCAGGGTATACATAGTCATTTTTATGTGTGGAAGATGCCACGGAAGAATGGCATGGCTGAAAGACTCAATAGGTCATTCATTGAGAGAGCTAGATGTCTTCTTCTGAATGCTGGTTTGCCGAAGCGTTTCTGGGTGGAGGCTATTCATATGGCGTGCTACCTCATCAACAGGTCACCGAGGGCGTCCTTGGAGGGGAGAGTTGTAGAGGAGGTTTGAACAGATACTCCCATTAGTCTTGATCATTTACGGATTTTTGGTTGTCCTGCCTAGGTGCATGTTTCCAGTGACGAGAGATCCAAACTTGATCTGAAGTCGAAGAAGTGTCTCTATATCGGCTACGCCAAAGGCGTGAAGGGGTACAGGTTATGGGATCTAGTGCGCAAAAAGATGGTGATCAGTAGAGATGTTGTCTTTGATGAGCAGCACATGTTACGGCAGTCAGTTGAGGCAGTTGATTCTGAGTCTGTAGAGGAGACCTCTAGTGGCCAGCTGATTGAGGTGGAGGCAGTTCCACCAGTAGTGGACAGCATGCAGGTGCTGTTCCTCGTCAGCAGCCGGCACCGACACCTGATGCTGCTCCCGGGTCTGATTCTGACCACGGGTCTGATGATGGGCATGAACCTGATGATTCAGGTGACTTGCAGGATTACAATCTCGTTCGTGATAGAGAGCACCGGACGATTAGACCGCCAACCAGATATGTGTTTGAGGATTTGGCAAGTTATGCGCTCATTACCAGTTCTGGGTACCCTGCTACTTATCGTGAGGCTATGGCTAGCCAAGAGCGAGAATAGTGGATGGGTGCTATGGTGGAGGAGATGGAGTCCCTGAATAAAAACCAGACTTGGGAGCTTATTGAGTTGCCTAAGGGATGATGTTGTGTGGCAGCCTTTGACAAAACCAGCTCACGCGAACAAGCTTCTGCTGTAGCAGTTCCTGGAGCACGGAGCTGTAGCAGAAGTTCAGCGCCTATTCGGAGTTTGCGTTCAACATTCGTATTGAAGAGCAGTGTTCTACCTGGAGTTTCTAAATATTCAATGAAGAATATCCCAGAGAAGTTTCCAGTGCCCAGGCAAAGATTTATTTGTGGGAGATTTGATTTTCGAAATCAAATCTAATCTCCTACAAATTAGGAGATTATGTTGCGTTAGGGAACTTCCAAAAAGTGGTAACCTGTGCAAGGCCGTGCGAGTACTTAAAGGAGGCTGAGCAGAGCGTCCTGACTGATCGAAGACAAGAGTGCAAACACCAGAGCGTACTCAGAATACTACGAAAAGTGATGTTTTAGATTCGTCAAGTCAGTAGCTGTTCTAGATTAGTACCAGTGTAGGTAGTTGTGACACAAGTCAGAGCCTGTTCTGATTGTGGTTGAAGTCCTAACTAAGGTTGAGTAGCATAGGTTGCGTGTTGACGAACCGTGTTGTACAAGAGAACCTTGAGCTTAGTGGATTAAAGGACTGAGTTTAATCATTCCCAGAGGTAGGCACTTGGCCGAACTGGGTGAACAAACCATTGTCCCTTGTTCTATCTTGCTGCATCAGATTTGGGTGTTCAAGAGTGTGTTGTAGCAACTGTTTGTACACAAATTTGCATATCAGAGACGTTGATTATGATGAGATTTTTTCTCCGATGGTGCGTCACTGAGGACATTGTACACATCTCTCGTCATTGAGGACATTGTGGATCCCCCAGCACCAGGATATGAGGCTACTGCAAGAGACACTTCACGGGAATCAGATATTCGCCAAGGTGGAGATTGTTGAGTGTGGCTCATGTGGACTGGGCTGTGAGTAAGCGTAGGCCCGCTGAACTGGGCTGGGGGTGCGGGTGCGAAGCCCACCGTGTTACAGTTTAGAGTTTTCGACATATACTGTATATATATATGTTGTTACTTCTGTAATCCTAACAATACAGAAAAGCAATAAACGGAACTATAGCTACTCTATAGCCGCAGAGTAGGTGACACATCGTTACCGAACTGCTAAGCAACGTCTTGTGTCTTGTTCGTTTCGATTCATTATTTCTGTGAGTGCGTGTGCTTGTGCTAACAATAATCGATATTCATCCATCTCAAATGCAAAAGTACCCTTTCCTTCCACATCTTTTAATTATCACCTCGTAACTCAGGAATGTCACATTTGACATCAGAAAAATTTTCGGATAAAATTACCGCAAATTCACGAACATACATGCTCATTATCACAAAATTGAGACGTAAAATAAATCTTGCTTTACCAACGTAAATCATGCTCAAACATATGAATCTAAAGACATGTACATAGAAACAAATTTACGACAGATTCACATACTTTATGCTATGTTAAAAATCATGCTTAAAATATATAGGTACTCCAATCTCCATAATTATGACATTCATCGTCGAACAGTGACCATATTAATAGAAAATTAACACCAAATACTTTTTTATTCTTAAATCTTTTTCTCATGCCATAATACCAATGCGATTATTACAATATAATAATATCCAATTAAAGCATGCATTAATATCCAAACAGTGGCCATAACATCAGATAAAAAAAATTTACAATTCCCGTTCTAAAATATGCAGAACTAACATGAATAAGCCAAAATCATGCTTTCACTATTTAAACATAAGATAATCGCATGCTTATGTAAGATGTAAAAGATTTAACCTGTAACATTCTAATTTGTTGTGTTTGTGATTAGATCATAAGTAATCCTACTTACTATCTTGTTATCAATATATCATGGCTTTTGAGATAGACTCTAGATTGTGGTGGCCTAGGGGATGGCAGTGACAAGAGACAATTAGAACAGACTTTACTTATAACGGCTCGGATCGGTCTTTCTGATCGGATTGTTACAAATGGTATCAGAGCCGATCCTCCGCAGTAGGTGACTACCGAATGGAGGGACAATCGTATGATCTGTTTCATATGCCTCTAACGAGGATGTTAGGAGGATTTAAGTGGGGGTGTATGTAACATCCCAATTTGTCCCACATCGATTATCAGACGTGTTTGTGATTAGTTAATAAGTAAGCCTACTAACTATCTTGTCACCAACATACCATGTTTTTTGAGATGGACCCTAGATTGTGGTGACCTAGGGGATGTGTTGACAAGAGACAATTGGGACAGTCTATACTTATAACAGTCGGATCGGCCTTTCCGGTCAGATCGTTACAAATGGTATGAGAACCGATCCTCCGTAGTAGGTGGCAGAGGTCACCGAATGGAGGGACGATCGTGTGATCTGTTTCATGTGCCCTAACGAGGACGTTAGGAGGATTTAAGTGGGGGTGTATGTAACATCCCAATTTGTCGTGTTTGTAATTAGATCATAAATAACTCTACTAACTATCTTGTCACCAACATACTATGATTTTTGAGGTGGACCCTAGGTTGTGGTGACCTAGGGATGGCGATGATACGAGACAGTTGGGACAAGCATTACTTATAACGGTTCAGAATCGGCCTTTTCGGTCGGATCGTTACACAACCAGTATTATCTTAATCCATCACACAGTTTGAAACGCGAGAGAATATGGCCGATGTAAATTAAAATAATTTAAACAAATTCCTAAAATTTGATATAGGCGATCAATTCATGGTAGCAAACCAAATTATTAAATAATATAATTTGATATTATGTGAATTGTAATTTACTATCCAATTCCTAAAATTATGCTTATATGATGCTATCAACAATAACAACAAAAACATCGTATGATACAATCAGACATGGAGGAACTTCAAAGGCCATACGTTCAATATCCAAGCAAGGTAGAGGAATAAACATGCTTTGATACCAAATGTAAATTAAAATCATGTTCTGACATCTCAAAGAACATGATTACATAGGAAGACATAATTAGGGATCAAATATACCTCCAGCCATTGCTTTCGTATTAATGTCGAAGATGATTTCGGATCTCGGATTTCCAAACCCTCTTGCTCACAATACGATAGTTTATTTTCTGAAGGGAGAGTAGACCTAGTGAACCTTGATCGATGCGTCTTTTCCTTATATTAATTTTTCATAAAACTCAAGTTTGACACGATCTGGGTGGTTTTCGAGATATGAGAAAAGTCGTAGGAATGGATTCCTTTGATCATTTAATTAACCAAACAGAACTATTTAATTAAATAAATGGGTCAATAAATGAACCATTAAAGTTAATGCCTAATTAAATAATTCTAAATTCGAAAAAAACTTCTTGTAGTAAAAATTTATTAATCTATGATAGTAATTAATTAACCGCGTACAAGTAGTTACTTAAATGCTTGGTCAAATAAAATTGTATCAATCGGGTAAACACTCCACGAGTAGCTAAGCAGCTTCCTCGCCTTGCAAGTCATGCACCTCCAAAGTAGGAAATACTCTGTCTTCTTGATGCTCAGGAGTAGCACTAATGCCGATTTCTTGGGGCTTGGATGACAGAACAGGCTCAGTTTGGTCTCCATTTTTTCCCCACAGCAGGCAGTACAATCCCACCACCACGACCGCCGCTCCGATAATACTGCAACCCAAAAAGTAGACTTCGGTTAAGAAATTAGAGTATCTGAAAATTTGGCTTTGGCTAAATTACACTACTACTACTACCTTCCCATGTATAGATTCGAGCCAACCAGAAAATATGAGACGAAAGCTGAGAGGAGTGTGGTGAGGGGATTAAACATTGTCATGAAAACAGCTCCTTTTTCCTTTGTGCACCAAAGCTGGACAAAAATCAGATACCCTGACCCAAGAAATCCCTGCAGATTCCAACACAGCTTCTGTTGGATCTTGTGCTAAAAAGAAGAAGAAAAAACCCGGCAGCATTCTTACCCCATATAAAACTGACCACAGCCTTATGTCGAAGCCAAGTGCCCAGGCGTTGGCCTCGTCCATTGTAATCACTCCAGCGAAAATCGCAGACATTACCCCTCCAATGATGTTCATCCACACAGCTAGTGATAATTTAGCCGGATACTTCTGCAGCGTCATCGCCTGAAATGCTCGTAGATTAAGCACTGATACTTTAGTTGCCTGAAAATAAAATTTGTGGCTACCTGTAAAATGTAGGACACGGAATAGGACAGGCAGCTGACCGCGACGAGAATGGAACCTCTGATCCACTCCTCATGCATCTTCTTTTGCTCCATCCGAATAGGAGATCCCCTGAATTCGGAGAGTTCATGGCCTTTGTACATTGTCATGATACTCACTCCGGCTAACGAAAGCAAGGAGCCGATTACCTTGGTCATACCGCGCAGGCTCTTTATTTTAAGAGTCTCCATTCTTCAAACATTATTAGTAAGGAAAGGTACCTCAGACCAAAGCTGTACAAAACAATCTTTAAATTTAAGGCCGCAGAGCTTACCTCCGTATAACTGCTAGTAGGAAGACTATAGAGGGTATTGTGTTATTCACTGCGGACGCCACGGTGGGGGAAGTGCACCGCATACCCTCGTAGAAGGTAATGAGCGGTAAACTTGTACTGCAAGAAAAAAAGACAAGACTTTTACACGAGGAACAAAAATGTTCATGTTCCATCAATAATAACAGTATGTAATGTAGGTTGTAGGGTACCCCAGAAGAGCCAGGACGCATATCTTGCAAAACAGCCCTGCAGTGAGCCGTGGCTGCTTCCCTCTAAAAACAACAAAGAAATCCATTTTAAAGGGAAAAAAGAGAGAGGAAATTTAAGCATGAGAGTGAGAAATCTTACCTCTCCATAAGGACTGCAAAAGGAAGTAAAACACAGCTACCGATTCCCAATCGATAGGTCGTATAAACTTCTGGCCGCATTCCACGGTTGAACGAAGAAATCGTTATGAAATATGAAAAAACGCACCCCATCTGTCCGAAAACCATAAGGAAGTGGAATTTGAACTTGGCGAAAAAATTCATTTTGAGTACTTGACTTGTGCTGTAAATGCTGATTAAGGTTTCCTGCAGCATGCGCAGGAGCGGAATTTGAAGCTGAAAAATTCATACGCTAGCAACCGTTTATTATAACACTCATGACAGGTAAGATGAGATGTATTGTAGCCGAATGGAGTGACCTCATGGTTGTTACATTCAAAGGGTACAACATGGTTCGACTCTGAACCTGCCTAATTCCTTTTCTATACATCTAGATCACCTCCCATGTTCCATTCAACGATTGCGCAATGGAAGAATGTGATCGAAAGCGATCGACAAAAATTTCATCACTGTGAATTAGAATCATGTGAAGTTTAATGGCTTTGGTAAGATTCGGTTTTGGTTGACCACATCATTTCAATATCATCAGGCATCTACTCGACCAGATTACGTGGTACTCATTTTACTCTCTGATATTTTCATGTGTTAGGCATTGATGAGCTTACTAGCTAGTCACAGATTCTTACTTAACAATCAACATGTCTGGTAACAACAGATTCTGTTTTCAATTTTCTGTTAATTCAGTTACTTTGTTTTGTTAATTGCAAAATCCACTGCAACTCTTACCTATTTACACATTGACCCCGAAACAACTTGCAGCAATTTCAATCTGGTCCCTGTCAACCGAATTGTTGCCTGAATGAAGTTACTATCACGTTTTCAGAATCTGAATTATAAGACAGGTTCTCCTAGGTCTATGTATTTAGAGGACAGATTTCTTAACTTTGATGCGGATTTACGATCTTTTTCGGTTGGCATTGAGGCACCAATCCAAGACAACCTTAACAGAAAAATAACTAAGTAGATGATGATTTCAAAGAAGCTAGCAAATATATTTATACTGTGGTTTGAAGTTTGTGACTAGAAAAATTGAAAAATGTTGGAAATGAGGCAGAGGGAGCCATTTGCGTTGAGAACGCCGCAGCATCTATCTCTAGGGGCTAACAACTGGGGAGGTGCATCGCCGCTTTTGGGTGGAGACTTGACTGAGGAATCACTTTAGCAAAGGTACACTAGGCTGAACATTACAAGGATGCACGACTAGATATTTCCTAGCAAGTTTAAGGATTTTGTGCCCACACTTGCTCCTCTTACCCCAGCCGTCAAAGTAGAGCATTTGTGTCAAGTTTGATATTTTTTCGCAAGGGGAAGGCCCAGGTGGGATCCAAGAGGAAGAGGTGGAGTTTCCCGAGGTGGGATCCGATGGCCAAGAGTGGTGAAGTCACCCCTTTACTACTATGGTCACTTGCTAGTGTGTTTTTCATCATATAAGGCATCAATGTTCTTTTTCTTCATGTGAGATTATTTAGTCCTTAGATTCCACATCTGGTTTTAGCAAACAAGGCTTCATGGACTAAAAATGGACTCTGCAGATGCAGAAGCTAAGCCATAACATAACATGGGTATGTATCCATTGAACCCACAAATGCATTGCTAAGAAAAATATCATTCTGATGAAATAAAACAAGGTTAAGCTGTCTCATGAAACATTATAAAACATTTAGGATTGGATTGGATATGAATTTCATCTTCTCATTTTTGACATTAGCATTAGCAACAATCAAATAATTATGCTCTTGGCCAGCCATGAACACCTTATATCTGTGCCTGAATCTTTCATACATCGGCCAGAAATCAAACCAAAGGAACGTCCAATTCCAAGTGTGCAATGACATTTATCTTGCATAACTTAGATGCCAAATAATTGTAGTCCAATTAAAAATGTTCAACAAATGTGCATATATACAATACACTATCCTAATGATAGTCTATCGAGTCTCTTATTGTGACGTGTTCCTTGACGCAACTCCAGCGTAACTCTCAACTTGAGTAATGTGAGAATGCTGATTTAAACAATCATTGTCATGCACATTGTCTTTCATTTCTTATCGGCAAGTTCTGTTTAGATTAAAGAAATTAATTAGAAAGAACAAGCAAAACTTATGAATAACTTTTTGCCTTTAAACTAATCGGTAGAGAATTACTTAAGTGTCGGATCACTTTTCAAAGCACTCTCCTCCTTGCCTAGTTCTTGAAGTTCACTTAAAGAGGCATGAAATAACTGGTGAGCTAGCTGTTTTGGCGAATAGATTGGATCTTTCAAGAATATTTTAGATGTCGTTTGAGCTGCTGAGAGCACTAAAAAATGAACATTAAAAAAATAATAACACATAAATTGTTACTAACATAAATTAAGACATGTGAGTATTAAATATTATAGTGCTCACATAGGAAGTGCGTTCGGATGAATTAGAACGGTACGGTCGAGACTCATCGGCGTGAGGTTGGATATGTCTATTGTTAAGATGAATTCTGTATGTATTCATCGTATGCCAAACGGCAAATATATAGGGTTACAGACGTAATCAACAATATACAAAAGATATACATCAAATATACGAACTTCCTAACAAATAATAATGAGATCATAGCAATATATGAATATCTCTAACATCTATGAGTGAAATAATTATATCAGTCATATACTCCGCGAGATATGCATCACTATCTAAACGTCACAATAGTCCTCTCAGCGCTGTCATCCCAAAGAGTGATGTGTGTCCTTAACTCGGGTGTCCATTTATTTTTATTTTTCGTTGTCACACTATGTCATTGTGATTTGGTCGCGGAGATGCTGAGATGTTCTGCTTGTACCCTAACTGTCTAAATATTCAAAAATGATAGTGTCACTCAATAATATTGTAGTATATGAATGTAACTTCGGATGCCTGTATGTCTCAGTCCTCAAGACAAATCGGATTTAGAAGTTCAACTATATCATTTATATATTGTGTCTAAATAATTACACCCCATGTTTGGCGATCAAACTGGTCCCGGTAGATGCACAATGCCTGATGAGGCGTCTCTTTATATGTTCTTATATATTAGACCGTCCCATTTCTTGGAATGTTTTTAAAACATATTTGTTAAACAATTAAATCAAATAAATAAGTACGACTTACTTGTAGCTCCATGCTAATCTACGTAGTGGATCAACATCTGAACCCGCTAGCGGTGGAGGTAATATCAACATTCTAGGGCGCCTGATATACATCATCTCCCATGCTCACAATTGTAATAAGACAGTACATTCCGCTAACTACTTACGTTAAACCTCGCAGGAATGACATAATTGCCGATATAATAAAGCTAACAAAGCGCTGCCCTAACTATATCCTCTCATCGCATCTAATTCCATCAACAATAACAGATAATGGAGAGATATGTCACTCTCTGACATGTCTGGCACCAGTGTCGATCCCAACTTGCACAATAAACATGTTTGTGCACATCAACGTATATTTTTATTAGATGCATCGACTGAAAATTCCCTTATCTCTCGCTTGAACCACGTACAATGAACTAATTTGCATGTCTTACCGCGCTCGGATGTGCGGCCAAATATCCTCATACACAATTCATCCACACTGGTACCCTTGTCCCACTTTTTGACAAAATGGCTATAAACCATTATCCCTATGCCCGGGCCCAAGCCCAGTCATAGCGTTGCCTCAACATGATGACATAAATCCAGTAAAAATCCTAGTTGAACAATCAAACAACCTGAGTTACCAAATCCTCTATAACGTGGAGTGAGTCGCGGGGTGTCCTCCTATCAATCTGTTAATTGTCAATTTTGGCTTCAAATTTGAGGTATTGCACAATGTTATCATAGTATGTTTCTCAGTTGCACTCGCTGTGTTAGGAAATGTTTTTAAAATATCCATTTTTTGAAAAGTTATTCTCATTTTGCCCGATATTTCGCCAATGCCCTTTTTTGAAGAGAGACGGTTAGAAATAGTGTTTATATTTTGTATTTATATTTATTTATATTTACTTTATATACTTATATTTATTTATATTTGCTTATAAGTACTTTACAAGTACAAAAGAACATAGCCTTAAAAATACTTTTTCTTGGCGTTAAAGCATGAGGCACCCCTCGCCGTCATGCACATTAATCGAAACTCAACCGAAAAGAATCCAAAAAAATATAGAAACCTATTTGAGCTTGAAGAAATAAAGATGAGAAGATTTGAGAATTAGGAAAAAGACTTTTTTTGAGAGAACAAAAAGATTCGAGTGAGAAGATCAACGATGCGAGTTGAGAACTCAAGATCGGAGACGCGAGCGATTGGAGTTAAGGAAAGAGATGTTGACATTAATGATCAACGTGGGACCCATAGTGGGTCCCACATAAAGAAAAACATCTTCTTCTGCAAATTTCCTACAACACGCAATACTCCTACAATACGCAGAGCTTCTACCGCCTACCATTTCTCGCGGAGCACAGCCTACCTTTTATCACGGAGAGCCATAAATGAGTAGAAGGAAGTACACGCCATTGAGCCTATAAAAGGAAAGCTACGCAAAGAAGAACTACATCCCCTCAGCTTCTCTCTATCTTATATACAACAAGCTTTATTTGAGTGTTTTCGATATAGTTCAGTTTGAACTATTTTCCTAGCTTATTTTGTACGAGTGTTTCCAGTTCAGTTTATAAACGAGTGTATTTTTTTCCACCAAACCCCACCAAAATTATTGAGAATCAATGTTCGACATTTATCTTATCATAGGTAATTAAGGCTTGTTCCTAGAAGAGATAGGTCATTGGCGCAATAACGGACGTAGAAGAAAGCATTGGTGAGAGGGCAGGGCCCGAGCGGGACTTGGACAATCGTCTTCCATGGGCTTCATACTTCTCTAGGATATTCATGACTTTTCTTTTTTTATTCTTAATTGAGTCCTATTTTATCTAATTGCTCTCATTGAGTGCCATGTTGTCTTGTGTTTCAAACTCTTAATTGCAAAGTGAAGATTTGGGTCGAGCGGAGGTTGTGTGGATGTAAGTTTCATTCAAAATCAATCCACATTAAAATTAAGAGTTTAACATAATAGCATATCATTTAAGCCAATGGTGGTGAAGGAGAGATTCTTAGGATATTTTAAGGAAGTGCTTAACTACAATTTGGAAAGTCTCCCAATGGATCAAATGTTGTTGCTGAATTTTTCAAAGCTTCTTGGAATATATAAGGTAAGGACATCCTTTAACTACTACCCACCACAGTCGGACCTCAGTTGAGCCACTATCAATCATCGGCCAGACCATCGTCAGATTTTTATCGGACTTTTGCCGGACCATCACCATATGTCTGCTAGTCCTTCGGTGGACCATTGTTGAACGTGGGCCAAACCTAATTGGACCTTCCTCATGACATTGCCGGATCGTCGTCGAGCCTCTGCCGAACCACTACCAGCCACCACCATTGCTGCCAGCTCACTCACCCACCCATTCACAGTATACCCACACACCACCTACTCATTACCTTAAGACGCATATCAAGGCAATTTAGTGATAAAAAAGATATCAAACATCTCCACGACTAGAGTTCGATTCCCTTTGAGCTAGAGCATGAGCTCTGTTTGCAGGTTCTATGATGAGATTGAATAAAAGTTTTGGTAGAATAAAAGGTTCTTCTTGTTTGTGGTGTGACATTTCGCGACAAAAATTGTATGAATACAATAATTGCAAATACTCACTGATGCGAAGGACGAAAGGAGAAGAGGCTGAGAGGAAGTGAGAGGGTTGGAAGAGACGAGAGAAGATAGATTTTGAGGGTGCTAACTTTTCATACCTTTTATTGATTCATCAACTTGTTTATATAGTGAACGCCTGCTGACAGGTGTCCTCATAACCTCTCTCCATAACAACCCCATTTGATCCTTCTAGCGATTCGTCACGCGAGCTGCGCCATCCAGATTGTTGCGTAACAGTTTTGCAGGCTTCCTTCGAGTGCCCTCCACGTCATATATGCTGGGCGGGTATCTCTGAGATGGCATCCTCTGCCTCGCAGCCGCACGCCTGCTACTCTGTGGTTCCATGGTCGCATCACCACTCCCCCCTCAACATCGACCTCGATGTTAAAATCTGGAAAGTCGACAGTAAACTCTTCCTTATCTTCCCAGCTGGCGTCGACGACCTCTTGGCCTTTCCACTTGATCAGCAACTGAGATATCTCCCGACCTTGGCATATGATGACCCGCATCCCAATGACGCGTTCTGGTTCTAAAACTGGGCGTCCCTCAAAGAAGTCTGCTGGCCAATTATCATGCATGGTAGGGTTGTTAGCCTTGCAACGTTTCAACACAGAGACATGGAATACATCATGCACTTTGCTGTTCGGAGGTAGTGCTAGCTTGTAGGCCACTTTGCCAATTCGTCCAATGATCTTGAATGGACCATAATAGCGCCGTTCCAACTTGTGTGATCTCTGGTTGCGGAGCGAGGACTGTCTATACGGTTGGAGGCGTACGAAGACCAAGTCCCCCTCAGCGAATTCCACGTCCACTCTATGCTTGTTGGCTTGCTGTGTCATGCGGTTTCTTGCTCTGTCCAAGTTCGTCCGAAGTTGTCGTAAGAGCGTGTTGCGGGTTGTGAGCAGGTCATCAACAGCCGCTACCACAGTATTTCCCGACGTGTACTCCTTGAGTGTTGACGGCGGCCGGCCGTAAACTGCCTCGAACGGAGTCATACCAATTCCGGAATGAAAAGCTGTGTTATAATGAAATTCTGCCCAAGGAAGGTGGACGGACCATGACGATTGGTTATCGCGGACAAAGCAGCGAAGATAGTCTTCCAAGGTTCGATTCACAACCTCCGTCTGACCGTCCGATTGTGGATGATATGCGGTACTGTGAGCCAGAATGGTGCCCTGACTTCGAAAAAGAGCTTGCCAGAAAGTACTTAAGAATCTGGTGTCTCTGTCAGATACGATGCTGCCCGGAATGCCATGAAGACGGCAAATTTCTCGCACAAAAATCGACGCTACTTTTTCAGCCGAGGACCCACGGAACAAAGCACAAAAGTGTGCATATTTGGATAAGCGGTCTACCACTACCAAGATGTCCGTCTTTCCATTTGATTTTGGCAGGTGGGTGATGAAATCCATGGATATATCCTGCCAGATTTTGTCCGGGATTGGAAGCGGTTGAAGCAAACCCTGTGATGCAGTGTTGATCACCTTCACTTGTTGGCAAACTGTGCAAGCATTAACATACTCCACTACGTCTTTGCGCATGTTTGGCCAAAAGAAATTTGCCGCCAGACGTGCCATGGTCCTTCGAATGCCTGCATGCCCGCCTATTGGCGTGTCGTGAAATTCATGTAAGAGTAGGTGTTTTAGGGCACTGTCTTCCGGAATGAACAGACGGTCTTTGTACGTCAATAACCCATCTCTTACTTGGAATAAGGGGTGTGTTTCTGGCTTGTTCAAAACTGAGCAAAACAAATCATGGGTTGGGCCCTGTCCAACAAATAATGCACGTAAAGCTTGAAGTAACCCTAAAATGGGTTTACTGATAGCCGAGATAGCCATGCACATATTGTTGTTTGCTTTGTGGTCCTCCTTTTCCGACAGCCGTGATAGTGCATCTGCGCCTGAGTTTTGAACGCCCGGTTTGTATACCACTTGGAAGTCAAAGCCCATCAACTTACTTACCCATTTCTGTTGTTCTGGTGTGTTGATGGGTTGAGTCAATATTGTTCGCAGCGGTTGATGATCTGTTTGAATAATGAAGTGAGATCCCAATAGATATTGCCTCCATTTGTGTACTGCCATAACTACTGCTGCTAGCTCTCTATTGTACGTTGAACTGTTCTGCAAGGTTGCTGTGAACTGTCGACTATAATACGCAATTGGTTTGCTCTATTGTGATAGCACGGCTCCCATTCCGTTCCCTGAGGCATCTGTTTCCACGCAGAACGGTTGCGCAAAGTCAGGCAGTGCTAAGACAGGGGTGTTTGTTAAGATGTGTTTCAATCTTTCGAAGGCTAGCGTAGCTTCACTTGTCCAAACAAATGCATCTTTGCGTAATAATCCTGTCAGCGGGGCTGCTAGTTGTGCATAACCTGCCACAAATCTCCGATAGTACCCGGTCAGTTCTAGAAAACCTCGAAGTAGTTTCAGAGATGATGGCAATGGCCACTGTTTCACGGCACTGATTTTTTCCTGGTCGACTTCCATACCCTTCTTGGAGATCACATGTCCCAGGTAAGTCACACGGGTTTTGGCTATTTCACACTTGGACGCTTTAGCAAAGAATCCATTCTTAGTTAATACGCACAACACGGTACGCAGGTGCGACATGTGAGCATGCCAACTTGAACTATAGATAAGGATATCATCCATGAAGACTAGAACGAATTTGCGTAAAAGCGGCCGAAACATTTCATTCATGGCGGACTGAAAGGTGGAGGGAGCATTCGACAGCCCAAATGGCATCACCAAAAATTCGTAATGGCCGTCGTGGGTACGAAATGCTGTTTTGTGGACGTCCTGGTGATGCATCCTAATCTGGTGGTACCCTGATCTGAGGTCTAGCTTTGTGAAAACTTCCGCACCATGCAGCTCGTCGAACAGCTCATCAACTGTTGGAATCGGAAATCGGTCGCGGACAGTGATTGCATTCAAGGCTCTGTAGTCGACGCAAAAGCGCCAGCTGCCATCTTTCTTTTTAACCAATAGCACTGGCGAGGAGAAAGGGCTCGTGCTAAGACGAATGATCCCCTCTTCGAGCATGTCTTGTATCGACTTTTCAATTTCCTGCTTTTGATACCTGGGGTACCGATATGGTCTTACAGTTACCGGTCCTGCATTGGAAGTTAAGGGAATTTGGTGGTCATGGGGTCTGATTGGTGGCAGTCCATGTGGCATATCAAATACATTTGAGAATTCCAGCAATAGTGACTGAATCTCCCTCTGTTGTTCTATCGACCATTCTGTTGGAATTGATGGAAGTTTGACCCCCGTGGCTGAAATATGATCCTCTTGTTCAATCAGGGCAAAGTGAAAATAAGATGCAATTGAATCGGTTTTCTGAGCTCGTTTTAGTTGTCCAAATGACAGTAGTGATGATTGGTTTTTGCGCTGAATCCCTTGCAGTGTAACTTGGGATCCATGGTGCCTCACACTCATCCACATGTCAGTGAAATCAAATGTGGTTGGTCGTACCTCAGCCAACCATTGAGCCCCTAATACAACGTCTGCACCATATACCGGTAGAAGGTAAAAGTCAGCTACAAACTCATGGCCACCCATTAGTATCCTTACTTGGTTACATCGTCCTCATCCTCGTTACCAACTGTAACCCGCATATGACCTGCTGCTTCAACCGGTATTCCTGCAAATTTAGCAATTCTACTTTGCAAAAAATTATGAGTCGAACCACTATCGATTAGAATCAGTACCTTATGCCCATTCATGCTGCCTTCAATCCGAAGTGTACTGGGTGTCGGTTGGCCTTGCAGGGCATGAAACAAAATGGTCGGCATGTTTTCTGTCTCGCTTTCTTGTTGTGAAGCCAACGCAACACCTTGTTCGCAGCATTCTTGATCTCCCTCCTCCCTTGAGTCTAGGTCATCCATAATGAAACAATGAAACTTCGGTTTGCATTGATGTCCGAACACGTACTTCTCATCACACTTGAAACATAAGCCACGTTCGCGCCGATTAGCTACCTCTGCCGGTGTAAGTTTTTTAATTGGTAGGCTGGTGTATGGGTCCTTGGGCGGCAAAGTTGAACTGTTAATCACCTGTGTATTACCTCCTGCCGTAAAGCTCTGCGGTCGTGGTCCAATGGGTTGCTGCATCAGCCGTTTCCATCGTTGTGCATTGAGTTTCTGTTCCGCCATGCGCGCCATGCCCATTGCTGTCTGTAATGATGAGGGGTTTAGCATAACGATCTCTTGATGGATCTCTTCTTTCAATCCTGCCATCAATCGGTTCAACAGGTTTGAGGTAGTCAGCCCGGGTGTTCTTATGGATAACGCTTCAAAATCTGTCACATATTGTTGCACGGTCGAACTTTGATGCAGTTTATTCAACATCACCTCTGCATTCCAGTACGCCGACGGACCAAATCTCTCTGTTAAGTCTTTTGCAAAAGCTGGCCAGTCCGATATTTGGTGGGTCGAGTACATCCATTGGAGCCATCTTAAGGCTTCCCCGGTCATGTGAAAGGTTGCGATCAACAGCTTCTGATCTGACGGTACGAGTTGGTGAGTGAAAAAGCGCTCCAATTGAAAAAGCCAGCCCTCCAGCCCTTCACCCGAAAACATTGGTATTTCAATGCGTGGTAAGCGTAACAGAGTGGTACCGGTCTCCTCTGGAAGGTTGCTTTGATTCTGCCATGTTGTTTGCTGATTCCCTCGTGAGGTTACGCCTGATTGGGGGGTTGGTAACAGTGGTGCCGACGACCCGGAAGCCATTGGTTGTTTGTCATATCGGCGGTTTTCAGCACGCAGCTCGGCCATGGACGCTTGTAAGCTTTCCATCATCTGAAATGCGTCGTTCACACGTCGCAGAGTTCTGCGCCGATTCGTCCTTTTGAATACGCAGTGTTTCCTCTATGGATGTCACCGTCGCAGACAGCAGCATGATGTTGTCTGCCGTCGCAGAAGTTCCTCGTGTGTCTATCGGCATGTTCAGCTCAGAGAAAGCACCAAATGATGCGAAGGACGAAAGGAGAAGAGGCTGAGAGGAAGTGAGAGGGTTGGAAGAGACGAGAGAAGATAGATTTTGAGGGTGCTAACTTTTCATACCTTTTATTGATTCATCAACTTGTTTATATAGTGAACGCCTGCTGACAGGTGTCCTCATAACCTCTCTCCATAACAACCCCATTTGATCCTTCTAGCGATTCGTCACGCGAGCTGCGCCATCCAAATTGTTGCGTAACAGTTTTGCAGGCTTCCTTCGAGTGCCCTCCACGTCATATATGCTGGACGGGTATCTCTGAGATGGCATCCTCTGCCTCGCAGCCGCACGCCTGCTACTCTGTGGTTCCATGGTCGCATCACTCACAAATTTGAATTTAATTTGGTAGCAAATGGATATTCACTTAATTTAACAAACTGAATTAAATAATGAAATATAAATTAAAAAAAAACAATGCTTAAATCATAAATAAATCGATTGTTTTACAAAGAAACTTAAAATCATGGGACGAGTGATTTTTTTAGTAGTGTATCGTCTATCAGTTAATATATTTCTCTAATTTTGCGTTTTATTAATTAAAGGAAGCAAAATTATATGTTGTTAATTTGGAACTTAAATTAAAAAAATCCAAATGCTGCAAAGTTTACATTTAATTTGGTAACAAATCCATGAGACTTTTTTAACAAATTAAATATTAAAAAGGATGAGGTCCGCCGAACCTCTTCCAAGCTATAAAAGCGTATTAGCCGGACTCCGTCCATTACATTTCTGCCCCCTTTTTTTATATCACTTGAAAAAAAAAATGGACAAGGTCTTGCCCAGCCATGAACATGTTCCTCAATCTTACATACATTCGGTGATTGATCTTAGAGAACTTGGCCATAATTAAATCGGACTAGTGAATAAACTTGTTGAGGAATCCCTGCTCAGACCAGCTCCAACGTCTCCAGGACCAGCTCTAGCTCTAGCTCCAGCTCCTCCAGGCGAAGCGTCGCCCGTCTCTATTCCATCAGATCCAGATTAGATCCTAATTCCAATTCAGGGTCAAATTGTAAAGTCATAAAATGTCTGGGTCCTTATTGTAATTATAGAAACTAGAGGGATTTCACTGAGAGTTGTAATTTTGGAGGTTCGTTTAATTAACGAACTCACCTCCATCCAGATCAATTCAATCTTTCTGATTTCCCCAATTCTCTTCCTTTCTTTGTTGCCGGAATCCGGCGACTTCCGATCACATTCACCGGTGGTGATTTCTACAAAACTTATGAAGGCCGGAGAGGATATTGGCATCTTCTTTGTATGTGTTCTTATGATGCTCAAATATTGTTTTACTCGGATTGAAAATTTACTTTCTCTTCATCTTGAAATTCTTGTGTGATTTGGTCCCGCGCAGTTGATGAACCACAGCATCCGGAACGAGGTGATTCGAGATATGGTTCGGGAGTTTCATGAATTGCCTACGGAGGACAGTGCGAAAATGTGATAAAACCCGGATGTGTAGCCTTTACTCGAGCCTGGACTAGGAGCATGAGAAGGTTCATTATTGACGAAACATTTTGGTTCATAATGAATGTCAACCTAAGGCAGAACTGAATCTGAATTAGTGAACTGGCTATGTTTCTAGTTGAGCCAAGAAAAGTAAACCTTTGAATCCCGTTTTGGAATTTTGTTGGACAGGTTTTGAGTAATGGGAAGATAAAAGGGGATGTGCACAACCGGTTGCCGAGATGGGCAGCTAAACCAATGTAAGACAGAAGCTGGATCATCATCATCATATTTATGCACCTCAACAACATTTGAATGTTTGCCATTGAATGAAACGAAACTAAAACTCTTAGGTATCTTTTCTGATCTATGAAATGTCTGATGCCCATTTGAATTCAATGTAAATATGTTCTCTCAAGTAAGATCTAAACATAAGACAACCTGCCTGGTCAAACATTTTGGTTAAATAATAACATTTTCCCTGAAAATCCTACTAGATTTTGATATGACACAAATTCAAGTCTGTAAATCTTATCATACTGTTCTATATAAACTATTTTTCAGGAATTTTTTTTTTCTAGAGAAGTAGCGGCCATGTACACGGTGGAGCTAAAGAAGTGTTTGCAAAATTAGTCGATATACTTTGTAAAGGACTGTGAATTGACCCCCCAACATTACTTTGACCTTTCAATCGAAAGACACTTAATGTGTATGAATTATTATCGACCCACCCGGACCGAAGCCTAGTCTTGGGTTAATATTGAATGATAAAATCTTAATTTTGAGTCAGAATGATTAAGAAGTCAATTGAATTAGTAAAATCAAATTCGATGACCGACAAAAAATGCGTTTTTGGAGAAATTCTCAAAATTGTTACCCTGTGGCAAAAAATATCAATCAAGCAGTAAATTATTTTATGTTTAGATTATCAGTAACCAACCAGAGATACAGAGCAAATGGTATTAGTAAGGATCAAGAAAATTCAAATCTTTTCAAAATAATTGAAAAAGAATTAGCTTTTTTCTTCTTCTTTTTTTGTTGGGTGATATTAAAATGATACGAATACAATAATTGCAAATACAACCGAATATACAATTTAATTTCGCAACAAATCCAAATACACTTAATTTAACAAATTGAATAATAAATATAAATTTAACATAGATAAATCACAGTAATAAATATGTAGACTCATCGGGCGAGTGAGTAGTGCATCGTTTATAAAAAAATATTTATCAATTTTAGGTTTTGTTAATTAAAGGTCTCGAAATTTTAGACTTTTTTACTTCGGAACTTTAAAAAATCAAAATGCAGCAAGCATAATGTTCACGTTTACATTTAATTTGGTATCATCTCCATGAGTCTTTTTTAACAAAAGACTTTTTTTACATTGCCTGATCCGGTTTGCAGGGATCCATCTAATATAAGTGCTTGGAAAAGAAAGAAAAGAAAAAAAAAAAATCCACCAAACCTCTTTTAAACTATAAATGAATATTATCCGCACTCTATACATAAAAACATTGTTGTTTCTTCTTCTTCTTTTATTAGTTGAAAGAAATGGAGAAGCTCTTGCCCACCCTTGAACCTCTTAAATTTGTTCCTGAATCTTATGTACATCTATCGGAAATCAGACCAGGGAACGTAGAATTTTCGGTGTGCAAGGACGTACCGGTGATTGATCTTGCGGAATTTGGAAATAATCGAATTGGATTGGTGAATCAACTTGTGAAAGCTGGACAGGACATGGGAATTTTCTGTGTATGTGTCCTTATGATGCTTACACATTTTTGCTTGATTGAATATTACCATTGTTGGATCTATTCATCATGAATAAATGTTTTTATGATTTGGTCTTGCACAGTTGATCAATCATGGTATCCCGGATGAGCTGATTCGAGATATGTTGAGTTTGGCTCGGGAGTTTCATGAGTTGCCTATTGAGGATAGGGCTAACATGTGCTCGGAGGATAAAACCCGACCGTGCAGACTTTACTCGAGCTTGGATTACGAGCATGAGAAGGTTCATTACTGGCGAAATATTTTGATTCATCAAGAATGTCAACCCAAGGCAGGAAATAATGATTGTTTCCCTGAAAAACCAACAAGATTCCGGTATATCACAAGTTGATAAAGCCTGAAAATTTTACCGGACCGTTCAGTATAAATCATTTTTGACGATTTTTTTTCTTTCTAGGGAAGTAGCGGGAATGTACTCAATGGAGCTACGAAAAGTGTTTATAAAACTAGTAGATATGGTTTGTGAAGGGCTGGGAATTGATGCAGGACATTACACTGGCCTGTTAACTGAAAGACAGAAAATGGCTATGAACTATTATCCACCCTGTCCGGACCCAAGCCTAGTCTTGGGTTTGCCTCAGCATGATGACACAAATCCCATGACAATCTTAGCCGACCAATCTGAATATCTCGGTTACCAAATCCTCAAAAATCGGGAATGGGTCGCCGTGTGTCCTCCTCCCAATTCGCTAATTGTCAACTTTGGCTTCACATTTGAGGTATTGCACCAAGTTAGTATCCTTATGTTTTTCAACTATGTTAGAGAGCAATAGTGTCGGTTTTTACCTTGTTTTGCAGATAATCAGTAACGGGAGGATAAAAGGCGATGTGCACAGGGTCGTTTTGGATGAAAAACATAGCCGAATCTCTGTTGCAGGTTCCATCCATCCAGCTGACACATCCATTGTTGAGACTTCTAAGGAGTTGATAAATGAGTCGAACCCACCAAGATATAGACCCTTTAATTACAAGGATCTGCATACAAGCCGCAAAGCCGGTAACATAGATGGGAAAGCAGACTATTCCCAGTCTCAAGCTTGATCACATGTACTCAAAAATGCTTCTCATCAACATTTTGCATATGAACTGAAAATAAAAGCTCCGGTTTTTTTTTTCATGTTGATTGCAAAGAAGCATGAGTTACTGAATGATAAAACCATAAAAGAAATTGAGTCGGAACGAGTTAGAATTCAATTGAACTAGAAAATTTTAAATTCTATGATCGGCTAAAAGTGTATTTTTGGAGAAATACTTTGGTTTATCCAAGTTGTAATCCTCAGGAAAACAATTATACATCAAGCATCAAATTGTTTCATGTTTAGGTAATCGGTAACCAGAAGATACAAGGCAGACTGTATAAGCATTTGCAACGATCAAGAAAATTTAAGTTTAAAAGATGAGATTTTTTTTCTTTTCTATTTTGGGTGATTTTTGGCGGAACAATAATTGTGAACACTCAGAGGATACAATTGAATTTTGTAACAAATCCAATTGACTTAATTTAAGAAATTGATTTCAAGACTGAAGTATAAATTGATAAACTTACACTTAAAATCATAAATATATTGATGTTTTTGTATGAAGAAAATCTTTTTTAAACCGTTTATCATCATCTGATATAAAGACACATTTTAATCAATTGTCATGCAACACATCTCACCAATTCGCACAAAAGCAAGAATCAACACGTTCGCGTAGGAACGGACCTTTATTAGCTCACATAGGAACGACAAGATTGCACATAGGCGAGCATAACACGTCCACTGAAGAACGAAAAATAATTTCACATCAATGGTGAGAATAGATGTCTCCAAAGGAATCAAACTGCTTCCTTCTTGACGCCAAGAGCTCAGCCATGAAAATCAGTTAACAATAGATAAGTCATATTAAAAAGTGACAGTGTACTAAAAATAAATGATAACATTAAATTAAATGATTAAATCTAAAGATCAAGAATGAATTAAACTCTTAGGCCAGTTTGGTTCTTGAAAAATTTAAGGAATGGAATTTTTTTTTGAAGGAAAATGATTTTTGTTTTTGGTTTGTAATATAAAATAAACCAAAACAAAAGAACATTACAAAATTTTCCATTCCATATGAAAGTTATTTTCCAATTTATTTTTCATCTCATTTTCTTTCCTTTAAATTTTTCAAATTTCAAACGGAACCTTATCGAACTTGAAAAAGTGTATTTTTGAAGAACTACTTTTGTTCATCAAACTTATAATCCCGAGGCACGAAGTAATCATCAAGCAATAAATTAGTGCATGGTTTGCTTTTTAAAAAAATTTTAAATTTATTTTATCCCACACTTGGAACCCAGTCCCGATCCTATACAGTTTTGGCTCTAGGCAAAAAAAAAAAAAAATTGGCCCTTTTTATATAAATAATATTTAAAGTTTAATACTAATTCTTATTAAAAGAATTAATAATTACTTTATTACTAGGATAAATAAAACTTAAATTTTTTTGTCCCTTAATAAATTGGACTTGCTATACAGTAAAAATTAAAAACTTTTAAATCCAAAAATTTTGATAACTATTAAGTAATTGAATTTTAACAAATAAAAATTAAAATAATTATGACCCTCCTTAGCGTGGGCCCTGAGCTGGAGCCCCTCCTGCCCATGCTCAAGGCTGGGCTTGCCCCAACCCCTGGTCACTAAAATGTCTTCATCATATATTAAATCTTACTCATTGAGATGTTTGACATTTCTTTAGTCATTAAACCACGTCACGCCCTGATGGACATGCATGGTTTGATTAGGAAACTATAAAAGCATATTAATGGACTCCCAACATTTATACATCATTCACTCTTTTTTTGGGCATCAATCGATAGAAATGGAGAAGCTCTTGCTCAGCTATGAACCAGTTAAGTTTGTACATGAATTTTGCATACATCCATCAAAAATTAAATCAGAAAACATCGAGTTTTCACTGAACGTACAGATAATTAATTTTGGAGAACTTCATAACCGAGTCGGACTCATGAATAAACTTATGATAATGTCATTATCTTTGTATGTGTACTTATGATACTCGACATTTTTTACTTGATTGAAGTATAATTATTGTTGCAATTGAATAATTTTCTTATGGTTTGGTCTTGGGCAATTGATCAACCATGGCATTCCGGATGAGTTATGAATTGCATATCGAGGACATGGACAAAATGTACTATGAGGATGTAACCGGTACGCATACGCTTCACTCGAGCCTAGACTATGAACATGAGAAAGTTCATTATTGGCCAAAATTTCTGATTCATCAAGAATGTCAACTTAAAGCATAAATAATGATTGTTTTCCGAAAACTCAACTAGATTCCAAGATGACACAAATTCCTCAAAGCTAAAATCTTATGAGACTATTCAATATAAATCATTTTTACAATTCTTTTATGGAGAAGGAGCAGCCATGTAAGGGGCTGGGATAAGAAAAGTGTTCACAAAATTAGTGGATATGACTCGTCAAGGATTACAACTTTGCTCTTCTTTTCAGCTACATTCACCATGTTATGGGGGGAAAGTATCGGTTATCAAAGCACCGCTTACTAAACCATAAATAATAAAAGCCCTATTGTATGCACTTAAATTTTAATAAATAAATTAATATAAGTACATATAAATATATCCACCATGTATTTTGCAAAGATTCATATCAGAATATAGGTAGTGGTACGGAAAAGGGTATAGATAAGTGTAAATTAAAATATCCGGATATGAATGCAAATTTTATTAAAAAATATTAAATATTAAATTTATACATAAATAAGTATTGAAAAAAAAAGAAAACTAGTTTAAATTTCTTATATAGTTAAAAAGATGGTTAGTAAAGGACATCAATCCTCAACAAACAATTCGTTTTCAATTGACCTGCCATTGATGCTTCAATTGAGGTTGTCATGCACTTCCATTGATACTTCAATTGAGAGTATCGTGAGCATCCATTAATACTTCAATTGAGGCTACCGTGCGCTTCCATTGATGCTTTAATTGAAGCTGCCGCCCACATCAATTGAAGCTATTGTGCATCATACATCAATTTAATTTGGACGGATAATGGTTTTTTTTAAAAAAAAACTTGAAGGTTTAGTTCCAGCCGTAGTAGAGTCGATGTTGGAGTTCAGCAATATTCATTTTTTGGATTTTTCCTAATTAAAAATATAAATATGCACAGGTACGTCTTAATTACTCTAAACCGTACACAATATGTCTCCAGTTTTTTAATTGAACCATCCCCGATCAAACCGACGTACCCAATTGTTCGCTTACGGCTCAGAGACGTACACGAGGCGAATCCGTACTGAGTACTTAGCACCCGCCGAGGTTAGCCAAACCATTGCAGGACCTCCGCCGACCGACTAGTTATGGCGGTCTGATGGTGGTCCGACAATATTTAATTTAAGTACTTAAGTTCTTTAATCAATAACTTCAATTCAAACAAACAAACCCTAACTTGTTGTACAGATTAACGGTAATGTGAAGATAAAAGGCAATGTGTACAAAGTCTTTTGGATGAAAAACATACCCGAGTGGCCATTGCAAGCTGTTACGATTGTTGAAGATGGAGATGAGGGGAGAAAAGGAGAAATAGTTCATAAAAGGGGAAGACTGTAATTCTAATATTTTTCAGATGCATGACGATCTTATTACATTTTATATTTATATTTATGTTTTAACAAGCTAAACACATACTTTCCTACTATCCGAGTGTCCAATACAAAACGAAAATAATTGCCTCCATTCCTATCATCCTCATCCCCTTCAAAACAAACCTTATCCTCAAGGTTTAAGGATCATCGGGCGAGTGAAGTTTTTTTAGTAGTGTATCGCTTATCAATTGACATATTTCTCTAATTTTGGGTGTTATTAATTAAAGGTCTCGCAAATTATATATTGAATAGATTTTTAATTTTGAAATTGAAAATCTAAATGCCACGATGCTCAAGTTTATATATAATTTTGCATCCAATCCATCACAATTTATCAACTGAAGAAATATTGATTGATAAGTATGAGGTCACCAAACTTATTTAAACTATAAACGCATATTAATGGGAATCTTACATCGGAAATCAGATCAGGAATCGTCGAATTCTCAATGTTTAAAACATACATTTCAGTGATTGATCTTGTAGAACTTCATCATAATCTAGTTATGCTAGTGAATAAACTCCACAAGACTTTTGTATGGGTCCTTATGATTTTCGGACATTTTTAATTTTATTGAAATGTTGCATCTCTTCTTCTTGAATAATTTTCTTGTGGTTTTGTCGTTTACAGTTGATCAACCATGGCATTTCGGATGACCTAATTCGAGATACGGTGAGTTTATTATTTTTTTTTTAATTTTTTATTTATTTATTCTATCCCAAAACCATCGCCAGAGCCCTGCTCTGCCCCCATCAGAAATCAAACTTTAGTCGCTGAGATATGCTGAATTTAGTTCAATAGCTTCATGAGTTGCAAAATGCACTCTGATGATAAAATTCGGATGCCATGTTTGATGCCATTTGAATTCAGTATAAATCAAGTAAGATGATAAGCCTGATCATAAGAGGAACGACAACCTGGTTATGGTCGGCAAAAAATCCAAGCTTCACAGGACCCAGCTGGTCAAGATTTAATAGAGAATGGTGCAAAATTTGGGGAAATTGTCATTTGTCAAGATACATCCATCCGTGATGCGGGGAACCAGTGCGATACAATTACTAAGAAAAATGCGCTGACAAATACAACCGACCTGCAAGTTTAACCGACACATAGTTCAACAGCACAGACTCGAGTCTGAATTGCAACTTTCTAAGAAATAAAAGGACACTGTTTTAAACACTTGGCACCTTTGTTTTCTAGTTTGTCTTTGCTTTGGGAGCCTTCTTCTTCAGTTGTCTTTTGGGGAATGAGTTCTTCATGCCGATGAAGAATAAGAGAGCACCAAAGAGCGCCATGTGCTGAAATAGGAGGAGGGACTTGGAGTTTTAATTTGGCTGTCGATGGATTATTCTGAATTTAGATAATGTACTGAACCGGGAACTGAGAGTATGTATACCTGAGTGAACTTGACGAAGAGCTGAATGAATTCCTTCTCATCATGTTCGTAGTTGTAGAAGTCGTGCAGAATAGGAGTTGCAATCAGCTGATGTAGGGCCTACAAAACGAGAGAAGCAAAATGAGTCTAGGAATCAAAACAGCATCCAAACAGAGAGAATACAGTCAATACTTAAGTCATAATGTGTTACACGGATGTTCTCTTACCAGTAAATAAGCTCCAATAGAGCTTCCAAAGATAAACATAACAGACCCAACTCCCTTGAATGCCACGGATGCAGCTACTAAAATTTTCATCTGGACACAAATTGTAGTGGTGAGGTAAAATCATTTTTTAATATGTAAGATCAGTTTTCAGTAATTCAAATCAAATAAACATCAATGTGAAAAGTTAACACAACATCAGCGAGAAGGGTCAGCAAATTTTGGGCTACAATACAGAGATGATGTAGACAAATTCAAGGAGTTAAATATTTACTTCAATTTCAGGAATTTCTATGCCGGCATGAGCTTTGACATGGCCTGCAAAGGTGTTAAACTTTGGCTTAATGGCTTTCGCAGCTGGCCCTCCATCAAGTCCAAAATCATTAAACCTGAAAAACAAGGCAATAACGTTACACAACGGGAAAGTAAACAAGGAGTATGATTCTTAAACAAATGATAGTTTTATTAATTACACTATCAGCTTATTACTCCCGATGACAACAAAGAGTTTATTAATTACTGAAGAACCACGCTGAAACGGAACTGATGGTAAAACTAGAATGAGTACCAAATGACGAATATAATTATTTAAAGAGGTACTGCGACTACAAAGGAAAAACACTTGCACTTTCAGATACATACGAAACAATGCAATGCATAATAGGCCTTCTGAGTGTTACCAATGTTTGACGCTGGTGAAATTAACTGATTCTTAACGCTATGAAAGGATGTCCATGATAGGTCTCCAAAGATGAGCCCATAATATCTATATATTGTTCCTGGAAAAGAAAAGACTGCACAATAGACCAGTTTCCAAACCTACCTCATGGATCAATTCACTGATACCCGATCACATGTCAATTCTTCCTACCAACTTAATAGCTTAAAGAATCAAAACAATTCCGGAGTCGAACACAATCTGACTAAGAAACTAAGATCCAAAAAAACACTTGATCAAACAGTTGAGATTTTCAAACTAGAGCAATCATTCCAGCAAAAAGATTATCCTGTCCAACAGATCCATCACCATTACACCATATTCCAAACAACAACAAAAATGTCATAAAAGTAGCACACCTCCTAAACACGATCAGATCCGAGCAATTCAAATACTCCAAACTAAAAGGGTAGCTATTAAAGCAACGAGGCCATGAAGCAAGACCTAGATCTGGACAATCCAACCATAAAGTTTGAAACTTTACAGTTCACTTACTCTTGGTAAGCCGATAGAATGAAGACTGAGGCGAAGAGGACTCTGCCCAGGAAAGATATGAAAGCCATTGTGGTGAACTGGAACCCTCCGAGAGTCTGTCTTTTTCTTATTCTTCTTCTCTCTTCCTCGTTTCTTCCGAAGCAGGTCTTTCGAAAAAGTGACGGAAGAGCAGAGAGAGGAGAGAGAGAAATGAGGAACTGGGTCTGCAAATTATGTGAGGGATGTTTCAAGGGAAGGACACTGGTCTGTCTTTAAAGCCTGGGTATGGAAACAGCCGACCAATGTGGCGTCTAGATCTGTGTTTGCACAAAGTTCGCCCCCAAGTTTTCCATATGTACATTCCAATCCCCTCTTCTTGAATTCAGCTCAAGTGTCTCACTTTTTCCAGAACGATTTTCTTGAAAAGATTGCCAATTTTCCAAAACAAATGTAAATGAAATCAGCCAGGAACATGTTTTGGTTTTCTTGATGAAACAAACTGAAAAAGATACGATTTTGCACATCTATTTTGGGATTGGAAGACGTAGTTGTGAAGCAAACTATGTGAAAACATGATGTCATTGTACTTGAGATCCATATATGTTGTTGTAGTACCAGTTTCATTGATTTGATTTTAAACACTTTTTCAAATCATAGGAATCAACTTTCTCCTAAAACACACATGCCACTGACTCGAGCATCACTCACTCTTGTCGTAATCCCCCAGACCACTGGGACCCCATTTCATTTGAGCATCAAATTCGAACAATCCACGTCCACGCCATTCCTTCACCAGTAAGACCACGGACAATGAGAAATCTAGGGCTGGTGTGCGCCTCGAACTTCAACCAAAACTTGGACCAAACCTGCTTCCTGCTAAACCAGTGTATACAAATTGAAATCATCGAATGGGAAATATAAAATCAGATTGTTGAAGCTTGTTCGGTAATTGGATGTTACTTTCTTCAACTGTCACCTAAAAAAACAGAGGTGCTTTCCTACTGACACACGAGGGAAGGATTGTTATTTTCAAATTAATTTCAAAGGAGGTATGGTTGATGTCATGTCACATAATTGACTATCGCGGACGCACACAAGCTTTTTTGCGTTTCTGGCGAAATTGACTCGCGATTTCAACCCTCCCCTCGGGCCTACGTAAGTGTTTGAGAATGGCTTTCGATAATGACTTATACATGCCCAACATGAGTTTACATAAGTAGCAACACATTTTGCATCATCCCACCAATGTGGGATATCAACCAAGTCTTGGCATCCATTACCAATGGACTCAAATTTCGTATGTTTTCTATGCAAATTCGAGTATCGATATCTCATTCAATACTTGATCAATTTAGGCGTTCGAATAGTTAATCTTATAGTACACATTGCAATGATTTTTATCAAGACGTTAACTATTCAATTCGATGTATATACGACACCGAAATTGGCTCGAAAGCGACACAAACTTATTTTCTTCACACCTTGAAATTACAAAATTTCCAACAATCGCCCACATGAAGAAAATCGATAAATGAAAATCAAGACTCGACACTGGTGGTGATAGTTTCTGCGGCCAATATCTGCAAAGGATAGGTGGGCATAACCTTTGAACCTTTTCTTGAAATATATGCATTATTTACTGACTATTCAGTAGATGCGACGTCCTTAAACTGTTTGTCTTATTGTGTAAACGAAGTACACATCTTCCACAGATATTGTTCTGGCGTACATCCATTTCTCATGGATGGATTTGTTATGGCCCAAAAACCCCTGCCTGGTTATGCGAGAGTTGCTAAAGAATTAAGCCCACATAATTCTCCTTTGAAGCTGCCACACTTCTCTCTCGCATATGTGATTTCTATTATAGTAATCCCGCATTACCTTATTTGGAATTTCTAATTCCTACTCCACAGAATCATTAAAAGCTTCAAGCTAAACTTAGTACAAGAATCATTGATTATTAAGGAATGGGTCTGAGGTTTACCCCCCACAGTGACCTCACTTTGTCTCAGTAAAGAGGTTGTCCCATTGAACCAAGTTCTTGGGATCTCCAGTCATCATGGTTGAGTTTTTCCTTTTACCTTGACTTATTTCATTAGGGCTTCAATCACATTCCTTTAGCTGACTTTTCTACTCGTTCCCTATTTAACCCTTTGGTTAGGGGATTCGCAATATTCTCTTTGGATCTTACATAGTCAATACTAATGACTCCTGTAGAGAGTAGCTGTCTAATGGTATTATATCGTCAACGAATATGTCTAGACTACCATTATACATGACATTTTGTGTTCGTCCAATAGCTGACTGATTTATCACAGTGTACGTAAATTGCCGGCACAGGTTTTGTTCACTCTGGAATATCCTCCACAAAGTTTATTAATCATTCAGCTTCTTCACCACATTTATCTAATGCGACAAACTCATCTTCCATTGTGGATCTGGTTATTACAGTTTGCTTAAATGATTTCCAAGATATAACTGCACCTGTTAAGGTAAATACAAAACCACTCGTGGCTTTCGAATCTTTTATATCAGAAATCCAACTGGCATCACTGAATCCTTCAATGACTCTCGGATCTCGGGTATAGTATAAACTATATTCCTGAGTGACTCGTAGATACTTCAGTGTTCTCACGATTACTTCCCAATATTCTTATCCTGAATTATTTGTATACCTTGCAAGTGTGTTTACTGAGTAGGCCAAGTCTAGTCTTGTACAATTCATTAAGTACATCAGACTGCCTATCACCCTGGCATATTCCAGTTGATTGACACTTTCTTTTCTATTCTTAGACAAGTGTCGTGAAATATCAATTGGACTTCTAGACACACCGGAACTCTTTTTCTAAAACTTCTCTAAAATTTTATCAACATAATGTGAATGAATCAACTTGAGACCATCTGTTGTACGTGTAATTTTGATTCCCGAAATCACATCAGCCAGTCCCAAATCTTTCATAACAAATATGAGTTTAATATTACTTTTGTTGACTTCACCATGCCTTCATTGTTTCCCATAATAAGCATATCATCAACATACAAATACAAAATCACATATCCATGATTAGTGTTCTTAATGTATACATATTTGTCACACTCGTTGATTTTGAAAGCATTTGACAGCATCACACTGTCAGATTTTTCATGCCATTGTTTTCTCGCTTATTTTAGACCATAGAGAGATTTAACAAGTTTACAAATTTTACTCTCTTGGCCTGGCACAACACCACCCTCAGGTTGTTCCATATATATTTTTTCCTCCAATTCTTCATTGAGAAATGCAGTTTTCACATCCATTTGATGAATTTCCAAATTGCGCAATGCCGCAATGGCAATTATTATTCTAATGGAAGTGATTCTTGTCACTGTAAAAAATGTATCAAAGTAGTTTATACCTTCTTTCTGTCTATACCCTTTGACTACAAGTCTCGCTTTATACTTATCTATAGCCCCATCAACCTTCATCTTCCTAGTAAATAGCCATCTAGAACTAAGTGGTTTATTTCCAAGGAGGAAGGTCTACTAACTCTCATGTATGATTCTGCATAATGGAGTCAATTTCACTTCTTATGGCTTCTTTTCATAAGGGACCCTCAATAGAGTTTACAGCCTCCTTATTTGTTTGAGGTTTTGCCTCAAGCATATACGTTAAGAAATCAGGACCAGAGACTTTTCGAGTCTCACTAGCTTACTGCATCTTAGATCTTTTGAATCAATCTCATTCTCAGGTTCATCTTCCTGAATTTGAGATGATTCTCCAATTTCTTCATGAGGTGATTCCTGGTTAAGAGGATCCAAATTATTTACCATACCTTTGTATGGAAATTCACGTTCAAAGAACCACACATTCTTTGATTCCAAAATATCATTCTTATGAATATTTGGATTCTGTGATTTATAAATCAGGAATCGATGTGCATTACTGTTATGCGCATAACCAATGAAAATACAATCAATGGTTTTTGGTCCTATTCTCATTTTCTAAGGACCCGGTGCCAAAACCTTAACTAGGCACCCCCACACTCGCAAATGTTTATATGAGGGCTTACGTTCTAAAAATAGTTCATAAGAAGACTTGTCATTTAGTTTGCGACGTATTTTATTTAAGAGATAATTTGATGATAAGATGGCTTCCCCCCACATTGGTTGGGGTAATCCAGAGCTTAACAACATTGCATTCATCATCTCTTTCAGTGTTTTGTTCTTTCTCCAACAACATAATTAGACTGAGGTGAGTGTGATGGAGTCACTTCATGAAGAATACCGTGTTATGCGCAAAACGCCCCGACGGTTCAACATATTCACCACCACGATCACTTCTCACTCATTTTATTTTCTTGTTAAGTTGAGTCTCAACTTCTAATTTGTAGGTGACAAATTTTTCAATAGCTTCATCTTTGCTTTTAAGCAAATATATATAGCAATATTTTGTATTATCATCAATGAAAGTCACAAATATTTATCTCACCTCTACTTGGCAAAAATTTCAAATCACATAGATCACTATGAATTAATTCGAGGGGCTCGGTATTTCTTTCAATTCTGTGAAAGGATGTCCTTGTTAATTTAGCTTCAAATTCATTAATATTTTGATAGACTCATTATTCACATGTCCTAAACGTTCGTGCCATAAATTAGATGACTCAATCAAATAAGAAGAAAAATCAATTTTTATTCATAGCTTTAGATTTGACATCAGTTACATCAAATTTGATAACAATAGCATTCAGCTTCCACAAGCCTTCTTTCACACATCCCCTACCAACATGCATGTCATTCTTGACCAGGACTACCTTTCCAGACTAGAAGGTCATCTTGAATCCATGGCTATCGAGCACTGTCCCAGAAATCAGATTCTTCTTAATGTCCGGCACGAAGAGAACATTCAGCTGCAACTTCTTGCCAGTGGTGAACTTCAGAATCACCGTGCCCTTCCCTTTCACTTGAGAAGTGGCTGAGTTGCCCATGTATACTTTATCACCAGTTCCAATCTTGTTTAAACTGGAGAAGGCACTTTCAATTGAGCAAATGTGGCGGGTAGCACCAGTATCCAGCACCAGTCTCTGTCATTTGAGTCCACCAGATTCAGCTCAGAAATGACAGCCACAAGGTAGTCTTCATCAGTCTCAGCAAAATTGACTTTCTTCTTCTTTCTTTTTAGCTTAGAGCACTCATCAACTTTCTGACCAGTTTGGCCACAGTTGAAGCACTTCCCCTGGAACTTGGGCTGATGCTTCCTCTTGAAGGATATACCCTTCGGAGCCAGCTTGTGAGAAGACTTCTTCTTCTTTGAGGCTTCACCGTGCTCCGCCACATTGGCCCTCTCAGATGTCACCTTCAGCCTCTTGTCAGAGCATCGGTTCTCCTCCTTAATCCGGAGCTTCACATAGATGTCCTCCATATTCATCTCCTTGCTCTTATGATAGTGTTTAAACTCTCTCTCCAGGCTGGAGGCAGCTTCTCAATCACAGAAGCAACTTGGAATGACTCACTCAATAGCATTCCCTCAGCAGCAATCTCATGGAAGATGAGTTGCAACTCCTGCATCTGACTCTACTTGTGGTTCATCGACTCTCACAACTCTTTGGCCGTCTTAATACACGTGTAAACATTGTACAGACTGTCAGCCATTCATGACATAGTTCCTGCACAAATGGTCAGAATCTTTCCACATCATGCATGTCATGCGCTTTTGGGTATCTGTGTCATGTTCACTGACAAAAGAAGGATCCTCAGTCAAGAAATAAGTCAGTCCCAGAGTGGTCAGATAGAACAACATCTTCTGCTGCCACCTCTTGAAGTTCAACCCATTGAACTTCTCAGGCTTTTTAGCCGGCATTACTACAGGGGGCACTCGTGCCACAATCCCGCTTGGAATAGAACTCGCGGGTCCATTCATGGGCGCAGCCAGCAGTGGATTAAACCGTTGCCTGACAGCTGCTGGAGCAGTAGGAACCTGACCCTCATGTACAGTCCCAATAACTGCAACAGCAGGAGTGTGCTGCACTCCACCTGTTCCAGCAGGTTGCTGCACTTCGGCAGCACCAATAACCGGATCCACTCCGATTGCCACATCAGTCAGCATCTGCAGCACTGAATCATCGGCTGGAATGTTTTGGTCAACATCCATGGTTTCGTTCTCAGTATTCATTTCAGATTGGTTTCTACACAGAAACAACAAAATCAGTAACTTTAAAATGATTACATAACCTATTTTGTAAACACAATTACGCTTTAAGATTGTTAGACAATACGGTCACAGCAAAACAGGAAGTCTGAGATAACAGTGTATACAAATTGAAATCACTGAAAGGAAATTGAACGGAAATAGAAAATCAGATTGTTGAAGCATGCTCGGTAATTTCCTTAAAGCGTAATTGCCTCCCTTAAGTGATGGGTGTGGTTTGGCAAGTTGCTTCCCAAGATACGACAACAGAACTTCAGATTGATTGCACGGATCAACTGAAGCGAATTGGATGTACTGCCTTTGACTATCACCTAAAAAAATAGAGGTGCTTTGCTACTGACACATGAGGGAAGGATTGTTGTTTTCAGATTAATTTCAAAGGAGGACGCGACCCTTCTTTTGTAGTGTTGCAGAGCCAACCGCAGCCAACGCCTCCACTTCTCCAAGACGGTTCCAACTTCCCAAAAGATGGGGAAGATGGGGAGACTTAGTCCGAGTCTTTTAATCTCCAAATACAATTGCATAGTTTTGTGACTTAAGAAATCGCATATTATATGGTTGATATCATGTTACATATATCACATAGTGACTTAGCAAAAATGCACAACTAAACTGTCATCTCGCACCCCGATTGGAGCTACATTCGTGTCCCTGAACTCTCGCGACACTTGCAGCACCTCGCCGGACTCTCTCCGTGCAGCTTCAAGATGATCGGCCATTTTGCTCTATCTTCAAATCATCACGGGTTGCTATAGCAGTTTCTGACATTTGTCTTTTGCCCAGTTTGCTTTAGCTTTTGTGGTCCACAGAGTGCTATAACACTTACTTGTGCTTGTCGTTGTACTTTGTTGTTGTTTTGTCAATTTTAAGATAGTGCTCAAGCTACGAACTTCAGGGAGTGTTGTAGCATCCTCTTGTGCTATTTTGTCAAAGATGACGTACCTCAACAAGTTTCTCAAAGGGTGGTAGAGCTTTGAGAAAGCAGAAGCTTGAGCTGGTACATACATATTTACGGGGGCCAGCGCTGATTTCATCACTTGGTGAAGCATTGTACCATATGACTTTTATTGATGACGTCACATGTATGTGTTTATTTTTTGATGCGTAAATCTGATGTGTTTGTTACTTTCAGGAAATGAAAAGCTCTGGTAGAGACTGAGACGGATCTCAAGGTGAAGTGTTTAATGTCTGACAATGGTGGAGAGTATGGACTACATGACTTCAAAGAATATTGTGTTGTGATTGAGGTTAGTATGAAAAGACGTTGAAAGAAACTCCTCAGCAGAATGGTGTGGCAGAGGGTATGAATAGAACTCTGAATGAACTTGCAAGGAGTATGTGATTGAAATGTGGACTTCCAAAAATCTTTTGGGCAGAAGTAGTTAACACTGCAGCTAACCGAGGGCCATCAAGTGTGTTGGATAATGGGATTCCACAAAAAGCTTCGATTGGTAAGAAGCAAAATATATCTTTTCTGCGTATTTTAGGATGTGTGGCATATGTTCATATTGATGATGCTAAGAGAAGCAAATTAGTTGCAAAGTCTGTCAAATGTGTATTCATTGGATATGGTGGTGATTATCAGTTTTGGAATGATAAAAACAGAAAGATTATTCGTAGTCGAGAAGTTATGTTCAATGAGCATATATTATACAAGGATTTGACAAATACATCAGAATCAGGTAGTTCATAAAATGAGGTAGTGGAATTGGGTATTTCTAACTCGGGTGGGAGCATGGTAATTTCAGATGATCAGAAGGTTTAAGAAGAAGAACAATCACACACACCAGAACCATAGTTGAGGTATTCACCGTCCAATTTGCTATTGACTGATTGTGGTGAGCCAGAATATTATGCAAATGCATCTCAAGGTGAACATACGAGAAATTGGAGGCTTGTAACGGATGATGAGATGGAGTCGTTAATGACTAATGAGACTTGGGAGCTAGCTAAGCTTTCAAAGGGCAAGAAGGCATTGCATAACAAATGAGTTTACAGAATTAAAGAATAGGCACATGGAAATAAATGCTACAAGCAAGGCTAGTTGTGAAAGGATTTCGCAAAATTACGATATCAATTATATTGATGTTTTCACTCATGTTATTAAGATGACTACTATACGTCTTGTGTTGAATATAATTGTTGTAGAAAATCTTGAGTTTTAACAGTTGGATGTGAAAACAACATTTCTCCATGAGTGAAACCTCATGGAGAGAGGTTAGAGAGGTTTAGCATTCAAAATGCGACACCGGCTAAAGTGCCATTCGATAGTCAATTCTCATTAACTAGCAAGGATTCATCTAAAGATAAAAAATATGTTGATAAGATGCAGAAGACTCCGTACGCTTCAGCGATTGACAATTTGATATATGCAGTTATGTGTACTAAGCTAAACATTGCACATGCAGTGGGAGTAGAGTCGATTCATGAGAAATCTGAGCAAATAATACTCGGAAGATGTAAATGGATTATGAGATAGTTGAAGGGACCACTGAACATGACTTGTGTCTTGGAGGCAAGGAGATTGAATTAGCAAGGTTTGTCGATGCAGATTTAGCTTCGAGTGATCTGGACAAAAGAAGTACAACCGGTTATATATTTACATTGGGTGATACTACTGTCTTCTGAGCTTTGATGCTATAGAACATTACTGCTTTGTCTACACTAAGGCAGAGTATGCTACAGTGATCGAGGCTAGCAGTGTAACATGTTCATCATATTGTAATCGATTATTTCATAGTGAAACACATATCTGACTTGCAACGAAATGAGTAACAAAATTTTATATTCTTTTGTTTACTATTACGTTTATTATTGCTTGCCGATCTAACAACGCTTCGCATATTCCTACATTCTACATTGAAACAATGTCATTGCAAATAATAAGTCCTTGCAAACAAGATCTGTCCTCAGAAGATAAGAATCAAGGAGTGACAAACACCGTGATTCCTTCAACAGGAGGCATATACACATTTCGCACATCTTTTGAGCTCTGCAGGCACATTCAATCACCAAAGGTGACAGCCTGCAAAACCTTCGAAACGTGCTTGCATTCATTAGCATCAAGAGACTCAGCAAACCCAACCACCAGCAAATATTCAAGATCAAAGAGAACTATTGGCTCTACATAAATTTTCGTCTATCATTCAATCAATTCTACAGGGAATACCTAATTCTTCATCTCATTTTCTCATCCACCACTGTAAATTCAACACTACCGTGCACTTCAAAGCTCTGACTTTCAGTAAATTGGAAACCGGATCAGATAAAGTTAATATATGATACGCCATCATCTCGGCGATCAAACCAATAGGGAAACATAAGTTTAATCATCATTCCGATTTCTCAGCAATCAGAAGTAAAGATCGGTATCAACGAATCAAAAAACACTAAATGAAACAACGAAAAAAAGAAGAAGAAACAGATGAAATTGAAGGCACAGCTTCACTCCGAAGCTGAAAGCAACGAGAATTTATTATGCGGAGGCCCTAGGAAACTGCAGACGGCGGAGTTGAAAATTTGAAATGAAACCCTAGAAGAAACAGAGGCTTTGTAGAGAAGATGGGGAACGAAATGTAAATAGTTGAATTTGTTGGGGCTGCATTATTATAAATAAATAACCAGGCCCAATTAGGGCATTGTTACGGTTACCATTGTCCAAATTGAGGCCCGGTCTATTTCATTCAAGCCCAAAAAGAGGCCTGATTTATAGTTTCTAATTTGATTGAAGCGTATCGTTTTCTGAAATCAATTAAAATAATTAGTCACACATTATTGATTTACAAGCTCCCATCTGATCGCCTATGTTGGTGGTGCCAAATCCTAAACAGTTGAACTTTCATTAATACTCGGCATTTAGGGTTATCAATGTTGGTTGTGTTTTGCTATTATTGTGCAACTACTCCCTCTCAGTGTCTCGTCATCCTAAAAGCCAACTCATTCAACTCATCATCCTGACATCCCCCCATCTTCTTCTGCTCGCTCTCCGTTTGACATGGTAATAACATCTCCTGACCCATGGAGCTCGCAGCATCATGGTAGTAATAGTAGGCTTGGAGATTTGGGAGAGCAGCGGTGCTATTGTTGCCATTCCTCGCCAGTTGAGCTTTGACTTGCATCAGCTGCGCTTGCAGTATTGCCACCTGTCTCCAGTAGTTCCAGATGAACTCAAGTGAATCCTCCCTTCTTGCTTCATAAATAAATTATTCGTCAAGGCAACAAATAGGTCAGCAGAATCAAACCTGCTGCTGCAATCCAAAGATGTGAGCAACACAGCCATAGACCGGATCTCTCAACCTAGCTTCAGCTTCATAAGCAATAGTAACCACAGCCTCGCACCGGTCCTGAACAGGGAGATGCACCAACAATTTCGACACATTACTAGCTCCAAACACCTTATGGATGGCTGCGAACCTCGCTGCTCCTTGCTCTGAGCAAAAATAAGGAGCAAATATGCACTCAGGGGCGCATTTGCGTCTCAAGAACTTGCAGGCACCACAAGGCGACCCACCCCCGCTAGCCATTGCCACACTGATGACGACCAAGGTCTGGCTGGTGTCTTGCGGCTTTTATATGGGGTTCCAAGGAGACATTAGTGGCTCTCCCTGCAGGGTTCAAGGGGAACAAAAGTTAATGATTTGTATCCAACATGGGTGTATGTATAGTAAATGTGTTAGGCAAAGTTATGAAACTAATCTATATCTAAGATAAACAAATTCTTTAGCTGACTAGAATACTAATTACCCAACTTTTATAATACCCGAGTTTCCATTATGGGCCCTCAATTAATTGATCTTCAGCCGAATGCCACGCATTGGGACTAAACCCATCCGTTGCAGTCACCAATCTTTAATCCTTTTCCTAAGCCCTATACATCAAATAAGAGGTAAGCGTAGCGTCCTTGGAAAGTTCTTAACACGAAATTGACTATATGAATGATCAAGTCTAAGACAGGAAATTAAGACAACATTAAGGGATACACGCAAAGAAAAGGGCATTAAGTAAACTAATAAAGGTTGCTAAATCTAAAGACAATAATGCTCTCAAAAACTGTAAAGGCAGTTATGTCATATCTTTGACTAATGGAAGCATGAGGATAAAATTCATGCATCGCTGTTATTTTTTTTAAGAGTTGGGAAATTGAGCCCGATAATTAATTGTACCGTGTATTATAATAGCAGTGAAAGTAAAGCGTGTGAAAGATGAAGATCCGCATGCTGACACCCGAAGAAAACAAAGATAGAAACAAGAAATTTCAAGTTAAGAAACAAGCAGCGTGTGTAAGTATGTGAGGGTGGAAAGCATCAAAATGGTGCACTGAGGAAGTTAACATGACTACTGAATGGATAAGGCGAAATGCAGCTCATATCAGAAATAAAAAGGATACAGTAACAATAAATCAAGAAAAAACTCGCCAGCACAATCACCGGAAAATGGAAATATGCAGCAAAGAGGGAATGGATTCAACTAGTCCTTACCTCAGCTGGGATGCGGTGTCATTGACCGTATTTCTTTTGCTCCACGGAAGCCATGAGCGACCAGACCTGTTCTGCATGTAAGTATCCGAGCAACTGTGACAGATTCAGCATGTAGACGAATTTGATGGAATAAACAGGTCATGTATCTGCACATGGCAGGCATGCAGCGGCCTATCTGCGGTAATCACCGACACTGCTTCACCAGTCGAGGTTATTTCTGCAGCCAGGAAACTTCATGAGGACCAGATACATTGCGCTTATCGCGATTGTCCTTCACACGGGTCTGTACCTACATAACCGATCAACGTAGTTGCACAACACGCAACTCCCACTATGGGTCAATCCACGCTTCCGTCAAATGGACATCTCGTCATGCACTTGACGCTCTCAAGTGCGCGCCCCACAATCGCACCGGTCCGGACAGCATGCCGTGACTCTGATACTATGTGGAAATGACTAGATATTTCGATTTACACTCCTATACGACTCAAAAGCCTTGGCTCATGAGTCATCATTGTGTAACCCAACATATACTACCATCTCTTTCATTTCTCAGAAGATGTGGGACAAATTTCCAAATGCATATTCTCAACAAAAGGAACAAGCCTTTCAAGCATGCCCTTTGATACAAATAGGTAACATATGGCGAATAGCCCTTTGAAAACGGCTATGCATTTCCCACAAAAAGAACCATTTTTTACAAGTCTGAACAAGGGTGGACAGATATTCAGACAACCCAATGAGATCCTACTTCAACATTTAGAATTGTAACTGGCAGGGGCGGTTCAAGACGATTTGTGGCCTGAGGCGAAATCCAAATAGAAGCCTTTTGAACCACGACTTCAATCATTTCGATAGAGGAATACCTACAATTTAAAGCAAAAAATACATCATAATTTGGTAATTCAAAATAAGAAAACCAAACATATTCTATGAAATTTTCAAAAATAAAATTTGATGACATCTATACATTGTCTTCATCCTTCAATTGACAAAAGACTTGAAAAACCACCATATGCAATAAATAACTAAGCAAATTTTATTTTTCTAGCTTTTTGCGAAGCAAAGTTACTTATTAGATCTTCGAAATCAATTTCTTGAAGCATCTTATTTTCAATAGAAAGAAAAGTCAATCCATTCAATCTTTGTTGAGTCATGGTGGATCTCAAATAGGATTTTATCAATTTTAATTTTGAAAAACTTCTTTCCCCCGAAGCAACAGTGATTGGCACCGTTAGCATTATTCTATAAGCAACGAAAGCATTTGGAAAAGAATTTATTCTTTTTATTTGATCAAAAATACAAATAGGAGTATTGTTCTCCACTTGTATAATTTCTCTTAAAATTTTTAACTCTACAAATAAATCTAAACCATCTATGTCTAAACTATCGTCATATTTTAAAAAAATTTCAAGATTAAGACAATTTTGTTTTAACTCATCATTGTTTAGTGATTTTAATTTCTCTACACTAAAAAGAAAACCAAAAATGTCATCATACAATTTAAATTGCTCAAATCTACTTTGAAGTGAAAGAGTTGTTTGATCAACAATATATAGAAAATACTCAACTCGAAATGACTCTTGTGGAGATATAATTGTTTCATTATCAACATGTTCATCAAATCTTCTATTCCTACGAATAATACGTTTTTCTCTAAACTTAGGTTGTACATCCATCTCATTGGCAATTTCTTTAGCACAAATCATGGCATCTCAAATCATTTTCTCTATATTTCTCTAAAAATAAAATGAGACCTTGTAATTGATTTATAGCGACATCCATACACATATCTCTAGATTGCAAATTTTTACTAATTGTATTAAAAGCAAATAATAAGTCATATCAAATACACATACCCAACAAAAATTCAAAGTTTTCAAGTTTATAGAAAACTAAACATTCGGCTTCACTTTTAATTTTAGGATCATCACTAATTTCACTTAATTCTAACAAAGCATCTCGTATTTGGGATGTTTGATATCGTATTGCTTTAACACTATCAATTCTACTTTCCCATCTTGTTTGTGATAAAGACTTAAGAGTTAAATTAGGTACATGATCTTTTAAAATTTTCCATCTTTTGGTGGAAGAGGCAAATAATGAATAAACACGTTGTAACACGCCAAAAAAAAGTTTTTGCTTTATTACTTGAATTAACCATATCGCAAAGAACTAAGTTAAGACTATGACAACCACATGGAGTGTAAAATGCTCTAGGATTAACATTCAAAAATCGTTTTTGAACCCCTTGATGTTTTCCTTTCATATTCGATCCATTATCATACCCTTGTCCCCTCATATTACTAAAGTCAAGACCAATATTTGATAGCTCATTAATAATAACATCAAAAAGACCTTTTCCGGTAGTATTATCTACATTTATAAATCCTAAAAAATATTCCTCAACTTTTAGAGGACTAGATGATACATCCACACAACGTAATATAAATGACATTTGTTCTTGATGACTAATATCCGGAGTACAATCAAGTATGATAGAAAAATATTTTGAATCCATTACTTTACTAATAATCTTTTTTTTTTATTTCACTTGCTATTAAGTTAATCAATTCATTTTGTATATTATGTCCTAAGTAATGATTATGAATTTCATCATCCTTAATACGTCTAACATGTTCTTGCATGACACTATCAAACTCCGCTATCATTTCAATTAGACTTAAAAAGTTTCCGTTATTCTCTTGGTAAATCTTTTCATTTTTTCCACGAAAAGCTAAATTATTTTTGCCAAGTGTTTTAATTACCGAAATTATTCGAAATAACACATTTTTCCAATGTTGCTTTTTATCATTTTTCGTATTCTTTTCGAATCTACTCTCTAACTCATACCACATTATAGAAGTTTTAACATGTTCATCACTTGATTCATGACTTTTAAGAGTTCTACCTATATTTTTTCAATCATTACAACCTTTGTTAGCTAGCATAATTCCATTAGAACCAACACCAAATAATTTACAACAAAAACAAAATATCCTATCTAAATCACATGAATAAACAAGTCACCTCCTTTTATATTTTTCTTTGTTCGGTAAAAAATGATAGTAATGTGTCCATGAAAAATGTCGATTTTGCGAATCCTTAGGAAAATTAATATTAGTTACATGAGTAAGACCTTTTTCAATAAGTAAATCTCTCACTCTATTATCAATGTGAGTCCATTGACTTGGATCATATATATTTTTAGAATTTACGTCATCTAAAGTATTACTGTGATCCATCAATTCACATGATTGCAAATCAACATGACTCGTTTCTATAGCAACTTCTTCTTCAATCATTTCATTCTCATCTAAACACAAATCATGAACTTCATTTGTTTCATTCGAAGGACCCTTAACTATAAACTTATCAAGAGCTCCTTCTTGTGACTTTTTAAAAGCATCAATCTTTCTCTTTTTTAAGATTTTTGAAAAGCCGGATTCATTTTTACGATTTGACATTATGCATTCAACCAATTATCCAAAATCCAAATGACCTAATTATTAAACAATCCTATCACAAAATCACCACACAAATAAGAAAGCCAACACACCAATAGATCAATATGATAAATGAAACGAAAGAACCTGATGGCTGATAATCAGATTTCAGATTTAGTAGTTGTTGATCTCAATTCTCAGCTTCAATCCTTCAACCAAATTCATAGCGACCACGGGTTGGCAGTCAGGCAGAAGCGCAGAGCGGAAGAGAAGCAGACTAGCAGAGGGGGAGAGGGGTGGCAGTGGCAGGCCGGCAGCAGCAGCGCTGGTGGCCTGCGGCAACGGCAGTGCCTGCCTAATTTGCAGATGGAGTGCCTGCGGGCGTGCGACTTGCCTGATTTGAGCTTGTATTCGGATTTCAGAGCGTTGCCGAGAGTTGTAGCGTTGGAGAATGGAGATGAGCGTTGAGCTGTTGACGGGAGATCGCGATTCCGTGCGAGATGAGTGCCGTTGGAGAATGGAGAATTTTATTTGGAACGGTGATGGGAGTGGGACTTCAGGGATTTGGGAGAGAGTCGGAGAAGAGAAACGGGATAAATTGTGTGGCCTTCAGCCTTCTCCCAGCCCAAATAATTTTTTTTTTTTGGCCTTCAGCCTTCTCACCCAGCCCAGATAATTTTTTTTTCTGGCCTTCAGCTTCCTCACCAAGCCCAGTTAAATTTTTTTTTTTTTTGGTGGCGTTCACAGCCATGAGGCCTGAGGCAGCTGCATCATAGGCCTCATGGCTGGGCCGGCCCTGGTAACTGGCAACATGATAACAAAAAACTGAATGCCCAAACAAGTTGAGCATACGAAAAATCAGTCCAGTTCTGCATCTACATGTCTGAGTCCACAAAATGTAGTTTCCATCTCATAACCTCATCCATCACCTCTTGTGATTGAACTTCACCTTGAGGAGGAACTGCATTTTAACCTGTTAAAATCATTAAGGTAGTTCCTCAGTAACCCATGACCATGCTTGAAAGAACTGCTCAAGGAACTTCTTCAAAAATTTCATTATACAGGCACTAACCTGTGATGTATTATACACGATATCAGCTCAGTAGCTCTGACATTTGATGGCACTGGTTTCCCGCACTGAACAGTCACATCATTTTTCCACTCTACGTGTTCTGATTCTTGAGGCATCTTTTGTCCAAGGCCTTTCGTTGAATGTTTCCCATTAGGCAGTTTTATCCATATACTGAGAGCATAACATAACAATGTATAATGAGAAAAAAGAGTACCCATCAATCTAGGCAATGAATCAAAAGCATCAAATATGGTACACAAGTATGATAAACGTGTAAGGAAACGGCATTGATTACTGAGCACTCTTACTGACCAGATCAGCAAAGTATATACCCTTTCCATACTGTATGGAGATAATAACCATGTGAGAGTGAGCAATGGAGATTATATCAGCATTTTTTCTTCACAAAGTTTACAGTTTGCAAAGAATGCAAGAGAGTGGGAGAAAGACCATGTAATCAGTTGCTGGTGAGCTATTCTCAGTCTTTGGCTTAGAATACCCAAAAAAATTGTCAATCGAGATCCTTTCAAAAAGCAGGTATTAAAGCATTAGCTTTCTCAAGAAAAGCTAACCAACATATTAATAGAGAAATAAGATAAATAAATACACACTTCATTTGAAACTAACCATGTCATTGCAACATTTTGTTTTTTAAGCCTATCCCTATAAGAAGCAAATTGATCAGATTGGAATTTTTTTTCCCGGTTCAAGACTCCACTCCTGTTGATATCAACCAAAACAGTTTACACGATTGATTTTGCTCCCTTCAAAATTAGATGACAAAGACTATGTTGTACTATTGAACTGTAGGTTAAAAACCCTTTAACATAAAGAATAACTGCAAGAACTGAGTAGGAGCATGCGTGTTAAGTAGATATCTTTCTATCAATTTATAGTCTTCGCTATCATGAGGAAGAGGAGTAATATCGTATCGAAGCTTTTTACTTTAAACATACCTTTTGCTCAGTTTTCCAAGAGGCATGTCAGACTTGTTAATCTCAAACTCTGTCAACATTAAAATGGGTGTAAAGTTACTTTTTCTTCACAGCCATGCAAAAATAAATCACTTTCCTTTTCAAGAGGTTACCCGCAAGTTTCCACGTTAAACAACATTGACATCAATTCACATAAAAAATGGATGACGTCATTTAGAAAATCAATTTACAACAACAACTTTATAGAAATGAGGTAAAAGTAATGGGAAAAATGTTCCAAAGTGTTGGATCCTGAGGGTCATGTACCCCGTGTGATTTTGATGATGACAACACTCGACTAACACTTTAAGTTGAGTGTGTAGGAACCTGTACCAGGATGGGATCATCGGATGGACAGAAGGACTCTAAATCAGAGAGTTGAGCAAGGGACAAGAACCTGTGTTGGACACAGAGGGACTTGAAGGAAAAGAAGTCAGAAACGAGTCAACCGATCAGTTGAGAGAATCACGGACAACGTGATAAGAGAATCTCGGAGAGATTCTTGGAGGATTGAAAATCTCTAAGTCACAGAGATTGTTGGAGAGATTTAAGGAAGTAGATCCGAAAATCTCGGAGGTCGTGATCCTGATGTATATTCTGGTTGCACATTAAAAGGAAAGGGATGAAGCAACCAAATTGACACACACGGGAGTCGCACAAATCAAAAGGGAAGGAGAGCAGAAGCTTGAGTAAGCCATCCGTGCATCAAGAGCTAGCCTTTGGAGTGTGAGAGACGAGTGGACGATTCGGGAAATCGTTGGAGGGACTTGTCTTTGGAAGTCGCGATTGGTGATCCGGGATCATCAGGCTTAGGTGACTTGATTTTGTGATAGTTAGCGATACTATTACTTGTGTACGAATAGTGTAAGTATTTGTACAGTCTATAGATTAATAAAATAATCTTTAGACGAATTCCGCTGTGCATTGATACTCTGAGGTACAAGTACCTGCCAACTAAGTTTAGGTCCCTAACAGTTCCTATACCTAGGGTGTTATTACTAATCACGATCCTATCAATTGGTATCAGAGCTGCTGGTTCTAGATTTTGATTAGCATTGCAGGTATGTCAGGTGATTCGTTTGCAACCCCTCCAAAATTGAAGGCAGGCGAATATGACTCGTGGGCTGTCAGATTTGAGGATCATGTCCTCTCACTGGATGGCGAGGTCTGGCAGATTATCGAGCAAGGTAAACAACTCATCATGGATGATGATGATAAAACCATGGAAAAAGCACGAGCGCTTTACACTACCGCGGACTTCAAGAAGCTTCAAAAGAATGCTCAGGCTATGAAAGTGCTTCATGCAGCACTGGAACCAGGAGATCTTGCCAAGGTCCTGATCTACACAGACCCGTCAGATGTCTGGAATGCTCTCAGGAGAATCTATGTTGGTTCTGCAGACGTCATGAGGAATAGGATCCTCTCTGCTCAAATGAAGTACAATAGTCTTCGTCAAGCTAAGGACGAGTCGATACATGTCTATCACTCAAGGTTTCAAGGATGTCTATCAACTCTGACAAGACTTGGAAAGGAGCTTGAGGTTTGGGAGATTACTCATCACTTCCTACAGGGACTTACTCCAGAATGGGATGACATTTCAAGGACTTTATCTGCTCTTCCTGATACAAAAAGAATGACACTAGAAGATCTGGTCTCTAAGCTTGAAAGCAGTATGCTTATTGAGAAATGCAAGCTGGAGGGACGTGAACCTCAGAAAGCAGCAAAGCAGATTGCATTGGTTACTGAGAAAGGAAAGTCCAAGAAGTCCAAAGAGAAAGAGATTGAGTCGGAAGGAAAAACAGGAGACCAATCTGAGTTGGTACTTCTGACTAAGGCACTGAAGGTCGCAAACCTGAAATTCAATCCGAAGAGTTCATCTTCAAAGCGCACTGCAAAGAAGACTGATGAGTGCTTTTATTGTGGCAAAAGGGTCATTTTGCCAAGGATTGCTGGAAGAAACAGAAGGAAAAGTCCAACAAGGAGAAATCAACTGATGAAAAATCAAAAGATAAGAGGGCAATGATCGCTGCATGGGGTGACTCGGAAGAAGACAGTGACTCAGAGAGTCAGTGCAGGAACAAGTCCTCACGAAGGAACTTGTGTCTCATGGCCAAGGGAGGGTCATCTATATCAGAGGTAAAACATTCCTCTAAGTCCTCAAATTTTAAATCACGTGCTGATTTATTGCTTATCATTCAAAATCTTTGTGATAAATATGATGAGTTAACTGATATTATTGCTGAAAAAGATGTTCAAATTGATGATAAGTCTGCCAAGATTCGACAACTTCAGAGGGAACTTGTTGGGAAACAAAGAGGTGTTTCCAGACTGCAGGTACATGAACCCCGTGTTAAGGCGAAGGCAAATGTTCATAGAATAAAGAAGCCCAAGCCAGGTCTGGGTTATGGTGATGTTACCATCGCAAGGAGAGCTCAGAAAGCTGGAGAGCCCAGGAGTACTCCACGGATAAAGGTGGATCTCGGAGATGAGGCTAAGACATATGGTAAGGGTTACCATATTTGGACAAAGTTCGCTTAGGAACAGAGACCAGCCGGCATAAATTTCAGCAAACAAAAGAAAAAGATCTCTGATAAGGTAAATTTCAGAAGGAAGAAGATCTGTTTCCACTGTGGGAAGGAGGGACACTTTTGGGCAAAGTGTTCTGCGAGGCAAACCTCCAAAGACAAGGTTCAGAGACCTGGTGGTTCCATGCGAGGAACAAGTACCCGGAGAGATCCTACTGTCAAATCAAATACTAATTCTTCAAAACTCATTACCTGTGTTGATTTTAGTTCTGATAAACCCAAAAAGGCAAAGCTATTTTGGGTTCGTAAGAACTGATTGGTTGTGTGCAGGTGGAGAGAGGAACAGGTCCCTGGTATGTAGACAGCGGGTGCTCAAGTCACATGACTGGAAAGATGGACCATTTCTCTTCTCTGCAGCAGCATTCTGGAGGTTCCATTACTTTTGGCAATAGAAGTAAAGGTGAGATCTTCGGAATAGGTATGGTTTGTTTGAATAAGAAGGTTAGTATTGATGGTGTGAATTTAGTTCACAATTTAAAGTTTGATTTACTTAATGTATTTCAACTTTGTCAAGGTGGGAACAACAAAGTTGTTTTCACCGCTGATGGTTACTATGTGAAGTCTCTGAGTACAGGGAATCCTGCAGAGGCTCAGGAACCTGTGGAGATTCAGGTCAGACAAGAACCTGCTGAGGAAATCTTTGTGTTAGCACGGCCAGATGCAGATATCACAGAAGGTGTTTCAACACAAGGAGGTGTTGATGTTTCAGCACAAGAGGGTGTTGATGGGGATCAGGAGGAAGCTGATCAAGATCTAGAAGTTGCTGATGAAGATCCAGCCGAGGTACAGGTACCGGATGAACAGCATGAGGATCAGGTTCAGGTACTTGAACCAGATCTAGTATCTGAGGGTGATAACAATGATGTGGAAGCCATGGGAGATGTGATTCCTCTGAGAAGAAGTAATCGGGTTAGTCAACCTAATACTAGACTTCAAGATTTTCATTGTTATTCTGCATTTCAGGGGGAACAAGTTCAGACTGCGTTCGTGTCCCTGATGGAACCCAAGACAGTCCAGGATGCACTCAAGGATCCCGACTGGGTTCAGGCGATGCATGAGGAGTTGCATCAGTTCGAGAGGAACAAGTGGCTGACTTTTTCACCAAGCCTCTGAGCAGGGAGCCGTTCGAGAAGTTTAGGATGGCGCTTGGCATGATATCTACTCAGTGAGGTACCTCTAACTTAACCTTCAATGATTGGTTAGAGTAGGGGTAGAGTAGTTATGCATGTTAGCCTGAGGTATGTGATCCTGTCGAATGTGTGATAAGTTGATTGCATGTCTCACTTCTCGATTAAATGTGAAATTGTCATGTTTGTGCTGGAATTTCTTTCATTCCTAGCCTATGTACCTTCCGGATCTTGAACCTCACAAACCGCATGAAGGAAGTGTACTAAGCCACCTTAGCCATATACCCATTTGAGACTCGAAAAACACTCGAGGTACATCTTGTGTGATTTAAAATGAGTGATTTCAGTTGTGATGTTGTTACATTATATAACCTTTTCGGTTAAGCCGATCCATCACAACGCCCCTTGAGGAGTCTATGAAAAGGTATGGGTATGGCATTCACTTGTTCAGGTCAGAGATCAAATCCAGGTACTTGAGTGAACACTGAGGTATGTGTACCAGTCAGATAGCTGTCCAGATGCAATGGGGACGCAAAGGATATTGCGGACCAGCCCACGGTCAAGGGACCGACCGTCGAAGGCACCCAGGATGCGGAGATGCCAGTGGTTGCAGGAGGTTTAGGAACGAACCAGGAGGTTGATGTTGCTGAGGTGTTCAGCAGTCCGCCCGATGAGGTGGAGGTTGAGAACCTGGATGGTTCAGAGAAGGAACCTAATCCTGAAGGAAGCACCAAGGGAGTGGATGCTTTAGATGCCCTCTTTCAAAGAGCTCTGGAGGAGCTAGAAGAGATGAGGACTAAGGCAACACCTCAGACCATGATGGGAGAATCCGAGAAGGATGTCGCCTCGGAGGACAGTGAGGAGGTCAAGATCCTCGAGACCATCAGGTGTATGAGAACCCAGAGGATGAGATCTCCACAGTCAAGAAGTTCTATCCCAGTGTCTTTAAAAAGATGGATTGATCTTTACTGAGAAAGCTGGATGGTGGACTGTTTGATGAGGGTGATGAAGTTGAGGTTCAGGAACCTAAAAATGATGAAAAAGTTAGTGTGGAGCGGAAACTTCAGAAGATCGAGGATGGGATCTTGGAGTTGAAGGAAAGGATGGCACGACTGAACTCAGAGTTTGGTGCCGTGAAGAAAGCAGTCGATAAGGCGGTGACAGAGATTGTCAGGGTTGGGAACTTAGTATCCGGGTCAGGTTCAAGAACCTGAATCAGAGAATGCCAATACCTTTCACCGTCATAGACTCACCCATTCCTTGCTCCCCACCGCATTAATCTTTTCGTTTTTCTCTGAACTTTGCACTCTTGACATTTTGCATTTAATTTTGAAGTTTGCATGATTTCAATTTTATTGCATGTCTTGGCTAACTCTATTGATGGCTAATGTGTTTTAACTATCTAACCTTATTTGATGATGCCAAAAGGGGGAAGAGTTAGTGGGATATCTATCCAGGGGGAATCATGTCAGGTATCTGTTCTTGATACTACTTGCAAGTCCTTGCTTGGGCTTAGGGGGAATTGTTCCCATTTATGATTCAGTGGATAGATGACTAGTTAGATAACTAGGACTGTCGGTTGATTATCTTGTCTTGTCTCCTGAGTGTTTGTCATCATCAAAAAGGGGGAAATTGTTGGATCCTGAGGGTCATGTACCCCGTGTGATTTTGATGATGACAACACTCGACTAACACTTTAAGTTGAGTGTGTAGGAACCTGTACCAGGATGGGATCATCGGATGGAAAGAAGGACTCTAAATCAGAGAGTTGAGCAAGGGACAAGAACCTGTGTTGGACACAGAGGGACTTGAAGGAAAAGAAGTCAGAACCGAGTCAACCGATCAGTTGAGAGAATCACGGACAACGTGATAAGAGAATCTCGGAGAGATTCTTGGAGGATTGAAAATCTCTAAGTCACAGAGATTGTTGGAGAGATTTAAGGAAGTAGATCCGAAAATCTCGGAGGTCGTGATCCTGATGTATATTCTGGTTGCACATTAAAAGGAAAGGGATGAAGCAACCAAATTGACACACACGGGAGTCGCACAAATCAAAAGGGAAGGAGAGCAGAAGCTTGAGTAAGCCATCCGTGCATCAAGAGCTAGCCTTTGGAGTGTGAGAGACGAGTGGACGATTCGGGGAATCGTTGGAGGGACTTGTCTTTGGAAGTCGCGATTGGTGATCCGGGATCATCAGGCTTAGGTGACTTGATTTTGTGATAGTTAGCGATACTATTACTTGTGTACGAATAGTGTAAGTATTTGTACAGTCTATAGATTAATAAAATAATCTTTAGACGAATTCCGCTGTGCATTGATACTCTGAGGTACAAGTACCTGCCAACTAAGTTTAGGTCCCTAACAGTTCCTATACCTACGGTGTTATTACTAATCACGATCCTATCACAAAGCCTCCCATTCATTTCCAGTCTTATCGAGAAATAAGCGTTTGAATTCTCTTATGGCATCTGATTTTGACATTGCTTCTTGTTCCTTTCCTCCAATCTTCTCATTACCGACACGGCCCCGTTTAAGGAAGACGTGACAATCACTTCCATTATCGTTTTTAATGATTTGACGAATGTATTAACTTCAACATAGAGAAAATATTTGTTAGAGGTTTGACTATACTTTTTTTCTGAGCTACTTGAGATGCTATTGTAGGACGCATGACATACCACATTAGTTTTCTCATGGAATTCATCACAGATACCTAAGAGTTTTAGCACAGACAAAACTTCATAAACAAAGATGCAGATCATACACGACTTGGAAAAGGCATCAAACAAAAAATTGAAGAAGAGGCCATTGTTCCATCAAAAAAAGAAAAATATAGAACGTCAAAGGAAACCTAGTAGGTTTTACGTGTTGACACCGGTTGATAGGTTTGACATATTCAAGGTTATGTTGTCTATGTTTTTACCATCCTCGAGATGTGACCATACTCTTGCAATTCAGATGCTTCATGCACGGCACTTTGCCCCTTTACCTTTATATTGACCATGCTAAAGGCCTCACCAACACCTTCAACCTTGTATTGATCATATGAAAGCCTCTTATCTCTTCTGAAGCACCGGACAAGATATTCTTCTCTTACAATAGGTACTGTTAGATCCTAGTAGTTTATGGATCCTTGAATGACATATTTTTGACAAACAGTGCAAAGAAATTCGGCTGTGACAGAAGGTGAGACAGTGACGGTTCAGACAGGCGTCCTAATAAGATCAGTCGAGATCTGCAAATATAGTGCATCAGCAAGGAAATATTCTGGAGATACTCTGAAGATATGTTCTCCCAGATTCTGCGCTCCGAAGATTAGATTCCACGCTCCGAAGATTGGATCCATTCCCAAATTAGGAAAGCTTGATCAAGCGTTATCATGTTTTCTTTTGAAATGAAAAAGCAAATCTAATCTATATATGGGGGTTCGGATATTGCAAGGCTGATTATCGAAACTATCAGAACTGAGAACGAAAAAGGACGGAGTTGCAGGTCTGCGATCATCATCAGAGATAGTCGGAAAATCGCCAGAGCAAAAGCTTCATCGACGTGTGCTGAAGAACAGTGTTGAACGAACTGTGTTTCAGATCTGACATTCTCGGGAAGAGAATTACCGATTTGCGGGAGGCAAATCGAGGTAGGAAGATGAGAATCTTCGTCTGAGGAAGTCAGACGCACTCACATTATTTCAAAAATATAATGATAATTATTGAAGATAAGTTACTTAAAGATCTATTGTACTTGATCGAATACTTGTGAAGTGATTCCCCACTTGAGGTTCTGAGTAACTCCCTGAGTAGGCTCGATGAGCAGAACAGGGTAAACGTATCCTGTGTCGTTTATTGTTCTTCGTACTGTTTCTATTGCGACTAACAATCATCAAAACGCAATCTGTTAAAGCTTTGTGAAATAATTTATAAGTGATCTAGAATAGCCCGAGTAGAACAAACGTATAACTTTCAGCTACTTTAAACCTCCTAATGAAACTTTAAGTTACATTACAAAAAGATATCTAAACTACTAACATAGTGATAGTTCAATCTCACCTGGCTTTTCACTGTTCACCATGTGAGTGATGCCATTACCAACTTGACTGACAGGGGCTGCTGAAGGTGTGGAGAATTGAGAAAAAGGAAGGGATTTTTACAAGCATGAGGCCATAAAAAATGAGTGGATTGAACCATCTTCCCGAATCGTAACTCCTCCTTGTCATTCGAGTTCGTGCACGTCTTGTCGACGGATGCGCACGCCTTGTATACATCATTAGTCCCATGAACTAACTACCCTTAATAACGAACTTGCAAAATGGATCTATTTATTAGAAAGAGATTCGTTGTTCCTGACCCTGTTTCACCTTGATTGTTATTTGAAGAATTTTTTTTAGAAATGCGTTGTTTACGAAAATCAATTTTCCAAATATGTTGTATGCAAATAAGCTTTCATGAATGCCCCGTTTCATATTGTTCCCGGTCTTCACATTGCCGGTTTGTTGCATTTCTCAACATATGGGTTATAGCATTGCCGGGTTCGTCACAAAACAGCCGAGGTGGCAAAAATTAGCCAAGTCATCTACCACATATATCCCGCTTATGTCATTGCCGGTTTCTTTTTGAGACCGGCAATAACATAACCGGTCTCATAATGAATCTGGCAAAGCTTGTCGACTGTCGAAGCACATGTTGATCAATAATGAGACGGCTATGCTATTGTCGGTCTCATAATGAACCTATGAATTCTGGCAATGCCTGTCGACTGTCGAACAACATGTTGATTAATAATGAGACCGGTTATGATATAACCGGTCTCATGGAAATTCTTCTTGATAAATATCTTTCCTACGTTCCTCATTTCTCATTCATTTCTACTTCCCCCACGACTGCATCTCCCTGCCGTGCCTTGCCTTTCCTTCCCTCTCATTCATTTCTACTTCCCCGAGGACTGCATCTCCCTGCCTTGCCTTGCCTTCTCCTCCCTTCCCTTCCTTTCAGTGGATACACTTGAGGCGTTGGAGCTATTTCGAGGGTGCGATAAATTGTGGTAAAGATAGATTACACATGTTAAATATATTGTCTTAATCTGATTAGATAAAGTGGTATGGTTTTGTTGGTTATTGACTCGAGATATCATATGTTAGATAAATGGTGGTTCATATATGTTAGATCCAGTGATATAATATGTATGTGTAATATTGCTGAAATCTAGTATAATTAGAACCCAAATTGAGCTAGTATGTAGTAATTTGTTATGAAATATAAAGTTAATTCGGATGACTCATCATATCATTTGAAGGTGTTGTAATAAAATGGAGGACGTTGAATCTGAACCTATGGTTATGTCCACATTCGAATCACTAGACATGTCAGTACAAGATGAGTTTGATAGGGACGAGATGGAATCGTTAGAGGAAATGGATATGGAGGGTGACCCTAACGTTCCAGAACCGCAACTCGTATGAGATATTCCTGGATTTACTGATGTATCGGTGTGGCATGCGAATGAACCTAATGACGAGTATGTTAGAACCAAGTAGTTCATGAATGACATATTTTTGACAAACAAGGCAATGAATCTCAGTTGCGACAGAAGGGCTGCGGCAGAAGGTGAGACAGTATCTGTTTAGACAAGCATGGCAATAATATCAGTCGAGATAAGCGAATATAGCGAATTGGCAATGCAATATTCAGAAGATATTCCGAAGATATTCTCTCCTGGATTCTGCGCTTCAAAGATCACATTCTGCATTTTAAAGATTGGATTCGCTCCAGAAGATGGAAAGTATAATCGAATATTATCTCCTTAGATACGAAAAAGTGGATCTAATCTATTTATGTGGAGCGGAAAGATTTCAGAGATGATCATGACAACTGAAATTATTGAACGGAGGTAGAAAAGCTACAGACCGACGATCATCATTTGAGATAGTTGGAAAATCAAAAAAGCTAGAGCATCATCGCCGTGAGCTGAAGAACAGAGTTGAACATACTGTGTTTCAAGTCTGACATTCTCGGGAAGAGAATTACCAATTTGCGGGATGCAAATCGAGACGGGAAGAGGAGGATCTCCGTCTGAGGGAGTCAGGCGCACTCACATTAGTTCAACTACATAGTGGTAACTTTTGAAGATAAGTTGCTTAAAGATCTATTGTACTTGATTGAATACTTGTGAAGTGATTCCCACTTGGGGTTCTGAGTAACCCACCCCCCCCCCCCCGAGCTGAACAGGGTAAACATATCATGTGTCGTTTACTGTTCTTTGTATTGTTTCCATTACAACTAACAATCACCAAAACGCAATATGTTAAAGCTTTGTGAAACAATTTAAATAAGCAATTTGGAACATCCCAAGTCGAACAGACGTTTAACTTTCAATTGGTATCATAGCGGGACACTCGCTGTACAGAGTGTGATTCATGGCTATAACAGAGCTGTTCAAGATGAGTATGAGAGAAGGACAGAACATATCTCAGTCTCCTCTCATTGATGGGTCGAATTACCCCTACTGGAAAACGCGCATGAGGGCCTTTATCAAATCTATAGATGATCGAGCATGGAAATTAGTAATCTTCAAATATGATGCGTCATTGGTTGCGGACACAGATGGAGTAACCTATCCTAAGCCAGAAAGTCAGTGGACAACAAATGAGGATAAAGCTGTTGCAACAAATGCTAAAGCACTCAATGCGATCTTCAATGCAGTCGAACTAGACATTTTCAGACTGATTTCCAGCTGTGAAGCAGCAAAAAACGCATGGGATATACTCAAGACAGTCTTCGAAGGAACTGACAAGATGAAACAGTCTCAGTTACAGATGATTACCACCAGGTTTGAGAATCTGAAAAAGAAGGAGGAAGAGTCGATAGCCGAATTCAATACAAAGTTGATGGACATTGCAAACGAAGCCCATGCGCTTGGGGAGTCGATCAGTAACCAAAATCTTGTCAGAAAAGTTCTGAGGTCACTGCCATCGAAATATGCAATGAAGGTTACAGCTATTGAGGAAGCCCAGAACATAAAGAGAATGAGGCTTGACATCCTGATGGGATCCCTTCGGACATTCGATATGAAACAAATATCTGAAATACCTGAAAAGAATGGTCGGGGAATAGCTCTCAAAAGTGAAGCATCAGAATCTGTTGAAGATTAGGGAGAGATGTCTGAATAGATGGCCTTGCTTGCAAAAAACTTCGGAAGGCTTATGAGGAAGCTTAACCAGCGACAGTCTAACAAATCTGGAACAGACGTCAGAAATCGACCAGACGAAAAGTTTAGAAAAGTGAGAACCACTGAAGCTCTAAAGGGAGGAAAAGGCAAAGGGATTCAATGTCGAGAATGTGAAGGGTTTGGCCATAATCAAGCAGAATGTGCTAACACACTTAAGAAATAGAAACATGCACTATTAGCTGGATGGAGTAGAAGAGACTGAAACTGAAGGGGAAAAATCCAATTATCTGGCTCTCACAACAGTGGCAGATGTTACCAGCACTGAACCAGAAAAATCAGAATCAGACAGTTATAGTGACAATGATAGTGACACAGAAATCACCAAAGAAATAGTAGCTGAAAGCTAATTCCAAACTAAGCAAGCAAGTAGTAAGCTTAACGGCTGAGAAATATGAGCGGTCTGAAATAGCTAAAAGATTGTAAACAACACTTGACAAGGAGAAACTGGAACACTCAGAAGCTGTGACAGAACTGTCAAGAATAAGAAAGTATGTCAGTATGATGAACAATGGGACAAAGAAACTAGATTTCTATTTTGGGTGCTCAGCGTACAAATCATGGAAGTCTTGGCAAGACAGTGTTTGTTCAAGAAAATAATCTTAACTATGCTAACGTTGCTCATCCCAGTAATAGATCCAATATTCGTTGGACAATGGACAAGCGTATCTGCCATTTTTGCAAGTTCCTTGCAAAATATCGCTTGAGAAGATCCGTGTCTGTCTCAAAAATTCATGACAACCATTGCTATGTTGCTTATAGCTCATCCACTCACCATGAGAAGGAGCGATGGTACTTTGACAGTGTTGTTCAGCCCACATGACTGGGGAAGCCAGCTATCTGACCAACATGCAGAACCTGGATGGAAGATTTGCTACGTTCGGCGATGGAGGAAAAGGAAGGGTCATTGGTCAAGGTACATTATCTGTTCAAGGGATGCCCACAATTGAAAAAGTGCTACTTGTGGAAGGCCTTCAAGCCAAGCTACTAAGTATAAGCCAACTGTGCGATGGAAAGTTGACTGTCCAATTCACCAAGGATTCATGACAGGTCATCAACAGTAAACAGAAGTGTGTTTTGAGAGGAGCCCGTTCATCAAATAACTATTATCTGCTGAATTCTGACACAGAGCCTATCATAGCTCACTGTTTTATGTCTAAACAGGATGAATTAATTATGTGGCACAAGAGGTTGGGACACTTGAATCTCAAGGCCTTAAGGCAGATATCCAAACTTGGACTTGTACGAGGGATACCTGAATTGAAAGGAAAGACTAATGCTATGTGTGGTGAAAGCAAGATAGGAAAACAGACAAGGTCTAAACGAATCAGATCCGTACAACCAGAATTCTTGATTTATTACACATGGACTTGATGGGTCCCATGAAGACCAAAAGCATTAGTGGGCATACTTCATCAGTTTTAGGCACCAATAACGCCCCAACAAAATGGAGTGGCAGAGAGAAGGAATCGCACCCTTCAAGAGATGATGCGGGTTATGCTTCATGGAAAAGGGTTGACTCTAACCTTCTGAGCAGAAGCCGTAAACACTGCTTGCTACACCTTGAAAAGAGTTCTTGTGCGGCCTGGAACGCAGAAAATCAGCTATGAAATTTGGAAAGGGAAAACGCCTTCAGTCAAACACTTTCGCATCTTTGGGAGTACTTGTTATGTTTATGAGGACAAAGAATACAAAAGTAAACTTGATCCCCTCAGCAGTGAAGGAATATTCTTAGGATATTCCATAAATAGTCGAGCGTACCATGTTTACTGAAAATTCGTAGTGTCTTAGTTCGACAGATTCTGTGAACAAGCAGTTGCTGCAGCACACTCTTGTTCACTTAAATATTGTCACAGCAAGCAATGAACAAGGCACAGGTTTGTTCACCCAGTTCGGCCAATCTGCCTACGTCTGGGGAGGACTATTCTCCAGTCCTCAATCCACTGAATTGAAGGTTCCAAGTACACTAGGTTACAACTCACGCAACCTATGCTACTCAACCTTATGTGGACCACTCAACACAATCAGAACAAGCTCTGATTTGTGTCTGCACACCCTCTACAATATGTCAATCTAGAATAGCTACAATCCTCTCAAAGAACTCAGCCTATTCTAAATTACACTACTCAGCAGGGTTGCTGCAGCAACAGCTGTAACACACAGCTGAAGCACAATGTCCGCGTCGCTCCAAGGCCTTCTGCCGAGCCGATCGAACCTCTCCAAGAGCGCTGCACACTCTGAGTAACTCCCCCTCACTCAGTGACCACCTGCCACTAGTGAGTACTGCCGCACGACACTCGACCGAGCCTTCCACCCGTCAGTTCTTTCGCGGCTGCCCTTGATCAACCAACAAGCTCCCCAGCTCTGAATTGGCTTCCAGATCAAGCACGAATCAGACTCTGCAAGTCCTGATTCTCTTCTGCAACTCTCACCTCAGCTCTGCGCTCAACGCTCTGCTCACGGGTGATGATCGAAGAAAAACGTTCGTAGCACACCAAAAATCCTCACTCTGAAATCTGTGTCTACTCTCGTGTATCCCTCAGCTTCGATCAACCTCTTCAGCCCTGAACCCTTCTGCTTAAATAGCTGCACCACTTTAAGCAATTTCCAGGTTTAGGCAATTGACCCAACAAGATCAATTATCTCCTAAAATCTAGGAGATTAGATTTGATCAATTATCTCCAAAGCAAAACTCCTCCTCTGACTAGTAAACCTCTTTGGAATAAACTCTTCAGCAATTTAGAAATTCTTCAGAGGCTCTGCATAGAGTTTCCAGCCATTCCGGACAAGCCCAGGCAGCTGCTATGCTTGGTCAGTTGAACCAGCCTGTTGAACAAGCTCCTGCTGCAGCATCCCCTGCTGCAGCTGCTGCTAGTTCACTTCTGCTTGGCTTGCTTGATAATTTGAGCTGTAGCAGCTCCTTGTTCACTGATGCTGGTTTTGTCAAACACTGCCATACTTGCATCATCATTTACATCAAGAAATCTAAAACTGTTGTGGAGTCAGTCAATGTGGCAATTCAAGACTCAGATTATTCAATCAGCAAAGATGAAGATGATGCTGCCAGTCCTGATACAGAAACTAGCAAGACTCAAGAAGACCAGATGCGTTAGACAGATCCTGTACCAGAATCTCAGGATGATGAACAAGTGTCTAATACAGCACCGGAACAAGTTCCAGCTATTCACCCTCCACAACATATTCAGAAAAATCACCCAATGATAGATATTATTGGAGATCCTCAAGCACCCAGAAGAACCCGTGGCAAGATTATTGATTTTGCAGAGATGCTAAGTGGTTCATGCTTTCTATCATCCATCGAACCTAAGAACATCAAGGAGGCAATTCTAGATGAACACTAGGTCAGTGCTATGCAAGACGAACTCTCGGAATTTGCTAGGAATGATGTTTGGACACTTGTACTGAGACCAGCTGAAGCCAACATAATTGGTACAAAATGGGTCTTCAAAAACAAAACAGATGAAAAAGGCAACATCACTCGGAACAAAGCACGAATGGTGGCACAGGGGTATGCTCAGATTGAAGGCATAGATTTCGATGAAACATTTGCCCCGGTAGCTCGACTGGAAGCCATAAGACTCTTGCTAGCCCTTGCATGCCATCTCAACTTCAAACTGTTTCAGATGGACATAAAAAGTGTGTTTCTCAACGGTTGGCTCAATGAGGAAGTACATGTTGCTCAACCTAAAGGGTTTGAAGACCCGTTCCATCTTGATCATGTATATCGCTTGAACAAGGCCCTGTATGGTCTGAAACAGGAACCCAGAGCATGGTATGAACGGCTCACGATATTCCTTGTTCAACATGGCTATGTGCGAGGGGGGGTGGACAGGACCTTGTTTGTGAAGCACATCCAGCATGAATTCGTCATTGCCCAGATATATGTGGACGACATCGTATTCAGGTCTCGATCACACGTTTAGTAGATCAGCTTGTTGAACAGATGAAAAGTGAATTTCAAATGAGTATGGTGGGGGAAATGGTCTATTTCCTTGGTCAGCAGGTTCAACAGAAATCCGATGGTATATTTATAACACATAGCAAATATGCCAGAAACTTGATGAAGAAGTTCGGGTTAGAGAATGCCAGCCATAAGCACACTCCCGCGGCAACACACGTAAAGATCACAAAAGATGAATCTGGAGTAAGTGTGGAACAGACTCTGTACAGGAGTATGATCGGAAGCTTACTCTACCTTACTGCTAGTCGACCTGACATCTGCTATGTTGTGGGTGTCTATGCCAGGTATCAAGCAAATCCGAAAGAGAGTCATCTTGCTAGTGTCAAACGCATAATCAGATACATAAGTGGAACAACAAACTACGGACTCTGATACACCAAGGACAGCAGCTCTCATCTAGTTCGATATGGGGATGCCGATTGGGCAGGCAGTGCAGAAGATGAAAAAAGCACCTCCGGTGGATGCTTCTTTTTAGGAAACAACTTAGTTTCATGGTTCAGTAAGAAGCAAAGCAGTATATCGATGTCGACTGCAGAGGCTGAAACAAATGCTGTAGGAAGCTGTTGCGCTCAAATGATCTGGATGAAACAAATGCTGAAAGAATATGATTTGAAACAGGGGGAGATGATACTATTCTGTGACAACATGAGCGCAATTAACATCTCCTGAAATCCTGTTCAGCATTTCAGAAAAAAGCATAAGCATCATTTCATCCGTGAGTTACTTGAACAAAAGGTCATCACACTGAAACATGTATCCTCTGATAAGAAACTGGCTGATATCTTCACTAAAGCGTTGAACAATGCTTAGTTCGAAACACTCAATGCATTGTCAACACTTAAGTTAGTCTCAGAAAGGCTGGACTAGTTCTTGATCGCTGTCAAGAATCTGTTGAACTGGTTATAGAATTCAGGGGGAGAAATTCTGATGTTTATCTAATATAATGGGTGATACAGAGTCTGACCAGACAAAGTATACTGAAACATAATATGTTCTAGATCTTTTGGAAAGAAGAAATCAACAAGATTCGAGAGTCACATTGAGGTTCTAATGTTTTGAAATTTGAGTTTCTAAATTTCTAATTCGCTCCTATATATTCGCAGAGCATCCAAGTGAAAGTTCCATGAGCCAAAAAGGGGCGTAGAAAAGAAGAAGCTCTTAGATAAGCCTCCAATTTAAAAATCTGAAACAGTTGAACCTGAACCAGCCTCAAAGGTGAGCCTTATTATTGATTCATCTATAATTATGCCTGTAGTGGAAACTGATAAGCCAGAGGGTGTTGTGACGAAGAATTGGAGTTGTTGATAATGGGAGCAAATCTAGGGAAGATCAAGTGGCTACAAGTTCTGGCAGTCAGGGGGAGTTGCCTGCCTAGAGGACTGAGACGACTCAGTGACAGAAGGCAAAGTTGGTCAAAGTCTCTGGCAGACAAGTCTGTAACAGACCTGTTTCAAAGAAGAAAATGTGTGAAGTCTATTATTCAGAAAAAGGGTTAGGCCTCGAGATAAACCAATTTATTTGCCCAGAAGACTGAGAAGAAGGTAAAGGAAGCAGAATTTGGGTTCAAAGTATGCATTGTCACAAGAGAGTAAGAATCCGGCTGTTGAGACAGTCTCTGATGAAGCAGAAAAAGAGGCAGATGGCTGCTGCTGAGGCCGTTCAAGCCAGTTTTCCTCCCAAGATCACTGAACCTGAGTCAGTTGCTGACACAGTTAAACAGTATGAGAAAGTGATGGAGTCCTCTGTTGCAACACGACTATCTAAGATAAATGGAACAGTAGAACAAGACAAAAGAAGAGTGAGGGCACTCAGTAGATACATCATCATTCGTCACTGAGACAGGGGGAGCAGTCTCCTTGTCATTTTTTTTGAAAAAAGGGGGAGTATTATTGTGAATTTGGCACTCAGTAGATACATCATCATTCGCAACCAATGAAGAGCAAGTTTTGTCAAAAAAATGCCAAGAGGGAGAATGTTAGATCCTAGTAGTTCATGGATCCTTGAATGGTATATTTTTGACAAACAAGGCAAAGAAACTCGGGTGCAACAGAAGGTGAGGCAGTATCTGTTCAGACAGGCGCGGCAATAATATCAGTCGAGATATACGAATATAGCGTATCGGCAATGCAATATTCAGAAGATATTCTGAAGATATGCTCTCCTGAATTCTGCGCTTCGAAGATCAGATTCTGCATCCTAAGATTGGATCCGCTTCGGAAGATGGAAAGTATAATAGAATATTATCTCATTTCCAAAGATATGAAAAAGTGGATCTAATCTATTTATTTGGAGCGGGAAGATTGCAGAGATTATCACGACAACTGAAAACCGACAAAGCAAGAACATCATCGTCGTGAGCTGAAGAACAATGACGAACAGACTGTGTTTCAGGTCTGACATTCTCGGAAAGAGACTTATCGATTTGCGGGAGACAAATCTAGGTGGGAAAAGGAGGATCTCCGTCTGAGGGAGTCAGACGCACTCACATTAGTTCAACTACATAGTGGTAACTATTGAAAATAAGTTACTTAAAGATCTATTGTACTTGATCGAATATTTGTGAATTGATTCCCACTTGGGATTCCGAATAAACCCTCCTAAGTAGGCTCGGTGAGCTTAACAGGATATACATATCCTGTGTCATTTACTATTCTTCGTACTGCTACCATTGCAACTAACAATCACCAAAGTGCAATCTGTTAATGCTTTGTGAAACAGTTTAAACAAGCGATCTTGAACGGCCCAAGTCGAACAAACGTTTAACTTTCAGAGTACCTGGATAGATGACAGGCCAATTATGGGAAAATTAGGGTTGGAGCGACGTTGAGTAGAAAAGCTGATGCCATCTATGCGGTTCAGAGGTACTCCATCCTGAACCGCGTTGAATATTTCACCAAATAGTCAGACTCTCACTTATTAATTCTTCACTGTCGAGAGGGGGAGAGTATTTTCCTTGGAGGATCAGAATCATGAAGAAGAAAAATTGTCAGTACTGGAAGTGACAAAGTATCGAGGGGACCATATTTGCAACACAGATTTTATTGGAAAGGAGAATGTTCACCTCACAAGACATTTCATAGCCATGGACATTGGCGACGTGATTAGTGAACGGTTGAGATTGTCACCCGGCGAAATCAAAGCTAGAATATTCAAGGATTACGGGTTGGAAATACGGTATTTGAAGGCGTGGCAGGCTAAACAACGAGCTTTGCTTAATATCTTTGGTGATTGAGATGACTCGTTTAGAAAGCTTCCACATTTTATGCAGGCCTTGCAAGACCCAAACGAAAGAACATACGTGAAGTGGCATCGCAGCCACAATGAGGATAAAGTGTGTATGGTCATTCATTGCGTATTTTGGGCATTTGGCCCAGCTATTGAGGCTTTCACGCATTGTAGACCCGTTTTGTGCATTGATGGCACGTATTTGTATGGGAAATATAACAGAAAGCTGCTTGTGGTTGTGTCATTGGACGCAAACAACCACCTCTTGCCCCTCGCATTTGCGCTAGTTGAGAGTGAGAATAACTCAAGTTGGAAGTGGTTCATGAAGTGCCTACGAGAGGGGGTGACTAGTCGCGACAGGTTATGCTTTATAGCAGATCATCACAATGGCATTATGAATGCAATGCAGGAACCAGAGTGGATTTCTCCTCATGCTCACCAACATGTCTGTATCAGACACTTGCAGAGCAATTTCAACGTGAAGGTAAAGGATTCTGTGCTGAGAAAAAATGGGGCACGTGGCACTCCAAAGAAAAAAATGGTAGGCAGTGGGGTTCTATGTCTATGAACGCAAGCTAATGCTTCAATAATATTTTAAAGGATGGTCGAGACCTCCCACTCTGTGCACTAGTCAATTCACTTTCATTCAGTCCAACACCTATTTTTGCAAGCGACGTGATACCAACCAAACATGTGTCGAATGTTCCCTCCCAAGATAGACCAGTAGATGAGGAAAATTAGAGAGAAGGTGGACTATCATTGAGTGCAATGTTTGACGCTGCAAGAGGCGTCTACTAGGTTACCACTGCAAGGAAACGAAATGTTCATTCAGTTAAGTTATCAGAAGGTACGTGCACGTGCGGTAAATGGGAGGCTTTCCACTATCCATGCAGTCATGTGATGGCCGTATGCAAAAGTGAAGGTATTCAATATACTCATTTTGTCAATTATCACTATACCTTGGAGGCATACTTTGCAACGTGGAATTACACATTTAACGTCATTGCGGATGAAAAACGGTGGAGACCAAGGACCAGAGCATGTACCTAATCCAGCATTCAAGCATGGTAGCGTCGGAAGGCATCCATCACGCCGCCGACATAACGAGATGGACTATGGTGCATCTAGTAGCCAAGGAGTAACACATGCCCCTCGTAAATGTGGAGTATGCCATTTAACAGGTCATAATAGACGATCCTGCTCGAATCGATCAAACCGGTAATTCACATATTTTCTGTTTTTGATGCTAATGCATATGGTGCAATAATTATCATGTTAATTGTATCATCAATTATAATGCAATGGAACGCAGTTTGGATTAATGGGATGTACACAAAAAAATAATTATCTGGTAGATAATCAACCTCTAAGTCGCTGACCGATCCAACTAGGTGAGAATCGACGCATAGGTTTTTTCACACGATTGGGGCATTCAGCTCCGGTATCAACTGGTGGAGGACAACTAGGCCCAGCTTCATCGTTTCCAAGATTGATCTCTCCTTCCTCTTCTTCATCAAGTGTAACAAGTGCTGGATCCACCCCTAGTTTGTCAATCTCCCCCAGCCTCTTTAGTTCCTCCATAGCTCAACAAGTGCAGTGATTAATGGGTCATCCACCTCAATATTCTGCAGCTGAGTCCATGGATAAAACTTAGCTCTGGCAACAAAAAAGGGACGGGGGGTCCATTTCCCACATCCTGCGAAAGACCAACTTCAAGTTTTTTTCCGCCTGTTGTTGAAACGTGGTGGTAATTGTGATAGTATAAATACTAGTCCAATCACGGTGTTCAAACAATATTTATAATCCGAGTGACCTCGAGTCGAACCCAAGAGAAAAGCCTAGATTAATCTAAAGCTAGCTAATAATGCTTAATGCAAGTCTACTAAATAAAAGAGGGGGGGGGGGGGGGGGGGGGGTGCTCCTCTAGGTGAGATATCTCTAGTGAATACTAAAGACAATTTCAAATTTATGAAGAAGTAAAGTAAGAGAGAAAGCGTAGTCGGAATCCTACTTCACCCCTAGGTCATGCGATTAGCAATATAAAACTTGTCTAAATCATGAGTAAATTCGAGTAATGGTTCTAGGCTAAGGTATCACACATTCTAAATTCAACTGTCGCTCCTTCTCTAGAATGCAAATAATACCTAAATAGTACGATTCTCAAACTCTCGCTCTATTGAACCGCGTACAACAAAAGTCTCCTAATCTCAACCTCTCGGTCTATTGATAGTTAACTAAAGTCGCTCAATAATTAGCCTAGTGGAATGCGTATGTCACTCTCGCACACAAACGCAACTTAAAATTAACATGCTCAATCTTCTAAACAGCCTAGGTTCAACTCTCATTACATCCCTAGGTGTTCTACCAATCCGTACTCATTCATGCGCTTCATCAAACACTTGGTGTGCACAAAATTGATATGAAGAGAAAGCATGAGAATTTTCAACCAAACTTCATTCATATAGATAAAAAGACAAGTCTTGCATTACAATCAAACCTAAAGGATCCATAAGAATCCCAACTACTAAACAACTATTCACTCATGGTGAGTTTGAAACAAAACTTAATGAAATAGTTCAACAAGGGAAAGTAAAGAAGTAGAGAAGTAGGGTTTAGAGAATGAGTAAAGGGTTGATGTAGAGTCTTCAATTGATGATGTCTTCTCTGAATTCTTGACAATTCTTCATGTTCTCCAATTAGGGTTTCGTCCCATGAGAGGAACCCTAGGCACCCCAAGGCACACCTTGATTTTTCTCCTCTTCTTCTATTTATACTGTTTCTGGAAATTACCAAATCACCCGCAGTGACCGAATCAACTTTGCAGTGCTAGATTTTTGCCTTTTTGACCCTTTAAACATTCGAATTACGTCTTGATGTAAACTACAAAGTTGTAGTCCTTTGAATTATATTTCCAGAAAGCTATAGCACGCCCTAATAGGATAAGAATCATGCGCTCGGCAAACCTTCGAAAGTGAACAAATCACTCTGCAGGTGATTCAGGCGAATCACTATCTCAGTGCTGTTTTGAGCTAGGCGAATCACTTTTATTTGGCCGAATCACTTTTTGATTCGGTCAAACCTTGGTCCATGAGATGAAATCCTTCTCCTTGGCCGAATCACTTTTGATTCACCCACTGCTTGGGCGAATCACTTCTGCAGCGTTAGAAACTCGCTTGTTTGACCCTTTAAACCTTCGAATCACGTCTTGACGTAAACTACAAAGTTGTAGTTATTTGAATTATCTTTCCAACAAGCTATGGACAAAGAAAACATCAAATGACTTTAAAAAATAACGGAACAAACAAGAAGTAACGTGAAAATACGGACAAACATAAGGTTATTTGTCCGCTTGATCGGTTGGATTCCCGACCGATTCTCGCTTGCATTTATTAGTTGTTTTCGTTCGTTTTTTGAGTATTATTGGCCTTTATACACTTTCTTTCTTATTTCAGGACAAATCAGCTCAGGCACCATGGAGAGCAAAGTTAGAAGCAATTATGTGCAAAAGCGCCGAGGAAGATCTCAAATCATCCCTAGCCGTATCACCCGTACTGACCGTATCCATACGGGAGGTACGTTCGGCACGGTTGATACGACCGTGTCAAAATCTTCGATTTTCAGCTGAGGTCGTATCGACCGTGCGGAGTGGTTAAAATCGTATCGGTCGTATCGACCGTATTGGTACGACCTATACGGACAGCGCAGCAATTTTATACAGAATTTTAATCGTTGAAAGAAGGAAAAGGAGGCAGATTGGATTGGATGAAGGGAGACGAGCAGGGACGAAAGAGCACGAACCAGAGAAGAAAGAAAAGAGGTGTTTCAATCCTTTGTTACTCGAGTGCATGGTTGTAATCTATTTTTTTCGTTAGAGAATTGAATTCGTAACTCGATATTTATCTATGAAAGTAAAGAAAGCATTTTCCATGTTGTGAGTAATTTACCTATTTCCAAGGTTTGATGAATCTTGTCTAGTGTGTTCAAAGTATTGTGTTGATGTTCTAAATGAAAGTTTAGGTGGATGATTGATGGATTACTGTTTACTCAAGTATGTTAAGTCATGCATGCTAGATGTTTGAAAGAACGCCAGCATGAAATCCGTTTTAACCTAAGCAGCGTAAAGAGATAAGTTAGAGATTAGGTAAGCTTAATCCGAACTCTTTTACTGATCATCATAACGACGGTTTGTGATTAGTGGAGGATGTTAGAGCGAATCAACATATTGAGAGATTGAGATTCGACTTCCGTAATAGATTAATATTCGAAATTGAGCGTAAGCTAGTTTAGAAGATTGATCTATTCATAACCTCTATAGTCTTCAATCATCCATTCATATTTGTCACTTTATTAGAAAACACTTGGCAAGTGAAATCAACCTTAGAATCTTCTCGAAATTTGGCAATTTAACCTTAGCTTGCTTGTCTTAGTCCAAATCATTATAGAAAATCAATTCACAAATCGAGATAGCTAAACAGAACTAGATTTTACATAGTGCATAAGCTTAGTTTGCTTCTTGGACGACCCGAAATACTTCGGTTTACAAATTATTTTTGACCTGCATTGGAACTTCATATTCACTGAATTTGAAGTAAAAAAATATTACACGTCACCGCTCATCAGCTGTATACAAAATAAATGTCAACCCAAGAATTACATTTGGAATACCAACCACATTATGATTAATTATACAAGTGTGCACTTCTAGGATCAAGTCATACTTCACTCGAACGGTGTCTAAGTTATTGGGTCAAAAAGGACTCATCAATCGGATCCGGCTCCACTATGCGTTCTATATCCATCTGCATTAACAAAACTATCGCACACTAATTCAACATCCTCACTATCAGTAGCATCTTCATTACCAACATCATATTCATCAAATTCATCCTCATATTCATCAAATTCGTCATCACCTTCATCATCATGCTCATCCTCCAACATTCAACATCCAATATTCATCATCATCATAAAAAAAATTCATCATCATCATCAGCTCAAAATTCATCATCATCATATTCATCATCATCATTCAGAAAACAATTCATCCTCCAATTCGTTTAGGTTCAGGGCTGATCCTCAAGTTTTGTTCCTCAATTCTTACACATCATCTCACTACACAACATTCAAAACATACACAACATTCATCCTCCAGCAACAACACCACAATCAGCCCTAAATCTAATCCGAAAATTAACCTTGCGATCCTCAAGTCGCCCAACATACCTGCGAACTTGTTGAGCGGATTGATGCGGAGAAGGGATGACCGGTTACGTTGAGAGAAGGAGAGAAGGATACAATGAGAGGAGGAGCATGGACTCTGTCTGGAAGAGAAGGAAATCGCCAGCCGAAGAGAGAAAAGGATTCTGTGGGATTGTTTTGGACATGGAAAGCACGGACCTATTTTCCCCGGTTGAGACCGGTTATGTTATTGACGGTCTCAAAATAAAACCGGCAATGATATAAGCGAGATATATGTGGCAGATGACTTGGCAAATATTTGGCACCTTGGCTGTTTTGTGACGAACCCGGCAATGCTATAATCGGTATGTTGAGAAATGCAACAAACCAGCAATGTGAAGACCGGGAACATTATGAAACGGAGCATTCCTGAAAATTTATTTGCAGACAACATATTTATGAAATCGATTTTCTATAACAACACATTTCTAAAAAAAAATTTATTTGAACAAGTAAAGGTTGTTATGTCTCGGTCCGAGTGGGACGGCAGACAATCTTCCGGACTTGGCGAACTCCGCGGCTCGCCATTTTCGCACTCTCTTTCTCACTCGACTTCGCCGAGAAGCTTCTAAAGTGGAATTACTTATCTTCGTACCCATTCTTACATGATTAATATTTGAAATAAAAATCAAATCCTTAACCGTTCTTCGAAAACAAATGTTGCAAAATGGGTTTAAAAATCCCTATTCAAGATTACCCATTGTGTTGTTGTTAATTCGGTTATACCATCTTTTTAGAAAATCGCTTTTGAAGCTTTTAAAAAATTTAATTTTTTTTGATTCAGCGCACCACGAATTGATGCTTATGTGGCAATAAAAGTTCAATCCATCACTTTTCTTAAACAGAAAATTTAAATGATGCCACTTTGAACATATTTTAGAAAAGATTACAGTAACAAGGTCGAAAAAAGAGCCTGGAGGGACTTGATTTCACTGAGCAGCAGTCAGTAAAGAAATTCCTTTTTACCTTTCTACATTATATGACGGTTTTGACCTGTCATACTGATCGGGCGTCGCCATGGCGTCTTTAAGTGGCAATGTAAAATAACAACTAACAGATTTGGCAGCCGCATCCCAATGTGTAAATTATTGCCGTATTAAATGACAACAAGTGTGGTTGAGATCCTTGACTCCGTAAGGTTCTAGCATGAAGATGTTGGTGTTTAACAGTATCACTTACTTGACTTCACGAGCCTGCATGAAGAGATACTGCAAAAACAACAACAACTACTAAATTAGGAAACCATCATGTTAAAAAAGTTATGAGTGATAGGAAGTTTATCATGAAGCATTGTATACCTCAAACGATTTACCAGCTCTTTCGAATTCCAGCATGCTGAGAGCTACTTCACAGCTTTGTGAGACGAGGAGCTCTGAATCTTTCGAAAATTCCTCCAGCAGGGAGATGCTTTGTTCATCTAGAGAAAGAAGTCAAAAACAATAGAAATCACTGCATGATCAAAAAAAAAAAAAATGAGCTTTAAAAGTTCAAGCATATAAAGAGAGATGCACCTGCAATTGAACCAAGAGCTTCAGCAGCTTCATGCCTGACCATTGGGTGTTCGTTTGCATTTTTTAAGACATCAATAAGAGCATCTGAAGCAATTTTGTTTTGCAACTGGCCCAATACATAAGCAACCTGACAGTTGCAACAGATTGATTCAATTCAAAAACGTTATCGTGAGCATGTTACACTTCTTCTAACTGAAAGTACAATGTACATCAAGTTAAATTCTTATTAGCTTCATCTATAATTAGCAGTCTTTCCTATAAATATAAATACATGTACTATACCTCGTGTCTAAGAAGAGCGCTTTTTGCCGCCAATGAATCAATGATGGCAGAGACAGCTTCTTGGCTGCCTTCATTCCTTAGAGCAAACAGAGCTGAATACCGCTCATACAATCCTTTATCTTCATCCAACAGAATCTCTCTGTACAATAGACAGTTGAAGAACTTAGTTTTACTTCATGACACAATCACATCACCACAAACCAGCATATTATCCCAACACACACCTCAATTCTTTCACAGTAGCGCCTTGTGCGGCAGGTGCAGCTGGATCAACTGACAAAAAAGGAGACGAACCACCAACATCCTCAACATTTTTCGCTTTTTCTATTCTCTTGAGTGCCAACTCACATGTTTCCCTAACCTCAGAAGCAGGGTCAGATGCCCGACTCTTCTCTAACAGCCCAACATTACTTTCTAAGCCAATTGCGCCAAGAGCTTCTGCTGCCTGCTCATTCATGAGTAAAATCAAAACAATTGACCTCAACAATAATGTTCAAAATTTAAACTCTAAAATGCAGAAATTCACAGTCAGTCACCTCATGACGCACTATAGGATCTAATGACAAGTCATTGAGTACAGACTCCAAAGCAGGGACAGCATCCGCATCTTGCATCTGACCCAATGCAAAGGCTGCCTCATGCGCCAACAAGTTGGATGCATCCCTCGTTGCTGCAAATCAAATCAGTATCATAAACAACTAAATTCAGTGAATTCATCTACATACACACACACAAAATAACCTTTTACACCGCAATACGATCAACTATAATAATGAAATTTGAAGGAAAGATAAAAGATCAAATCAACCTGTAATTAGGGCTTCGCGAGGAGCACTGCCTTTCAAATTGCGGATAGAGAAAAGAGCTCGAAATCGTTCGGAGATTGACAGCTTCGTGTCCAGCAACTGCTGGCAGAGAAACTTTTCCATCTCAGGCGACACCTGGAAACCTCTCTCGGATTCCGACCCCATGATTTCTCCCAAATCCGATTTTGCTGCTAAGAAATTAGGGTTTCAAAGTTCAGAGAATGAAACCCCACAAAAAAATTACAAAACCCAATAGATTGCAACACTACACGTGTCTAACTCTCATTGGTTTACTGACGCAGTGACTGACAAACAGGCCGTTAAATATTTTTAATTCACAAAATCAGTCTCAACTTCTTGTAATTACAATCAGACCCTGTTTTTCTTCATCTTCGTTGTCTTATTGACGCAGTTCTCCAGTTCTGGAGATTTCTGCTGACGCGCTCGTCCACCGACCAACCGATCGATCTTGGGTATCGGATTCACGTACGTGTTTGATTTGATTCTCTTTGTATCTGATTTTTGTCCAATTACTTCTTGTGGTTTTGAGAAGTCTGAGTTTCGGATTGGATCGCTGATCTGGTCTGAAGTTCTGTTCAGTGGAATTGTTGTCATTTTACTGGCGTGCTGCATTATCAATTTCGATTTTGTGTGGATCTCAGGTTGGTGTGCGCGTCCAACTGAGCAGAGGACGCTCCTTACAATTTTGCCATCTCAGAAATATGAACTCTAGAAGGTCAGTTAAGCTCTTGCCAGTTTCCTGAACTCAAATGTGCCCTATGAAATTTTGCTTCCAATTTGTACTCATATTTGTGTTTTCTGGAGTGAAATTGATGCGTGACATTAGACTCAGCAGTTTCATTTGGAGCGGATGAAACTCTTCCTGCATATGCAATACATGAAAACTGATTTGTAACAGCATCTCAATAAGGCTTCTAATGAACTGCGATTTGCCAGTTCTGTTTGCAGATGGAATTACTTCCGTCAGTCTTGTCAATGGAGTTTCTTATTTTGAAGATTCCTTGGTTAACTAACTATTTGTGGCACAATACTGAAAAATGACTCTTGAAGTTGAAACTTGTTAAGTTCAGTTACTGGCAGTATTCATGCGGTGAATCTATGTGGTTAATGTGATCTTGGTTCTTCGGTTGGCTTATAATGGATGTGCAGGGATCTCCGAGGAGGTCGCGTATCTCTGTTTGATGGCATTGAAGAAGGGGGTATCAGGGCCTCATCATCATATTCCCATGAAATTAATGAGCAAGACAATGAAAATGCATTAGGTGGATTAGAAGACAGAGTTAGCATACTAAAGAGAGTAAGTGGGACCAATGTTGGTACTTTTTTGGCCTTGCTGTTTCTCTGTGAAATATCACCTATGCCATGCACATTTTCAACTTCCATAGATTATTATATTGAACTCGAAGCTCCATTATTCTAGTCAGTAGTCACGTACTTCTTGTTAATCCTGTACGATGATATCAGGTGTATTTGGTTGGACTTGGGAATAAAATAGCTTTTCCCCTCACTTTCTCCATACATACAACTTTTGTGGGAATACAAAAGATTTGGTTGGTTTGGAAAGTTGATGGGAAAATGATTTTCCCAAGGAAGATTTGAGGGAAAATTTTTTCCAGATTTTCAAAAGCTTTGTTTAAATTTTCCAAGATCCAAACAGAGACTTAGCTCACCTTCACTGAAACATACTCTTTGGAATCCATATGTAGCAACAAACACTATTAGAATATACTCACACTTAGCATCAAGGTGAAAACTGCATATTTTCTAGCAATGATTAGCTAGTTGGCAGTCTCTCATACGTCTCGTCGCTAATATCATTTATTGTGAATTCATACATTTTAAAGACGATAAATTTGACTCTTCATTTAGTGAAATCTTGCAACAACCAAAAGATTTTAACATTTTTTTTTCCTTTCTAGTTATTTGATTAAGGATATGATGATGTATCCGATACCGATTTGATTCTAAGATAGCCAGTTTTCTTTCAAAATTCAGCATGTTGCAATATTAACTTCTGTCTCCATGTTTGACAATAAATTATTTCCTGTATTACTTATTCCAGTTGACTGGTGATATACACGAGGAAGTAGAGAGCCACAATCGAATGTTGGACCGAATGGTATGGATTCCATATTTTAAACTTTTTTATTCTGGAACTTTATATCTATAAGTATGATGCTTTTCACTGGCGACAATGTTTAGGGAAACGAAATGGATTCATCAAGGGGAATTCTTTCAGGAACCATGGATAAATTCAAAATGGTAAATTTTCCTCACATTACAATTGTCAGTCTTATAGTTATTATTTCTGAAGACTAATCATAATCTCTTATAAATTAAACTGCATTGTTTTCTTCAGGTTTTTGAGACCAAGTCCAGCCAAAGAATGTTCACACTCGTGGCATCATTTGTGGTCATTTTCTTAGTCGTATACTACCTCACTAGGTAATATACACCAGAGGTTACCTGGTAACATGACATTTCTGCAGAGCCTTTCCCCGAAAGGAGCCATATTTTCTTCTTTTATGTTTGTTGTATGAGTGCGCGTTTGAAAGATATTTCAGTATATCTAAAGGGGCTGAGCATATGCATATATATATATATATAATAGTAGCAGGTAACTCATAGGGAGTTTATGTGGTTCTATTATTTTAAAAAATAAATATTAAAATAACTAGAAAAGTTTCATTTTACAATAAATAAGAAAATTTATCATAATCTTTGGTGATATCAAATGAACTCTTGCCTTTTGAATAAGGGAATTCAAGCTTAATTTACAATAGGCAGTCAATAAAATAAAAATTAACTAATTCTCTACCCAACAAAAATACCAGATAAGCTGAATTAAATATGAGTTGGAGCGTATCATCGCTGACTGGCACTTGAATCCCAATGTATGTATTATGGTGATGCAGCGCATAGTTCCTGTGGAGGAGGAATGTAAGTGCAAGGACTCCGTCCCGATGGAGGGACTGGACCCCTTTGAAGGGTCTGCCCGAGGGCAAGATCATGGACTTTCTGTTTCAGCCACTGTTGGTTGTCTACTTTACCATGCATAGCACTAATCAAGCATGAAAGGGGCGTTTCTAGGCAAAAAAAAAAAAAAAAAAATTAATATAATATTATTAAATTCGTAAAAAAAAAATTATGATCCCTTACTCGAATCTCTGGATCCGTCACTGCATGATTACCCATTATTCAGAAAAATGGTTGGATTCGTCCGCACAGGCCTGTCTTCTGCTGTTTAGCTTATAGGATGTTTGTGGTGTTGTCATATGAAGTGTTGGCTTGGTCTGACGTTGTGTTATGTTTTGACTTACGCATTTTTTTATATTTAAATTTTTAGTAAATAAATTTGTATATTTAAGTACATTAAACAGGTCATCGCTGACCGCCGCTGGCCTGACCACTGCCGGTGACTACTCGAATCCGACGGCAACAAATGATGATCCGAATCTATTTAAATTAAATTGAGCTATATACAATTCACTTCAAAAAAAAAACAAAATAGACCCTTCCAAATTGGGTATTTTGAATAGTCAGGTGTGCCTCTATAAGGGCATCCGCACCGGTGCGGATCTCGTGCGGATTGTAGAAGCTGCGCAAGAAGAAGACGACGCACCGTTGACGATCTGCAGGAGCTGGCGAGCTAGAGGAGAAGCTCCGCAGGAGGAGCTGCCGCCAGACGAGCTGCTCGAGCTGCTGAGAGAGGAGCTGCGGGAAGAGCTGCCGAGAGAGGAGCTTCTTCGCGCAGCGATGAAGAGCTCCTGTGCTAGGTTTTGGTGTTTGGGCCAAATGGGCCCAAACAATTGTAAACTTAAAAATTAGCCCTAGCCCAAATAATTGTAAACTTAAAAATTAGCCCTAGCCCAAATAATTGTACACTTAAAACTTCTAACGGCCAAATTCCAACGGATAACTAATCTGGTCCGTAGGATCAGATCTAGATCTGATCCTACGGACCAGATTAGTTTCTAACGGAAATTTTTTAAAAAAATTTAAAAAAATCTTAAAAAATATTTTTGAACTTCTACAATTTTTTGCTATAAATAGACCTCTCATTTCACCTTCAATGTATCCCAATCTTCATTTGTTCTCTCTTACTTTATTAGCAATATTTCTCTTCATTTCCATATCATTTTTTGTTCAAAAAATGACTTCCACTACAAATTGGTCCATGTCCGAAGATGTACAATTATGTATATCTTATTGTCGCCAATCAGTCGATCCCATATCCGGCAACAAGCAAAAGATTGATAGGTTGTGGGAAAAAATCCATGCTGATTTTCGAGCAAATTGGGTGATGAGCGCCGATGAAATAATTGTAACGGAGGCTAGGTCTCAAATTGCGCTTTCATCTCGGTTTGGAAAGCTAAAGAAAAATTTGGTTTTGTGGGGGGCTTGTATTGCCTACGCAAGGAGGAATCCGGAATCGGGTGCTAATATACAAGATGAGGTATATAATTGTATTAAATTATTTCATATTGTGTATTTATATTTATTCATTTGAAAATGATTTGTTTTAATTATTAATTTATAGATGCGCAAAGCTCAAACCATGTATGTTGCGCAACGAAAAAAGACTTTCATACATTTTGAATGTTGGGAACAAGTCCAGACACATCAAACATTTGCACCCGTTGCACCCCCCATTGTTCCACCGGCTAACACATACGAGCATAGTCCCGCTAGTGAGCAAGTGCACGCAAGTAACGTCCCTATTAATTCCTCATTTGAGGATGGGGCATTTCGCACACCCGAAAGTTATCCGGGAAGTTCATCTAGTCCGGTAAGACCTCCAGGAGTAAAGGCGGCAAAAGAAGCGAGGAGAAAAGGTAAGAATATAGCCACTTCATCTAACATAGCCCGAGATGAAGCTTTACAATCAATAGCGGAAACTCAAAAAAATCAACTCGCACTAGCTAGGGAGCAAATGGAGCACAATCATAAAATGCAAGAACAGGCCATGAATTTAAAGAAATTAGAGGATGAAGCAAAAGTTATGCAAATGAATACCGACTTAATGACACCAAAGTCTAACAGGTACTTCTCAAAGAGGAAAGCTGCTATTTTGCGTCGATATGAGGAAGAAGAAGGTAATAATGATGGTGGGAACAATTCAGAGGACTATTCAGATTATTACCGTCCATCTCACTACGATGGGTAATCTCTTTAGTATTTTTATTTTTATTTGTCGTTATTTAACCTTTATGTAATTTCAATTTTAAGTGATTCGTGTTGTTCAATTATTTCACATATTATGTGTATTTAAATTGTTCATACTCTCGAATTTGATTTAAAATATAAAACTTAATTATTCTCATAAAATAAAATTTCAAATCAAACTAAAATTCATATGAAAAAAAACTCGCAAAGGAATTACAACATACAACTTAAAAAATACATTCAATCTAATATTCATAACTGTTCACCGGTTTCCACAAACCAATTATGACTTACTAAATCATTCTGAAGTTGCATATGAAGATACGCAGACTGAAGATTTGCAAGACGCTCACCAAACACCTGAGATTGTTGAACCCTCTCAACGGGATCATGACGAAACCGACTGCCGTTGTGATCGACTGGTCCATCATACACCGTATAGGCACTGTGTGGGTTGTGTGGATCTGCTTCTTCAATCTCTTCAAACTCATCGTCAATAAATTCTTCTTCAACAATCATGTTATGCATTATGATGCAAGCCAACATAATCGTTTTCAAGACACTTTTCTTATGACACACAGCTGCATGACGTACAATTGCCCAACGAGATTGTAAGATCCCAAAGCACCTTTCAACATCTTTGCGATATGATTCTTGCTTCTTCGCAAATAATTTCTCAGCATCAGTTTGTGGATTACGAATTGTTTTCACAAATGAAGAGTACCTTGGATAAATCCCATCAGCCAAATAGTAAGTGTCTGCATATGTTTTCCCATTCACTTTGTATGTCACCTGAGGAGAGATTCCTTCGAGGCGGCCATCAAATATGTCTGATTGGTACAATACATTGATATCATTTTGCGCTCCAGGTGTACCAATAAAACTGTGCCATATCCATGTGTCGTATGATGCGACGGCTTCTAATATAATGGTTGGACGACCCTTACGACCCGAATATGACCCCTGCCACGCTGTTGGACAATTTTTCCATTCCCAGTGCATACAGTCTATACTCCCAATCATACCCGGGAATCCTCGTTGTTCCGCCCTTCTTAGTAGTCGATTTAAATCTCCTGCATTAGGAGATCTTAAATATCGATCCTTATAGTGCTCAACTACTTGAGCACACCACTTCTTCAAGCATTTTAAGGTTGTTGATTCACCCATCCGTGTGATTTCGGCACACTGATCTGCACATGAACCATATGCCAACATTCGTATAGCGCCGGTCATCTTCTGCTCAGGAAGAAGGCCAAGCACGCCAGCGGCATCTTGTCGTTGGTGCCAATATACATCATTGTTACAAAGTTTGGTCTTTATACGATTAAAAAGATTACTACTCATACGGTACCTGCGACGAAAGTCTCCTTCCGGAAAAATTGGACGCTCAACAAAATAGTCCTCTAACAAATTCTGCCCCCTCGGTCCTCTGTTTCTTGGTCGATTAGGTTGGCGACGAGGAGGCACATTGTCTTCATCGTCCATGGTTGCTAGCACTACCGCATCCATAACAGCTGAATTGGCCATATCATTCATCTGATTCATGGATTGCTGGAATATTTGAAGGCTCTCATCAAAATTGAAAGGATCCATATGAGAAGAAAATGGTCGAGTTAAATAAGAACGTAGAAGAAAGCAAGAAGATTGATGGTGTGAGCATAGAAAATGTATGAACCTTCTTTTATAGAGGTTTCATGTCTATCCTCATCTCCATGTGTCATGTTTTGATTGGATGAAGAAATTTTCGAAATCCTATCCTTGAGCTTCAAGTTGGCAGCAATAATTCATAAACATCTTCACATGTCATATGCAAATTGGCAGCAATAATTCATAAATAACTTCACGTGTCATATTCAAGTTGGCAGTAATAATTCATAAAAATCTTTGAAAAAATCTTTACAAAATATTGTGTTTTTTAATCGTGAATAGTAATAGGAGCTTCTCCTGGAGGTTGCATTGGTGCAGAAAATGTTCAAAATGCTATTACTGTTTGGTGAATAGTAATAGGAGCTGCTGATTGAGGAGCTGCTCAGCGAGATTGAGAAGCTCCGTCGGGTGCGGATGCCCTAATGTGACTAATGTCAACCTGAGATGGTGGTTTGAAAAAGTCCATGTCCGCCAGTGTGGGTCCATAACATGAAGCCTCCTTACTCAAATATCAGATTTTGTTACTATTTCCTCCTTTTCTCAAATTTGTTTTCTAATATACTCATCTTTTGAAGCTAGTTTCCTATTAATTCATTTTTTTAACAAAATGTCATTCAAAAAACATTTTTATAAGAAAATACTGAACCAAATAGCACGTAGTGTTGATGTGTCAAGTTGTTAAAACTATCTATAATCTTTTTTTTTTTTCAACATCCGCTTTTTATATTCTCAACACTTCACATTATTTTCTCTCTCTTTCACCTAATAATTCAACAGTCATTCAACTTTACACTCTCCAATGATTTTGTTTAATAAAATTCAACAACCTACCCATCACTTTTTATTTCATATTCTTATTTATTTTTATATGTTGTTTTTATAATTATATAAAATAAAAAATTTTAATTTTAATTAAATTAAAATAGTAAACGCTTCACTAATTTATTTTTTTTCATATTTTTAAAATAAAATTTATGTAACTAATAGATTTTTATTTTCTTATTTTATATTATTAATAAAATTAAATAAACACTATAAATAACGATTTTCATTTATTAAAACAATCAAAAGTTACAAATAATTTAAAATCAGTTTTAATCACGAAACGTTCCAAACTTTGTTCATATGTGATTCACTAGATATGCTTCCAATTTGTGATGGGCATTTAAATCGCTCAATTCGGATCTAGCACGCACATGATTTGCAAATGCGGGTAACACCTTAGTCGAGTATGGTTGTTGTGTACTAGACCCACTTGCCTCAGATTAATCAAAATCGGTCCAATTTTGAGCATATGTATGTTGTTCATCCTCGACAATTAATATGATACATGATCTCATCATGATAGTCAAATCAGATATGTATCATATGCGAGCTGCTTCACGAATAATTTTAAATCGAGCTTGAAGCACTCCGAATGTACGTTCGATGTCCTTCCCACATCCCTCTTGATATTTTACAAATAATTTATCTAGTTCACTTCGAGGAAGTCTAATTGATTTAACGAAAGTCGAATAAGAAGGGTAGATACCAACTGCTAGATAGTATGTCATATTATATTGAATTTAGCAGATGATGACATATTGAAATTTGTTGGATTTTGGTGAGACAATTAGTAGACTTTGTGTTGCAAGGATTGTTGTTGGGATCCATTTTACTAAAATGATGCTCCAAACGGAAAGAGTGAGTATATATAATGATGATTGAATAACGATGTTGGAAAAAATATATTTTTTTCTATGTCCAAATAAAATGAATTATAGACAAAACATGATAAATTTTGGAAAAAAAATATTTTTTTACAAAAATATTTACAACCTCAAATAATTAGATGAGAAAAAAATCTAGAAAATTACAGCAATCAATCAAAATAAGACATGTGACATCATGATCCCTACCCTATAACTCTTTCAACATGTTGAATTTATTCTATTCAAAACAAATTAATACACATGTATTAACACCCATTTTCAACACATTCATTACACTCATTCAATAGTTGAATTTTTTTTTTCAACAACCTCATTCTCATTGTAAGCCTATCTACAATTTTTTTTTTCAACACCCACTTTTTCCATTCCCAACACTCCAAATCATTTTCTCTCTCTTCCACCTAATAATTCAATACACATTCAACTTTACACTCTCTAATAATTTGTTTAATAAAATTCTACACCCTACCTCATCACTTTTTATTTCATATTCTTATTTATTTCTACGATTACATAAAATAACAAATAGAAAATATAATTAAATTAAAATAATAAACCCTTAACTAATTTATCTTTTCATATTTTTAAAATAAAATTTATGTCAATAATAGATTTTTATTTACTAATCTCATATTATTAATAATTCAAAATTGTATAATCACTATAAATAACGATTTTCATTAATTAAAACACACAGAAGTTACAAATAGCTTAAAATGATCTTTAATTACGTAACGTTCCAAACTTTGCCAGTATGTGATTCACTAGATCTGTTTGTAATTTGTGATGTGCATTTGAATCGCGCAATTCCGATCTAGCACGCACATGATTTGCAAATCTGGGTAGCACCTCAGTCGAGTATGGTTGTTGTGTACTAGACCCGCTTGCCTCAGATTGATCAAAATCGTTCCAATTTTGAGCATATGTATGTCATTCATCCTCGACAATCATATATGTAATATGATACATGATCTCATGATGATAGCCAAATCAGATATGTCCCACATGCGAGCTGGTTCACGAATAATTTTAAATCGAGCTTGAAGCACCCCGAATGCACGTTCGATGTCCTTCCGATATCCCTCTTGATATTTTGCAAATAGCTTAACTGGTTCACTTTCGAAGAAGTCTAATTGATTTGACGAAGGTCGGATAATAAGGGTAGATATCATCTGCCAGATAGTATGCCATATTATATGGACGTTTATTTACAAAGAAGTTTGCTCTTTGAGCTTTTCTCTGTTCAACATCATCAAACACTGGTGACCGGTCTGAAACGTTTTTTCCGTTTTAATGTGCCTGGACATCCAAAAAAGGCATGTCAAATCCATAAATCATGAGATGCAACTGCTTCAAAAATAAATGTGGTGTTTCCTTTATCCTTCCTAGTAAATTAACCTTCACATCCTTTAAGACAATTTTTTCATTCCCGGTGCATGCAATCAATACTCCCGATCATCCCTGGAAATCCCCCCATTTCACTAACATGCAGATACACTTGCTCATATAATCGTATGATTCCTTTACAGAATCTACATAGGCACTCAAATGTTGTAGTACCTCCTATTTTGATATATTCATCAACTGCATCGGCTGCCACACCATATGCTAACATTCGTATGGCTGTGGTGCATTTTGCTAAGGGAGATATACCTTCTTTATTGGCTCCATCAACCCTTTGGGTGAAGTAATTGTCACTGCTTGAAGGTTCCCTACGATCCGAAGGAAAACATGTTTTTCCATCCAGTACCGACGATGAAATATTGCATCATCATATGTAGGTTCATTGGCAAAGTAGTCGTCAATCAGTCTTTGGTTTGTCACTAAGTGATCTCTATTGAAATATTTTCTCTTGCTAGGAGGTGTACTGTCTTCAAATATTTTGTTTCGACACTCTCTGAACCGGTTTACGATATATCTTTCTTTAATTTCAGATTGTCGTTTGTAGGCTTCGATATCAAAAGGAAATTTGATGGATCCATCGGTTGTTTCTTTTTTTGAAATTTGTATGTAGTAAGAATGAGATTTGTAATATTGGTACATCAATAATTCAGTGAGTCCCTATTTATAAATACATCGAGTGGTTGAGACTGAAGGATTTGAAGCCAAACTTCACGGACTTATAGTAAAGCAAACAATGAGTAGGCACTTCGAACATAAAAGAAGACATTGAGGACTACACACCACTGACGGATTTGAAATAAATTATTGGGGACTACACTCCACTGATTAAAGCTAAAATTCATGGATTAGTGAAGCAAACAATGGAGTAGTCACTTCGAACATTAAAAAAGATATTGGGGACTACACCATTGATGGAGATTAAAAAAAGACATTGTGGACTACACAAATAAATTATTGTAGACTTCACTAATTGAATCTAAAATTCACGGACATAGTAAAGCAAATAATGAGTAGTCACTACGAACATAGACATTGAGAACTAAACCACCGACTGCTTGAAATAATGACTACAATCCACTGATTAAAACCAAAATTCACGGACTTAGTGTAAAGCCAAAATTCACGGACTTAGTGAAGCAAACAATGGAGTAGTCACTTCGAACATTAAAGAAGACATTGGGGACTACACTACTGACGGACATTAAAGAAGACATTGTGGACTACACAAATAAATTATTGTACACTCCACTAATTGAAGCTAAAATTCACGGACTTAATGAAGCAAACAATGAGTAGTTACTTCGAACATTGAAGAAGACATTGGGGACTACACCACTAACGGATATTAAAGAAGAAAGGGGACTACACCACTGACGGAATTGAAAGACATTAAAGTAAAGTTTGACCGAATACAAACATGCACTTGGCTGAACTTAATTCCAAACAGCTCTTGGGCCAGAATTTCCAACAGCTTTTTGCTCTGGTCATCGAGATGCTCTTTGGAGTTTAGCTTAATAAACATTTTCATTTTCTTAGCATGAGTTCTTTCTTTCATCAATCATTAGCCTTCTCTTACTTCAAGGCTATCTTATCCAATCGTCCCAGTCCTTTCTCCTTGAATTGTTTAAATCCAATCCACTCTTCGTTGACCATCTCCAACGCAGCTCCCTTCCCTTTTTTTTTTTTTAAATTTTTTAGATGCATCCCTTGCCATTGGACGAGCACTTGATTTTACAGAGTGTGAGTCACAGGCAGCACTCTCGTGGGATCTCTTAGATCCACTACTTCTTGAGCCAGTATTTCCTCCTACCTGACTATCGTAACGTGGTTGATGGCAAACAGCATGCCATTCTGCCATTAAATTGAAATGACCATGCTTACCACTTGTGTATAATTCATGCGCTTTTGCCAATACATCATTCTCTGACCAGCCACTTTGTTGCATACGCTTAGTGTTATCATAAGCTCCAATCCATTTGCCCAGTATTTTATTGATGTAATTATAATGGTTTTTGCAAGCAACTGCATCATGCGGAGGATCAAACGAGCAATGCTCATTACATTATTCAGTAATGCTACTCCAATATGCTTCACTTTTTTGGTTGCGAAGAGGAGTTGAATCCTTTGCATTTGGAGTGACTTCAGTACCTTTCATCTCATTTGGAGCCATTTGTGTTGAAAATTCAGGAAATTCCGTTGCTCCAACATTTGGAACACTTTCATTTCTCATTGGCACATAAGCATTCATATAAGGGGGTGCTTGCGATGGATTGGGCATCACAAATCCATAATACGGATGGAAGTTTGGAACAGATGATGACATATTGAAATTTGATGGATTTTGATAGATGAAGGGGTAATTAGTAGAGTTTTGGGCGTTGAAAAGATTGTTGTTGGGATCCATTTCACTATAATGATGCTCAAAACGCAAATAAATGATTTAATAGAAGGATAAGATAATAACGATGTTGGGAAAATATTTTTTTTTTCTGTGTCCAAATCAAATAAAACAAGTCTCTATTATAGACAAATTATAATGATAAATTTTGGTACAAAAATAATGTTTTACAAAAATATTTACAATGCAATAATTGCTCTCAAATAAAAATATTTAGCAAAATTATAGCAACCAATCAAAATAAAACATGTGTCAGCCATGCAACTCTTTCAACATGTTAAATTTATTCAACACTAATTAATCCAAATGGATTAAACACCTATTTTCAATACCCTCATTACATTCATTCAATAGTTGAAACTCAATTTCAATATCACCATTGTAACTAGTCAGTAGTCTAACATCTAATTAGCAATTTAAGACAATGTACTGTTACGAAAGACGCCTTGTCTTTAACATAACAATTATACATGAGAGACAAGACGCTCTATAATAGCGTCTTGTCAGCTTTCTAAGAGATAAATTGTTGTTTGTAACAACGTCTTATCTTAAATTGCAGATTATATGTTAGTAATTTTTCACATTAGCGTCATGGTGGCATAAGGCGCCGTTACAAACAACATCTTGATATAAAGCGCTTTTTATTAAAAATGGATAAATCAAAAACCAACTTCAAAATACGAAATATATTAAAAACAAGTTTGAGAAAAATAGCAAATAGTATATTTTTTCCAAATATCGGACATATGTGTTGACATTGATAGATTTTTGTCAACTTCGTCAAAATAACTTCATCTTCTTTCTACAACATCGGTGAAAGTTTATAATTTGGCCCACCAATATTTTTATTGATTACTTATTCACTCCATAACTTCTGATTAGTTGTTTAAAACTGTCCAACTTTGTAAATATTATTGTGGTTTCTTGCATTGAAAGAAAGCTTACAAACCCAAAAACTGCTTCAGGTAGGTCTCATCGAATGGGTATTTTTGTTTATCAACATTCTAAGAATCCCAAAAACATGAATCGTGATGTTTGTAACGCCGTACAGTCACAACTACCTGATCTCTATGTTTTAGCAAAATTCTTATTCCTGAAAATTTGTGTTAGAGAACTTGTATAAAGAATAAGGCTGCAGAACTCTTACCACGATATCCTTTTTATTCCCAACAAATTGCCTGCTCATGGGAAGCTATTCTTGGAAGAAAACAGAGTAAAAAGATAATTGGATGAAGCCAGTAGTTTTACATTACGGCAATCAGAGATCCAAAAAGGGGAAGAAATATGCAAATGAACATTAAAAGCAAAGGTGTACCCTAAACTTATTTCAACAAAAGGTAGCGCTCAATTAACTGTAACAAATTGTTGAATGCAATGAGCTTTCAGTTCAGTAAAAGCATATTTAGTAGGTTTTGATCATCATGGAACTAGGCGTCCCACAATTAAGAGTGAAAACAAGCACTGTGTATAAATCTGCAAGACTTTCATCAAATTTATGGCTCCTAGGATCTCAATGACTAGTTGTATAACATCTGCATCTGCATCTGCATATTCACAATGTGAAGGTGCACTACTCAACCAGAAAGCATGGACATACCATGTGCAGATACAGATTAACCTACTTCCAATCAAAATAATACTAGATACTCTAAATAAGCTGCGAGAGCAACACCAAAAAATCTAACAAGATAGATCGAGGCAAACTCACTTTGTGTATCAAATCAGGTTTGGCGTTGTGACCAACAGAAAACTTAATTAGACGAGTTGCTATGTTTTAATTCCCTTGTGCCCACTTGTAGATTCTCCTCATGCCACCACAAAAGGCTGTCGTCAGGATGAAGCAAAAGGTGTTCTGCAAGAACATTGAACTGAGCACATAGTAAAAGGGCTAGTGAAAGAATGCAGACACCATAAAAAATCTATGAATATAATAACATGAAGAGGAAGTTTGTCAAGGACTGAAATACAAAGATAATTTCAATTGTATACTTACTCGTGAACAGACCTACCACAAGGACATGAATTGTAAAATTTGATGTGTTCTCAATGACTTTTTTTACAGTGGCACCCAGATTTAACAGAAGAAGCCACATCATTATCTACGAGTAAAGACATCGAGAGGAATGTTACAACTAATATCATTTGTGTGCCAAAAGATTTATCGTATTGCATTACACTATTAGATACGATTACTATAGCCAAGAATCAACATTTGAGCACCGCTTACCAAATCCTTGAAGTTTTAGAACCACATATAAACACGCACATAGCTTACATATGAAACTGAGGAAGCATTTTAAGGTCTCAAGTCGCAGCTAGGACCAAACATTTTGAGATAAAGCAAGAAGCTAGCGGTGAAAAACACGGTCAGTTCATATGCTACTAAACTATGCAGTCTACTCAATTTCAAATCTAGTTCACATGATCTGATTTCAATTATCCATCTAAATAAACCTTAACTCCAAGATGCAATATTCACTTCAATAGATCAAACAACAAAACAAATTTAAATTATAAATAATAAGTAATTTCCAGCTTGCAAAAATAAGTTTTTCTGATTAAAGAGAGTGGGCAACTGTCCTAAACCAGTCCCATTGCACAATTTACAAGTTGGGGAATCACAAGTATTTCAGCTCGACATTGCCTCTAAAATAAAACTACGAGTCATTGAACCTCCAAGTTTGCAAATGGAAATTAGAAACAGAACCTTGGTAAGCAACGTTTGTGGGGAGAAGGGTCATACCTGCTGTGCAGTTTTTTTTTATGAAGTAAATTCAAAGTTTACATTTAATGCTCTTGTTTCCTTCAGTTTTACACCTATTACATGATAAAACAAGTCCTAGAATAATATCAGATATCCATTTCATTCTCCCAGAAAATGTCCTTGACCCGTACACATTTTATGGGCTGATTTGATCTCCCCTCCTCCCACTATCCAGTCTTTTGCCTAATCCTTTAATAGAACAGGGAGAGAAGCCAGAGACCAGATTAAATCTTCCAGACACATTACACTTCCATACATTACAAAACATGCTACAACTTAAAGGTTTCAGCGTCAAACTGCAGTTGTGGTAATGTACCTACTTCTGTAATCTTTCAGTAGTAAGCATGAAAATAACACATTCAATCACTAGATTAATCTCCCCATGTAATACTCAGTAATAACTTATCAGTATCAAACAACATTGATTGTATCCATTCATATATAAATAAACATTTATAACCAAGAGGAACACAAGTACCTTTGTGGCACTTCATTCCATGCTATTCTTAAGCAGAAGCATGTGCATTGGAGCATTCACCAAGACCCTGTCACTAGGAAAACAATTGTTCAGAATACACCAAATGATAAATGATCATTAGTGTACCTAATTCAAATGAAAGGCTAACAAATTCGACTAGCAACACCACTTCCAGAAAACACGATAACTGAATCAAGTTGCCAATGCCTCTAAATCAAGTACCAACAATGGTTGGAAAACATAACAGATGATATCAAGAAATGTCAGTAAGAGCATCCCCAGCCATATGGAATACCAGAACTGAGTTCCAAAGATATCTGTCTACTTTTTCCCCATGGAGCATACAACGATAATCTCAAAACTACAAGCCCATTAATACTTTAATATAAAATATACAGGACTAAGCTACACACAAACCCAATCCAAGAAGAGTCGGTCACTCAAGCTGATTACTTCTTCCCTTTCTTTGGTGTAGCTTTCTTTGCTGCAGGTGCCTTCTTCACAGTGGACTTTGTAGTCTTAGCAGTTGTCTTCTTTACCGGGGCCTTCTTAGGAGCTGGTCTAGGAGTGGGAGCTTTTCTTCCTGGACTTGTCCTCGTTGACGTTCTAGCAGCCTTGGTGGGTCTCTCCTTCAATTTTGGCTTCGGAGCAGCTGCCTTAGGCTTGGCAGCAGGCTTAGCTTTCACAACTGTCTTAACCTTTGCAGGCGCTGTTTTAGGCTTAGCAACAGGTTTGGCCTTAACCGGAGGCTTAGCCTTTACCGTGGCTTTAGGTTTCACCGGCTTGGCTGTGGGCTTCGCAGCCACCTTAGCAACTGATTTCGTCTTTGGTGTGGCCTTAGTTTTGGGCTTCGCAACAGCTGGCTTCGCTTTAGCTTTCACCGGCTTTGACTTAGCCTTAGGCTTCGTAGCAGCTGGCTTCGTCTTCGGCTTCGCAGGAGAAGCCGCAGCAGGCTTCGGCACCGAAACCCTAGAAGGAGGCAGCTTGAACGAGGCCTTAACCTTAACAATCTTCCCACCAGACACAAGCTTCTTCAAATGAAACAACAACAGCTTCCTGAAATTCGCCGGAAGCTTCTTATGCTTCTCTTCCAGAAACTTCTGAATCGCGTACTGACTCGAACCAGATTTCTCTTTCAAAGACACGATCGCGTCCTTCACCATCTAATCACAAAATTCACAAAAACCGATCAGAACTCGCATCAACAATCAATCTACGGTCATCGAGTTTCGAACAAAATGCAACGAGAATCTACCTCTTCGTACGGCGGATGCAATGGACGACTCTTCGGCTTGGGAGCAGACTTCACCTTCGACTCCTTAGCTTTTGTCGCCGGCTTCGACTCCTCGGCAGGCAGCGCTTCAACGGAAACCGCCTGGGGAGCAGCTACGATTGTAGGCAATGGATCTTCGGTCGCCATCTGATCAGGCAGATTTAGGGCTAGGGTTCGGATATGGGGAAGAGAAAATCTTCAGCAAGAATCTCAAGCTTCGACAAAATGAACTCGCGTGAGAAAATGTCGGAAATTTCTAGCAGTTAAATAGTAGGCAGTATCCATAAGCTGAAATCTGATTGGCGGAGCGTATGTTAAATGGATCGACATGTTGTGGGATTTTTAAATATTGGCCGTTGGATCTTCGAGTTGATCAACGGCTACTATTGAGTGGAGGCGATAATGGATGGATTGAGGCTTTAGGGAATTTGGGTTGGATCAATGGAGAGTTTGAGTTTTTGGTGTGCTTTTATGTTGAGTTTGAAAGGCCATAACATGAGCTGTAGTTGATAGATTTTAATGAAATTTTGATGGGATTGTAGAGATGTTCGTAAGGTTTGAAATGAGTCGCTATTCATCTTCTGGGGGTCTGTGGTTGAAGAGATATTTCCATTTTATACTGAGTTGGTCAAGATGAGGGTTTGCGTTGACATTATTGTGTTTATGAGCGTTTTTGTGAGAATGTGCGGACCTAAAATGGAATTTGTGAATGTGTTCTGATAGAGGGGTAGTCAGTGAACATTTTGGTTCAAGAACCGCGAAAATCCATTGAAAATCAATAGGGGTTTCTGCGGCTTGAGTGTGATCAAAGTTGAACACGTTCCGATGAGTTCAACTAGTACATTTAGGAGTGTCATTTGGAACTTCCATGATCGATTTTGATCACATCATGATGAATGTAGCTCAAATCTCAGGACCATCAACAAGCTAAACGCAACCGCGGATTGCTTGCACTTGGACAAATTTGTGGTCACATTAGGCCATTCGATCCATACCACTATTTTATATGTTCATATGAATGAATGCTCATTGCTCATCTGTAAGTCAGCCTCCTTCGATTATGTACCATAACATCTTCGATAAAATGACCTAAATCCATCCCCTAGGTACAGGCCTGTGTGGTCTGATAGTGTCTCCATCACTCTGGTCTGTACCAAGTCCAAATTGGTCATTGCAAAAGGCTAACCTCAGCCACATACCAATGCTAATTATGATACATGTATCCAGCTGAGCTCCTTACTATACTGTCCTTGATCATGTCTGTACTTTTCAAAGATTGATCCAATACTTGGAATGCTCGATAAATGAACAGTAGCTAGCTAGGCATGGTGGACGTGGATCACGTAAGATGATGGAACTTCATCTCCAAGATATATGCCTACTGAAGGCTGCTTCAATAACAATCCCTCTAAAGCTGCTGTGAACCCCTGAAGTGAATCCTACACGAGTACTGGTAGTAATGGAGGTTTGAGTGCTGGCTATCTGATTGAGCTTTCTAAATTTGAGTATATATCTGAGTTTGGAGATGAAGGGTTTGTGGATCTTCTCATCAAATATTCTCTCAGTGTTGATTCTTAAGCCCTGATGGGGGTAACATGGAATGAATTTGGATGCAGAGTAATGAGGAGAATCAGCCCCAAACCGAAAAAGATTGGTCTTTTGAAAACAACTACAAAGTTACACTCATGACAAAATTACACAAGTTCAAACGTTCCAATATATCATCAGTTCATGACAAAATTTGTGCACTAGCTGCCTATATTTTCATATCAAAGCTTGTGAGAGCATACGCACCGGTGACAATCTCTTTCAAATTGTAGAAGTTTCTCACCTGTTAAATTATGCAGCGGTGACAATCTAGAGGAGATGACTGAAGGGAGAAGGTGCTCCCAGAAAAGCTGCTGGAGGAGTTGAGGGAGGAGAAGTTCTAATGGAAACATTTTTAACGGGTAATTAATCTGGTTCGTTAGATAAGATCTAGATCTGATCCTACGGACCAGTTTACTTTCATATGAAAAACTTTTTAAAAACTTAAAATAAATAAAAAATATTTATATTTGGTACTTTTTTTTTGCAATAAATTCATCTTTCATCTCAAATCCAAAGAACATCAATCATTCATTTGTTATCTCTTAATATATTCTCAACATTTTGTTTAAATTTCCATATCATTTTTTTGTTTAAAAAATGACTTTCGCTACCGATTGGTCAATGTCCGAAGATGTGTAATTTTGTATAGCTTGTTGTCGTCAATCAGTCGATCACATATCCGGGAACAAACAAAAGGTTGATAGGTTGTGGGGAAGAATTCATGCCAAATTTTGAGCAAATTAGGTGATGAACGCCAATGAAATAATTCTAACAGAGCCTAGGTCCCAAATTACGCTTTCTTCTTGATTTGGAAAGTTAAAAAAAAAAAATTTGATTTTATGGGGGGCTTGTATTGCGTACGCAAGGAGAAATCCGAATTCAGATGCTAATATACAAGATGAAGTATGTAATTCTTATTAAATTATATTATCTCTTTACATTTGTTCATTTGAAATTGATTTGTTTTAATTATTAATTTATAGATGTGCAAAGTTCAAACTATGTATGTTGCGCAAAGAAAAAAGACTTTCATACATTTTGAATGTTGGGAACAAGTCAAGACACATCAAACATTTGCACCAGTCCAAGCCATTGCTCCACCGGCTCACATACGACCATAGTTTTGCGAGTGAAGAAGTGCATGCAACTAACGTCCCTATTAATTCCTCTTTTGAAGATGCGGCATTTTGCGAGTGAAGAAGTGCATGCAACTAATGTCGATATGATGAAGATGAAGGTTGATGATGCTGTGTGACAGTCTTTGACAAAATCAGCTCACGCGAACAAGCTTCTGCTGTAGCAGTTCCTGGAGCACGGAGCTGTAGCAAAAGTTCAGCGCCCATTTCGGAGTGTGCATTCAACGAATAGTATAGAAGAACAATGTTCTACCTGGAGTTTCTAAATGTTCAATGAAGAATATCTTAGAAAAGATTCCCGTGCCCAAATGAAGATATGTTTGTGGGAGATTTGATTTTCGAAATCAAATATAATCTCCTACGAACTAGGAAATAATGTTCCTACAAGGAACTTCCAAAAAGCGGACACTCGTGAGAGGCTGGGCGAGTATTTAAAGGAGGCTGAGCAGAGCGTCCAGGGTATCGAAGTGAAGAGTGCAAACACCAGAGCGTACACAGAGTATTACGAAGAGTGATTGCGAGTGAGACGTGCTTCGATCATCACCACGAGCAGAGCGTGAGCGCAGAGCTGAGGTGATTAAACCGAAGAGTGATCAAGACTTGCAGAGTCTGATCAGTACCTGATCTGTGAAGCCAATTCAGAGCAGTTGTTGCTTGTTGGTTGATCAAGGGAAGGCCGCAGAGCAATTGTCGAGTGGAGGTACTCGGACAATTGGTTGAAGGCTATGACTCGCTAGTGACAGGAGGTCACTGAGTGAGGGGGAGCATTCCAGAGTGTGCAGCACTCGTGGAGAGGTTCGATCGGCTCAGCAGAAGGCTTGGAGCGATGCAGACAGATTCTGCACCAGCTGAGTACTACAGCATACTCGCAGGGACTGCTTGTTAATTAGAATAGGCTGGGATTCGTTGAGTCAGTAGCTGTTCTAGATTAATACCAGTGTAGAGTTGTGACGCAAGTCAGAGCCTGTTCTGATTGTGGTCGGAGTCCTAGCTAAGGTTGAATAGCATAGGTTGTGTGTTGACGAACCGTGTTGTATAAGAGAACCTTGAGCTTAGTGGATTAAAGGACTAAGTTTAGTCCTTCCCAGAGGTAGCCACTCGGCCGAACTAGGTGAACAAACCATTGTTCCTTGTTCTATCTTGCTGCATCAGATTTATGCGTTCAAGAATGTGCTGTAGCAACTGCTTGTACACAAATCTGCATATCAGAGAAGCTGCGGAAATTTCAATTGGTATCAGAGCGAGAACTCAACATACAGAGTAGAGATCCTGAGCGTCTAAGCAAGGTACAATGAAGGAAGGACAGAGCACGAGCCGTCCCCCGTTGTTGGAAGAAAGCAACTATGGATATTGGAAGGCTAGGATGAAAGCATTCATCAAAGCCATAGATGAGAGAACCTGGAGAGCAGTTGTGGCTGAATGGTCTCCTCCCATTACCATGGATGAACGAGGAATTACTAGGCTGAAGCCTGAAGTACAATGGACTGATGAAGAAGGAGCTGCAGCAACTGGAAATTCAAAGGCTCTGAATGCAATTTTTGCTGCAGTAGATGCTAACAATTTTAGGTTAATCTCCAACCGTGACATTGTAAAACAAGCCTGGGAAATCTTGCAAGTTGCTCATGAAGGAACCGACAAAGTGAGAATGTCCAGACTATAGATCATAGCAACTCAGTTTGAGAATCTGAAAATGCAAGAAGAAGAGACGATTACTGAGTTCAATGCCAAGCTGTGTGACCTGTCAAACGAAGCTCATGCTCTCAGAGAACCTTTTCCTGAGGAGAAGCTAATTAGGAAAGTTCTTAGATCCTTGCCCACCAGATTCGACATGAAGGTGACAGCCATTGAAGAAGCTCAGAACGTCAGACATATGAGGCTGGAGGACTTAATCGGATCTCTCAAGCAATTTGAAATGAAGCTGATCAAAGAAGAACCATCTCTTAAAGACAAGAATGTTGGACTGAAAGCTGAAATAGAAGGGAAGAAGTCTGTACCTGATGATCAACTGAGTCTGCTAGTTAAAAATATCGAGAAGCTCTTGAAGAATATGGAAACAAAATCTGGGCGAGGCTCATCCTCTCGAAGGCAAGCCAGAAGGGGTGGAGGAAATTAGAGGCGGGGAAAGGAGCCTGCTCAGAATGAAGATGCGAAGAAAGAAAAGAGAAAGGGGGGTTAGTGCTAGAACTGTGAAGGATACGAACACCTTGAGGCTGACTGCCCGAGTAAACCCCTCAAAAACTCTGAGAAAAAGGATAACCAATCTCTGACTGCTAAGTGGAGTGACTCGGAGGAAAATGAAGAAGAAAACTTCATTGTACTAACTAATGTGTCCGATTATGACTGCAAAGGGGTATTAAAGGAAGAACTCTACTATGGGATTGAGGTGTCAGACAGTGAAGACGATGATGACTCAACCAACAAACTGACAGATAAACTGGGAGATATTCTAAAGCAGTGTGAGGAATCTCTGCAAGTGAATCGAACATTGAGTGACAGAATCAGTCAACTTGAAGAAGAGCGGGAAGAGTTACTTAAGAAAATATCTTCACTCAATAGACAAGTCGTTTTGCTAAAGAGAGAAGATTCGGGTAGCAAAAGTACTGATACCAGTGCCCCTCTAACATCAGTAAAGGCAGCCGAAACTCAGAAAAACATTCTGGATGAAATTCTCTCATATCAAAAATTTGGAAGAGGAAGAATGAGGATTGGATATACCTGTGAAGAAAGTTCTGAAGGAACAGTCTTTGTAAACGCCACTGATACACTGATCGATAACAATGAGAAATTGATTTCTTACCCAAATCCTGCAGAAGAAGATAAAGTCAGATATCTGAACAAGAGGCTGCTACAGCAACCGCTGTATCATCTCTCTATAGCAAAACGAGAGTCTCAGAATCGAAGGTTGTTACGCACAAATACCTGTTGTCAAATACAGTCAAAGGAAACTTCCAAGTCTGAAGAAACAGCAGACATCCCAAAAAGCTACCATAGTTGGAAAGAAGGGGAGGAAACCAAAGACCAACACATGATGTGATAAACTCTTCAGCTCGGCTAAACCAGTGAATATTCATCAACGGTTAGAACCTCAGTGGAGAGTCACACAAAAAAACGCAGGTGTGGAAACCTAAATATGACAAACAGAAAGACTGGAGAGATGAATGCCAGAAGCAGTGGAAACGAAAACCAATCCAAGTATGGGTGAAAAGACGATCATTTGTGTCCCATGAGGATTCTCCCCTACAAAGAAGATAGCTCGTGTGAATAAGGGAACCAGCCCCTAACTGCTATAGTAACCTGGCCCGGAAAAGCTTGTTCAAATCTTTTGGTTGCTAAAAATAGAGAAAGTCACATGCTGAGCACATGCATTAAAAAGAAGAGAAAAGCAGCGGGTAAATTAAATTCTAGGGCACAATTATTTGAAACTTCTCTCCAAAATCGGTTGCTGATCAATCCTCTCCCCTGTTCGCTCTTCTGCAATCCCCCAACAATGGTGAAAACTCGCGGTCTGAAGAGGAACCCGGCAGCAGCTCGCCAAGATAGAATCGAAAAACAACGTAAGCCACGGAGTGAAGCTACTGCTCAACGGCTGGATCTGGTGGTCTGGGAGCCAGCGCCTCTCCCCGTGTCGCAGAACCCTCGAAGAAGAAAAGAGGCTGACCCGTGACAGGAAGCCTGAGACCAGCTCAGCAGCGGTGTCCAAAGAGGTCGTTCATGAAGAAGACTCAAGAGAAGAAGAAGCTACTGAAGTGACAGTAGCTGTTGAAAAAGTTGAAAAGCCCTGCAGAACCCTGGTCACAACTCCCGGGACAGAAGGAAAGGGTGAGGAGGAAGAAACTGAACTCCCTGAACAAGAAGTTTCTGCAGCACCTCTTCTTTCATCAGCTGACAAAGGGAAGCTCCAATCATCATCCTTGACTCGAGCAGCGAAGAAAAGGAGGAGTCCAGTGAAGAGGATGCCACTGGGGAACCCTCTGAGAGAAGACCTGTTCTGGCTGACAATGATGCAATCACTGTAGGAGGAATGTGGTTCAGAAACAAGGCTGTTTCTCAATCTTGGTGCATTGTGGAGAGGAAGCATATTAATCCAGAGAAGAGACTAGACCTTGATAAATATAAGTCTGTAGCAATCATCCAGATCCTACCTGAGGTAAATCTGCTAAGGTCCTTGACTTACCTTTACAGATACAATATTTCGTTAGTTAGGGAGTTTATTATCAATATTGAAGAAGAGTTTGGTGTTGAAGAAGGAGGTTCGTATGGGACGAATTGGGTACGGGGTAAGAAGGTAGTAATTACCCCTGAGAAGATTTATGCCTTTCTAGGAATAGACAGTGATGCTAGGGAGCCATCTAGTGTGAATAGGGAGCTTCTGGCCAAGGTTCTTACTGGAGGAGTTTGTCTATCCTGGGGAGGACCAAATCTCAGTGTTGCTGAACTCACTCTGCTGTACAATCTGGGCATAAGAAACTGGATTCCCAACTCTCATAGGGGAAAGGTTAGCAGACCCTTCGCCAACCTCCTTCACTCCATTAGGAAGCGTGATGTTCCCTTAGATAGCTGCTCATGCTAGTAGTACTTCCTCGAGCAAACCTATTGTGCTGTCGTCCCTCATATATGGGATGTTGGTTTCTCAACATCTGGATTTGGGAGAGATTTTTGATGGAATGTCTGAAGAGCTGCAAGTCTTTCTTATTGATCACAAGCTATTCAAAGGAAGACATGCGGTTGACATTGCCCAATAAGACCCGCTTTTGGTTGCCTCTTCTGATCCATCCTCTAATGAGGAAACTCTTCCCTCTTCCCCTGCAATTCAAGCAGCCCTCCATGCAAGGATCGTGAATCACCTGAAGTCAGAGCTGTACATGCTGGACACTGAAGCCAAACGAAGGGATGCCAGACGTGCCCAAATCAGAAGCCTGCTCAAGGACTTGGAATATCCGGAGGAGCAAGGGCCTGCTCCCGGGACGTGAGCATTTGTGTCAAAAAGGGGGAGAGTAAATGAAAGCCAGATCTCCAGAAGCTTTGCGTGGCTATGCTAAGGCCCAGAGTGGGCACAACTTACTTTTACTTTGAAACTGTTGTTAAGTAGTTTTAATATTTGTTTTTCGTGGAAGACTTCATCTATGGCCAAGGGGTTTTGTCAAAATGCCATGGGGGAGATTGATGATGTTGTGTGGCAGTCTTTGACAAAACCAGCTCACGCGAACAAGCTTCTGCTGTAGCAGTTCCTGGAGCACGGAGCGGTAGCAAAAGTTCAGCCCCATTTCAGAGTGTGCATTCAACGGACCGTATTGAAAAACAGTGTTCTACCTGGAGTTTCTAAATGTTCAATGAAGAATATCCCAGAGAAGATTCCCGTGCCTAAATGAAGATTTGTTTGTGGGAGATTTGATTTTCGAAAGCAAATCTAATCTCATACAAACTAGGAAATAATGTTCCTATAAGGAACTTCCAAAAAGCGGACACTCGTGAGAGCTGGGTGAGTATTTAAAGGAGGCTGAGCAGAGCGTCCAGGGTATCGAAGTGAAGAGTGCAAACACCAGAGCGTACACAGAATATTACCAAGAGTGATTGCGAGTGAGCCGTGCTTCGATCATCACCACGAGCAGAGCGTGAGCGCAGAGCTGAGGTGAAAGAGTGATCTAGACTTGCAGAGTCTGATCAGTACCTGATATGTGAAGCCAATTCAGAGCAGCTTTTGCTTGTTAGTTGATCAAGGGAAGGCCGCAGAGCAATTGTCGAGTGGAGGTACTCGGACAATTGGTTGAAGGCTGTGACTCGCTAGTGACAGGAGGTCACTGAGTGAGGGGGAGCATTCCAGAGTGTGCAGCACTCGTGGAGAGGTTTGATCGGCTCAGCGGAAGGCTTAGAGCGACGCGGACAGATTCTGCACCAGCTGAGTGCTACAGCAGACCCGCAGAGACTGCGTGTTAATTAGAATAGATTGGGATTCGTTGAGTCAGTAGCTATTCTAGATTAATACCAGTGTAGGTAGTTGTGACATAAGTCAGAGCCTGTTCTGATTGTGGTCGGAGTCCTAGCTAAGGTTGAGTAGCATAGGTTGCGTGTTGACTAACCGTGTTGTACGAGAGAACCTTGAGCTTAGTGGATTAAATGACTGAGTTCAGTTCTTCCCAGAGGTAGGCACTTGGCCGAACTGGGTGAACAAACCATTGTCCCTTGTTCTATCTTGCTGCATCAGATTTGTGCGTTCAAGAGTGTGTTGTAGCAACTGCTTGTACACAAATCTGCATATCAGAGACGCTGCAGAAATTTCAAAGATGATAATGACGGTGTGAATAATTCTAGCGACTATTCAGATTGTTACCGTCCATCTCTCTACGATGAATAGTCTCTTTAGTCCATGTAGTATTATTTGTCGTTATTTAAACTTTATGTAATTTTAGTTTTATGTGATTCATGTTGTTCTATTATTTCATATAATTCATATAATTATTTTGTTTATTTCATATTTTCTTTACAAAAATAATATTTTTTAATCGGTGATAATATGAGCATTTTCTGGAGGTTTTATTTGTTCAAAAAATGTTCAAAATGCTATTACTGTTTTGTGAATAGTAATAGAAATTGCTCATTGAGGAGCTCCTCAAAGAGATTGAAATGCTCCTACGGGTGCGGATGCTTTAACGGTCAGCTCCCATCTTTAGGCCATATAATATGGTTTTATTTTGGTCCGTATAACTCATATTGGATAAGGGATATGGATGATACACATTCAAGCATTTTATGTGTTTAACTTACTCATAGAGGTCGTATTGATAAGGCGGTACGGGGATACTATAATGTTCATATGTTGCCCATTGGCCGTTAAAAGCGATACTAATTTATATAGCCAACCATTTTCATTTCCGAGCAAAGACCTACTGGAAAAATGTGTGTTGTATGTAAAGAAAATGATGGTGCAGCCCCATTTTGTGAGCCAAATTGAGGATGTAGTATACCTCAAATTTAATTGAATTAATCATAATTAAACACCTTGAATCGAGAGGTATATAACTGATTATTTATAAGCCAAAATTAAAGTTAAATTGAACAAGATATGAATGGTCAAAAAGTGGTCTAAAATATTAGAAATGCGAGTTCATTAAGAATAGAACATTCAACCATATGAAGTAGATATACAAGCAATGTCAAGTATCCAACATTGCTTTAAAAGTGATTAGAATGTAAGTTTATATATAAACTTATTCTACTTACTTGGTAAGATAGTAACTGACATTCAATATTTTCATAATAGGTCAAGCAAGAGGATCGATCATAGTCAAAGAATTTATAACCGGCAAGTTGGATTGATCCCAAAAGAGTAATTGGATTATACGTTAGAAGATGTTGTGTTTAAGATTTAGCTATTCTAAAGAACAATTGTATTTTCATAGCACAAATGAAAAGTTAATGTTGATTATCAAGGATTAAAGGAGCTTCAAGGGGATATGCCCTCACTAACTTACTCTAACATCGCAACAATAGAGTTTTATCAATGAAATAGATGATACCATGTAACTATGTGTCCATCCCAACTAGATCAACCATCGTTGTGTTATGCCGAGGTAGAACACTAACAAAGATTGTGCCTCATTATTTCGAGTTATTGACTCACTTAATCCAACTTGCTTAACTAACTTTCCATTATGTAGTTAGTTAAGTTGAACTAACATTTAATACTTGGTTAACTCTCAAACTTCACATTCACTTTCATAAATGCAAAACTTAGGTTGTTCCCACAAATATCTCAACTCCAATCTTAGTCTTCCAATTTAGATTAAAGTCTAAGCTTAAATCCACACATAATAGTCATTTTGTCAAACACCATACATACATCTTACATCAGAGCTCAAGAATTATACTATCACGGTTAAAGTACAAGAATCCCAGAACTCAGCCTACGCTAGTCCAATCTTTACTTCTAACCTAGCTCGAACCTGTGCTCAGTCTGATCACACAAACTAGCTTACACTGTCAACACAATCTAGTAATGGAACACTACAACTCTGTTCACATAGACTCAGCCTATTCTAAACAATGTGTTACAGCAGAAAGTTATAGCATCTTACAATGTCAAGTTGCTTCCGTAGTTATTGTTCACGACTCTCCAAGCTCTCTCGCTGAGTAGTCGGACCTCCACGAGTACTCCTGACTCTGGTGACACTCCCTCTTGATCAGTGACCTTCTATCAACTATCCGGGACACTTCTCTGCTCTTTGCTTATCGCTCGTGACCGGCTCTCACACGGCGATACTTCAAAGGCTTGTGTACTTGATCCTTCAATGAGGCTTCGCTCTAATTGAACTCTGACGATCAAGCGTTGATCATACTCTTTTAGTCCTGATCACTCTCTGCTCATGCACTCACACTATATGCTCTAGCTTCTAGCTCTTGCTCTTTGCTTATGCTTTGTGAGATGTCCTTCTTCCGTAGAGGCGCTGCCTTTATATACTACTGGCCCTCGAGGGAATAAGGAAATCCTAGTTCCACTAGGATAGCGACTACTTTCTAAACTCCTTTTAGCAATACAAGATCTATTCCAAGATCTTAGGAGGTTGTTGAAATATGATTGCAACCAACTTCTTCCTAAAAAACCCTTTTTAGAAATCATATCTTTTGCTAGAGTAATCCGAGTTGAATCTGTGATATGTTACTGCGGGGAAGACTAAAACAAATAATAAGCTTGCCCTGGACGCCAAATCCTCAACTTTTGATAGATAACTAAAACCCGCGGATGCCTGTCATCACGAAGCTGCAGGTGTTGTCTTCACAGGATACCGTAGCATCTTGCTATATCAATTTGTAGTTGTTTTGTGAATGTATGCCATAACACCATAACAATTACTAACCTAAAATGAATGCATGAATAATTGCTTAGAAACCAAGGTAGAACTAGAACACTACAAACTTTATGTGCTAACTTAGTCTTCAAATTAAAATACCTTCAAATAGTTATTCAACTATGTTAGTACTAAAGTTAGCTAGCGACCAATTATGTGGTTTAAATATTAACCGGTTGAATTGTCGACAAATTATTCACCTCAAAATCATTTGTTATTCAAACATTTTATGATCGTTTTGCCTCTTTTCTATTATTTCAGGCCAAATATCATCAAATGGATGCTTTTTGATTAATTTAAAGCAAAACGAGGCAGGTTCGAACAAAAATAGGCCAAAATAAAGTGATAAATTCACATTTGGAAGCTTGATGATCTTTAACGGCCAACCGGAATGGCCGATCTAGCATGTCTCAACTATCTCTCATCACCATAATTTAGGGTTCATCTCAAAAACATGTTATGCTGGTGACAAGATAGCTGGTAGACTTACTAATTAATTGATAATAAACACACCTCCCAATTGATGCGAGACAAATTGAGGTCTTACACATTCGCTCACTTAATTTTTCCTAACGTCTTTGGTAAGGCACACAAAACAAATCACATGATCCTCCCCTCCATGTTGTGACCTCTATTACATATTGTAGATGATCGGCTCTGATACCATATGAACATTCCGATCGGAAAGGTCGATTCGAGCCGTTATAAGACTAATATGTCACAACTGTCTCTCGTCACAACCATCTACCAGGACACCACAACCTAGAATGTATCTCAAAAATTATGGTATGCTAGTAACAAAATAGTTGGTAGACTTACTTATTAATCAATCACAAACACATCTCCTGAAGTGGGACAAATTGAGGTGTTACATGATCCGACATGGAGTATTTGATTTGGAAAAATAATATTGAAAAGTTAACTAAAAGAGATATAAATCTTTTGTATACACCCAAAAATTCGAATGCTAGATAAAAGCAAATCAAGAGACCCTGTCAAGAGACATCAAGCGATCACTAGCCATATCAAGAGACCAAATAATAGAAGCAAGATCAAAGATCGACTACTAATGAGTAGTAATTAGATTAGTCTTTCATTCACTCTTCTTCTACTCTGCTTTATGGAGACCCTAACTTGTACCAAACACTATTCTTTACGCTATGAATCAAAACTTAAAGTTTTATGCATATACATTTATTCGATTTGCACGCTTAATGATATGTTCTATGCAAAGATGTTGTACAAATATTTGTGTTAAGAATTACCAAAATTATAAAGAACTGATACTAACTATACTAACTATAGTCGTAGTATATATTTTAGTAGGGAGTTAATATTAATTATTTAAAAAATATTAATATAATGTATTTCTAACTTAATTTATTTTACAAACTGTAGTTATCTATCCAAGGTTGTACTCTAAACAAGTCAATTAGCTATAATAGCCAATTTATATAAAAAAATATACATTTCTCCTTCTCCAACGCAGATCTCACATTCTGTTTAATTTTAGAGAATCGTTCCTTCGATCGCCAAATCTGCCATCCATCTTCCGATCGCTATCTGGTTTTTATTGTTGTTGGAGGCGAGGATTTAGAGCATCAGACGATTTTCAGCAGCAGCAACAACATCGAAAACGGCTCAGTTGCTTCCTCCCGGGCTCAGCATCTCTTCCTCCAGGACTCAGCCCCTCTTCTGTCATCGATTCGTCGGTTCAATTTAGGATTTTATTCTTCTCTAAACAAAAGTTCCTGAGAAGCTACAAATTTGTGATCTTTGGTGGAAGGCGAAGGAAGGAGAGATCGTCTTCCGGATGATGATCGGGTATGCATTTTTCCGTTACTCTACTTGTCTTCAATTTACTGATTAATAGCTCGTTGATTAGTATTTCGGTGCGTAGTTATGATTTTGTTGTTTTTGTTGTGTCGTGGCAGAGATGAGATGTGAAATAGCGGTTAGGCTTTTGGATGGGTGAAGGAGAGGAGAGGGGAGGAGTGTTGAATTTGGATTGAGGTTTTTTGTATAAGATTTTTCAGTAGTGGAGTAAAATGAAGGTAGTTGTAGTTGTTTTGGTGGTGACTTTGGGCGTTGCTTGGAGTTCAATTGAGAAATGTGAGGCCGGGGGATTTCCGCGGCGGCTTATTGTGGATACTTATGTTGACAACGATGATTTCTTTGCTATCTTGTACCTCTTAAAGCTGGACAGATCAGAATTTGATTGGCAGGTTTGGCTATCCTTATGGTCACTTATTGCAATGGTCTGCTTTCCTTTGTTGAAAGACCCAAAATCATCCTTCATCCTTTACATCATGGCTGGTGTAAAGGATGATTCGCTTCAGTCCATTGGCGTGCAATTGAAGGGGGAGAATTCCTCGTATTGGAGTTATGTGATGAAGAATTTTCTGAAAGAGAAATCTATGTGCGGCTATATTTCTGAAAGAGACACGAAGCCGACGAATGATAAGAATGAAAAAAAGTTGGGTCTTTGAAAATTATTGATCAACAACTCTATTCAACAATCCATCGGTATTCAGTTAGCCAAATATTATACGGCTCTGGAAGTTTGGGAACACTTGGAACTATTGTATACAAAATCTAATTTTGCAAAGCAGTATCAGTTAGAGATTGACATTCGGGCTCTTCAACATAATAAGATGACTGTTCAGGAGATTGGCAAACACATGATGTAGCAGCAACATACTCCGCTTCACATGTGGACAACGTGAGGTTCAGTTGTTTCATTGACGTCCATGTGAAGGCAATTTCTCCCATGAAGAATACAAAGTCAGTAATTATCCTCTGGTTATCCATGTCTCCACCCCAATCACTATCGATGTATCCAATAAGCTTGTAATCATTAAAATAGAAGAGAACAAGCCAAATTCAAGTACCTTTTATGTAGCAAAGAATCCTCTTTGCAGCTTTAAAATGGGTAGTTATTGGAGATTCAATGTAGCGACGACTCACTCCAACAACATGAAGAATGTCAGGCCTTGTGCAAGTTAGATAGCGTAAACTTCCTATCAAACTTTTGAAGAACGTTGGGTCTAAACTTTGACCATCTACTAATCTGGACATCTTGATCCCATATTCCATTGGTGGGCTTATCGGTTTACACTTCTCCATCTTGAACTTTCTTAGGATCTCCCTTGCATAGCTTTCTTGTGAAGTGAAAATCCTATTTTTTTGTTCTTTTAACTTCAAACCCAAGGTAGTATGACATAAGCCCCATGTCAGTCATCTCAAATTCCTTTTATCATTACTTCCTTGAATTCTTCAAACATGCTTGAGTTGCTTCCGATGAAGATCAAATCATCCACATAGAGGCACACAATTAATATATCTTCATCTTTTTTTTCTTGATATAAAAAGCATGCTCGTAGAGACATTTGATGAACCCATTCTCTTGAAAGTACTTGTCAATTCGGCTATTCCATGTTCTTGGTGCTTGCTTTAATCCATAAAAAGCCTTCTTCAACTTTAACACCTTGTCTTCTTGTCCTTTGACTTCATAGCCCAATGATTGTTGAATGTAGACTTCCTTTTAAAGAACTTCATTTAAGAATGCATACTTTACATCCATTTGATATATCTTCCACTTGGTTTGAGCTGCCATAGAGATGATTAGTCTAAATGTCTCTAACCAAGCAGTGGGAGCAAATACCTCGTTATAGTCAATGCATGCCTTTTGATTATACCCTACCTTGCCTTATGCTTTTTCTATTTCACCTTTGGTCTTTTGCTTTATTTTGTACACCCATTTAATGCCTATATCCTTTTGTCCCTTAGTAAGTGAGGTGAGTTCCCATGTGTCATTTTCTCGATGGAACTGATTTCTTCATCCATTAATGCATCTCTCCGTTTCTTTTCTTGTATCGCTCTTTGTGCATGACACAACTGTTTCATCTAGGTTCCACTTGATGAAGATAAAGGTGATGTGTCTCCTTGAATGGTTGATGTTGATAAAGTGAGTGGAGTTTGAAGCTTTTGTTGTGGTTGACTTTGTTCCTCCCTCAATGTATTCTCATTTTCTTCCAAGTGAGGAAAGAAGGTGCAGTTATCTGCTTGAGAGTTAAAGTCCCATTCCCTCTTCATCAAACATCACATCTCGACTGATTATCATCTGGATTATATATCTTATACCATTTTGAGTTGGCATCATAAACGATGGAGATACAACTTTTACTTTTATCGTCAAGCTTCGTTCTTTTTTCATCTGGCATATGAGCATTGGCTATGCTTCCAAACACTCTTAGGTGGGCAATGCCAGGCTTTCTTCCACTCCATGCTGCTTGCGGTGTCCTTCCACAAACACTTCTTGTTGGTGATCGATTGGATAGATAGATAGACCGCTGAAAACTCCTTAGGCATCTTTTTACTTTTGAGCGTACTTCGTGCCATGTTGAGAATTGTTCGATTATTTCTTTTCGTGACGCCATTTTGTTGGGAGATTGAGGGTAATATTCTTGAAATTCTTAGAAGTAAATTCACTATCTCGATCGGATCTCACATCCTTGATCTTTCTACCACTTTCTCTCTCTACAACCACTTTAAATTTTTGAAAGTTTCAAACACTTCTGACTTCTTTTTCAAGAAATATACCCAAGTTTTTTTGAAAAAATCATCAATGAAGAGAAGAAATAGTTATTGTTACTGAGAGAGCTTGGCTTGATTAGACCGCACACATCAACGTGAATCAGCTCAAGTGGCTTGTTGGCTCTTAATTGCGACTCTTTTGGAAAGCTTTTTCTGAATTGTTTCTCTAGTAGACACCCTTCACAAAAATTGGTCTGGATGGCTAATGCATGGTAGTCCCTTCACCATATCTTTCTTTGATAGTAGCTCTAGACCTCCAAAAATTAGATGTCTGAACCATGATGCATCTTTGTCGCAAGTCTTTAGACAATTCGCAACATCATTTGTATGTGATAAGAAACATCCTATTCTTCGATAACACTTTAGCGATAAAGTTATTCTTATCATCCTTTATGAAGAGGTTATGGTCTTTCATATTAATATCATAACTTTTCTCCAATAGCTGCCCTAAACTTAAAATGTTGCTTTTCATGTTAGGAACATAATAGACATTAAAAATAAATTGACGCTTTCCATCTTTCAAACGGATAAGAATCTTACCTATCTCTTTTACCGTTATCTTGGAATCAACTCCAAATGATATACTTCCTCCAGTTGATTCGTCTAGCTCTACGAACATGTGTTTCCTTCCATGCATGTGACTACTTGCACCACTATCAAGATACCATGAGCTTAAACATCATCCATCTTCTTTCGTGCTAGAAGAAGAGTTTCTCTATCATTAGTCTTCTTTTTAACGTAATTGGCCTTCTCCTCAACTCTATTGAGAGCTCTACATTCCGAGGCATAATGTCCAAACTTTTGACCATTAAAATATTGAACTTGAGACTTGTCATACCTTGAGTTTGAATTGCGTCGGCCTCTTGAAAAATTTTCTTTCTCAAAATTATTGTTGGAAATTATAATTGTTATAATTCCAACCTCGTCCACGATTGCGACCATCTTGTCCATGACTTCCACTTTTACCTCTTCGCTGGCCACGTTGATTTCTATCATTGCTTTGACCTTCCTCCATATTCTTGAGTTGTAGCTTGAGAAGTTGCTCCGTGAGTCCTTGCTTTTTCTTATGCTTCTCTTCATATGCTTATAGTGATCTTTGGAGTCGCTCGATAGTCATTTCGTCCAAATCTTTAGTCTCCTCTATTGTCACATCGATGTGTTTAAAACTCGGATCCAATGAACGAAGTATCTTTTCTATTACGCGCACATCTTCTACTTTTTCATTATTTCTTTTCAATCCGTTAGAAACAACAATACTCTTGAAAAATAATTTGAAATGGGCTCTGATGCTTTCATTTGTAAGGATTCAAATTTATCTCTTAATGTTTGCACTTGAAATCTTTTCTAAGCCATCTCCATCTCATGCTTGGTAAATGAAGTAGAGAGTCTTTGATTGGTCGATTTATCGACTAAATATTCACTCGTTTACAATGGATTTCTGTTCGTTTCTTGGACTTTTCATTGTCATTTTACCATACTACCCTTGTTCTAGGTCAAAGTTTACTAAATTGAAGCTTGGTAGCCCACTTGGAGCAAAATAAGGTAAAACACAAAGATTAAGATAAAAACATACCAAATATGGGCAGATTGCCTATTCGTCTTCAAAGGCTTGCCAAACGCATGATCGTTATTTGATTGACTCGTGCAATATCTTGTTGGAAAGCTAAAGGCTACAATTGTAGTTTATATCAAGACAAATTATGAAGGTTTAAGGGTCTAAAAAGCGAGCAAAGTCAGAATCATCGTGCAGAGTGAACAGTAGCCAGGTTTGAGACCAAACCGTCGGTTCAAGTTGGAACCGGCCAAAAACATAATTTTTCGAGACCTTCTGAGCCAGCCCGGTTCATGATCCAACCGGCGGTTCACCAACTGAACTTGTCGGAAATTAATTTTTAAAAATTAGCCCAATTGATTTTGGTATAAATAAAGACTTAGAACCAATGAAAAAACATTCTGGACCTGAGCAAGATTTAACCTAATTTTTGAAGAGACGAAAGACGAGTCAAGACTCCAAGAAGATTAAAGATCAGAGACTCGACTTTGTAGTGAAGGATTCTTCTTTACTTTTCGTTTCTTCTTCTTTAATATTCTTTTATAGATGTATTCCGATTCTATCACTTTGATTAGTGAGTAGTCGTCTTATTCTGGTATTCTATGGATCTCATGCTTGTACTCAACAATGCATGCGATCTTAATAAAATCTTTTGATTATGTTAATGGAGTTCTTTAATTTTACTGTTCTTAATTTGCCGTTTTTGCACTTCTGACATTGATTGGGATGCTTTCTTATTAGAAAGAAATTAGGTTAAAAACCAAAAAGATGGCGGGGTCTTAAGTAATTAATCGAATTAAGTAGAATTGATATTGAAACATGGTAGCTATACTGTTAGTATATGAATCAATAGGGAAGTTGACATTATTTGTCTTCAAAACCTAGGTATAATAAATCGAAACTGTTGATAATCCGTGATTAGACGGCGTTCCGCAGTCTAGATTAATTCAGACAATGATCTGTGATTGAGACGCTTGCCTGATGTTATTAGGTTATTTCCATAACTCTATAGTATAATTGAATTATTTGGATTATTGCGTGATTTGTGTGTTAGGCATGGGTGAGGTTTGATTCTGTAATATTGATTTTATTCACATAATTATATTCTTACGTTAGAACATTTAGTTAGGTAATTATAAATTTTTCTAGAATAGCTAAACGAATGCACTATCTTGCACATACACACGCATTTGCTCCTTAGATAGACCCTTGACCTACCAAGATTTATAATTTTTGACTACAACTTGAGCCCTAAAACATACACTTGACAACAATAAAGGATTAAAAATACGTTTGGCAGCCTTCTTGTCTCTCTTTCTTGTATCCTTCAAAGCCATCCTTTGTTCCGATGTAAGAGAAGCAAGATCACCATCATTTGTAGGCTCGTTATAGCCTTTCTTTACGACATCCCACACATCTTGGGATCCAAGGAGTGCCTTCATTTTGATACTCCAATAGTCGTAGTTATTGTTGAGTGTTGGAACTTGAAATGATAGCATACGATTTGCCATGTCTCTGAATGTATTGATTATATTGGAGGTGACGGATTTCTCTCAATGAAACCTTCTCTAGCATAGCTCTTGATACCACTTTGTTGAAAATGAAATACTCAATTTTAATTGGTATTCTAGAAACTCTCACAAAAGAACTCACTCAAGAACAAAACATTACAACTCTTTCTTAGCTTCTTTGCTTTCTCAGAAGCTTTGTTTTTTTATGGCTAAACAAATGCGGGAAGAACTATTTATACTAAAACCAATACCTAAAAATGTCTACCTTCATGTGTGTTTTGACAATCTTTATGACACTCTTGATGATAATTATTTATCATCTGAAATTTTGATTAGAATTTATGAATCAAATTTAAGATTCACCAAGGTGCTAGGCTGGTATTGGGAAATTGATTGCTAACGAAGGTTGCTTTGGCTGAAAACCAAGGGGTATGTATATGATTTTGGGTCGGAAGTACGCGGTGCAAGTTGAGTTGTAGGAACAAGGATGTTCATATGATGTTCTTCATATGTTTGCCCCAGCTACTGATGATCAAATGACTGATTCGACCTTTGCCTACACAGCCACTTCAGAAGCAGCTGAACCCCTCTCTGATCCTTCAACCAAGATCCGAGTTGCAAGATGCATTAAAGAGGGGATTTGGGCAAAGTAATAATCACTGAGAGGCAGAAGAAAAGTCTTGCCGCAATCTCAACCTTCTTCATTCAAAACTCTAAACTGTTTAAAATTGTAACATGCCATGGAAGAAGAGAGGAAGTCCTGATAAGCAGAATAACCAATTTTCCATTTTACCTGCTTTCCACACTCCCGGCCGCAGCTTGACATTTTGAGCAAGCCAATTCTCCACACAGCCAAAAATAGCACTAAAGCGGGACTTTATGTACAGCGGAGATTTGAGCCAATGACACTGTTTTCTTCAACAACATGTGAGACAAAAAATGATCCGACGAGTTGTACTCATTTATGTGTTACTGACTGTGGAATTTGCAATTGGATCCTTGGGTGGTTGTGCTCGCCTTCATATGTAACAATTAGCATTGAGGGTTCATCTGAGCTCCTTTCTACATGCTTTCTCGCTGGGCAACCTCTCATGCTGCTGCACTTGTAATATCCCCTGCAAAAGGCAGCAAGCGATCACACAACTGCACCTCAGTGGTTATACAAGAACGCAGGCTAATCTAACAATAGATTACGAATAAGCGTATAGGAGGAGATGAGAGCTGTGTTTCACTCGACAATCCTAAAACAACACCAAACTGCAAAACCAAATTGTAAGAGACAAATATGGCAAAAATAGTCAAGCGGTACACGAAGATGATCCTCAATCAAACAAATAAGGATGAACAAGAGCCACCAACCCTCCGTTTCGATCTTGCAAATCAGTGGAAAGAAATTGAAATGAAAAACAAACGGGAAAAGTTTCTACTATGCTCTTTTATTTTCCATAACAAACCAAATATAAAATTTCACTTTCCTTCAAAAATAAAAATAAAAAAACAAACTACAAGCTAACATATAGAAGGACATCCCTCACTTACCTAGGATGTGGAGATCCTTTGATTGGTTTTTGTCCATACTTCCTCCATGAATAGTCATCATGAGGGATATCGGCAAGCTTATTGCTGATAGCTGGTACCTTAATTGATCTTTTGATCCGATGTTTCCTAACCAAACAAAACAACATTTAGTATAACTGCAAGCATTTCATAGATGGAAACAATGATTAGTATAACTGATTAGACAAAGTCATATGTAATCTACCAGCGTTGATAAATTAGGAAACTATAACAGAAGTAAGAAATAAGCTGGGAGCGAACCTAACCTTTTCTTAGAGCAATGGCATCTACTGCTGCTTCCACATTTGACATTTCCATCATCACCCCTGCTCGAACATTTCCTCTTGTGTGGATGTGGATTCTGACCCATCGAACGGCTTGCACCAATCAACTGAAATGAACTTTCATCCATACTCAGCGAAGACAGGAAAGACCTGGTAGATGACATGGTTGGAGTACAGCTTGCGCTATCAAAATTAAGATTAATCCCGCTGTTGCTCTTTTGGAACATCATGTCAGCTTGATGTTTCATCTGCTGATGTTGATGCTGCAGCTTTATCTGCTGAAGCTGGAGAAACTGATAACCGGACACTGTTTGTGCTGTGACTTGAACAGGGCTCTTCCCATTCGAGCTCATTTCCAACGGCACCTTGCCATAACAGGATGTATTTTTCAAAACTGAACCATATTCCGGGACAGAATTTTTCTCACCGAGAAATATACGACTATTGGACCCGTTATCTATATCAAGATTATACTCCTGCCTGTAAGCTCGACTCTCCAATAACACATTTTGAGGTAGAGGGGTTTGTAAATTCTTGGACTTCCTAAACCTAGCATGTCCTAGTTTTCGATCAAGTATAGATGTAACTTTCTTGAACTCGCGCACTGTCTGCTCGGTTTCAGACGTCAAATTCATATGCTGAGCAAGATTTTGGGGTTGAGACAGCAATCCAAGTAGCCGATAGCAACTCTCCACAGCTGTTTTACTTGCTTCTTCAGCCTCATCCATCTTAACAACAAATCTTCTTCACCTGACTCCCTTTAAAATGCAATAACCCTAAACCCTCAAAATCCAAAGACACACAAAAATAGATCCTTAAAAAGAGACTATTTTTCGGCACACAGAATCACAACCTAAATAAACCCAAACTCCCCATTTTCCAAGCAACCACGCAGATATAGCAAGAAACTCAAAACAATCAAACCCAACAAAGTCAGAATCACTTCAAAAACAAAATCACAAACTCAGCAGCATCAACCAACCCGATCCGACCTCCAAACACATGAATCAACTTCACAGCACCAATCAGATTCCCAGAAGTGATAAACAGACCTTGAAGGTGCGGGTGTGAGTTAGGAAACCCTAGATTTGTCGTCGTCCATGGATAAAGTGTGAAAATGAAGACTTGGTCGACCCGAACAAGAGTGTGCAATGCTAATTGCTAAAGGTCTCGCCTTTTTTTTTGTATCAGTGTATGCGAAGATAGAGGGAGAGGGAGGGAGAGCTTTGAGTTGAGGAGAGAGAAAAAGCAGAGAGGTGTGTGAAGTCAGAAACATGAAACTGCCGTCTCTGTCACTCATTTGAAGAAAATGGGCCCACACGAAGACCTTCTTTCCCAACCTTTTACTTTATTAATTGCTACTTTGGAACTTCATTGTAACTATAATTTCTAACTATTATTAATATTTATAAATGAAGAGAGCTAAAAAAATCTAATATATATTTATTCTGAAGCATAAATTAAATTCTAATTCTAATTATTGTTCAAAAATTATTTATGCTCATTTTATAACAATATTGTCTTTTACACTAAACTCACATAAATATTTAATTTTAAGTATTAAAAGTTTGACAATTTTATAAAATAGTGTGATTTTTTTTTCCATCATTTTCTTTTCCATATCACTAATTATCAAAGATGAAAAGCTTATATGTTGAATTTCGTTGCCATTTGAGGACCCACCTCACACATCATCTCATTGACTTTTTTTATGTGGTGCTACCATTTACAACATTATGGATATAATAGTTAATCATATTTTTGTATAATAAGTTATAAATAATGAGTGTTTTTGTAAGGTATACTAATAATAATTTATTCTTCATAATTTTAGTGATTTCATTTTGGTATTTCTTGACAATAAACATTCATTAAATTTTTGGATATAATTTTCCATGCAATAAATTGTTTTTCAAATTATGTTTTTCACTAAAAATTTTAAAACAGAAATGGTGGAAAAGTATAATATTAAAAACTGTAGAAATCAGTTCAGTACACTCCTCCGGTTACTTTGCTTTGAAGTTATACAGGCTTTTTAATTGGCCCAACTGTGCGGCCCATTAGGCCTACCCTGTGACATCCCTCTTAATATGGTCAAAGTCAAACTACACTTTGTCCCCATCTAAGAGCATATGCAACAAGTTTGATGTCGCCCCCCACCAATTTCCCCTCCAACAATTTCTTTCTCGACCACCAATTGTTCCAACTTTCAAATACCAATTTCTCCTCCACTTCCTCGAGGAGCATCTAGAGAAATTTCTTCATCCTCCAGCATTTTTTCTCGCCAAGCATTCACCTCTGCGCAAAAAAATGGAGCAATTGCTTGCTGATTGCTCGAGGAGAAAGTGACCGCTGCATATGCCCTAAGATGCGACTTGCAGCATTTGATGATTATTAGCATTAATTTAAATACCTGTTCGGATCTCTCCCAAATTGGTTGTCTTAATTAAGCTTTCAATAATATTTATATTTTTGCAATACAAACTATCCCATTTAATTTACACTGTCACAATACATAATTCGGAAAGACCCTATGCAATTGCAGAAATCCAACCATGTTAGATGCAGCTCAGCATTCAAGTTCAAAAGGGTAAAAGATGTAAACTTTGAACTTCAAGTAACAATGGACTTCAAAACTGAATGGAAAGTTGTACGAAACATTGACGGGTTTTAAGTAATAAAGAGACACGGGTGAATATTTCACTTACAGCAGAAATGCATTTAAAAGAGTGATGTTCCTTTTCCCTTCTTGTCACCTCTAATCTCAAAATGTTTGCATCTCTGTAAAAAAGAGGATTAAAAACATTTTAGATTGATCATGAGTTCAGCGAGGAAATACTGAAATGTTGACAGACCGGATAGTTTACCTTGATCGGGTGTTGAGACATATGCTTGCAACTCTGGCACTGCAACCTCAAGACGATCTTCTTGGTGGTCTTAGCCTGAAGAAAGATGCGAATTTAACATTAAAAACCCACAAATGAAATGATGCATTTCCACTTCATAAGATAAATGTACACTGCTTGTTAATTCTTGATCCATTCTAGTCCCATGATTGTGTCTTGATGCTAATTATTAGTCACTTTCCCCTTTAGAAAAATTGTACAGGTTATGTAATAATCTGTTTTTTAGGGGGTAGGTCATGTAATTAGTTTTTTAGGTCTTTAATGAGTTTAATGGCTGGAGTAAAACGGCTGCATTTTGATCTGGTCAAATACGCTCCCACTGTTGGCTATCAAGACATTGAATCGGAAGGAGAAGAACTGGTGCTCTAGCTCTCTTTTGAAGCTCTCAGCGAAGAAGGAGAAGATTGATTTAAGGACGAATTGATCTGTGGAGGAACAAGCAGACTCAGCCACCTCTGTGATCTTCTCGGAGTGGTTAGAAGGCTGCTGAGCTCACTGGAAGTGGAAGCTCAGCAGTGTTGAAGTCGGCTGAACACCTCAGGGAGTTTCCGGTTTTTTTTTTTGTTCTTTTCGTTTCAATGTGTAGCAGTTTATTCCCTGCCAGGAAACTGTAACCGGACATCTAAGATATAGTGAAGTTTAATCCGGTCCCTCTGTCTTGAGGTCCGGCGAGGTTTTCCTCCGGCGATTTAGCCGGTTTCCTCGTTAAAATTCCGCTGTCTTTAGTTTTAGGTTTGCTTAAGTTCTACTGTGTGTTATGCATTGATACAGAGCTATTAGGACCTGAACTAAATTATTCATTGCTTGAACTACTGTTGCTTGAGCTATTGTTGAAGCATTAGCACTGAATACATTGTGAATTGCTTATTACATCGTGGTATCAGAGCCGGAAACACCAGTATCTTGTGGATTCTTGGTGTTTATGGTGTTAGGTAAGTATCAAAGATAGAGTTTGTGCACCTTGACGCTCCGCTCCGTAGTCGTTGAGACCTGTCGGTGCACGAGCCATATTATTGCTTGCCTATTTGTGTGCCTTAGCTTCAGTTTAATTTCTTTGCTGTGTTAAGGGCTTTGTGCAAGACTTAGTCCTGGTATTTTTCTTTTTCCGGGAGGAGATATAAAGAATTCAAGGAGCCGGGATGTCGGAAAGCATGAAGATTAAGCTGTTTGACGGCCACATGGATTTCTCTATGTGGAAGGTAAGAATGAAAGGCATTCTTCTGTATGATCGCTGCTGGAGAGCAGTTACAGAAGAATGGCTTTCAGACACCAAGGCGCAGGACAAAGCTGATCAGCAAGAATTAGCTTTGTCCTCCATCCTGATGAGGTTGACAGATGAGGTAGCTAGGAAAGTTCTTTATTGCAAAACCCCAAAAGAACTTTGGGAGGCTTTAGATAAATTGTATTTATCAAAATCCCTACCCAATAGGATAGCTCTTCTGTCTGAATTTTTTACATTTAAGATGAACACTTCTTTGCGTATTCAGGAAAATCTTGATTTGTTTCTAAAAATCACTCAAGACTTGCGTAGGACTGATGATGAATTTAAGGAAACTTATCAGGCAGTGATTTTGCTAAACTCCTTACCTAGTCAGTTTGACAACATCAGGGATGTTATCATGTACTCTAGTGAGGAATTAAGTATGGAAAAAATCACTGAAACCATAATTCAGAAGAACAAAACTCTTAAGGTGTTTAAAATTAAAAATGGTTCTAAGACTGAGGTTAAAACTGAAAAATCAGAGATAATGTTTGTTAAGGATAATAAATCTAAAAGGAAGAATAAGAACAAAAATTCTTCAGATAATAATAACAAACAATCTGATAGATCTGAGCTAAAATGTGGTTATTGTAATAAGCTAGGTCACCTAACTCAATATTGCTTTGCTAAGAAAAGAGATGAAAAGGCTAAGGGTAAGGCAAAAATATCTCCCCCCAGTGGATTCACAAATATTTGTGAATCCAGCACTAAGTTTACAGGTGAGCTTTTGATGGCTGCTGAAGCTCCAGAATCCAATGATTGGATATTGGATTCTGGATGCACCCTCCATGCCACTCCAAATCTCAATCTGTTTAGTTCCATTAAATTGGCTAATGATGGGGAAGTTAAGTTAGGAGACCATACATGCTTAAAAATCAAGGGAACAGGTAATGTACCTCTGAGAATGTTTGATGGAGTCACTAGGACTCTGCAAAATGTCAGGTGGGTACCTGAGCTCAGAAGGAACCTCATGTCTGAATCTGTCTTAGACGACTTAGGGTGCCAAATTCACACTGAAAAAGGAATTAGGGAGGTCAGGAGAAATGGTAAAGTTTTAATTAAGAGTGTTAAAACAAATGGTCTTTATCATGTCAAACTTTTACCTGAAATAAATTCTGCCACCCATACCCCTAAGAATTCAAATGATATTGAACTCTGGCACTCTAGGTTAGGTCACATAGGAAATCAGGGCCTCCTGCACTTGTGCAAAGATGGTTTGATTCCTGCAAAACCTGAAAATATTAAATTCTGTGAGAGCTGTATTTTGGGGAAAAAAACAGCTCACAAATTTACCAAATCAGGTTACACTGCCACTAAACCTCTTGAATACGTTCACTCAGATTTGTGGGGGCCTGCACAGGTTTCCACAGTAGGAGGAAGAAATTATTTTCTCTCCTTTGTGGACCATTACTCAAGGAAGGTATGGGTATACCTCCTGAGAAGTAAAGATGAAGTTTTTGATTTTTTCAAACAGTGGCTAGCCATGGTAGAAGGTCAAACAGACTTCAAATTAAAATGTTTAAGAACTGATAATGGGCTAGAATTTTGTAATAATTCTTTTAATCAATTCTGTAAACATAGAGGTATTAGAAGGCATTTAACAGTCCCCAACACACCTCAGCAAAATGGAACTGCTGAAAGAATGAACAGAACCTTGCTTGAAAAGGCAAGGTGCATGCTTTTTAGTGCGGGACTGAAGTCAAGTCTGTGGGGAGAAGCTGTTTTCACTGCTGCATATTTATTAAATAGATCTCCATCCTCTGTGATTGCTTTTAAAACTCCTCAGGAGTTGTGGACAGGCAGAAAACCAGACCTTACACATCTAAGAACCTTTGGTTGTTCAGCTTATGCCCATATCTCACAGGGTAAGTTACAACCAAGGGCAATCAAGTGTGTAATGCTTGGTTATCCAGAGGGAGTCAAGGGTTATAAACTCCTGTCTTTACAACCTGGTGGATATAAAGTTATATCCTCCAGATCAGTAACTTTTAATGAGACTTCATTTCCTTTCAAAGAGAAACTAACTCCCATTATTGAAATTGCAGGAAATGATGAAGCAGATGGTGAGAGCTTTATCCCAACAACACAAAGGCTTGTTCTTCATCAAAATCCTGATGGAGAAATGGATGATCTTGACTCTGGCACTGCCAATTCCCACCATTCCCAAGAAGAGGAACATCCAGGTGAGGAGGGCACTCCTGAAGTACCCTCTGCTGAGGTAACATCCAACAGTAGTGGAGAAAATTCCCCTCATAACTCTGAGGGGACCCAAGTGAGCCTATCTAACCCTCTTTCTCAAGCTTTAGATAATAATATTTTGGATGATGAGGAGGCTGCTGATTTATATGTTGAGAATGATTTGCCTGTGGATGATAATGCTGTGTTACCTGAGAATACCCTTGCTGATTATGTGCTTGCTAGGGATAGATCACCTAGGGTAATTAGACCAAACAGGAGGTATGTTAACATACTAGAATCTGTGCCAAATTTGACTGAGTATGCCTTGATGGCATCTGATTTAATTAAGTGTCAAACCCCGGACACTTATGAGCAAGCCCTTAAATCCCCCCAATCTAGTGAATGGAAATTAGCAATGCATGAGGAAATTGAGTCTATGTATGCTAATAACACTTGGAGGTTAGTGCCTAAGCCTAAAGACATAAAAACCGTTGACTGTAAGTGGATTTATAAATTAAAAGAAGGAACTTCATTGCATGATCCACCTAGGTTTAAGGCTAGGCTAGTTGCTAAGGGCTTCACTCAAAAAGAAGGCATAGATTACACTGAAATATTTGCTCCAGTGATTAAATACAAAACTCTGAGACTGTTGCTTGCTATGAGTGCTGTTTATAACTTTGAAATTGAACAAATGGATGTTAAAACAGCTTTTCTGCATGGAGATTTAAATGAAACTATCTACATGAATCAACCTAAAGGTTTCATTAGTGAATCAAAGCCTGATTATGTCTGTTTATTGCAAAAATCATTGTATGGCTTAAAACAATCTCCTAGGCAGTGGAATAAAAAATTTGACTCTTGCATGCACACTTTAGGTTTTTTTAGGAGCAAATATGACACCTGTTTGTATCTGAAAAATAAAAAACACCCTGTGTTATTTGTTTTACTCTATGTTGATGACTTATTGTTAATAAGTCCTTCTGCTGCTCTCATTAATGAGACAAAAAGGGATCTTGGCAGATTTTTTGATATGAAAGACTTGGGAGCTGCCAAGAAAATCTTAGGAGTCAATATCATAAGGGATAGGCAGAAGGGTACCATCATTCTTTCACAAGCTGAGTACATTAATAAAGTACTCAAACGTTTCCAGATGGATGACTCTAAAGCCTCCCCCATCCCTTTAGGAGCTCACTTAGAATTAACAAAGAAACAGTGCCCTGTTAATGAATCTGAAATTGCTAAAATGAAGAGTGTGCCTTATGATGTGGCTGTAGGTTCTGTGATGTATGGTATGATCTGTACAAGACCTGATTTAGCCTTTAGTATTAGTGTTTTAAGTCGTTTCATGAGTAACCCAGGTTCAAAACATTGGGATGGAATGAAATATCTATTAAAATACCTGGCAGGAACTAAATCTTTAGGTCTGGCATATTCAAAATACACAAATGAGCCTGCTTTAATTTGTTTTGTGGATTCAGATTACGCTAGTAACAAAGATAACAGAAAATCCACAACTGCTTTCTTTGTCACTTGGTGTGGTTGTTGCATTAGCTGGAAATCCCAGTTGCAAAGCATTGTTGCTTTGTCCTCGACAGAGGCTGAGTACATCGCTGCAACTGAAGCAGCAAAAGAATGTATATGGATGTGTGGTTTATTATCTGAAATAGAACATAAGTCATACATGCCAACCATATTTACTGATTCCCAAAGTGCACTCTGTTTAAGCAAAAATCCAGTATATCATGAAAGATCAAAACATATTGATGTGCGTTATCATTTCATAAGAGATCTTTTAGATTCAGGCACAATTCTAATAGAGAAAATTGCTGGAGATTTAAACCCTGCAGATTTTGGAACTAAAATCGTCCAATCTAACAAGTTTGTTTTCTGCAGGGACTATCTCCACATCTCTGCGCCTTAGTGAGCTCCACACTTCTGGACTGATGACGGTTGAGGTGATCTGGATTAACTTCATTTGTTCTTAGAATGTTGGGTTATGGCTGGCCGGGATTAGGACTCTAGTTTATGGGATAAATTGCAGGGTGTTGCTACTGGTCTGGATCAGGAGGGCAATTGTTAATTCTTGATCCATTCTAGTCCCATGATTGTGTCTTGATGTTAATTATTAGTCACTTTCCCCTTTAGAAAAATTGTACTGGTTATGTAATAATCTGTTTTTTAGGGGGTAGGTCATGTAATTAGTTTTTTAGGTCTTTAATGAGTTTAATGGCTGGAGTAAAACGGCTGCATTTTGATCTGGTCAAATACGCTCCCACTGTTGGCTATCAAGACATTGAATCGGAAGGAGAAGAACTGGTGCTCTAGCTCTCTTTTGAAGCTCTCAGCGAAGAAGGAGAAGATTGATTTAAGGACGAATTGATCTGTGGAGGAACAAGCAGACTCAGCCACCTCTGTGATCTTCTCGGAGTGGTTAGAAGGCTGCTGAGCTCACTGGAAGTGGAAGCTCAGCAGTGTTGAAGTCGGCTGAACACCTCAGGGAGTTTCCGGTTTTTTTTTTGTTCTTTTCGTTTCAATGTGTAGCAGTTTATTCCCTGCCAGGAAACTGTAACCGGACATCTAAGATATAGTGAAGTTTAATCCGGTCCCTCTGTCTTGAGGTCCGGCGAGGTTTTCCTCCGGCGATTTAGCCGGTTTCCTCGTTAAAATTTCGCTGTCTTTAGTTTTAGGTTTGCTTAAGTTCTACTGTGTGTTATGCATTGATACAGAGCTATTAGGACCTGAACTAAATTATTCATTGCTTGAACTACTGTTGCTTGAGCTATTGTTGAAGCATTAGCACTGAATACATTGTGAATTGCTTATTACACTGCTCATCACAGTAACAGTTAAGGTCAATGGGAGGGAGATGCTGCAGAGAACAATTGCACCTTCTTGTGGAAGACTGGTTTAGTCTGACCTCCATAACCAGACTGCTTGCGATCATAACGACGCTTCCCTTGAGCAGCAAGACTATCCTTCCCTTCTTGTACTGAGTGACCTTGTGCAAGGTGTGCTTCCTGCACTCCTTGTTCCTGCAGTAGGTCTTCTTGGTCTTTGGAACGTTTACCTTCAGATCAAAACAAGCAAATGAAAACTGTTGTAAGCTTTTAAAACAATAAATCAGTTGTGCCCTTCGATAACTCTGCTTTATACCGTCGATAATAAGATCGTAAAACAAAAACTTCATCTGCAATATTACGTCACTCCTAGCAATAAGCTCAGCTACACAAAAACAAAAAGGAGATTGGAAAACTATAATCCAACTGTACAACAAACAAATATGCAACTATTTCAACAGAAAATCATCAAACCACTTCAAAGTCTAAATTCAACATTTTGCGCTCAATTTTAATAGTTCACAACTGATCACAAACTGTATAAAACAGCATAAATCCCCTTCTCCAAACATCCACTGCAACTCCCACATCACAACCAACCCAGAAATAATCAATCCAACTAGCTATGAAAGTTTATAATCCCAGAACTTCAAATGACAAGAATTGACGCGTCACGGCGTCGACTGATCGACCTTGAACGGAGTGTGAATTGATGAGAAATCGCTCTGACCTAAAACTCACAGGAAGTCCCAAATGTTATTCAATACGTTTATGTGCTTCAAACAAGATATATATATACAGGACTCCTTTAGCGAGAAACGACATTCACCACGTGCCCTCCTTACTGCAATAAACACACCTGTCATCACTACACAAAGCCACAAGGGCTGAGCTCTCCCAATATCCCCCCTCAAGCTGCGGAGTGGAGATAATTGGAGACTCCCAGCTTGACACAAAGCCACAAGAGCTGATCGCCCGGCAAAGGTTTGGTCAAGAGATCCGCTGGCTGATCTGTAGTAGGAATATGACGCGGAATGATGAACTGAGATTGCACATGTCCTCTAACCAAGTGACAATCCAGCTCTACATGTTTGGTGCGTTCATGAAACACCGGGTTATGAGCGATGTGTATTGCAGCTTTGTTATCGCAGAAGAGGGGCACTGGAGTAGGGACCTGAACACCCATGTCCGCAAGCAAACGCACCAGCCAAACAAGCTCACAACAAGTAGCGGCCATGGAGCGGTACTCAGATTCGGCTGATGATCTGGAAACAACATGCTGCTTCTTCGACTTCCAAGACACAACGGAAGAACCCAACATGATACAAAACCCTGAGATGGAACGCCGAGTCAGGGGGCAGGCAGCCCAGTCGGCGTCACAAAAGGCTGTGAGAGCAAGTTCAGACTGAGCGGAAAACAAAATTCCCTGAGCTGGTGCAGACTTAACATACCGAAGTAGACGATGAAGAGCCTGTAAATGATCTGCAGTCGGGTTATTAAGAAACTGACTGAGAATATGCACAGGGTAGGAAATGTCTGGCCGAGACACAGTAAGATACAGAAGCTTGCCCACTAGTTGGCGATAGTGTAGAACATCAGTTAAAGGAGCCGCTGTTGACAAACTGAGACGATGTTTGGCATCCATAGGAGTCTTCACTGGCTTACAATCCAAGAATCCAGTGTCCTCTAACAACTCCAACGCATACTTGCGCTGATGAAGGAAAATGCCGTCTGAGGTGCGCGCAATTTCTAGACCCAAGAAAAACTTCAGATCACCAAGATCCTTGATCTGAAACTTGCCATGAATAAAGGACTTAACCTCAGTAAGAAGAGCAACGGATGTACCCGTAAGGATCACGTCATCGACATAAACTAAGAGGATGACGAAATCTGTAGCACGAGTAAGAGTGAACAACGAGTAATCATTCATGCTTCGTTGAAACCCAAACTCCAAGAGGGCGCTGCTGAATTGCGCAAACCATTGTCTGGAAGCCTGCTTTAACCCGTAGAGACTCTTGACTAAGTGACAGACCCTGCCTTGAGATTTTTCTGACTCATAAAACCCAGGAGGTAACCTCATGTAGACCTCCTCTTCAAGAACACCATGGAGAAAGGCGTTATTTACGTCAAGTTGAAACAACGGCCAACCTTTCACAGCTGCCACAGCCAGCAAGCATCGAACTGAAGTCATTTTAGCAACGGGGGCAAAGGTATCATGATAATCCAGGCCCTCAACCTGAGTATAACCTCGCGCAACCAGGCGAGCTTTGTACCGTTCAACAGTCCCGTCTGACTTGAACTTCACCTTATACACCCACTTACAATCAACTAATGTCTTATTAGTAGGAGGATCTGTAATCACCCATGTATTATTCAACTCTAATGCATCAATCTCCTTTTGCATTGCCTCAAGCCACTTGGGATTTTTACAGGCCTGTCTGAAATTCGCAGGTTCCTTGATGGCTGAAATGGCTAAGGCGAACTGTTGCGTATCAACATCACAGTTATCATATGAAACAACCTTCTCCACAGAATGAGGGGATGTAGCTAATGTTCCAATAGTGGAACATGCATAGTCTTTGCTCCAGACTGGGGGAATCCTCTGTCGAGATGATCTCCTTAATTCAACAACATCCTGAGAAGAAGCAGGATCTGAGGTAAGAGGTGCAGCATCCACCCTCTCATCAGAATCAAGCACATCAGTGATATCATCATCCACATCAAGAGAATCAGCAGAATTGCCCAAGAAGTCAGAAACTGGTAATGGAATCTCAGGATGATCAACAGAGGTAGGCACCCTGGGAATAAAACCAGTAGAATTATCTCTAACTGCAGGAACTTCAATCTGGCTGAAAGGAAAGATATGCTCGCGAAACGAAACATTCCTGCTCACAACCGTCTGTCTTGTATCTAGAAGCAGAATCTTGTAGCCCTTTTGTCCTGGTGGATAACCCAGAAAAACTCCAGAAACAGACCTGGAATCAAACTTATCACGCTGATGAGGATGTGTATTCACAAAACACAGACACCCGAAGACTCTCAGGTGATCAATGGGAGCCTGTGCCTGATAAAGAAGTTCCCAGGGAGACTTTCCTTGTAATACTGCAGAAGGTAACCTATTTATAATATGGGTTGCCGTTAAAATGCCATCCCCCCAGAACTTCTTAGGGAGATGAGCCTGCAACATCAAAGCCCTTCCAATCTCCAACAGATGCCTATGCTTCCTTTCCACGACGCCATTCTGTTGCGGCGTATAAGGACAGGTACGTTGGTGCACACAACCAATAAACCTTAGAAAATCAGTAAAGTTACCAGCAAGGAACTCTCCTCCATTATCCGTTCTAAACACCTTTAGCTTCCTCCCAAACTGTGTTTCTATCATCTTAACAAAATCAATCACCAAGCCAGCAGTTTCAGACTTTGCTCTCATCAAAAATGTCCAAGTTGCACGAGAATAATCATCCACGAGTGTAAGAAAATACTTGCAACCTGACACAGTCTCTACATGAAAAGGACCCCAAACATCTCCATGAACAAGATCAAATATAGCACAGCTTTTATGATCACTTAAAGGAAAAGGCAACTTGCATTGTTTAGCCAAAGGACACACCAAGCAATCAAACTTGTGATGACAGAGAGACTTATTCTGACTCTTCAACAAACTATTAACAGTATCAACAGCCGCATGACCCAGTCTATTATGCCATAGTTCTACATCATCTTGGAATTTGCTTACAGAAAAAACTTGAGGAGCACATGACTTGCTTGCACTGAATAGACCTTCCTTGGGAGCAGAAGTCCTCAACAGAACTTTATTGGAAAGGTTCTGTATAGTGCAACAATTCTTAGCAAAACAAACTGTGCAGTTGTTATCCATCATCAGCTTATTCACGGAAATTAGATTAACCAAAAACTGAGGAACTAGCAAGACATCAAGCAGAACCACTCCATCACAAAGGTAACAGGTCCCACTATACTGCACATCCAAACACTCTCCATTTGGCAACTTAACGGTGCATTTATACTCAAGCTCACGAAGATCAGACAACAATTCAGGATTGTATGTAAAGTGACATGTTGCTCCACTATCTATCAACCAATTCGCAGAATCTACTACAACATTACACAGTTGTATAGTACCTGCCATATGAGACTGAGGGTGGGACTGGCTAGCATTACCATTTCCAGCATCAAGAAGAGCAAGCAACTGAGTTATCTGCTCACTTGAAAGCTGAGAACCTGAATTCCCATCACCAGTAGAACAATTGTTAGAAGACACATTAACATTGTTAGCATTGAATTTACCTAACTCCGGCCTTTTGACATCTCTACTCTTCCATCCAGAGGGGTAACCAATGATCTTGTAGCAATTTTCTTTACTATGGCCAGGCATCTGACAATGTGAACATCGGATATTTGGCCTTCCCCTGCCAGCACCATTTCTGCCATTATAGCCAAATCTCCCTTGACCACCAACATTCGCATTACTAATGTTGCTATACAACGCTGATGCTTCTGTCAGAACTCCTCTTCTTGCGTTTCTCTGAGTCTCATCTTGTGTGACCATGTCATACACAGTATCAATATTTGGAACCACCTTCATCGCAAAAATATTAGATCTCACTACTCCAAAACAGTCATTCAATCCCACCAAAAATTTGACAACTCTATCTTCCTCAATTTCTTCTTCAGTTTCTTGGCAACATTTACATGTTCCATTAACAGCACATGATCTGATCTTCTTGATCGAATCCAACTCCTCCCAGTACTTGCTTAACTTGTCAAAATACGCAGCTACATCCCTATCACCTTGAACACAATTTCCGATCTCAGTAATTATCACAGATTTGCGTGCTAAATTCGTACCTCCGTAACGAATCTTCAAACTACTCCAAGCAGTGATGACATCCTTGCATCGCATCACATGTTCGCCTATACTCTCCGATACAGACGAGATGAGCCAGGACATCACCACATCGTTGCATTTCTGCCAACGAGCAAGCATCAATGGATCTTCAGGTTTTGGGTACTCGCCTCTTACGAATCCGAGTTGCGATCTCCCTGACAACGCGATTTCTATAGCCTTCCGCCATGTAACGAAATTCTCCCTTCCGATCAAGATCTTCTTGACAATTGATTTCCCCGTATATATCTCTCCGCCGCTAACGCCGTACGGATCGACTACAAGATTCGGACCTCCGCTAATTCCTTCAAAGATTCCTGAATCTCTTCCTCCAATGCTTCCGCTTGTATTCGCACCACTCGCCATCTCAAGAAACGTGAATCTTCGTCACAAAAAATTCACCGGAAAACCTAACCAAGCTTCTCCAATCAAACTCACCACCGTATCAAGGCTGCTCTGATACCATGAAGAATTGACGCGTCACGGCGTCGACTGATCGACCTTGAACGGAGTGTGAATTGATGAGAAATCGCTCTGACCTAAAACTCACAGGAAGTCCCAAATGTTATTCAATACGTTTATGTGCTTCAAACAAGATATATATATACAGGACTCCTTTAGCGAGAAACGACATTCACCACGTGCCCTCCTTACTGCAATAAACACATCTGTCATCACTACACAAAGCCACAAGGGCTGAGCTCTCCCAATAACTATAACACCAAATCAAAGCCAAGAAACTAAATTATCCAATATATAATTCCAAAATCGAATCCTTACAACCTAATCGTTCAATTTCAACTACAAAATACTGATATCCACAATCACCTACCATGGGGATCACGGCCTCAATCCAGCACCAAAGACAAAAAAAAAAAAAAAAACCCTAGATTTTGCAGTGTTTGATATCACTCGGCTCCTAAGCTAGAATCAATATTCCAAAAATCGTTAATGGGCTGATTTTGTAAATGGGCCTTGACGAAGTAGCAGCCCAAGAAAGTTTTATTATTTACGAAAAGGGGATGAAAATGAATTTAATTCCTTTTTTATGTACCACGTATTTCCATGTTGTCATTTCAGTTCATCTCCGCAAACCAAAGCTAAAAGACACAACGATGGCGACTTCGCTGAGCACGCCGAAGCTGACACTCTCGTCTCCGACCTTCCATAACCTCTGCAGGAGAATCCCGGGGTCGATATCGCATTGTTTTGTATCCGCACGTTTAGGAAGTGTTGGCTTTCGAAAGGTCGGTTTTCAGCAGCTGCAAAATAGTCATATCCTTCCGTCGGCTGGTGGTGCTTCGTATCGGCGGTTTTACGTCAGGGCAGAGAGTGAGAATGGAGTGGAGCCGAAGAAGTACGATTTTGATCTGTTTACGATTGGTGCTGGGAGTGGCGGAGTTAGGGCTTCGAGGTTCGCGGCGAATTTTGGGGCGTCAGTTGCTGTGTGTGAGCTGCCATTTGCTACGATTGCGTCCGAGACTGCTGGAGGTGTTGGTGGAACGTAAGTGTTGAACTTTTTATTCAAAATCCTTCTTGCTCACTGGTCTCTTGATTGCTATATGGAGGTTTAAACTGCTCCGGGACTCATGAAAGTGGTTGCTTTATAATTGTATTTCTTGTTCATGGAATTGCTTTCACCTGTAGATTCGGGAACCTCTGCGTTCAAATAAGTGTAGATGTGTTTACTGGTCATTTTGTAAGTCGTGTTGGATCACTTGTGGGAGTTTAGTTGAAATGTGGTTCAGTAAACAAAATATTGATTTTTGGTTATCTTGTGTCTTCACGTCAAATTTTCGTATAAATGCTTATCCTTGTAATGATGTTATATGTATTTTTTGTTGAAGGTGTGTGCTCCGTGGGTGTGTGCCCAAGAAATTGATGGTAATTTCGTCAAAATTTGCTCATGAGTTTGAAGAGAGTTGTGGTTTTGGATGGACATATGAAAGCGAACCAAAGCATGACTGGAGCACGTTGATCGCCAACAAGAATGCTGAGCTGCTACGGCTTGTTGGCATTTATAAAAATATATTGAAAAATGCTGGTGTTACACTGATTGAAGGCCGTGGAAAGGTTATAAAATATTCATTGTGGACAGTGAATCTTAAGTTGACTCACAGCTAGCTGAAGCTCACTTGTTGTGTTCGCAGATTATAGACCCACACACAGTTGATGTGGATGGCAAACTTTACTCTGCAAAACACATACTAATATCAGTTGGTGGACGCCCCTTTATTCCTGACATTCCTGGAATAGAGCATGCGATAGATTCAGATGCTGCCCTTGATTTGCCTTCGAAACCTACAAAAATTGCTATTGTTGGTGGCGGATATATTGCTGTTGAATTTGCTGGTATCTTCAACGGGCTTAAAAGTGAAACCCATGTATTCATACGCCAGAAACAGGTTCTAAGAGGCTTTGATGAAGAGGTAAACAACTAATCAGTTGAACTTATGTAGTTTTTATACTGTGCTGGTTTGGCGTAGATTTCCTCGGTTCTGTGCATTTTATGAATTTTGGAATGCTGCAGGTCAGAGATTTTGTTGCCGAACAGATGGCTCTAAAAGGAATTGAGTTCCATACGGAAGAGACACCTCAGGCCATCATCAAAGCACCTAATGGATCATTGACCTTGAAAACTAATAAAGAAGCAATTGAAGGTTTTTCACATGTTATGTTTGCAACAGGACGCAAGCCAAACACAAAAGTTGGTTTTTGCTTTCTCTGATTCAATCTTTTTCCATGTCATTACTTAGTGAACATACAAACGGCCGCCCGATTCATGATCAATGACATGTGTTGAACATGTGAATGTCGTGCATGTTCAATAATTGTGTCCTCTAACATATAATGTGTCTTATATCTGGCAGAATCTTGGCTTAGAGAACATAGGGGTGAAATTGGACAAAAATGGAGCAATAGAGGTATTTCGATTTTTGAACTTGCTTTTTTACTACTTCTTTAGTTCTTTATACAAACATAGCGACTAAAACAACTTCTGCTTTTTATTACTAATGCAGGTTAATGATTACTCTCAGACTTCAGTTTCTTCTATTTGGGCTGTTGGAGACGTCACAGACAGAATTAATCTGACTCCTATTGCTTTGATGGAGGGTATGGCATTGGCCAAAACTATATTTGCGAATCAACCAACGAAACCTGATTATAGGTACTTTGTGTTCATTTGTTGTGACCAGCTGCTAAGTAGCTTTCTAGAACTGGACAAGTTTTTTAGTTGTTTCTATGGAAATCTACGCTTTTATTAATACCTTCTATTTAAAACAAAAAGATGTTAAAACATGATTTTCCATAAACTAAAAGGATATTTTAGGGGGGGAGTCATTATAAGATTCAAGTTATTCAATCTGGCATTGACCTCTGAGAGTGTAGTCATGATCCAGCCATTCACAAATAATATGACTGTTTTTTAAATGAATTTTTGCAATTTACTTTTTTACAGAGCAGTGCCCTCCGCTGTCTTCTCACAGCCACCGATTGGTCAAGTTGGTCTTTCAGAAGAACAGGCAATTGAGCAGTATGGTGATATTGATGTCTTCGCATCAAACTTTAGACCTTTAAAAGCCACTCTCTCAGGTCTCCCTGACCGTGTTCTTATGAAGCTAATTGTCTGTGCCAAAACGAATAAAATTCTGGGCTTGCACATGTGCGGTGAAGACTCGCCAGAAATCATTCAGGTTTGAATTTGTCCACAATATTTAAATTATGCAAACATTTGCAGGAATGTGGCATTTGATATTGGATTTTGCATGAACTCAGGGATTTGCTGTTGCTGTAAAAGCAGGACTGACCAAGTCAGATCTTGATAACACGGTGGGTGTTCACCCCACAGCTGCAGAGGAGCTTGTCACAATGCGAACTCCTACTCGGAAGATCCGAAAGAGTCCTGAATCTGAGGTTTGCTTTATTTGCAACATTTTTTAGACTGCTTTTTGCTATAGGCCTCCTACACCCGCCAATAGTTTTGTCCTATGTCTTGATTGAATTTTTTGCGAAGAGGTGTTCATGTTGGATTTATTATCAGGGAAAATCTGGATCTGATGTAAGAGCTGCTGCAGGGGTATAGCTCCCTTGCTTTTTCCAGCTCATCTGAAGAAACTTTCAGGTGAGCCATCTTACTTGGTTACACAAACTGGCCTTCATATATTGTTGTTTCATCAAGAAAACACATAGTTATGTAATGTATAATTATTAATGTAGTGCCACTTAGCCGCCTATAGGTTGAGACTTTTTAGTCATATTCTTGTAGTCTATATTAGAGCGGAAATTGGACTTAAGCACGACTAGAAACATTGGCATAGTACAGTACTGTTACTGGATCTGATTCTAGCCTGTAAATTGCAGGAGAAGGAAATTCTTTCTGATACTGCAACACTCATAAGGTGGCAACCAAAGTTTTTCAGGTTTGGCAACTGAACCCAATTGGGTACACCAAAATTCATGAAGATTGCATACTCAGGAAGACTAGATTTACAACCTGGAGATCAGTGCCTATATGGCTATATAAGTGCTGATTGCGGTAGTGTTATATTTCTAGCATTTAAATTACAAAAAAGCACTATGATTATTACCATGCGCCCCATTAAACTTAAGGGGATGTAATTGTAATGTGTTTGTGCAAAAAGGGTGTCCATTTCAACTATCGTAAAACATTGAGGTCGAAATAATAATTAACAGGATCATATAGTATTGGGCCGATTGGGCTGGGGATTATGGGCCGAACGATTGGCCCAAACGAAACGCGTGTGGTCTGCAGACTCCAGTCTCGACTCAACCGTTTGTTCAAATTCCCAACCGGAGTTTCTCTCTCAAGCTTTCCTCAGCTCCAGAATGATGTTGGCTCGTCTTGCGTCGCGGCGTTTGGGAGAGATTCGCCAGGCCTTTAATCAACGGAACCAGGTCTGTATGTGTACGCAATTTTCCGTGGTCGTCATACCTTGTTTTGGAATCTGGTTTGAACGGTGTCTATGGTGTTTTTGCAGGTGCATCGATCGTTTTCCACGGCCTTGAACTATGTAAGAATTTAGTGTTTTTTTAAAAAAAAATTTGGTTGTTTTGATTTGTGGTGGTAGTTTGCCGACTATGCTTTGGCTGTCGTCGCAGCATCTTGACAGTCCAGACAACAATCCTGATCTTCCTTGGGAATTCAGTGAGAAGAACAAGCTGAAGGTTGGTGTTATTTTGTTGGTTTGATTTGCGGTTTCTGGCAATTTGAAGGTTTGAAATTGATGAACTCAAGGGAAAAGATATTATGAAAAATAACTGATCCCTTTTCTGTTCCAATTGGTAAAAAATGAGTCACATTTTCTCTCTCATCAGTCAAATGCAGGGCCTCTCACGGAAACCTGCTCATTTCATGTGTTGTAAACTTGGAATGATGAATTTATTGGAGTTATACTGAATCTGCTTTTGATTCAAAATTTGAGATGAATTTAGGTCGATCAGTAGTATAAACAAGGATATGATGACTCTCAGCATGCACATATTTGGTGCAATTTTTAGAAATTAAGGATGTCAGGTTGTTAGGGAACTCTAACCTTTTTTTAGCTTTGACATGTATGTGTCGTTATTGTAGGTCAAAGAAATTATATCTCAGTATCCATCAAACTATAAGCAATCAGCCGTTATTCCTTTGCTAGACCTTGCCCAGCAGCAGCATGGAGGATGGCTCCCGGTGTCAGCAATGAATGCAGTATGTGAAGTAGCAAACATACATTATATGTTCGTGTTGGACTCTTTATAGCTTTGCTATGAGACTTCTGATAGTAATTTACATGATGAAAGATTTAAAGCTATTAACTCTCACAATGTATGAATGCGTGTAAGAAAAGATTGATAAATCAATATGTTGTGAGCTCTGGAGTTTTTCACTCCAGTTTTCCTTTTTATCATGCATATTTTACATAGAAGTGGTTTATCTAATAAATATGAATCTAGAATTCTATAATGTAACTGAGGAAAGCGCATATAAAAGCATTTGGATTAATCAATAGTACACATTAGAAGTATACATTAGAATGGGATGATTCTATCGGTACATGCTCAACAACCCCATATAATGAATTACGCAGGTAGCAAAAGTCATAGAAGTTGCTCCCATACGTGTGTACGAGGTGGCCACATTTTACTCAATGTTCAACCGGGCAAAGGTAAGTATTTACGAATTTGGCCTGTTTTTAGATGACAGTTTATAATCCTCTTCACATGATATTACTTTCAAGGTTGGTAAGTACCACCTGTTGGTTTGTGGTACAACACCTTGTATGATTCGAGGCTCTCGGGATATCGAATCAGCTTTACTGAAGCACTTGGGAGTGAAACGCAATGGTGAGTTTGTTTTGTTCCTTGTGTGGTTTGATCACGTGTATCGTTTTTATACATGCCCCCTTTTCTTTTGCTGGGAACAAAAGTGGCTCTCTATAACCATTTCTTTTCAGAGGTCACCAAAGATGGCTTGTTCTCTGTTGGAGAAATGGAGTGTATGGTGAGTTCAGATTATGACACTATTCATATCTTAGATTCTGTTGTTAAGGACACTGCGGTTGTTTTGTATGGAAATTTGATTGAGAATGTCTTTGAGTAAGAGTGTTTAATAAGCCTCAAACCTGGGAGTATTTCATTTTACTTTTGCTAAGGGCCTCTCTGGACTGAAGAAAACATTCACTGGTGTCATTTGGTGAAGTGTACATACTTATTGCAATTCATTCAATGATAGTTGCTATTTTTCACCCTGGTATTGCGAGCTTTGTACAAATAACAAACCAATTTCACTCCAACATGTTCCAGACGCTTAGTTCAATCTTTAGTCATTAGCTGCTAAAGATATTGTTTACTAATTTGGTCGCAATGATGTAGATTTATAATGTGGAAGTTAATTTAAGAAATGATGGTCAGACAGCTAATTTTGATCATGCTCATTCAGTGAAAGTAACACTATTGTTTTTTTTCCCGATGTATCTGCTGCAGGGAAGCTGTGTAAATGCTCCCATGATAACAGTGGCTGATTACTCAAATGGTTCAGAAGGATATACTTACAACTATTATGCGAGTCCCCACACATTTGACTTTTCCTCTTGAATCTCGCCTCTTATTTTCTCCTCAAAAAGAACACGACAAGCTAATTCAACGAGCATCACTTGTTATTGTAGGAAGATGTGACACCAGAGAGAGTCGTTGAGATTGTTGAGGCACTGAAACGAGGAGAGAAACCACCAGTAAGCCATATCAGAAAATAAAAATTCTCAAATCTTATCAAACAGTCTTGTAACAGTTTTCATTACTTGTATACGTTCAGCATGGAACGCAAAACCCTAAACGGTGTATGAGTGGACCAGAAGGAGGCAACACTACACTACATGGCGAGCCAAAACCGCCTCCATGCAGGGACCTTGATGCTTGCTGAATTCGCAATCTTTTTTATTGCCTTCGTCTACAATATTCCTAAAGCAGGGTTCTTCACTACTGCCCAAGTTGTACAACATTATGTCGGATTCGGGTAAAATAAAGGAATCACTCTGTATTACATATTTGTTCTCCCCCAAACCGGTAAGAGCAATTGAGGCCCTCCAAGCTTGTCATCTCAGTCACCTGGTACCATAGTTTGGGAAAATGCTGAAAATTCTATAGACGCAAGTGTTGTGACCACTTGCAATATATATATCATACACTTGATCCTAATATATTGAAATCCAACCCCACTGCACTGAGCCTACCTAAATCAACAGCTTATTCAAATAGCAAAACCTAACACCAAACGTATTATCTATAACTTGCTTAGCTGATGCAAGTACGGTTCCTTGTAAAAGATATAAAAAAGGGTCTGCTCATCTTCCAAAAAAATCATGTCCTGGGGCTGTTTGCACTTGTACTAATATAGTCTAACAGAAGATCTCAAAGTGTATGATTCTCATTGTACCAGGGTACAGATAAGCCTGTAACAGTTGGGTTCCGAATCTCAAAACCTGAACATGTCCAGCAAGCATGTCCCTAGACAAGTCCCACATGAAAATTTGAAATATTCTGCTTGGCTGCACGCAGGCTGTGGGCAGTGCCTTGGTGAAGCTCATGGCCGAAGCAAGATCACGTGACCAAGGATTTAGGGAGCTGGAAAGCTTCTCCAAGAGCTTAACTTGTGGATTCAGTATCTGACATTCACAAAAACAACACAAAGAATATCATCTTTGCCATATTCTGATAAATTAAGATTGTCTTGCTGCCATGTCCTTGTAACTTTTGAAGAACAAAATCTAAATAAAAATCCAACTGCTACAATAAATCAACATCTCATTAAACATATTTTTTAATTTACAGAACAAAACCCTCTTCACCAATCCATAAAAATGTTCATCTCAGCTATAATGAATCACTTTATTAGATATGTAAAATGGAAGGATAAGTTTTCATACGGTCAGATACACTCATTTACAAACGGTCTAGTTTTGTGTTCGTATATGATAAAGCGGTATTTATATTTATAATTTTTTAATTCAAATTAAGTCGATTTAACATTTAAACTACATCATTTTCAGATGATTTTATTTGGCTTGGTTGCACCAAATCTAAATTCAAAATGGACACGGACAACAAATTTAATGGGAACATATTAGAAATTGCATTCTTTTAAACATTCAAATTTTATAAATAATATAGTTTAAAATTATTTTTGAATAATTATTACTGTATTTTAGTCATCAGTCCAAAGGTACATAATTTTATGGTTTTGATAAACAAACTGATATATTTGAATTTATTTAAATTTCATATACAATTTACCTTGTTAAATGCCTAAATGGGAAAATTCAGAATGTTGTAGACTTTTGGATTTAGATTCATGGTAATCAGATACATCATTATTAAACTGTGTAATTTTGATGTTGAAAATTTATCATTTTATTCAAAAATACGTCATATTATTATCTTAGAACACAAAACAACATTGCATGATGTATTTTACATAATAAGTTGGAGGGTTAGGAGCGGATACACCTGTTTTAAGTTATAAATTTAGAATCAATAAACATCGTTGATTGTTTGATGGATGAGATTAATGTACTCAAATACACTTGAAATTATTGACATACGTGAATCGCAGTAAGCCTAAATAAGGATAAATTAGTCACAAATCGTCTAAACTATTCATAGGTTTGTTTCATCTGCTAGTTTCAATTGTGTCTTATGGACTTCAGTAATGCAATCATGATGTTTTGTCTTGTAGACTTTGACTGTCATTTCACTTAAAGTTTTACTTTAGTCATCATGATGTTTGCCTTTTTTCAGATAATGTTCATCAATGCTATATTGGTTTGTTCATCAATGAATCATAATTTATTCTTTTTCTGAACAGAGATGTCTGACTAACAACTCATAAGAAAATGTTTCATTTTCAAATAATGTTCATCAGTTTATTGTTCTTCATTTTGATTCATTTCAGTTTATATATGAATCAAACTAATGAATTGTAATAAATTCAAACGGATTAATTTTATCGATTTAGCATACAAATTTAACCATATATATTGTATAGTAATGTGTTCAAATCAATAAACATACTTATCAAACTGATTAATTATATATTTTAATTGACAAATAAAACTATCAAATAGATAAAATAATTACCCATCCATTGATATAACAAACAACTGAACATAAAAAGATGATTTTATGGATACAAACTATATGAATAGAACAAGAAAATGGCTACATAACATGAAACATGTTATAGCTACTAAACTGATAAATATAATAAAAAATTGATGAATATAATTAACACATTCATACACAACACTAATCGAAGCATCAAGCTTCTTGATCACATCCAGTCTTGAATTAAACAAGCGGAAACGATAAAGATTACGAAACGAGCTTAAGGAGATTAATACATAACAATAAATCTAAGGATTCGATGATCGGTCAACAAATCAGCAGTAACAATAAGTTGATCGATGCATAATTTGATGACGGAAAAATCATCCCAATTCAGCATAGCTCTCTAAATCGATCAATAAATCAACCACCATGAGTTGGTGGATGAATAGTGTGATGATGGGAAAAAGCAACAACAAAATCATCCCAATTCAACAACCATAACTCTCCAAATTGAACAATCATAGCTCTTATTCTAATTAAAGTTGAATATTTATGAACCAATGTCAATCATTCACAATCAGATCTTGTGGTTTTGTAACTTTAGGGGATTTTATATTTCATCATTTCGCATGTTGGATATTGCAAATATAAAATAAAATATGATGTTTTTATTTAAATAATATGAGCAGCTGCGTGCGGGAGATGGACACAATAAAAAAATAAAAAGCAAAGAAGAGAGAAACAGAGAGAGAAGAAAATCGGAAGCAATGGATCCTTTGTTCCCCGTCGACGACGACTCCGTCACCGATCCCGTCTGGCCGAGCCCCGCCATGAATCGGAGCTCATCCGAGTGGGCGTTCCAGAGGTTTCTCGACGATGTTTTGAAGCCCGAAGACAGCGGCGACAATCGCATCTTTCAACAACACAATCATCATGTTAAAAGCAACAGCAATAATAGCGATGAGGTTGTTGAGATTGCGAAGCCTCATCATTCGATTGGTGCTCGGACTGGATCTTCTTCCTCCGCATCTGTTCCGATTAGCCCCGATGATTATCAAGCTGCTCTTAAGCGTCGGCTCGATCTCGCTTGTGCTGCTGTTGCACGTTCTCGTGTATGACAAAAAAATTCACTTTTTTGTTAAACTTCGTTTTGGTTTGTTGGATTTGATTTTTGATGCTGAATTTTTCTGGAATTGATTCAGTTGAAATTTATTGTGTTGTGTAGTTGATGTGTGTTGTGTTGATCTGTTTGCAGAAAGCTTCTGTTTCTCCTGAACCAGCTGGCTCTGCTACTGCTTTACCTGCTAATAGGTTGGCAAAGGCTTCCTTGCCTGCTCATGGTGGATCTAAGGCCACAGGTGATTGCTTGACTTGTCATTTTTATGATGTAAATTTTTTATAATGAGTGCGTATGTGTGATTGCATCACATCACATCATAAGAAATATGAGGTCCCCTAGACTAGTGTAAGTAGGAATCACTTTAAACTTAGTAAAATGCATCTATTTAGCATCCTGAATTTTAAGTCCAAACTCATTTCTTGATTTATGAGGAGTCAACCAGACGTTGGATATCTTCTATCTGGTATGAATGCTTGTGTGTGGATCTCTTTAAAGCAACTGCATTTTAGTATTTCTGGGGAGGGGGAACTCTTTTAAGATTATTCGTGTGGTGGACATATTCCATTCACTGTTTTTCTATCATGGGAAACAGCATCGTGACAGCAGCACTCTATATTCATGAGGAGGCAAACCTTTCTCACATATGGACAAGCATCAGGCTCAAATGTGAAATTATGTGTTGGACATTATAATGTCTCAATTTGTGATGCATGAATTCCTTCCTGCATCACAATGGTGATACCCACACAATAGGATCTATTGATAACCTAAATTTTAGTCTCTTCTGTCAATATTGAGGATCAATATTTATATGATGGATAACTCCAAGTCAAGTTCCAAGGAAGCAAGATAAGCATGTGTACTAAGTAAGACGATGTTTCGATTTACCTATTCTAACTCGAATAAGAAAGGGTGTAACCTAAATAATAATGTGATCAGAAACATAAAAATATTTCCTAACCAATTCAAGATAATATTCGAAGGTTTCTACTTCACCTTTATGTACCACTCAAGTAGATAATGAATAAAGCATACATGCGATGTGAAATAAAAGATGAGAATAGATCGTGTATGAATGCGAGTGAAGATTTATTTTTCAGTGGTTTCCCCCGGTGTTCACTTGTGTACGATTTTCTAATCAAATCCGCTCAACGAAGTCTTTAAATACTCGACCCTTTGGTGACTCAATATTTTCTAGTTCTCCATTCAAATTTAAAGAATCTTTGAGTTCACTTGTAGTGGGTGGTGGCATAAAGGCTCGAGGCAAAATGTTTATCTTCAAAGTTAAATCATTCCGACAATTCATAATCACTTTGAATTAGCCGATTGCGCTTGGATTTGTTGATGAACGAATGTGTTAATGATTCCTTTCAAATTCATCACGCGTCTCCTTCTCCTCAACCCAAACATCTTTCACTTTGCTCGCACAACTTCCTTAGCAATTCCAATGAAGTTTCTAGATTTCCACCACTCGAGTGTGTGACTTGTTGATCGTATGTATACATCTTCGCAAATTAAAATAAACAAAGTTAGCAAAAAATTAAAGTAAAAAAAAAGATATACAAAAGAAATAAAAGGAAAATATTTACAAGAGTAGTCTAAATTTCCATACAAGTTAAGCTAGTAACATGATAATGTGTTGCGCCCCGGTAACGGCGTAATTTAACAACCTAAATTTTAGCATCTTCTTCAATATTGAGAATCAATGTAGTCAAAGAATTTATATAATGGGCAAGCTCAAGTCGAATTACAAGGGAAGCAAGAAAAGCATGTGTACTAAGTAAGACGATATTTCATTTTAGTTATTCTAACTCGAATAACAAAATGTGTAACGTAAATATTAATGTGATCCGAAACATAAGAGTATTTCCTAATCAATTCAAGATAACATTCCAAGCAGGGACGGAGCCAGGATTTAATACTATGTAGGTTGAATTTTTTTTTGACGTTTGGAGAGGGAGCGGCTTTTCCTCATGTCGACAATGGTTTCTGATTAAATGACATATTATGTTATTATACAACGTAATTTATAAAGCGCCAACTCAAATATTGCATTTAGAAAGTTTTTAAAATTATGTAGTGTTATGAGCAAAGTATAAACAACATTTATTTAAGAAAGTCAATCTATGATGAATAAATAGACGTCACTTTTTATGAAGCAACATCCATACTTTGAATATACGATGACATTTCACGAAAAAAAAAGACGTCTTATGTTCAATAATAAAAAAAGTCTTATGTATTGCATTTATGAAGCATTGTCTTATGTTCAAAATTATAGGAGACGCGTACTAAAACAGTGTTCTCTTATGCCGAATTATACTGTTCTTTCTACAAGTATCATCCAATGTTTCGATATAAGACAATGGATACGACTACTGTATAATTATGATTAAACGCACCTAATGCATTATATGTATTATTACAAAGACCATTTTCGTCTAATATAATAATTTTTTTATCTAATCAATATTATTTTTTGTCCGAAGTAATATATTTTTTCCCAGCCAAAACTACTTGCTATAGCCCAAGTAGCCTTTGGCTGGGCTCGTCCCTGATTCCAAGGTCACTTCTTCACTTATATGCACTACTCAAGTACATAATAAATAAAGCACACATGCGATATTTAATAAAAGATGAAAATGGATCGTGTATGAATGCAAGTAAATATTTTTTTTTAAAAAAAATAACTTATTTACAGAAGTACTTGACTCATCTTGACTTAATTTAACATACCTTAACTTTAGTATTTAAGTTACCGTTTATCAGTTTTTTCACATTATCTCGAATCACTATTCACCTCACCACTACACAGTACATTCACCTCATTATCACAACACCACAACCACCCATCACCACTTTACACATCCACCAAACCACTCCCACCACTCAGTCACTAATCCCTCACCCCACCACCACTCACCTCATTATCACAGCACCACAACCACTCTTCGGTCTTCACACACCTACCACCACTTCACACATCCACCATATCCATTATCTCACCACCACACTACTACTTCACTATCACTCATCAACTCCCACTCACCCCCATATCACCACCATCACACGCTCATCCCAATATCAACACTACACACCCACCACTACCACCACCGTACCACCTCTACATATGCACCACAATCTATCACCACGTCACCATGTTACCACCTCTCACTACCGACAACCCTCTCACCGCTTACCCCACCACCACCTACACTCACCACCCATCACACCTCACCACCACCTCAATATTCACCCACCTATGAAATTTACTTTAGCTAACTGAAGTAAACTTAACTTGTTTACTGAATTTTAATGAAAAAACAGGGCCCAAATACCAATTGTCGGTGTGCCTCTATTTAATGATATGCGGTCTGAAACACTATTTAAGAGATAAAAGACAACTAAAAGTTTGGCCAATAAACGAATTTCTAAGATGAATTAGGTGAATAATCGGCCGATAATTCACCGATCACCTACATATCCGGTTTTTAGGTTATGGTTACATTATATTTTGGACATAAACATATAAGGATGTTGTAATATGATTTTCATTGCAAGAAAATTTGTTGTGTCAAGTGATTGGATAGCTGATTAAACTTGTTGCATTCTAACCCAATAGGTGCTCCAAAGTTGCTGCCACTGGCACAAGCAAGGGATTGTGGAAATGTTGATTTCACGGCATCAAATGATAAACCAAAAATTACAGCTGTACAAGTTAAGTCATCAACTAGTGGGTCATCAAGAGATCAATCAGAAGATGATGAACTTGATGGGGAAGCGGAGACAACTGAGAATATGGGCCGCACAGATGACAAACGTGCCCGAAGGTAAGAAGTATTATCAAGATCTCTTTGAGGTCTCTAACTGGATAATAATCGCAGGGTAACAATCATGGATTTATTAGTTCACATAATTTTTCTCCATCTGAATTTTGGTCTTCAGGATGTTGTCAAACAGAGAATCAGCTCGACGTTCTAGACGCCGAAAACAAGAGCACATGAGTGAACTTGAGACACAGGTTTTGTTGAGTTTGTGGCGTATCTTTATGGAAACATTATTTTCTGTTGTCCGCCTCATAAGATATCTCCTGATTTTTGAGTTCCTATTTTAATGTAGGCTACACAACTGAGGGTTGAACATTCGTCACTTCTGAAAAACTTGAACGATTCTAGTCAGAAATACAACGAGGCTTCTGTTAACTTGAGAGTCCTAAAAGCAGATGTTGAGACACTGAGAGCCAAGGTAAGCAGTCTTCATTGTCTACAACTAACTGGGTGATGAGACTCCTCTAAACATGTGCATCAGAAACATGTTACCTGCACTAGGGAACAAGCTAGTTGCATGCGGTATATATGATTGCAAGGCATGGTCTCCTTTGATTGATTCTGGTGGAAATAAATAAGGATTGTTTGATGAACTTGTGATTTATTAGTGAAGCTTTAAGCCATTTGTAACGGAGATTTATTACAGGTGATGATGGCTGAAGAGAAAGTGAGGAGATTAACAGGCTTGAACACACTCCAACCCTTGACTGATGTTCAGCGCATAAACATGCCATTCCCGCTTACAAACATCCCAAGCTCTATGTTACCGAACACAGACCACCTCATTCACTTGCACACAGCTGCTCCTGCTCGCAACAGCCCCAGCCCTAACCAAGGGCCGTGACTGAGTGCATAAGCGATGCAATCTTCTTGATGTATTTTAGTCTAGACTGTGTTGTTGCAAGGACCATGTCCAACTGTATTAAAGTTATGGCTATCATAATCCCTCGAGGAACCATAACATAACAATACAGTCTTCACCTTTAATTTTGAGTAACCAAGGTTTGACGATGCATTCTCTTGCGATTGCCGAGTCCACCACCTTTCATTATAAAGGCATCATAAAACACAGAGGAGCTGAGCTGGTACAAGGCTCCCCTCCCCCTTCATCAGTTTAATTCTGAAGTTTAATACTTGATTGAAGACCAGACTGAACTTTGCTTGAGAAATGGGCTTCCAGCCTGCACCATGTAAATAAACAATTTTCAAAATCATTAACAAGAGATTTGCTTAGTTTAGTTTAAGATAGGCCGTGCAGAAACTCACCTGGTTGCACATTTGTAATAGATGGTATCAGGAGAGTTGTAGGTGCGCGCATTGGCGAACATCCTCTTCACATCTGCCACGAACATCTCAAATGTAATATAATACTGCTCAGACTCCACTCTCTTCGACATTGTTTTCAAATCTGAAATGCAAGCAACGGGTTTAGGCTTGAGGAGCATGAATCAAAACTGGGGGAGAGAACAATGCGGGGAATACTAATCATACAGTCCATGCAGGGAGTGAAATGTATAAGAATAAAACAGAAAAGGAGGTAGAAACATGGTACAGAACATATTGTATAAACCCAGGACACAAATGGAAAAACAATGATAACACATGATAATATTTTACCCATGGGATCTTTGATGATTTCATAATAATCTGGAACATCACGTCCATCAACAGGTTCCCTGAACGGCCAAGAATCAGGATGATCTTGCATGGACTGCATAGATGAAAAAACTATAAGATAGTGCATGTCATATATCATACAGTAAACTAACACATTTAGGCCTTGAAGATAGAAATTAGAGAACAAACATAGATGAAACTGACTCGTCAGCAAGCGTATGTATTCGTGAAATCATCAAACTAAGTTCCGCACAACCAAAATCTGTAGATATTGAATATTGTGTCCACTCACCTTAAGAAGGGAGCGCATGAATGCAGTCAGGGACTTGAGGTTTGAAGCAAAATCCGTGGAAGCATTCATAGTTTTAAATCGTGAATGGCCATACTGATCGGGTGTCCAGCCAGCTTGTTCTATAACAAGAATCAGCAAGACTCTAAATTAGAACCAATGAATGTTTATGGTTGATCCTAGCTCGGTCATATGAATGTCAGCGGCTGCGTATAGGACGAGGGGTAAACAGATAATAGTAGTACAGGATCCTTCTCAGTTCCAACTGAGGAATTTGCAGCAAGCTCATCATGCTCAGAGAGGGGCCATACAGATATACAAGAGGTTTAAAGTTAAGCTACGATATTTACCCAAGCCGCGTATATCCTCTGGTTTGATCAGCTTTTTAGGAATTCCAGCTTCCTTCTGGAAGTGAAATGCAGTTGTCACTTATCAGGTATTCAGAGAAGTCATTTCCGTGGAAACTGAAAAGGTGTATGTTACAAATAAAATACTTTCATTTCATGTACCTTCTGAAAATCAATACCAGGATAAATAATGTGGCAGTTCGAGAGTTCTCTTATCTTCTCATCAATGACCTATAAAATTGGAAGTGAGGGCACAATGAGCTGCCTTTTCAACCATCTTCAAAATTTAAGTTAAGGACAATAAATCAACTGGAAGGTTTGAATATTCTGTGGTCACCTGTCTCTGGCTACGCACCATAGTTGACATGTCAGTATATGGAAGTTTTGGATCAATTTTGCATTCCATTAGGATGCCTCCATCGTAGTCCTTGATATATCTGCATTAACAAAATATATTGAGAAGATGAATCAGTATGTAATCAACCAGGATTATTAGGTACGCAGTTGGAGTCAACTCAAGGGCTTGTTGTAGTAGGATGTTCATGCATATATACACAACATATTCAAAAACGGACATGGGGCAGTGGCCGCCCTGTTGGAAGTTAGTAACGAATATATTTATTCCAGCTTGACTAGTGTCCATCAATCAAAATGGAGAAAAACATAATCATAGAAAAATGTCAATCATACCCTTGCCATCGTTCTTTATCCAAAGCAATCTCCTTTGTAAAGCCCTGTTCACAATAGACATACAACATAAATAGAATAATACATAATTCAAAGTATCAACTGAGACAAAAATGCAAAATCTTGACTATGAGGATTTTGAAAGTGCTGGAAGGAAACATTTAGCACAAAGTTGAAGCTAATACATCTCAAAATGATCCTATTCTACCAATAATTAAAGAAACTTGCACCGATGTTGCCAAGTATTTAAACAACATCGAGCATCAGCTTCTTACACAACTCTTTTTTACAGTCACCTACTGTACTACCTATTCAACACAATCAAGCTACATCATTAAAAATTGGGTTGTCAAATCAGACCTTACACCTATATCACAACGAAATCTTCTATAGACATCAATGGCAGAAGCAAACATAACGAACCTGATTGACTGTTGACGTATATCTCAAAAGACAGGGCTCAATTAAACATGAAAACCAAACCTGCTTGACAAAGTAACCAACAGCATTATTGTCCGCATATGTCAAGAAATGAGTCAATCCATCAACATCACGGGCATGCTGTTTCAAGTGATTCATCAATCTAGTGCCATAACCTTTTACTTGCTCATCAGCTGTGATTGCAAGGAAAGCAATTTCTCCAAACCTTTGGCTGTATGTACAAGGTAAAGCAAGGATGAGAAAAAACAGGTGAATGATATGCAAAGGATATACTAATCTAACACCAAAAGGTTGAAGGCTTATGAATGGGCTTTTACCTTACATAAGGCCGGTATGTAATTCCACCAACAACACGATTTTCCCTTATAACCATCACTGATTTGTGGCTCCTGCAAAAAGAAACTTGCAGAAGGATATGAGCTCCTTGATAGAAGATGTATATACGAGAAACACTCATATTTCTACCCCTTAAACAGCAAATTAACTTGCTATACAGGAATGCACCCGTATAACGGCCCATCACATGCTAAGAAAAAAGAAAGAACATACGGAAGCTCTCATTCGTACATCTAAATACTAACAATTGAGTTGAACCTTCCATAATGAAAGCTGAGTAATGACATATTTCTGAGAAGTTCAAGTCCATATCAATTCTATAACTCACTGTTCCCAAGCAACACATTGACAGAAGATTGTTAACAACACACCTGTCCATGACTAAACGAACAATGTACTCCTTAGGCATGTTAGGCAGTTGCCTTGAAAATATATTCTTCAATCCTATCAACCTGATACACAATCAAACAGATAATGAAACATTCAAAGACAGATCCAAAGTAAACATGCAATCCTCAAAAGAAAGATGATGAAAATATACCAAACCATGTGTTCATCAATCCCATCATTTCCATAGCACACAAACTTCAGCCTTCCAGAATCCTCCTGAAAAAAATCCAAAAACCAGCAAGCCGTTCAGTTTCTGCAATAGGAATCAATCAGCCAAAGGGATCACAAAATCAAAAGCAGTCACTAAATCACCTCTCTTCTCAAACTCTCCTCTCTCACATTGTAAGCTCCACTAGTCTGCAAATTTTCAGTAAATATCTTCGACGCATCCTCCTTCACCACAATCCCTGCCACCGCAGTCGCCGCGCTCCCTCCCTCCTTGACGCTTTCACTCTCTACCTTCACCTCCGTCTTCAGCTTCGTAACCCTACCACCAACTCCCCCAACATTATCCAACCTCGCAGATGTAAAATTCCGCATCGAATCCTGATCGTACTCATCCTCGTCATCAACCGCAGCGTCGTCGGAGTCGGAATCGTTGGGATTCCGCGCACTCACGCTGTCAAGATCGTCATTCGACGTCGTGGTGGTCACTCGCGTGTCGGACAGCGAGGAAGGCAGAGGAGGCGGGAGCGCGTGTTCTTCGGCAGCGGATCGCTTCCGCTTGCGGAGCGAGGAAGTGGCGGAGGCTGAAGCCGAGTGCGACGGAGACGGCGACTGCGAACTTCGTGATCGGACTGGCGCCGTGAACTGAGCCGAGTGCGCGTCCATCGAGCCGAGTCGACTCGGAACGAGTTGAAAATAGGGCAGTGTATTGAAACTACGAAAGAGAGAAGAAGAATCGCTTATTTTTTGAATCAATATAATTAATTCCTTTTTTACCCTCGCTACCAGTTAATACCCGGATAGTGAGTGTTTGGGTAGCGAGTTCGAAGTATCCGCGGATAAGAATGGACAGACAAAAAAACCTATTTATCTCGCTTCCTTTTTTAACGTATTTTACAAAAACCTATTTTTCATATCAATCACGTTTTGACTATAACAAAAATTTTGATGTCTTGATGATATAACAAAGTGATAGTAAAGTTAGTATATATAAATTGCCGAATCTAAAGTAAGTAACATAATTTTATAAATAGCGCAAGCATTTAATAACTCACCAGGGAGGAGTTGAAGTAGTAATGTTAACATTAGTCAAAGTGGGAGACTTACTGATGACGACTGAGTTTTGGAAAATGGACATTGAGAATTCAATCTCTGGTTTCATGATTCGCTTCATCCATGTTAGATAAACCTAGCTTGCATTGCATCGCGATAAAGGGCACATTTAGAGTCGAGGATTTCAATGTCTGCCACCACACGGGGCTTTCATCATTGAGATTCGCAACTCCCATCTGCTTTTGTTTACCTTTACCTCCTTCTGTAAGCTAAGTTTGTAGTCAATTCTGGCGTCTTCTGCTTCTGCTTCTGCTTCTGCTAAACATTAATCAACCACAGCTACAAATTTGACAGACACCAGGAACAATTCGACTCCATTATGAAACTACTGGCTTCGAAGTTCAAATATGTACACATCCAGACTCCACTCCAGCAGCTCATAGTCACAAAAACATACCTGCGACTGTGGCTACGAGCTTCGTAAAACATTTATTTTCTGTTTAAATATACTAACACTACAACAGTCTTCCTCTTCCACACATCAAGCCCGCAAAAAAAAAAAAACCAAAAGACACTCATAACCGAGACTGTCTGCTGCTGTCGTCATCCTCTTGGCACCAAAAAAACCAACCAAAGAGAAGCAATCGTAAATCAAAATATATGTATCAAAACTGATGAGCTCCTAATCCTTCATGACTGAAGCCAGTCCAGTGACTACCTTGAACCCAGTTTTTGATTTGACGGCGGACTGCGATGGTGATGGCTTGGGATTCCATTCCTTGGCGGCCACAACCTGTATGCCATTACTGGAACTACCTTTCACTTTATGCTCATCGTCAGTAAAAGGGAACACCAAGTCTTCTGCTTCTTCTGTTCGTGTTCCGGAGTCGGGAGTTAGTGTGTCACATTTTGACGAGGTTGGTAGTTCAGGAGTTGGGGCAACTCGGGTGTAGGGAGCAAGCCATTTGGATTTCACATACTCAGCTTTCCTCCAAGGAGGGATGTGGAGTCCTTTCTTCTTCAAGCTTTGCTTAGCTGCATCAGTCACTGCAGATATAATTTTCTGTACACGAGCAGGTTTGCCTACAAAGATGACAGGGAGAGTTTGTAGGATGGTTTTGTATATTTTGGTTGGTCTAGCTATCTCAAACTCTGATCTGAAGTCAATGTCTACCAGCAACCTCTCACCTTCATGGACCACATCAATGTATTCATACTCCCCTGTTAATCAATGTTGCACAAACTTCATATCAAATGCTTACTCAAAAAACCCAAATGGGAATCGATAAGATACATTATAAACCCAGACAGAAATCGACATCTTTAATCAGCCAAAGCCGGCAATGGAGTGCTAAACTATGCAAACCCATTACACGAAATGTAGACAACAGACAGAACAGGCCAAATTGGAAACCAGAGGAAGGAACAGAAATGTTTACCAGCGGGATAAGAGTGGGTTTTCTCCCAGCGAGATTTGCAGATAGATGCACTGTATCCAAGCGCCACCAATCCATCAGTGACAAATTTCTGGCATTCTCCAGCTCTCTGCTTACAGATGTTCTTCTTTTCAACAATTCTTGCAGTGTCTGCTAGCAGATTACGCTCAACAACACTCGGACAAGGAACCAAGCTCTGATATGGATACATAAGTATAACAAGCTTAATACCAAAACTCTTCATCATAAGTCAATAAAGAGCTCGATAAGAGGTTGTTGTGTTCATACCTTGATGATATCATATGCATCGAAAGCTGAGCTAGGATTCGAATCTCCAAAGCAACCGCCAAAGCAATCCGGTTCATCATCAGAACTGTCATTGACTCCATTGAAGCACTTACACCGTCTCCGGCCACACCTGACCGGGATAGGATGCTTACTCTCGCCATTGTTATTGTTACTCTCTTCTATAAAATTCTGAACCATCTTAGCCAAGCACACAGAGCTCGGCTCAAACTCAACAGGCCCATCTCTAAACAACTGAACATCCTCGTTGGCGCATACCTTCTCAGACGACGATGTTCTCAACAACACATTAGGAATCAGTCGGCCGAACCTCGACTTCGTCGGTGGAGGCTTCAGAGGCACAGCTCGGTCCAACTCCTCCGGCACGACGGACTGAATCGGCTGGACCTTGAGCTTCCTCATCATCTCAAAAGCGGAATAAGTTTCTGGAAATCAGGAGAACTTTTGCACGACTTATAAGCCTCGGTCAAACACGAAACATCGAAATGAAGAACTTCAACCACCACCAAGAAGCACACCTCGATCAATCCGCAATCACAATCCGAAAACGAAAATAAAATGTCTGCAACCAAGCCCTAAATTTTCACACCCGAACCGCTCCATCAACAACAGAGAAGACAACCCTCTCAACTCCAGAAAACCCTAATTCACGAAAGCGACGCCCGTCTCCAGCAACCCGATCACCGAACATACATAGGAACCAAATACTCACGGAAAAAGCGAGACCTACCGAATCGAAAGCACGAAAACTAAAGCCTGAATCTGATCTCTAAAACTGATAAACAACACTACTTTAACTCGCTTTCCCTTTGAAATCACGAAAAATGAAAACCGAAATAACTTCGCAACACGGCAACCTAAAGCGTCTCCTTTAATTTCTCAAAGCTTTACCAAACCCGAATATGTCAGCAATACACACAGCCGAACGTCAACGATACCAGCAAGTGAACGCCTCCGTGCACCAAACGCTCTTCGATCGCCATAGCCTCCAGTTTCGTGTCCTAAGCCGATTCCCGGTGAGCTCGTCGCCGGAGTGGGAAACCGGAACACCGGGATCTGAAATAACAGCGACCGATGGACGTAAAAAACAATATGAGATTCTTCTAATCGACGGGTTTGGAGATTTAGAGTTTTCGTTCCGAGTCCGATGAATCACTGGAAGATTTCAGATAAATCGAAATGGATGAGGACGAAGCTGGATTTCGAAATCAATGATGTGCTCAGGTTAATCCAGTTTATACAGAACCAGGGTGATAAATCCGACGTGGCGAAAATTTTATCTATTGTGAACGGCGGCCAGTTGATAATGCTTTTGACTGGGTCCGGTCGTGGCGACTGATAGACGCGCCACGTAAGTATTCCATAACGACGCCGTATTTTTCCGATTTACCGTTCTTTTAAATTCTAATCTCAAACTAACCCGATTTCTCAATTTAGTTTCCGAACCGGAGATGGTATCGGCTAGAAAAATAGTGACGAGAATGCCCTCATTCATACGGGCTTTGAATTGGACCGTTTGATGTGGTTGTGTGCGTAATGTGTGTGAAGTTTTGGGGGCAGGATTGTAAATTTTGCGCCCCAGTGGTAAGAAGTGGAGTACATGTTGAAAAGTTAGTACTGCTTCATACGGTAAAGGCTAGGTTAAATTTGGTCGGTTGGTGGAGGACACGCGGCATCATCTCAGGAAAAGATTCTTTTGACTGGATTCTTTATATCATGACACGTGGCAAAAATGGTCTGACTGAAAATGTAATTATTTCTTTTAAATGGGAACGTTAGCAGTAGCTTTCGTAAGTTGAAATAAATGAGACGCCTACCTGTAACTACTAAAAATTTATGCTACTCTGAAAAGTCAAAGCCCCTTTTGACTTTTCATAGTTCACGCAGGCCCAATGGGCCGTGGATTAAATAAATGTCACGAGAAAAATGTAGTGAGTGGTAGGAAGTTACAGAAAAAGCGCGGGAAAATTCAGAACACAAGTCTTCTGCAAAGCGGAGGTTGTGAAGAGAAGGAAGATTTCCCAGCGAGATCTCGAAGTGTGTCCTCTATGAGTTCTTTGTAAATGATTCGGTCTACGTCCACCACAGTTTGCGACGGCTCCATGTAATGCGCTGGCCACGTGTCGTTTGAAAGATCTTCTTGTAGCAAATTGCAAATCAGCTTGACCAAGTCATCATCCTCCTCTGATTCACGGTCCCTGATTTTCTTAAACTCCGACCAGATCACGGCTAATGGAGGTGGGGTAGGCGATGCGACCATTTTCCATTCTGGGAGCTGCGCGTGCTTTTTGATTAGCTCTGTCGTCATGTCGAAGACGAGTTTCCTTGGTAATCGAGTGTTTTTGCAGCTGTCTGTGTTGCTGGTCTTTATACGATTTTGCTGCTCTGAACATCCAAAAATGTCTGTCTCTTTTAAGGAGCTGAATACCTCTGAAATGTAGATGAAGTCTGGGTCATCTGATATCGGCGAGGTCGCCGGAGTCCATTGGTCGTTATCGAAATCAGCTCGAGCATCTACAAGTATGCATAAAACGGAGCGTTTAATGTAAAAAGCAGGAGTAACGACGTCGTTTGGCAATTGAAGAGACCAGCCTCTTACTTGCAAAAGCAATGCTGCGTTTCATTATGACTGGCGAAGGAGACGACGATGAATCATCATTGTAAAACGACGAGTCGAGAACGGAGACCGGACTAGGTTGTCCTTCCTGTTGATGCCGCTTCGACATGCTATGGAACTCGGCTATGCTCTGAAGCAGCATGTCGCACCTCTCCATCACGCTTCTCTTATCTTCCTCAAATTTCACGCTCTGTTTCACCATTTTGAAACCAAACACGAGAATGGCAGACAGCATTTAATAATCAGTGTCTGTAACGAGGTTGTGAATAATTATTTACCTCTGGATCACTGAATGCAGTTTCTGCGGACATTGATGAAGCCTCTGGTGTCGTAGCCTTTGGTTGAATCTTCTTCTTCCTCGGTGACCGTGAAATTGAACGCTCCGTTGGCAGCTCTTCATCCTTCCTTGGAGTGGCTGAGCGTCTGGGGTTCCTCTGTCTCGTTGCTGGGAAGCTTTCTCTATCGAGCTTCGCCTTTCTTTGAGGTCGAGGGCTTGATCTCGCTGAAGGCTCGTTTTGCTCTCTGCTAGATGATTTCGAGACATTAGCTTTCTCTGTTTTTCTTAACAGTCCTTTAAGTTGCAGAGCTTCAAAAACGTGCTTCAGCGTCTCCAGATCCATGAAAGGCTCCTCAATGTCTGTTGATTCGAATGAAGAAATCCTCCGCTGCTGGGGTTCCTCTTCCGCCTCAGTCATCTTCTTCACGACAACATTATCGGACCGGTTGTGGGGACTCGATCTAGCAGCTTCTGTTTCGGCAATGTCGTAGTGTTTCTGGCTTGAATTGACTCCACCAATGCATTGTAGCATGAAGATATCTTTACAGACTTTTGATTCGGAAGCAGATCTTCGCAGTTCTGGGTTCATTGTCTTGGCAAAATCTGAATCCAAACCGGGGAGCGTTTCAAGGCCCATTAGTCTTGCGATAACACTTGTGGACTTCCTCTGTTTCTCAACGCCATCTTCCGTTTCGCGAATCTGCGTTGGAAGAAGGTTTTTTCTTACATTAACCGACTCTCTGTTGTCGAGTGAGAGCCTCGCAGACTCTCTGAACTTCCATGTCGACCTGCCCATCTCGTTGAACTCATACCCTGACGCTGAAGGAAGTGCTTTCGCCGGCGTGGTAGCCTCCAGCGCCTGCGGACGGCGTTCAGTGCACGATGACTTGATCGACAGCGGAGAAAGACACGAAATTTTCGGGTCCAGATCATCAAAATCCGTTGATGACTGAACCGACCTCTCCAGCTCCGACGAGTATTCCACGACCTGAAACGCAAATCCCAAATCAGTAAAACGTGCCCAGAATTCTGCCAATCAGTCAGAGAGAAAAACAATGAAGAAGAAAGGTGAACTACCGGAGACCGGTGCTGACGTTTCTTATTCAAAACATATTGACGGCCGAAGATCCAAAAGAATCCGGTAACGCATCCAAGCTGCTTCTGAGCGCGCTTCTCCAATATCCGGTCCCGACCCATTTCTGGTTCCATCTTCACAACCCTAATTCAGGTCTCGCGATCGCCGGTTCAAGTCTCCATCCGTGGAAACCACTTACTCTGTTTTACTTCTTTCTGGGACTTTCAAGCTTTCTTCGCTCTGTAAAACTCCCGCTTTTAGGGCATTTTAAAGTGGAGCGATATACTGGCCCGGTCCGCTTCATCGATTCAGCTTTTCTACTCACAATTGAACCGTTTGGATTAGCTCTGACCGGTTCGGTTCAAAATATCCAGGCACAATCCCTTTCTCATAACTGATTTGTTAGTTGCATATGCAGTGTTAATCAAAGCAGAAGTTAATGTATTTGATTAGGACCACCTGAAACAACTATGGTTTCCATACGCTCAACTATCGGTTTGGTTATCGAATCGAGGTGTTATACTAGTAAATCACAGTCTTTATAGTCTGCTTTGAACCGAGATCGTATTGAACCAGTCAATCATAATATTATGTTTCTATAATTTTATATTTTTAGCTTAAACAAGGACATTTGCATGCTGTTGTTTTTAGGTTTGTTATAGTTAAATGTTTGTGTTATATTAAGCGAGTTTGCCAGGGAAGGGAGTAGAATAAGAAAGGAGCTTGCTCTGAATGATCCCTTTATCCAAGAACTGCCCTTATATCCTAGGAACAATGACCTTTGACCCGTTTCTTGTTTCTCAACACTCATTTCATGATGGGTGTACAAACATATCTTTGTAAGATACTCGGGACTCAGGTGCAGTCAAAGATTGGAACAAGAAGATGCACAAATGGTGTCCAATGGTTGAGAGGTGAAGGGCATCTACCCTTTCGTTGGAGGGTCACAGAACACATGCACATTTGAGTGATGAGAAAAGAGGAGAGGACCGTGTGAGAGAAGAGAAGTCTGTACTGCAGGGTGCTTTTGTGCATGGCTTTCATAAACTTTTTCACTCATCTGTCTATTCTGGTTTCGATTGTGATCGAAATTTAGAGCATTTGTACCCGTTTCCTCCATCGAAGTTTAGAGCATTCACACTCGTTTCCTCCACGAGAAAATTCTATATGAGCAATTTATGTTATTATTCATTAAATAGTAACAGCATTATGCACAATTTACGCACCAATGAAATTCTCCGTGAGAAATTTTTCTTACTATTCACGAAATAAAACAAATTTTTTGAAAACATTTAAGTTTTTTTGGAAACAAATATGGTTTTTATATGCTCAACTATCGGTTTGGTTATCGAATCGAGGTGTTATACTAGTAAATCACAGTCTTTATAGTTTGCTTTGGACCGAGATCATGTCGAAACAATCAATCATAATATTATGTAGTTTTATATTCATGTGTGAATAAATTCGTCACACTACTCTTGCTTTTTAAATTTTAGTTTTAGCTAAAACAAGGATATTTGATGAGACAAACACCAGACTAATGGAACTACTTAAGTGTGCAGGGAACATTCCTTGAGACAGATAGTACAAAGTCAAAACAAAGCCTGATCGTATTAGAAGAATCATCATCCTTAGCAAGATTCACAGAAAAAAAATAAGGGATAAAAATATCAAGATCCGGTTGAGGATTGACAAGATTATTAGGGGATGATCATTGTCAATTTAAAAGAGATATCAAGATTCGGTTGAAAAGATTATTATGGGATAATTCTTGTCAACCTAAGAAGATCCTTTCCAAATTAGGAAACCGAATCTGGGATTTGTGGTCAAATAAATTTGGATTTTGCAGTTGAACAAATCTAGGGATTATTGTTAGGAGAAAAAGATAAATAGGAGGCGTGCCCTCCTTAATTTGATGAGCGCCGGAGAATTCCTTGACACCAGAGCAAAAGAGCTAAGACTCGAAAGATTGCGCCACTTAGAAGTTGTGACGGGAGCAGCGTGCTACTCCAGAAGGAACACAAGATGGTGCTGTGATATGTTTCAAAAGAAAGACGCTACTTGTGTTGCGGCTGACTTTAGGAATGTTCCCTATCAGGCAGTGAACTAGACTGTCTGGCTGCTAGTAGGTCATTGGCTAGTGTAACCGATAAACACCTAAATACAAGTTCCAAAATTCTTCTAGCGTGATTTTTCTCTCAGGTACTGGTTAGGTACCGGAGTTTTCACTATACATCATTGAGTAAGTGTATTTACTTTATGCATATTTCATTTCCGCTACTTTCTTACCTAGCAAGGAACAAAATCTTTTGTTACTCGCTACGAAACGCTAAGCATGATCCAACAACATAACACAAGCACATTTGAGTGATGTATTGCCTTGTTTTGTGTCGTGGCACATGAGATGAGAAGAGAGGAGAGGACCTTCTGAGAGAAGAGAAGTTTGTACTGGAGGATGCTTTTGTGCATGGCTTTCATAACTTTTTCCTTCATCTGTCTATGCTGATGTCGGTTCTGATCGAAGTTTATAACAAACAAAAGAAAGAAGTAAAAAAAATCCTACATCAACCTATGATTTGATTATTGAGATTGGTAATTTCAAAAAAGAAATTTAAGATTTGAAATTAGAAAATAAGAAACAAGATCAAATAATTTCTAGGATTGAAAAAGATAAATGATTACGTCGGATACAGAAATGAGCAATATAGAAACAAATAAACACTTTTTGTCTACTCTTGAGATATTTATAACTCAAAAATGGCATGTTAAAATAACTCTATTAATAGACAATTACTATTCAAAGGAACTTACTGCAATTGTTGATAGTGGAGCAGACCTGAATGTTATTCAGTTTCACAATTTATCCCATACGTTGTCTCATGCAGGAGGAAATAACCTCCAAATTAGTTACAAATTATCTAAAGAAAAAGTATTTATTGATAAAATATGCATACAAACTAATTTCTTACTTGCAAAAGATATAACTAATCAGGTAATACTTGGAATACCCTTCTTATAAATAGTGGTTCACAAGGAATTATAGGAACTTTTGAAAGAAAAAATATATCCTTCTAAAATTTATAACTACCTTTAACAAAGACAGGAAATATTTGATAATATATATGTTAAAGAAAACTACTTATATTTCATAAAACAAAAGGATTAAACATTCTTAATATTGAAGAAAAACTTCAAAATACAAAGTTAAAAGAATTAATTACTAATTAGTCAATTCTCAATAGAGATTTGTAAAGATCATCCGATGCCTTTTGGGACAGAAAAAAACATATGCATCTAGAATAAAATTATTATTAGAGTTTCGGGGACTATATGCTGCTAAGAGGGAGACTGTGTGCTATACGATGATGGATGGGTTTGAAAAGGTCAAGCACGTGCCCGGGGACAAAATATATTGGAGATCCGACATTGACAAAACTGTAGATAACGATTCACCTATCCCATCTCCCCAAGGAGGCCCTGCTTTCTTCAACACTCAGTTGGGTCGAATGGACAACACTCTTCAATTGCTGCTATCAACCCTACAAGGGATCATTCCTCCCTGCATCAGTTGATATCTCGAATTGACTACCCGACATAGTTTCCCAGCGTGACTCCACATGGTTAATGCCATGCTTCTATCCTACCATATCTCTCCCCTTCGTTGTTATGTTTTTTGGTCATCATTCTCTTATATGCCTCATGTTTTGTTTCCTCTTATATGCTTGCGATGTCCCTTCATTAGTCACTCTAGTATTAAATTGGTTGATGAGGTTTTAAGGCTTTATGTGTTTCACTTGTCACTGTCTTTCTTCATTGTTTGATGATGCCAAAAGGGGGAAGATAAGATTGCATATTCTGAGGCGGAATTCCTCCAGAGCTCCACTAGTAGCTCCCCGAGAAAAAACTGATTAGGGCTGAAGGAAAACCTATCACGGCAAACAATAAGACCAGACCACATATACTCACCAGTAGTGCAATTTTTGTATGCATGTTTTTCTTTGTTAATGAAGGACTGTTTGTCATCATCAAAAAGGAGGAATTTATTGGATTCTTTGTGTTTTGAAGTTTGACAAACGCTCATCTAACTTCGTTAATGAGTGTGCAAGAACACATAATTTGCTGATACTCCAGGGAATTGATTCCTGCGCGGGAGCACAACAAATATGGAATATCCAACAAACAATCTAATCCAGGTCGATCGGCGCAGTTCGGATATTCAGAAGATTGGATTAGAGAATATTCGGTAATATTTAATATATATATATATATATATATATATATATATTTTAGGTATAGTTAATATTTAATATATATTATATTTGGTAATATTTATATTTTAGATATATATATATATATTAGATACATATCTAAAATATATTTAGTAAATATAAGATATCCATTATTAGGGGATAATGAATATCCTACTTTGATAAATTGATATGAGACTATCTTGTAACCAGATCTTGTGACTTTCATTTGGAAATCATCAAGATCATGCAGATAAGGAAATCTGCGTGTGGATCTTCAAGGTTAAAAAGAGGTGAGCCGACACCAAGAAATGAGCGCTTGAAAGAAAAGAAAAAAGTAAGGAGATCACAACGGATACAGCTCACTACGTGGGCAAGCGACAATCCGACAGCCAGCGAACGGAGGTGAATCTGCGAGGTTGAGGAGTTTCATATAGAGCATCGGGAAAGTCGCCAGATGTGAGGTGTGGGATCACACAAGTAAGGGACACATCTTTGAGCGTGGCAAGAAGGCGTCTATTTCGAGGGTTGAGTTGAACAGAGTGACAAATCCTTCTAGTGGCAATTAGAAAGTAGTGATTTCACTATAACTAATCTGCGTTCAGTATTTACTTTTCTACTATATTTCACTTCCGCTGTTTATAACCTTTAAGGACCTATCTTCTAAGATCGCTAACTCCCATCCAACACAAAGTTTTCAACCCATAACATATTTTGAATGATTAATGTCATTCATTCAGATAATTTGATTTGACATAGATTGATCAAATAACACGAACTCTTCATTCTGACCTTCAAGTACGTTTTGCGAAGATAAAACAATTGCTACCATCAGATTGAAATGTTTAAGTGACACTAGGTTCCTTGTACATAAAGTTAGACAGCTAAAACAGATTATTGAACTTTCAAGAATCAGATGAACAAATTGAGAGAATCATAGGAGAGGTGCAGCTCTAGATAACCCAATTCCCAAGTCATGACTCAGTTGACCAATCTGAGATTGACTGTAATAGCATCCTCGAAAGTCTTGTTAACCTTCAAATTCAAACCTTTGATCTATTCATTGAAACCTTTTATTTGTGTTTCTTCTCCCTCACAAAAACCCTTTATTTGAAACCGTGTTTGACTGCCAAGCATTTTGCTTGATTGATTAAGACTCCGATGGTATATTTACACCTCTCTATCTATCCCTTATTTGCTATTTTCTGATTTTTTAAAAAACTTGCGAAGAACTTGCTAGGGTCATGGATGAAAGATGGAAAAAGGATGACACTCAAACCATCATGAGCGAGCTATTGGAGCTGAACCTGCCGATTGGGTTCCCCCAGTTCCTCAACATCATGTCCAAGAAAACTAAGATATTAAAAATCATTCATCATTCTTGTGTTCATATCTAATCGATAGACGAGGCTTAGGAAAACTCTGTTGATGAGCTACTAGAAGCCTTTAAAGTGTTTGTCTGCGATCAAGACGGATACATTTCTGCATTTGAGGTACATAGACTTTGTCATCATCCATGGATTTATTCCAATATTTTCTTATACGAATGATATTGATGTATTTTGTGCAGCTGAGGAATGTGATGATAAACTTGGGAGGATCTGCTCAGAGAAGCTGATCAAGATGGGGATGGTGTGGTCAGCTATGAGGAATTTGGTCTCATGATGACCACTTTCTCAACTAATTACCCATTTTAATAAATTAGTTGAGTTTAAATTACAATAGTGATAACATTATTTGTCAATGCATAAACTTTTACAGAATGACAGGTACGAGAGAGAAATAGGAGAGAAAAGAGAAGGGAGGAGCTAATACAAGGGATCACACATCAAGAGAAGGATGAAGCATATCCCTTAGGAAATTCAGGGAAAGGTTTGTGAGCCTCTTCATAGATAATATACCTTTGGATAGAGAAATTAAGTGGCTGAGGAATCTATTCAGTCAAGATGGATTGATAATGGATGCATTCATTCCAAATAGAAGTCGAAGGCCCACACAGAGCAGATTTGGATTTATCAGATACAAGACAAGAGAAGAAGCAGAGAAAGCCATTAGAAGATGGCATGGAATACAGGTGGGGGGAGGAAAATTAGTAGTAAAAATAGCAGACGATAGAGAAAGGTCAGACAACATGAATAATAAGTTTGAGGTGCACCAAAAAGTATGGATCCAGAAGCAACAAATGAGAACAAAATAAATCAGGAGACAAAAATCAGAAATCACAGCAGAGGTAAGTCAAGAAAGGCTCAAGAAGTCTAGAAGGAAAGTAATACTAGAATTAGTTAAAGAGAATGCAGATTGGTTTGAAGGATGTGCAGTTGCTCAGCTGCATGAGTTCCAAGCTGTATCCATACTGGAAAAAGAGCTAGAACTCAACAAGTTTGAAGTGGAGAAGGTTATGTCGCTGGGTGGGAAGAGAATCCTATTAAGTTCAGAAGCATTGGAATAAGGAATCAATTTGTTAAAGAAAAATCAGAGTCCTGGAGCCATTGGTTTGAAAGGATCCAAAATTAGGAGGAAGATCTAAGGCCAAAAAAAAGAACAGTACGGGTAAGCTTACTGGGTATCCCCTTCAAAGCTTGGACAGAGGAAAAATTCAATAAAATAACTGGAGTACATGGGAATTACGTGAAGATGGATGATAGGCTATTTCAGATTTCAGGATTAGAAAAAATCAGAGTCATGATTCAAACAACTATAATGACCAGAATTGAAGAAGCAGTTGAAGCAACTATAGATGGTGAAACTTTTACCAATAATGTGTGTGAAAAATGTTATTGCAATGGAAGTGAAACTGATTTTCCTAGACTGGAAGAGCAAAGTCATAATTATGAAGGTCAGGAAGAGGTGAAATCAAAATCTGGGGAGGAGGCTGATTCAAAAGAGGTTGAGCCACCACATAAGGAAGTTGAAGGAGGTGAAAACTTAGACGGGGAGGAGGAAAAAGGCGGGTAAAAGACAAACAGAAATCACAGGAAAAAGCTGAAAAGAAGAAAAAAGCAAACTCAGAAAATACAGCAAAATCAGAAGAATCACAAAAATAGATAATGTTAGGAAAAGTTGAAGCTGAAAGAAGTTGGGTTGCTTTACTAAAAAAGGGAAAAGGTGAAACCTTAACAAAAAAAACTGCTATAGACAAAAGGAAGACAACCCTGATGCAAGAAAGTGATCAAAAGAAAATGCAAAGGTGGGTATCTCAACAGGAAAAAACAAGAGAGGATCAATTAGAGGAGATAAATCTGTTGGAAGAAAAACTGCAGAATGGTTTGATAAAAGAGAAGAGGAAAATGTCAAAAGGAAAAAAATTATGAAAGTATTCAAGAAGAAACAAAAAACCTCAAACAACAAAGGAAATAAAAAATCAGAAGAAAGAAGGCAGTAATGATTTACACTTTGAAGTTCTAAAAATTCCAGAAAATCAAATCAACCCAGAGAAATTCAAGAGAAAGGAAGCCGAAGACAGTTTCCAACTAGCAAAAAGTCTGGGTATTCAATTTCAAGGCACTGAAGAAGAGATTGTAAAGCAATTTGAACTCCTGGAAACCCAAGTAAATCAAGAATCATAAGGAGAACAAGCATAACAATAAAGATAGCAAGCTGGAACGTAAGGGGAGCAACCAGCAACAATAAACAAAAAATGATTAGACAAATGAAAGGAAAGTTTCAGGTGGACATGATATTCATACAAGAAACAAAGGTTAGTAAACATGACTTATTATTTGCAGAACAATTATAGGGCAAAGAAAAAGTTAACTGGATGACAGTTGATGTGGATGGAAATAAGGGAGGACTGATTTCTAAGTGGAACCCAGAAATTTTTCAGATGATAGCTAGTTTCAAGAATAAAAATTTTCTTTGCATTCAAGGTAAATTACAGAATCAAAAGTATGACGGTGCCATATCGTTTGCAAATGTTTATGCTCCTTTTCTAGAGATGGAGAGAATGAAACTATGGGAAAATCTAGTTGATCTAAAGAATTCTCAAGAAGGAGAATGGATCTTAAGAGGAGATTTTAATTCAGTGTTAGGAGATGAAGAAAGAAGAGGATCAAAACTGAATGTTAAAGATACAAGAAATGTTTTTGAATTCACTCAGGCAATGAATATTGCGGACATTCCAATGAAAGGAAGAAAATTCACGTGGAGTAACAAACAAGGAGCTAGCAGGCTGGACAAATTCCTTATTTCTCCTAAGATACTTGATTAATGGATTTCTTTGGAACAATGGGGAATGGAGAAAAACCTATCAGATCATGCTCTAATTGTTCTGAAAGAAATAGAGAAGGATTGGGATATGAAACCTTTTAGATTTGAAAATGCTTGGCTGGATCACGCGAACTTGAAGAATATAGCATCGGCGCTTGGAATGACACAAAAGTGGAAGGTTGGAAAGGCTATATAATACATAGGAAAATGACGGTGAAGAAAAAATTGATAGAGTGAAACAAAAAAGATTTTGGTAACATCAAAGTGCAAATCCAAGAAAATAAGCTCGAAATTTAGAAATTAGACCTCAAACAAGATGCCATGAATCTGAATGCAGAAGAACTAACCAGAAAAACAACATTGAATCATAGGCTTTGGAAACTAGACAAAAGAGACATTATAGAGACAAAAATCGAGAATAAAATGGTTGAAAGAGAAAGACCAGAATACTAAATTCTTTCGCAGATCAGCTACTTGGAGAACTAAGAAGAATAGCATCTCAAAGATCCGTTTCCAGAATGAGTGGATTGAAGAGCCTACAAAAATGAAGGAGGCAGCAAGGGCATTTTTTGTGAAACAGTTTAAAAAACAGCATTCTCTATCAGGCAAATTAGAGGGAATTGTGTTCCAGAAAATTTTAGAGAATCAAAGAATGATGCTAGAGGAGGATATAATCGAAACAGAAGTCATCCAAAGTTTAAGGGACTGTGAAGGAAGTAAGACACCTGGTCCTGATGGTTTTAACATTAGCTTAAGAAGTTTTGGAATCTACTTAAACCGGAAGTTCTAGGATTTATTGAGGAGTTCTCCAGAAATGGAAAGCTAACAAGAGGGATAAACAATACCCACATAGCATTGATCCCAAAAACAAAGAACCCTCAATCTTTTGATGAGTTCAGACCAATCAGCTTAGTAGGCTCGGTGTATAAGATATTATCAAAATGCTTAGCAAAAAGACAAAGGAATTCTTCCTATGGTCATTGGCTCAAATCAGTCTGCCTTTCTCGCTGACCGGAATATATTAGATGGGATTATGGTGACAAATGAACTGATTAATTCAGTTAAAAGGGAAAAGAGAAAAGCAATGATAGTTAAACTTGATTTTAGAAAGACTTATGATTGCATCTCATGGGATTTTCTTGACCAAATGCAAGAAAAAATGGGCTTTGGGCAGAAATGGAGACTCTGGATCAGAGAATGTATATCAACAACAAGACTATCGGTACTTATAAATGGCTCTCCAATAGAGAAATTTCAGATGGAAAGAGGGTTAAGGCAGGGGGACCCTTTATCACCTTTCCTATTCATTATAGTAGCAGAAGGTCTATCAAGGTTGTTGAAACAGGCAATGGAAATTGGAATTTTACAAGGAGTGCAATGGTTGGAAAATGGAGACTGTATAAGTCATTTACAATTTGCAGATGATACTATATTGTTCTGCAAGCCTCAAAAGGAGGAGATATTTACCTTGAAGAGGATTCTCAAAACGTTTGAGAGTATTTCAGGTCTGAAAATAAATTATCAGAAAAGTTGTTGCATAGGAATAGGTCTGGTCAACAAGGAAATGAAAGAATTTACTAAGATCCTAGAGTGGTGCCAGGGTGAGCTTCCAATGAAGTATCTAGGGATGCCAGTTGGAAGTAATCCAGGAAGAATCTCAAAGTGGCTCAAGAGATTGAAAAGACACAAAGAGATTTTCTATGGGGTAAAAATGAGAATGACAGAAAAATTCATTATGTATTCTGGGAAAAAATAAAAAGACCAAAGATATATGGAGGATTGGGAATTCAAGGGATGATGGAAAAGAATATGACTTTACTTGCGAAATGATGGTGGAGGTTGATTTCAAAAAAGGAAGGCTTATGGAAAAGAATGGTGCTTGACAAGTATAAATTCAGAGAAGTTATTGATGAGGATAATCTGAAAATTCCTAAAAGCAAGATTTCTAAAAGTTGGAGGGATATTCTAAATGTTATAAGAAGTAATAGTGAAGTGAGATTGACATTCAGGCAAGGACAGAAATTAAATCTGGGCAAAAGAGATTCAATAAAATTCTGGAAAGATCTTTGGATGGAGAAAAAAGGCTTAAAGAGAAATTTCCGAAGCTATATTTTTAACACTAAATAAGAATGCAGTAGTGAACGAAATGAGAGAGTGGTCAGGGACTTCTTGGAATTGGGTAATCAAAACAAGAAGAAATTTATATTCATGGGAAGAAGAAGAGAAAGAAAAGTTACTGAGAAGTCTTAACCACATTCAGCCAAAAAATGAGAAGAAGGATAGAATTATTTGGGCATTCAGCTCAGATGGGTAATTCTACACGAAGTCGCTAATGAAAACAGTCTTGGAGCTTAAGATGAAGAAACTCAAGTGTGATAAAATGTCTCATTAGATATGGACAGGGTTAGCTCCTCCTAAGATGGAAATCTTAATATGGAAAATATGTCAAAATAGCCTCCCATCAAAAAAGAGTTGCAGAAGAGAAGAGTTCTTAAGGCAAGAACTAACCTAAATTGCCTCTTCTGTGAAGGAGCTAATACAAAGTTGGTCAATAAGGAAGTACTCAAGAATGTACAAAAGATTTTTGAAAACATTATGTTATTCCGTAATCTGGACAATCTGGGAAGAGAGGAATAGAAGATGTTTTAAAACCCAAAAAAAATCTAGGGAGAAACTAAAGGAATTAATAAAGACAAGGATGGCTTGGTGGATCAAATATAGGAATTCAGGGAACTCATATTCAATCTCGACCATCACGAGATGCATTGAAGAAGTAAGGATCACTTCCTCATCAAAGAAAAGAAGTAAAAGAAAAAGGGGATCCAGTCCACCTAAAGAACTTCAAATAGGCAGCAAAATCAGTGGTGAAATGCTTAGTTCAAATCTTAAATATTTTAATAGGTGTAACAAGACAAGAAATATCAATTTCCTCCCTAAAGTGAATTTTATATTTACTTCAATCAATGTGCGGTGAACTTCTTTCATGTCATGAAGATTTGATAGTATTATAATACCAAATTTACAAAACCAATGATGCAAAACCAATGAATAGAAGAAGATCAGGTTGGCAGGAGCAGTAGAACTTAGCATAGATGCATAATGTGACAGCTGATATTTTTGGGAGCACATGGTATGGCTCACACAAACCTGTAAGTACATAAACTATTTTCATGCAACCTTTGTAAGCATGAAAATGAGAAAAAAGAAGCTAATTTTTAGTCAACATAAGTTCTACATGGTGCTTTCCTTGAAGCTCTTGGTTAGCCAGATTGCTGTTTCCCTAGGAGAGACCTTCTCCGGCCCAAATGGCTTCAGCAGAACTCCCAGCTCCTCGAACCTTTCCTGCAGCAACAGTCTAGCACTGAACTCCAATAGCCCTTCCAGTGCTTCTGCACGCTGTTGGCACGACGATGTGTCGAACCTGCGCTGAGAATCAGACGACGACCGGCTTGAGATTCCTCTGTTGGTATTCTGATCTGAGCACTGGCTTCTGTTGTACCCATCTCTTTCCTGGGTCTTCACTGTTGTGCACTTGTCTTTTGTCGTTGTTCGGTTGATAAGGCAGGGAGATGATGTTGAGGATGAGCATTGGCCTGATACGGATGAGTTTCTGCAGATTGGTGGATACAAGGGGTCTTCGGAGGAAGCTAAAGGGAATTCAGCAATCCTGTCAATGCGAGGTGCATTGACAGATACATCTGGAGAGTGCACGCCATGAAGAAGATTGGAATCCGCAGAGGAAGCTCTTGGCGGTGCGAGAGATGCCCTCCGCACAAATTGATATGATTTTCTTGAAGGAGTTTGTGAAGTTGGAACCTGCAGAAAAATGGATAACAGCACAAGTGACGTCAGCTCAGGCATTCATGTCAAGGAAAATGAAGACTGAAAAAACACTGTTTTTAAGGCTGTTGAAAATTTAACTTACGATTTCTTCTTTTGACCCTTTGCGAGATTGCCTCGACGGCAATGTGTGCCTCACAGGAGTGGAAGATATCTTTGCTGGTGTCAACCTTGGAGTCGTTGAAACAGTGGACAACAACTTTGTAGCTATTTCTTTGTCTATTCCGATATCATCATAGTCGCTTTGTATGGAGGAATTTACCAACTGCTGGTTCAAATCAAGCACTTTCCATGTAGAGCACAAGGAGTCTCTTTCAGTTCCACATACGCTAGGATTCAAGGTCCTGTCGTTACTAATGGATCGTCTTCTCCCTTTGATGGCCAAGTCAAGAACATCTGGTTCTTGGAAAGTCATTTGCTCGTTTCTGTTGGATTCAGGCCACTGAGCAGAAAGGGTATGCCGCCTTGGGTTATTTAGCTTTAGATGAATCTTCAGGATATATGGCTGAAGATGAGGATGGCATAGTAATTCCGCAGCCTGCAAAACAGTACATGTTTCACAGGGTTAAAAATGCACTTGTGTAGTGCCAAGAATACTTTTATGGAGGACTGAGTGCATACACTTGGCCGAGTCTCTGGATTCTTCCGCAACATGCTCCTAATGAGGCCGCGGCTGCAGTTTTGAGAAATGGGAATCATTGCAGATACAATGCTTATCAAGCTCGTAAGATAACTAATATTATGGGAAGAGATATCTTACAGTGAACTAGAATACATGGTCGGAAGTGGAGCTATAATAGATTTATTAATCTTGTTAATCAGAGCTCGAATGTCCTGAAAAAAGATCACCCAGTGAGTCCTAATTTATGGTGACATGAGGACGATTTGTGAAGAAGTATATACGTGCCCACCGAGTGCTAAAATAGTTTGAAAACACAGACAATCATTTTACAAAGAATGACTTACAAAAGCTTTGAAAGCAGGCTTGAAAGCTGACATTTCATATAAGCAACATCCTGCGCAGGAGATACACGTATAAGAGCAAATTCCATGAAGCAGATAAGCCTTGGTTGTATCTGTAACGTCTGCAGCAAATGATCTTAGTCACGAGATGTACCTAATGACCATATATCGGATTTTGTGCCATAAGGTATATCCGCAAGGAGCTCAGGGCACATATAACTTGGCGTGCCGACGATCTGCATACGAGACATATGTGGGTATAAGAACAAATTCATTCATATTTGGTAAGCAGCGAAAGCAAAGATATTTATAACACGTGTGCTACTTACGGAGCATGCAAGATCATCGGATGTCAACAATTTAGCAAGACCAAAATCACCTGCACACGATTAAGAAGTATTATACAGTAGTACGCCAGAACCAAACAACGTGGATAAGACCATGGACATATAACATTCGAAGCATAGCAATGGACAGGGACCGAGTGGCTAGTGGTTACTGGTTACCTAAACGTATGTCCTGGTCTTTTGTCAGAAATATATTTGAACACTGAAGAAGTTCACAAAAAAGAGTTTCAAAATTTTGAAATGATCTGAACGAAAAATGTGCAGACAAATATAAACATAGTCTTCTGAACTGACACAAGAGAATTACTGACCTTAACATCTCGATGAAGAATATGGTTTGCATGCAAGTAGTCAAGTGCCATCAGAAGCTGCACAAGCCATTTGCATACTAGCTGTGTGTATGATAAAGAATAACAAACATGCGTCAAGCTCATCATCAAAGACTCATTCGTAAAACACAGATAAGAGAAATTAGTCAAACATTTCGCAAACGAACCTCCTCAGGAAACTGAACACCATTTGCTCTCTTTATAGCTTCTTGTCTATTTGAGCAACAGAGTAGAAAATTAGGTCATTGGACATAAAATAACGACAGAGTATACAGAGATGATGTTGAATGTTTTCAATCGATAGAATGAGAGCTTACATGTCTCCTCCTTCACAATATCCTATAATAATGCACACGTAGCAACCCTGAATATCAAAAATAGAATCAATACAACAGACAGGTTCAAATAAGGAAGCAGTCGATAAACTTTGCATTAGCTTCTCGTGTATATTGCATCACTTGATTCGAATCCACGGTAATATTTAACAGACCTTTTCCACCCAAGAATCTTTATAGTCCACGATAAAAGGATTTTGTACTCTGGAAATAAGCTCCATCTGCAAATCACACATCATGAAAGGATAATTTAAGAATTAAATTTGAATAACTGGGATCGATCACAGACATAAGAAACACCTAAACCAACAAGGATTGTGGCTTTTACATATCAAATGCTACCTAAGTTTGATTATGGCCTCCTACAACATTTACGTGGTTACAGAGTTTGCTAAAAAGCTGGTAGGAGTGTACCGTTGATGCCTCTACTTCTATATGAGGACGGTCAATAAAGAAAGAGACTAACCTCCAGATGAGCAGACCTGCGAGTTCTTTCTGTTTGACGGGCAAGACGGATTTTCTTCAAAACATATCTGAACAAGTAATTAATAAACGAACACAAGTTAGTGATTGTCAAAGGTCACCGGAACTGTTCAATCTTCAACATTGGACAGCATCCGGAGTAATATATGACCGCAACTTGAAGAAGCAAAACCAATGCATATTTACCTCTTCTTCTCAAGCTTGTGCCTCACAAGAAAAGCAGAACCAAACGAGCCTTTCCCAATTTGCTCCAACACCTCATACTTCTCCATGACAGCGAGCTGCCTATTTCAACTTAGTGGCTTAGAGGGAACTCTAGCACTAGTAAATGTCAGCACATGAATCAAATTAGGGTTCAATAAAATCAAGATCGAGCAAGGAAAGAACAGAAACACAGAGCTCAAATCCAGCGGAAGACATAAAAGAGGTGACTTCAAAGCCACTTAAATGTCACAAATCATCAAAAAGATCATGATTTAACATCAAGAACATCATGTTGAACATGGCACAAGAGTAAGTAACACAGGTCTCCAACATGATTACCAGACAAGCTCATTATCAAGTGCTTCTCAATCCATATAATCACCAATCATACACTTGAAATCATCAATTTAGCAAACCTCTTCAGCTCACAAAAAACTAATCTTTTTTCCTAATCATGCCAGAATCAGAACCCCCCACATAACCTAACAGACAACCCAGTTCATATCAAACCCCCAGAACACCAACCCAGGTACAATCTCTACAAAAGATCCAATCTTTACCATGAAATCCTCAAAACTGAATTGGAAACTACCTGCAGACGCGGCCGACGAAATATAAAGCGAAAGTGATCCTGTTGAGCGACGTGAGACCACATCTACAAAGAAACAAACAGCTAGTGGACAGTGGAGAAGAAAAGCTCGACTACAGCTTCCATCATAGTTTATGTTTGATTGTCTCCGTGCGGAAGTAGTGGGGTTGGGGGTTTGATCGGGGGTTGTTGAAGATTGGAAGAAATTTGAAATATTTTGAAGTGGGTGAGAGGGAAGAGACGGTTTTGTCTGCGAGTGTCGGATTTTGTGATTGTTGAAAGTGACGCGATAGCAAGAATTCGACAAAAGATGGCACTTTCTTTAGGAATTAATTGTTATTTGCTTTGGGATACTTCTTAATCATTATTATTTAGTGGGTGTCATTAAGATATTATACTATTTCTATAATTTTAATTAATCTACATTATTTTAGCATCAAGCCACTCTACATGTTAATTTTTGAAATACATACAGAGAGTTGGTCACGTGCGAAGTGCGTGACTTTTCGTTTGATTGGCAATCAAAACTTCAAAACACAAACTTCAATGTTAGGTCACGTGCGATAAGCGTGATGGACAATGATTCTCGTCTTATATAATTGAAAATACTCTCAACGCTTCGGAAAATCGAGAAAAAAAAAAGGTGTTTGCCTCTTTTCGTGACGGGGTTTAGGCAATAAGAGATTCATCTTATAAAAACCAAAAATCCAATGTCAGTGATTCCTCTTTGGTGACACGTCCTTTAATTAGTGTCACATTATTGATTTTTAAGAGATCCTTATTTATACAACTAATTTTTAAAAAAGAGGATAAACTCTTTCAACCATGCAAATGTGAAAACTCAAATACGACTAAACCCACAAATTCAAAAACACTATAAATCTTCAGGAAAATCCGTAGACAGCTCTTCAAAGTTCAAACTATACATTAAATTAGAAGTGACTTTCTCATTGAAAAAGAAAAGGAAAAGTTTGTGATATGCTCTTTCTTTTCATTTTAATTCTATTTTTAATTATAAACCAAATAAAAAATTAATTTCCTTCCAAAATTTGTAGAGGCCATTTTTGGAAAATTGCCAAAACTCTATTTTGGAAAACCATATCGTGAAGTTTTGTTTAAAAAATGTCATCTTTTTGAAAGCCCTCTTTTTCTCAAAAGCGATTTTCCAAAAGTATCGAATTTTATTCTAAGTCAGTGTATAGTTGGCTGCTCCGTGGCATCCACATGTCAGCAGCGCAGGGGGAAAGCGGCTTTTAACAAAAGACGCCTTTCCACTTTCGTTAAATATCAAACTTGTTTATTAGGCTTTTATAACGAAAGCCATCTTTGAGAAAGGCGACTTTCTAAAAATGTATCATCCTACATAAAATTAAATCTTTTTGAAAAAAAGCCGCTTGACGGTAGTTTAAAACAAAACTTAAGTTAAGACTTCTCTAAAAGATTTTGAAAAAAAATGAATATTAGAATTTTTCCATTTTTGTGGCGTCTCCCTCATCAGCAGACTCTCATCTATGACGAGTAGTGCTAAGTGTATCACCCTATATGTTGTGTGAATCAGGGCTTTAGCGACTAAGAGGGCCGTGGCTGTTGTTGAGCTGGATCTTTGCAGATTGCTGGATCCTCATCCAATGGCTGGAGATCAATCTAGAGGATGGACGGCTGATAGGTGATGGCACGTCGTTGTGTTCGTCAAAGTTAAATTTATAATACATACTTACTAGCTAGTGATAAGCAGGGCCGAACCCACGAAAGAGGAAATAGTCTAGAGTTCTATTGATTAACTAAAAAGGAGATTTTCAGAAAGAATGTTGTTGTTTATCAAATTCAAAAAGAATCAGTTCAGGGATATGCATTGCAACTAGTAATCATTGATTGAAACATGCATCAATTAGCAAAACTACTGTTCCTAGTCTAACAATCCTACTAAGGTAATGTCGACTTCAAGTTCTATCTACTATTAACCGTTAAGTTCTTAAGTAGATGTACTATTTATCCTCTTAGTTACCAGTACTAGTTCCACCGCTAGGTTTACGCTAATGTTGGACTAATTGAATAGCATGCACTGCTAGTCTAACTAGATCACCGCTAAGTTCCTCCAATCAAATATACAAGCATGTCATTAAGCGCAAGAACAAGAATTTACTGAATTGAATTATGAAAATATAAGTATCTCAAACCGTACGTTGCAACACAAATCTCCAAACCGAATTAGAGTTTAGCTACTACAATCCATCTCAAGCAATAATGAAATAAAGCTAAGTTCAGAAAGTACCAAAACACTGTTCACTACACTGTTCACGATTACTGTTCATCGACGATCACTGTTCATCGGCGATGACTTCTCCTTTCCAAGCTCTGGTCTTTCTCCCACTTCGCTTCAAGTCTCTCCTCTGTCGATCCAGCAAAAATCTTGTCTAAGAAACTAGGGTTTCTTTCTCCTTTTACACTTTTAAATTTTGGGTCCGGCTGAAATTTCCTTGCACAAATCAAAAGCGATTCGTGCAAGGCGAATCAAACTGGCAGTGCGCTTCCCCTGCTGCATGAATCAACTTTGGCTGGTCGAGTCACTTCTGACTCATGCACTCTTGAGCGGATCAAAATGTCTTTATAAGCTGGGCGAATCAATATTAATTCAGGCTGGCTCTAAAGTGATTAGACCAGGTTGGTCGAATCAACTAATCAGTGGCCTTTGGAGCTGGGGGGATCACTTCTGGCTTGGGCGAGTCACTTGTGCTTCGATCCTTGCCTCGCCTTGACATTATCCAGTGTGTCCGGAGAAGACATTAACCTCTGGCGCGCAACACTACGTCTTCTTCCGAAACGTTATCTACTGAGTTTCACACTCAACTTCCATCAATGTCAATTCCGCATCCACTCTCTAAAAACGCCATTTAAGACACGAATCTTCTTTTTATGCATTCCGAACACCTGATATGCAAACAACTCTAAAAAGAAACTGTTCACATACAAAAATGTCAAAATTGTTGGACTTAAACGGTTCGATGAGTCGTATAAATATGCCTCATCAATAGGCGCCCAAAAAAATCAAGGAGTTGCTCGGATTAAAATATATGTGTTGCCTAGGGTTAGGGCACACTTCTTATTTTCGCGTAACACCAAAAAACTCTATGAAGCTTTGCTCCCCCTCTCCTTGAGTTCTTCAATCTGTTATGAACAATACATGCGAGATTGTTGAGGGCTGCGTCCTTGGTTAGCTCCTGTGCGTGATAGTTGTAATAGGTAGAACCGACAGTGGTGAGAGGCGAGAGTTGTAAGAGGCGGTGCTTGGCCGTGGTTCTTCGTTCTGGTGCAAATCGAGCTCCAACGTAGAACTCAGGATGTAGGTTCTTCGGAACTGAACAACAGGAAAAAACCGGTTGTTCTTGTCCCTTTCATTTTTTTTTGTTCTTGCTGATTTTGCTTGTTAGCTTTGGTTTGCATATTGTAGTTGTTTAGTAGTTAGGTTCTACTGTAGCATAATTTACTACAGTGGTGCCACATCGCTTGATCTTAAGCAATTCGGCCCTGTTGTTGCTGTAAAGAAAGAGTTGGAATCCTTAGCAGTTCCGCCTCCTGTAGGTATAGAACGATCGAGGGTTTCCGACCATAATCTTTAGCATATTTCTTTTGAAATTGTTAGAACTTAATCTTGCACAAATTTCCGGTTGTTTACTTTTCCTTGTGATCTATCTTGCAAGAACGTGATGGGTGGACGCGTGGAAATAGCCGCCTATGATGACAAGACTGACTTTGGAGTCTGGTGCCTCAAGATAAGAGCTCTTGTATTGCACCATATGATTTGGTAGCCCTAGAAGCTCAAGATGAAAAATGGAATGAGGAATAAAAGTAACAAAAACAAGAGATAAATGAGAAACATAGTATTTTGAGGCATAGAACAGTTAGGGCTACCCCTCGGCAAAATGGAGTTGCTGAGAGGTTTAATAAGACCTTACTTGAGAAGGTCAGGGCCTTGTTGTTTACCTAAGGGCTTTCCTAGGCTTTTGGGGGGAAAGCCCTGCCAACGGAAGCCTATTTGGTAAATAGGAGCCCCAATAGAAGCTTAGATTTTAGGTGTCCTGTAGAAAGATGGTCAGGTAGGAAGCCAGACTTAAGACATCTTAGAACCTAATTTGGTTGTGCCGCATATGTTCACACTAGGGAAGGTAAGTTAGATCCTGGGTCTATTAAGTGTGTGTTTCTTGGATACTAGCAACAACATGGGGTCAAAGGGTATAGGTTACTGGATAGGGAAGGTAGAGAGGTAAAAATCATAATTAGTAGAGATGTGATCTTTGATGGAAAATCTTTTCCCTTTACGGCCCAAACTAATACATATCAAAATAGGTATACTGACTCAATTTCTGCCCAAACCTTAGTTGAGGTCGAGCCTGACCCTCCTTCCCTTCCCCATATGGTTGAGACTTCGTCTGCTGATAGCCCTGGCCCCAGCCATGAGGTAGGTCCTGTTGATCCTAATGTGGAAAATAGTGGAGAGCCATGCATAATATACCAGAGCTCTAGTGAGGCAGTTTAAAGCCTATAAGAGTCTACTCAGGCAAAGTTATAGAATTATCAGTTAGCCAGAGATAAAGCCAGGAGAGAAACTAAACCCCCCGTGAGGTATTCTGAAACCGACCTAGTGTATAGTGCCTTATTAGCAGCAGATAAAATCACTGCCTCATAACCTGAGACGTTCCTAGAAGCCATGAATTCCAGTGATATTGAAAAATGGCTTGATGCCATGAGAGATGAAATGAACTCTCTTAAGGTAAATAAGACTTGGATCTTATTTACCTTAAGAGAACGATGGAGTGTAGGTGGTTATATAAGCTAAAAGAGCGCCTGAGTGAGGGTGACCCTCCTAGGTACAAAGCAGTGTTAGTGTCAAAGGGGTACACCCAGCGGGAAGTGGTAGATTATAATGAGATATTTTTTCCTGTTGTAAAATTTAAGACCATAAGAATGGTGTTGTCTTTTGTTGCCTGCGATGACTTAGAGCAGTTAGATGTTAAGACAACTTTTCTACATGGTGAATTGGATGAGAAAATATATATGAGACGACCTAAAAGTTTTGTGAATGATAAATTCCCTGAGCATGTCTATTTTCTGGAGAGAGAAAACTCTTTATTGCCTTGAAGCAAAGTCCTAGACAATAATATAAGAAATTTGACTCATATGTTCTAAGTTATTGGCTTTGTTAGGAGTAACTTTGATAACTGCTTTTATTTCTCTATTGTTAATCACATATTTTTTTTATATTTTATATATGTCGATGTCATGTTATTAATTATCAAGTCAGCTGCCATGGTAAGTAGATTAAAGTCTAATCTGAATTCTGCTTTTGACATGAAAAATTTACGATTCTCTAAAAAGATATTGGGTATGATCATTGATAGAAATAAAAGTAAAAATTTTCTAAACCTTCATCAGAAGCCATACTTGGAAAAGGTAGTCAGAAAATTTGGGGACTTATCATATATATATGTTTCCATACCATTATATCCTCATTTTATTCTCAGCAGGTCCCAATGCCCTAGCTCCAAGACTGAGATACTAAAGATATAAGGTATCCCTTATGCTAATGGTATTGGCTCATTAATGTATGCAATGATAAGTATGAGGCCAAATTTGTCTTTTGCCATCTCTATGCTTAGTCGATATATGTCAAACCCTGGTATGGAACGTTGACATGCTTTAAAATGTGCAATTGCATATATGTGCACTGGTTTGTGTCATGAAAATAGGACAAATGAATTTGAGTTGAATGGATATGTGGATGCTGATTTTGCTGGTGATAGAAACTCTGGAAAGTCCACAACTGGATATTGTTTCACCTTAAGTTTAAAATGTATTGCCTGAAAATCTCAGCTTCAACCTCTTGTTGCTTTATCAACAACTGAAATCTGAATATGTTGCCTCGTGTGATGCTGTGAAAGAAGTTGTTTGGTTAAACGTTCTGTGAAAGGAGGCTTGCTTGCTTGATAAACATGTGTTGATATTTTCAGATAGTCAATCTGCAATACATTTAAGTAAAAACATTGTTTACCATGAGAGAACTAAACATATAGATGTTAAGTTCCACTACAAGGGAATTATTGCTACAAGGATTTTTAAGTTGTACAAAGTTGACATTTCAGATAATCCAGCTGACTTTGGTACTAAAATTGTGACTAACGCTAAGTTCAAGCATTGCTTGGACTTGCTGTGCATCGAGTGATTTCTTTTGCAGGTCGAGCAATAATATAACAGAGCTTGGTTTGCACTAGTGCCACTTAAGGGAGACTGCCAAGAATGCCCTGATTTAGGTGGAGATTGTTGTGTGAACCAGGGCTTTAGCGACAAGAGAGCCGTGGTTGTTGCTGGGCTGGATCATTGCTGATTGATAAATCCTCATCCAACGGTTAGAGACCAATCTGGGGGATGGACGGTTGATAGGCGCCCAAAAAAAAATCATGGTGTTGCTCGGATTAAAAGGTTTTTTTTTCCTAGAGTTAGGGCACACTTCTTCTTCTCGCGTGAAAACCAGAAAAGCTCTGTGAAGCTTTGCTCCCCCTCTCCTGGAGTTCTTCAATCTGTTGTGAACAATCCAGAACGTGGAGAGGGTACTATCACTTTGCAGAACGTGTCTTCTGATTGAGTTACCAATTGAGGAAGATGTGGTTACCGGTAAAGAGGACGAGGAATGGAAAAACGTTTATATACTATTATTTGGCGCCTACCTAGAGTACCCGAGATCGCTAACCATAAAGAAGATAGTTTCATCAATACATGAAAGTGATATCCGTAGATGCATCGGATGAAGCTCTTAAGAGATATCCAACAACATACATTCTTTGTATGCATCGTTAATGCATGACTTGTCTGGAGGCAAGATCTCACTCCATTATCTGCCATTACTAGTTGACTTTGACACAACGAAGACATATAGTTGGGGCAATGCAGTTCTCGCGTACTTAGAGGCATTAGTGCAATGCCGCATGAGACGAACATAAGCAAATGGGTGGGTGCGTCATAATGCTACAATATAGAGCTGGGAAAGAATAGCAATCGTCAGCCCACAAGACTTCATTAGTTATCTACAGCCGATTGATGTGAGCACAGATCCACATTATAGAGGAGCTTAGTCTTACCCATAAGTAGTTATATGTTATTCATAATATAATTATCTAAATCTTTTTTAATGAAAATTAGTTCTCTTATTGCGTAGGAAATGGTTTGGACCTAAAGCTTACATAGAGACACCACATGGTTTGTTGGTCTTCTATAGGGACCATTTAGATCACATGAGCGATGATGATTTCTTGTGGAGTTCGTATGACGAGCACTTATCTCAGTTGTTGAACCCAATTGTATGGAAGGTCATATGAGTTGGTATTCAGAGGTCTCTTTGTTATGCTATAATATTGTTGAATGAAATCATCCCTCTAGAATGATGAGACAATTTGGATACAAGAAGCTAATTCCCTCGAGCAACTACCGAACCTAAAGATCTATCGGAAGAAAAAGGTAGGATTGGTCAATAGAACTGAGCGAATACACTAACACGTGGAGGGGTCGAGCTGATAGTAATGTGGTGGGCGAGGTAGATGAGGATGCTCCAACGCTTAAGTACCATACTTGGTATCATAATACAACCCGTCACTTTATCTGGCTCAAATTCGATGACTCTCAACCTGATGCACCCGAACATCACATTTTCTCCGTACGCGTATTTCAACTGTCATTTTTCTCAATAGCACATAAGCTGAAAAAATTTATAAGTACGGCAGAGCCGAATTAAATTTTCGGTTCTGCCATGCATGGGGAAAACATTTCGGATCTACCGTGTTTTGTTAAGTGGCCGGTTTCAACATAACTGGCCACTTTAAAGAATATTATGGCCGCCTCTAATAAAGCCGCGGGTTGGATTTTCCAACTGGCCTGTTCTAATGCAACCGGCCACATTTAAAACATTCAATGTGACCGGCCTGGTGGGTTGGTAGAAGCATTATGTTTTCATTTAACTTGGCTGGTTTTAATATAACCGGCCATGTATTGTGACCGGCCATCTATTATTAAGAGGCAGAGCGTCGGGCAACCGCGACGCACAACTCCCTGCTTCTTCTTCGGCCTTCTGCGAGCTCCCCGACGTCCCCAACCTCCCCAACTTTGTCAGCCAATCCCGTGATGCACATCAGCCTTCTTTGTTCTCCAGGTAATCTCCAGATCAGTTGATTTCGATTTCGTTAGGGTTAGGGTTTGAATTAAATTTTCTACGGTTTGAATTATATTTAGGGTTTGTGTTGGATTGTTGTTGGAGTGTTTTCGATTTGTTGTTAGATTGTTTTCGATTTCTCGTTGGATTGTTGTTGGATTATTGAATTGTTGGATTATTGGATTGTTGTTGTTGGATTAGTAATAAGAATTGTTGTTGGAATTATATTTCGATTTCGTTGTTAGAGAAATAGGAATTGTGTTGGATTGTTGTTATTTAGGGTTTGTATTGGATAGTTGGGGGATTGTTGGAGAAATAGGAATTGTTATTGGATTGTTGTTGAATTGTTATTGGATTGTGTCGGATTGTAACAAAGTTTAGATGAATGTGGGAGAAATACGATTGTTATTGGCTTGTTGTTGGATTGTTATTGAATTGTGTTGGATTATTATTTGATTGTGTAGGATTTGTAGATTGTTATTTTTATTAGATTGGTGTTGTTGTTGGTAAGTAGAGATGGGAAATTGGAGGGATGAAAGAATTTTATTTTGTTTTTTGTGAACATGTTCTTGTCATTGGATTGTGGAATGTGGATTTATTTTTATTGTTGTTGTTTTGTGTAGATGGATATTGATCAAATTGATGAGCCCGGGCCTATTGACCACTCAATTTTGAGCCAGCAGCAAACCTATAGGTCGTAACAAGTTTGGAATGATCCGATTAGTAAATAGTGACAATGTGTCTTATAGTTAATTTACTGTATATTAATTTCATTGTTTGACTTTCTCGTATGTTGGATTGCAGGATGATGTGAAAGTTTTGAAGGTGCTCCACAGGAGGATGTGGGACATGAACGATATGATTGTTCCATGTATTGTCCGAGCAGGATTCTATCCGTGGACCCAAATCTAAAATATAGAAGCGGATTGGGCATTGATAACAACATTAGTAGAGCGATTGAGGCAGGAGACCCACACTTTCCATCTCAGAACCGGCGAGGCCACCATCACATTGCAAGACGTGGACCTTCTTACCGGTTTGCCCATAGAGGGAAGTGCGGTGACATGTAAGGAGGAGGAAGAATGGGTCACGACATGCACCAGACTAATGGGTGCCTATCCCGAGTGCCCGACACGTCCCGCATTGGCGAAGAGGAGATGTTTTATGAACAATATGAAGATTGTTCCCGCTGATGCCACATAAGAAGTACTTGAGCAATTTGCGCGGACATACATTTTGTGTATGATTGGGTCCTCCCTTATGCCAGATTTGTCCGGGGATAGGATCCCATTGCACTACCTCCCATTGTTGGCGGACCTCGATGTAGAGAGATCATATAGCTGGGGTAGTGCAGTGCTCACATATTTGTACATGCAATTATGCAGCTCCGCACGTGGTGGACACAAGCAGATGGGCGGGTGCATAGTTTTGTTGCAGTTGTAGAGCTGGTAAAGAATACCCATCGGGCGGCCACAGGGATTTAGCCGGAAACTACAGCAGATGGATGAACAGATGGACCCCTACTTGAGAGGAGCCTGGTCGTACACGTAAGTTTAATTCTTTTAAAATTAAATGTGTACATTATAATTTTAAAACTGTGATGTATTTTTTTCCTCGTAGGAAATGGTATGGAACAAAGTCATACATGGAGACACCTCATGGGTCACTGGTATTTTACCGGGGCCAATTAGATCGCATGACCCATGAATATTTTGATTGGACATAGTATGACGAGCAGGTCCTCCCGTTGCTGAATCTGATGATGCAGTATGGCAGTGTTTGACAAAACCAGCACAAGTGAACAAGCAAGTGAACAAGATGCTGCTACAGCCAAAGTTCAGCACAAGTGAACAAGCAGCTGAACAAGGAGCAGCTATAGCAGGAGGAAGCTTTAGCAGGAGCTTGTTCAGAAGAGCTGTAGCGTCTGTCAGTGCAGCAGCAATCTGGTTTTTGGAAAGAAGGTGTGGCAGTCCATCTAAGAGCTTCAGGAGAGCTTTTAAGTTGCTGAAGAGAATATTCCAGTGGAGATTCCTAGCTGAAGTAGGAGATTTGAGTGTGGGAGTTTTGAATCTCAAATCAAATCAAATCTCCTAGAAATTAGGAGATATTGATGTTGCTAGGGGAACTGCTAGAATCTGATAATGATAGCAGTGGTTGCCCCTATATAATGGAGACCCTTCAGAGCAATGAGGGGCGATCGAAGAAGAGAGCTAAAAGCGAGAATACACAGATTTCAAAGAGAGTAATTTTGGTGTGCGGACGAAGTCTTCGATTATCACCGAGAGCAGAGCGTGAGCGCAGAGCTGTGGTGACAGAAGTAGAAGGTGATCAGGACTTGCAAAGTCTGATCCAAGCTTGATCTGGAAGCCAATTCAGAGCAGTAGTGCTTGTTAGTTGATCAAGGGCAGCCGCGGAAGAACTGATGAGTGAGTGACTCGGTCGAGTGTCTGGTCGGCAGTGCTTGCTAGTGACAGAAGGTCACTGAGTGAGGGGGAGTATTCAAGAGTGTGCAGCACTCGTGGAATCGTTCGAACAGCTCAGCGGAAGGCTTGGAGCGACGCGAACAGTTTGTGCATCAGCTGTGTGCTATAGCAACCTTGCAGAATCTGAGTATTATTTAGAATAGGCTGAGTTTAGAGGAAACAGTAGCTATTGTAGATAGATATCAGTAGAGGGTGTTGAAACACAAGTCAGAGCCTGTTCTGATTGTGTGCGAGGATCCACCTAAGGTTGAGTAGCATAGGTTGCGTGGGTTGTAACCGTGTGTACTTGGAAACCTTGAGATTAGTGAATTGAGGACTGAGAAGAGTCCTCCCCAGACGTAGGCAATTTGGGTGAACTGGGTGAACAAACTTTTGTCCTTGTTCTTTCCTGCTGAAACAGTTTCCAAGTGAACAAGAGTGTGCTGTAGCAACTGCTTGTTCACAAATCTGTTTATCGGAGGCGCTGTGAATTTCAATTGGTATCAGAGCGGGAGCTCAACACACAGAGTAAAAGATCCTACATCGCCTCTGAAGAAGTCAAGGAACAATGAAGGAAGGACAGAGCACGAGCAGACCTCCATTGTTGGAAGAAAGCAACTATGGATATTGGAAGGCTAGGATGAAGGCCTTTCTCAAAGCCATTGATGAGAATACCTGGGGACCTATTGTGGTCCAGTGGTCTCCTCCGATCACCATGGATGAACAGGGAGTTACACGGATAAAACCTGAAGAACAATGGACTGCTGAAGAGGGAGCTGCAACAAGTGGTAATTCAAAGGCTCTGAATGCTATCTTTGCTGCGGTTGATGCTAATAATTTCAGGTTGATATCAAACTGTGATATGGTCAAGCAAGCTTGGGAGATCCTACAAACTCCCATGAAGGAATTGATAAAGTAAAGCTGTCAAGATTACAGATTATTGCTACGCAGTTTGAAAATTTGAGAATGCTAGAAGAGGAGACGATCACTGAGTTCAATGCAAAACTTTGTGACCTGGCAAATGAAGCCCATGCTCTCGGAGAACTTGTTCCTGAAGAGAAGCTGATTAGGAAGGTACTTAGATCGTTGCTCATAAGATTTGACATGAAAGTGACTGTCATTGAAGAAGCTCAAAATGTCAGACACATGAGGCTGGAAGAATTAATTGGATCCCTCAAACAGTTTGAGATGAAGTTAGTCAAAGTAGATGCTCCTCTCAAAAACACTGATGTTGGATTGAAGGCTGAAACAGATGAAAAGAAACCCTCAGCTGATGATCAACTGGGTCTGCTGGTAAAAAATCTCGGAAAGCTCTTGAAAAACATGGGAACAAGGTCAAGGCAGACCTCAACTTCTCGAAGACAATCCAGAAGAGGTGGAGGAAATCAGAGAAAGAGCAAAGAATTAGCTGAAGAGGAAGAAGAAAAGAAAGAAAGAAGAAAAGGGATTCAGTGCTGGAACTGTGAGGGGTACGGTCACAGAGAAGCTGAGTGTCCCAGCAAGCAAGCCAGAGACTCTGACAAGAAAGACAACAAGTCACTAACAGCAACATGGAGTGACTCTGAGGAAAGCGATGAAGAAAATGTTATTGTGTTAGCTAGTGTATCCGCTTATGAATCTGAAACAGCAATAAAGAATGAGTTCAATTATGGGATTGATGTCTCAGATAGCGAAGAAGAAGATGACTATACTCACAACATGTTAGAAAATCTGCAAGACATTCTTAGTCAATGTGAGGATGCTCTGAAAGTAAACCAAGCTTTAAATGACAGAGTCAACCATCTGGAAGAAGAGAGGGAGGAGTTGCTTGAAAAATTGTCAACACTCAGCAGACCAGTCATCTTACAGAAGAAAGGAGAAGCTGCCTTCAAGAACCCTGCTGTCAGTGTTCCTCCAACAATTGATCCTCAGAAAAATATACTGGATGAAATTCTGTCATATCAAAGATTTAGAGGAGGAAGAATGGGCCTGGGATATACAGGTGAGGAAACCTCTGGTAAACCAGTCTTTGTTAAGGCTGTAGAAACAAAGGAAATCGAGGATAGTGAAGAGAAAGGTGGACTCTGCTAGAAACTGATGGAGGAAGAATTAACTGTCAATCTGAATCAGGAAGTGCTTCAGCAACTGCTGTATCAACCCCCTGTATCAAATGCCCATCTTCACAAAGGAAGTAATCCTCAGCCCTGTGGAAAGGAGAAAGGTCCTCAAAGAAAATATTTCAGCCTGCAGAATCCTCTGATGCGCAGAAAGGTTACCAGGACCAGAGGTAACTTCAGAAGGAGGAAATCTAATCTCAACGATCACTGCCAGATGTCCTACACCTCAGCTTATCTTGGCAATCTTCATCAACGATCAGAACTGAATGGAGAGTCAAAATAATAGAGAAACCAGCACACTGGGATGGAGCAAGTAAGAGAGTATCAAAGAAAACTCATGATGATCCAAGTATGGCAGTGTTTGACAAAACCAGCATAAGTGAACAAGGAGCTGCTACAGCTCAAATAATCAAGCAAGCCAAGCAGAAGTGAACTAGCAGCAGCTGCAGCAGGGGATGCTATAGCAAGAGCTTGTTCAACAGGCTGGTTCAACTGACCAAGTAGTAGCAGCTGCCTGGGCTTGTCCGGAAGGGCTGGAAACCCTATGCAGAGCCTCTGAAGAATTTCTAAATTGCTGAAGAGTTTATTCCAGAGAGGTTTACTTGTCAGATAAGGAGATTTGCATTGGAGTTTATAATCAAATCTAATCTCCTAGATTTTAGGAGATAATTGATCTTGTGGGTCAATTGCCTAAACCTGGGAATTGCTTAAAGTGGAGCTGCTATTTAAGCAGAAGGGTTCAGGGCTGAAGAGGGTGATCGAAGCTGAGGGATACACGAGTGCATACACAGATTTCAGAGAGAGCAATCTTTGGTGTGCGACGGACGATTTCTTCGATCATCACCCGAGAGCAGAGCGTGAGCGCAGAGCTGAGGTGATTGTGGTAGAAGGGAATCAGGACTTGCAGAGTCTGATTCGAGCTTGATCTGGAAGCCAATTCAGAGCTGCTGAGCTTGTTGGTTGATCAAGGGCAGCCGCGGAAGAACTGACGGGTGGAAGGCTCGGTCGAGTGTCGTGCGGCAGTACTCACTAGTGGCAGGTGGTCACTGAGTGAGGGGGAATTGTCCAGAGTGTGCAGCGCTCTTGGAGAGGTTCGATCGGCTCGGCAGAAGGCCTTGGAGCGACGCGGACATTGTGCTTCAGCTGTGTGATACAGCTGTTGCTGCAGCAACCCTGCTGAGTAGTGTAATTTAGAATAGGCTGAGTTCTTTGAGAGGATTGTAGCTATTCTAGATTGACATACTGTAGAGGGTGTGCAGACACAAATCAGAGCTTGTTCTGATTGTGTTGAGTGGTCCACACAAGGTTGAGTAGCATAGGTTGCGTGAGTTGTAACCTAGTGTACTTGGAACCTTTGGTTGAGTGGATTGAGGACTGGAGAATAATCCTCCCCAGACGTAGGCAGATTGGCCGAACTGGGTGAACAAACCTGTGCCTTGTTCATTGCTTGCTGTGACAATATTTAAGTGAACAAGAGTGTGTTGCAGCAACTGCTTGTTCACAGAATCTGTCGAACTAAGACACTACGAATTTCAACTTAGATATGGAAACCCAAAGGCAACAAACTGAAAAACAATGGGGTTGAAAGTCTGAAACTGTGGAAACTCAAATGTGAGAAGCGAATAGACCATGAACTTGAGGGTCAGAAGAGGGGGAAATCAAGACAAACTCAAGTGTGGGTAAAGAAACAATTATCAGAGTCTCACGAGGATCCTCCCTACAAAGGTGTTATCCAGGATGTGTAGGAGAACCAGCTCCTGCCTGCTATAGCAACCTGGTCCGACGAAGCTTGTTCAAATAATCTGGTTGTTAAAGATTGAAAAAGGCACATGCAGGGCACGTGAGCCCAAAATCTCATATAAAAAGAAAAAAAAAACAGCGGGTAAAATCAAATTTTAGGGCTCATTCTGGTGAAGCTTCCCCCAAATCGCACACTCAGATCAACCTTCCTCTTCTGCTTGAACTCCTCCAGCTATTATCTGACAATGGTGAAGACTCGCGGACTGAAGAAAAATCTGGCTGCAGCACGACAAGGCAGGACTGAAAGGAGGTCCAAGTTCCGCAATGAAGCCCCTACTCAGCGGTTAAACTTGGTGGTCTGGGAGCCCGCACCTCTGCCTGTGTCTCACAACGCTCCTTCTCCTCAAGAAGGAACCTCGCTGAAAAGGAGGCGTCTAGTCCGTGATGGGGAGCCTACCTCTAGTGCAGCAACAGTGGATGAAGAGGAAGTATTTGAAGAAGCCTCAAGAGAAGTACAAGCTGCAGAGGATGCTGTGACAGGCCACACTAAAGAGAGCTGCAGATCACTTGTCAATTCCCCAGGCATAGAAGGAGAAGGGGAGGAGATGGAAGCTGAAGTGCTTGAACAAGAATATGCTGCAGCACATCCTCCTCCTCCCTCGAACAAAGGAAAAGCTCCAATCATCATTCCTGATTCCAGTAGTGAAGAAGAGGAGTCCAGTAAAGAAGAGGAGTCCAGTGAAGATGCTACAGGAGAACCCTCCGAGAGAAGATATGTGGTTTTGTAGCCCAGTGAAGAAGATGACACTGTTGCAATCACTGTCGGTGGAATATGGTTCAGAAACAAGAACGCCTCACAATCCTGGAGCTCAGTAGAGAGGAAGCACAATTGTGACAGAGAAGAGACTGGACCTGGACAAATACAAATCTGCATCCATTGTCCAGCTTCTTACTGAGGTAAATTTACTCAAGTCCCTCACTTACCCGTACAGATTCAATACGTCATTAGTCAGGGAATTTATAGTCAACATGGAAGAAAAATTTGGTGAGGAAGAAGGGGATGTGTTTATCAGAGGCGCTGTGAATTTCAGAATCCTTTATGTACTCACGGGGCCATTAGTTGGTGCTGCGAGGTCTCATTGTTGTGCTTCAACATTGTGGAGTGGCATCACCCGTCGAGAGTAATGCGACAATTTCGCAGCATATTCCACCTCCTTCACTGGCGGGCTCTAACCCAAAATATATGCTTACAAGGAAAGCACGTAAGAATTGGTCAGTGGAACTTAAAAAGTATACAGATCTCTGGATGGACATGTTGGATTTGATAGTGGTTGGCCAACCCGCACCATTCATAGAAGAAGATAATCCAGATTACAAAAATTGGTACGCGACTACCACCCGTCGATTTATTCAATCCCGCGCTGACGATTCTCGACCATATCGGCCAAATGCACCTGAGCGTCAAAGAATTGTAAGTTTGGTTGTTTGTACACAACTAGAATCCGTTCTTTTATGTAACTTATATTTTTGTTGTCACCAGTCGTTCTTTCTCAGGTCCACACCCTAGTGATGCATGCACGAAGCGCTGCAGAGTTGTTCCAAAATCCTCTCCTTCATTATACCCTAAAGGATGTACCACATCGTATTTTTCATTCGGCTTGTGCGGAACTGGAACAACTAAGAGAGGCGGATGCAATAGGTGTGGACCCGTCTGCCATTCAGTTTGACATAGGTAAGGAGTATGCCATTTCGGCCTATTGTTTTCTGTTACTTCAGCGATATAACTCAATTTATGAACACACGGGGAGGGACGACAATGAGGAGCATTTCCATTCGGCGTATGATGTCACTCACCTCTGTACTCAGCATGATGCCGGTCCAAATGCACCGGGCCCATACGACTCCGGGCCAAGTGGCACAGGCCCATACGAGGCTAGGCCAAGTGGATCAGGCCCATATGACGCTGGGCCAAGTGGCTCAGGCCCAAACGACGCCAAGTGATGAGGATGCTAGACAATCGACAGGTACAGGAGGCCCTTAAATTGTCTCTCATACGACACTTTCCGTCGATGAAATCCCACATTGTTGATCTCTTTAGTTATATCGAAGTGTTTCGTTTGTTATTAAACATTGCATTGCTTTTCACATCAACACACTACATAAATTTTCATGAACCCTAATTTAAGGTACATGTCTATTCGGACACGATCTTCTATTGTGTTCTGTGTTGTGACACAAATCACATTTGTGTTTCCGTGATGCTCCTTGCGAACTTGATTCACCATTATCCATTTCGTTACGTCTCCGCACAGATGGTTGTCGGCTCAACTTAGCTCTCTTGAATCCGGTTCCAGAACGTGTATGAGCTCATCGTACGGCCTTTAACGTGATTCATCCCCAATTACATAAAATGTGTAGCTCCATGTCTCATGAAACGACTCCAAGTATAGTAACTACTGACGAATTGGGTGTACGAAATATTTTGACTCATACAGCCATAACGCGAGAACAGGGATAGTGGAACGCCACCCATTTACCACAAGTGTATGTACTCTCTTCGAGTCGCACTTCATGTATGTGATGCTTCCGGCAGGTCATCACTTGAAATACGCCGCATGCAGCGTCGAACACCGTAACCCGATGATACTGGACTTTGTCCCTCAAAATCTAGTATATCATGGGGGCGAGGATTGAAGCTGAATTCTGGTATATCTCTCGTTGCTTGCAGAAGTATTCGTTGCACTGGAAAAATATGAACAATACAAGAGCACATATGGGTAGGTCGCGGCCACCGCGTAATATATGGTTAAAACATTCGCTAGAATTCGTTGTCATTGATCCCCACCGGCAACCACCTTCATCATATGCCAAGGACCATTTAGACCACGAAATACTTTCCAGCCATTCGATTACCCATGGCCTATCTCGCAGCAATGCAATCAGCTCTTTATATTCGTTATCAAACTTAATCTGCTGCCTTTGATGTGCAATGTGACCAAGTTTTTTTTTCAGTGTCGAATCTTTGACTTTTATATTAAAATTGCTCTGCAAATGCCTGATACACACCCGATGATAAGCCCGAGGAGGGGACCAATCCGGCTCTTGCATTGCGGAGATGATTCCTTTATGTCTATCTGAAATCACGCACATGCCATCTCGATCTGTGACGCCTTCCCGAATGCATTACATGAACCATTTCCAATTATTGTTGTTCTCGCTCTCAACTAAGGCAAACGCAACAGGCAGGATATGGTTGTTTGCATCCAGGCCAACCGCCACAAGTAACTGCGCCTCATACTTCCCATACATATGGATTCCATCTACAAATAGGAAGGGACGACAATGTGTGAAAGCTTTAATAGATGGTCCGAATGTCCAGAACACCGTTGTATGATCATAAGACCACTCTCGTCGTCTCTATATCGGACCCATTTCACAACAGTCTCATCATTAGAATCCTGTAGTGCTTGCATAAGTAAGGCAAGTTTGCCAAACGATTCATCGCAATCCCCAAGCAAATTCTTAAGTGCCTGTTACCTAGCCTGCCATGCTTTCAAATACTTAATTTCGTGACAATAGTCTTTGAATAAATCCTCGCTCTAATTTCTCCGGGGGACAGTCGCAACTTGTCACTGATAATATCCCCGATCTCATCCGCTATGAAATGTCTATTGAGGTGCAAATTTTTATTTGCAATTTTGTCGGTGCTGCATACATGATCCCCTTTATATTTTCTGACCTCCCAGTAGCTTGCAGTTTTCTTCATCGCAATCCTTATGTGCCACGAACAATTTTTCACCCCTTCTCGGCATTGAAGAACAAACAAACGCAGTTCAGAATCATTCGTCATGTACTCAACCCGGTTTAGAATCAAATACTTATGTACAGCGTAAATGGCTTCCGCCTTGCTGTTAAATGTCGATCCCACGGCAAATGTCGAACACCGTCTTCTACTACCATCAAAATACTCTTCCACAGGGTTGTTCGCATCCACGCAGACACATTATGGAATGCTGGAATATACCATACGCGTTCCGATTCGGGAACGTGGCATTCACCTTCGTTATCCAGTTCCTCGATCAATTACATTTCCTCCTGGTCGTACTCGTCGATCACTGACATGTCAAGTGTGTCCAATGTGGACATAACCATGGGGTCGGATTCACTGGTTTCCATTGCTTGATGTATTCCCTGACAATAAATTCAACACAGCAATTCAATTTGGCTAAATGGTTCGGATTACATATTACAAAATGATCTAACATGTAATTATAAATTACCACTTCGATTTTCTCTAGACAAGGCCAAGTCGAATACAACATGGAACTAAATATCTTCACACCTTACTGGTGCAAAAGAGATACGAACAAAGAAGGAATTCCACTTGGGTGAAGGAAGTGCAACCGGAAAAAATGGGGGGAGACGGCAATGCAAGGAGGAGAAGGAAATGTTGGAAGAAGGCAATGCATTGAAAAGGAAAATATCTGCTATTTAGCAATGGGAGGCTGGTTTTGTTATGACCGACCTCCTTACATTGTCGGTCATGTCATGGCTGACCACATTAAATGTACAACTGTCAAAATACTATTATAACCAAATACCACCAACCCAGCCGGTGACATTAAATTTAACCTCGGTCAATTGGAAAATCTAATTGGCCGATTTTATTAGAAGGGGCACAATATTTTTTAAAGTAACCGATTATGTTGAAACATGTCATTTAACAAAACAGGATAGATCCGAGGTATTTTCCACGTGCACATAAGCTTATATCATTTTTCTATTCCCCTATCGAGAAATTACAAAAGCCCTACTCATACAGTTTCACACTGTAAAATTGACGTGAGAATTAGATTGCGCAAGATTCGAAATTTGGGAGAACGTCACCAAGGATGCGGCGAGGTGAATCGAATGCATTCCTGTTGCGATGGTTCTTTTGGTTTTTCTAGGGTTTTATGCAGCTGTCTCTCTTATGAATTCCAGCTTCCAACGGCTTCTTTTTATTCCTTATACCCAAGGATAGAGAAACCATTACTTTTTTAAACTGAGCACGTTGCAGTTGCTTCACTCAGCATGTTGATTGCTGTGGTTCATCAATTTTTCCTTGACAAATTTTTTAACTGGTTTTCTTGCAAGATTTTGCGAAACGGAAAGATGAGACTCCAAATATGTTTGGATTCGTCTACTGGAACTTTGAATTACAGAGGTGGAGTTGAGCCTGCAGAATTGGAGGTAACATCATTTTCATGGCCATTGATCTGATTCCTTAAGGTTGCTAATCAGTGGTGTAGCTAGTGACAATTCATTAGTAGATTAGTACCTGAATATCATCATCACCTGGAGATAGGAGGATCATCAGTGGCATCAGAAGCCAAATAATTCATTTTCTAATACCTCAAGCCCGCCACAGATGCCAAAATCGTCCACCCTCGGCTTATCAGAATTGGGTACTTGAAAGTTGAAAGTCAGCCGCATCAGAAGTAATTCTGGTCTGTGTATCTGTAAGAATTGGCCAGCAGCTCTTCTACTTGTATCCTAGAACTGGAATAGCTTGTGCTTCTCTTGATCCGGCCATGATCTATAGACTCGACTTCTGCCAAGAACAGGCTGTAAACTGGCCTATGATCTGAAAACTTGGTCTCCCCGCGGACATAAGACAGCTGTCTTAGGCCTCGACCATACCACAGTATACGGTCACACCACGCAGGAGTTCTTCGTTTCTCTTTCCGGTGAACTGTATCCCCTGCGTATCTGTCCGAGTTATCTGAGTATTTATATGTAGGTGGGAAATATATTTTGCCTTCATTCCATCCTTCAAAAACTCGGCCTTGTCTCTGCTCGATCCTCAGCTGCTACACACAAATTTTCAGAAGAGAAAATTGAATTTCTAGGACTTGAGTAAAATAGCAGGTAACAGACCTGATCTTTATCTAACAGAAGTTTCCAGTTTCTCATCTCAACAAGGGCTTTCGCGGAGCGGTATGACAAGGCTATTCGGTAGTTCAGATCTCCAAGCCAGATGATTCGGCTGTTTGGACAACATCATGCATGCACCAATATGAAGATTAGTATCAAGATGTATGAAGAAGAGCAAATACTTGTGTACAAGAGATATACTCATGATCATAGACAGTTTGTGGTGAAGTGTCATCTCCTATGCCATAGACCCTTGGGAATCTTGTCTTCCTGAGAATCTCCATTACATCAGAGTTTCGTCTTAGTTCATCGCCTTCTTTTTGTCCGGAGGTTAAGTGGCAGCATATGAAGCAGAAGCTGGTTTGGTGAACTGACATGCTGATGGAGATGGAGCCCTGTGAAACCAGTAAGGCATAGTTAGATGCCATGAGATAATTGAAAAGCCATGCTACTATGCTAGCTGATACCTTGTTTCCCAGGTAGCCCATCAAGCCTCGGCCAACGCACGAGACTTTCATGCTGTGGACATGGTCTTTGAGCTCCCCTTTTACCCAAACTGTGAGAAATATCCCAACCATTTGCTTGCTAGCGACTAACGAGTAACGTGAATGGCCTGACAATCTATCTTGATGCTCCAAGGAGGAAGCTCTGTAATAAGACATTGGGGAGTAATGTCCAGCCATGTATGGAGAACTGCTCGGCTCATTCTCATCATCAGATGACCCCCATTTGAAGCTGGGGTCAAAATCACTAGGCCTGTTTCCATACATTACTCTGTCGCAGACGCTGAGTCTTCTGTCTAGCCGCGGTTGTGGGGTTACCATGTCATTATCAGCTCTCATGCTTCGACTCAGGGACTGAAATGACCGACGATGGAAAAATGATGACGCTTTTGGTCTGGTTGATCCTTCGAAATCAGAGTCCAGCTCTACAATTGGGTCAGGGATTGGGGAAGGAGTATGACAAGCGCCGCCACTCGTGCCTGGAAGACTGTTTAGAGTTCTCCGAACCAGAGCTAGCCATCTTCTTGCCGGGCCATTGTCTTCTGTGCCCAACACATTACCAGCATTTAGCGGCACAATTTCCTGAAACCTGAGACAAGCAACTCATCAGAACCCGGCAAGCCACACCTGACACAAACTTATTATCCTCAACAAGTTCATACCCCAAAACATAAATATCAGCTGGAGGCGAAGTATGTAGCCAATCTTCCAGGTTCAGGTAGCTATGCGGAGGCTTCCCAGCCACGTTCCATGTCGCGACAAAGATCCTGAAGTTCCCAAAACATGTCAAGAAGCAACTTAACTTCACCAAATGACACTCAAAGCTCATGCATACCTGTAGTTATGTATCTCGGTGACTTGGGAAGCTTCCAGGTCTATCTTGCCTCGACAAACCGGTTCACATCTCCTCGGGCGCGCTTTCTCTGCATACCAGAAAGTCCAAGAACTAGCTGAAATCAGGTAGCTTCCTTGATATATTTAGATCAACTTGACTTTCCATACTGGTTTTTTGTTTTGATTACGTAAGATGTGATTGTGGTCCAAACTGAACCTGTCTTGCTTTTTCTAGTTGTAGTGCATGCCTCAGTCTCAGTGAAGTTGTTCCTCCATGCTTCATCAACTCCTGATAAAGATGGAACATAAAGCCTTTAAAGCACTTGGCTTTTCCAAGCTGACCATCACAATCTTGTGACCAAATCAAAGACCCAAAAAAGATTGCTTTTGCAAATTCTTAGACAAGAAGAAAGCATGGCATAGATCTCGAGTGATGCTCAAGTAAATTCCTAATGATATGAAGATGAGGATTGATGCGCAGAGAGTGGGATTTGGTGCCATACCATCATAAGTGGAATCGGCTTGAAATTCTTCTGTCTTGCTCTTGATGTTGAACCATTTCTTAACCAGAGACTTCGGCCATGAGACCTTCACAATCACGTACACAAGGCAACACGGAAAATGAGTGAGCTTCAGTGAAGAAGATGGTCGAATCTGAGAGCACAAACCTTGTTTTTCTTCTCGGTTCCATCTCTCATTGTATCAAAGTGACCCTCAGACTTGCCTCCAGGCAAAAAACAATGATCATAGTATCTCCAAGCTTTGAAGAGAATCCATAAAGGGTCAATCAGATTCCAGAAACCATGGACCTGTGCTTCCTCCTTTGACTAAAATCCTCACAGTGGTGTTCAAAGGATTTATGTGAAAAATAGGGAGATGGGGTTTTGGGATGTTGCAAGAAAATGAAAGGAAGACTCTCAACTTTCTCACAAATAATCTTCTGGGCTTTCCAATAGGAGCTCAAAACCACTAAAGATGACAGATTTACTGCATTCCATCCTGCATCCTACATGTGTAGTCACCAGACAAGAGATTGAGAATGGAAAACTTGGAAGTGGGAGAGGGGACAGTACAGCACCAACAACCACAACAATGACAGGAACAACAGGCAGAAGAAGAAGCAGCAGAGAAGCACTAACAACAGTGAGATGATGCTAAATAAATAAGCTTCTGACAACAATTCAGTAATGGGGCTTGGTTTGGTCTTCTTGAGATACAAAATTTCGAGCAAAGCAAAGTATAGAATTTTGAAGAGAATAAAGTGCTGCAAAAAACACGCACTCTCTCCCAGCTCGAGGCTTCTTTGTTTTCACCCCAAAAATGAAATGGCCAGGCCCCAGTTTGATATCCTCAAATATGACAAGGTTTTTGCCACTTGGTTTTGGTTCTTTGCCAAAATCAAATCAGCAAAATTTATCTAATTTCCTTTGAAATCGAGGCTTTTCGGCGTTAATCTTGCTCAACTAATCATATTACACATGCTGGACCATGTGGGTAGTCCTTGTCTTGTTCCATCTGTTCTTTGTATATTCATAACTCAAGGCTGTTATAAGCAATCAAAAATGTCAACAGGGTTATTTACAGTAATATTCCATTCAAGAGTCGACATTCTTAATCATATTCTTAACAAGCCAGGGTTCGATAATGAGTTAGTTCTTGGCTGCTTCCCAGTTGATTACAGATGGGCATACAAATGGTCTTCATCAGATAATCTTCCAGAGGCTAGTTTTAATCTAGCCTTGAATATGTTTACTTTCCCTTCCTAACTAGTCGAATTTTTTGCTGAAAGGATGCTTAAAACAGTCTTTCCAGATCTTAACAAGAAATATCAGTGCAGATAATTCATATTAGTCTCACAGTAAACTATAATCGTTCTCGAAAATGGAGCAGGGCAGTCAAAGAATGGATACTTCAGCTGTGCTTTGTGTAAAGCTATGGTGTGTATCTTGGAAGGGGTAGAGTTCTTTTTGTATCTTTTGCTTTATGTAGTTTCCTGTCTTTTATTTTTATCTGAACTCAACCTACCTGGTTAAGGCACCCTACCCTCCACACTTTTCATCAAATCATTTCTTCCATGTCATTTTCTTCACTACATCTCTTTTGCCGGTTCTTTTAAGATAGAAATATAAACCATACATGATACGATTCACCGGACTGAAATTCGATAACTATTGTGCCTACCCATTCCCTTAATTGTTTGGGATCCTCGTTTGTAATTGTCTCTTATTGAGTTATAAAAATGAATATATATTTTGTATGTAGAAAGACGCCAAATGAAGGAACAGCTGACTTTTGAATGCTACCTGCTGAAGTTATAATTTCCATGGGGTTGACAGGCTGTAGAGGATTGATGTGAGAAGAGTTGTCCCCTTGGTGAAACCCAGCAGGCAGCATTCATGAGTTCATCTTCCTGACATGAGCAAACATCTTATCACAATCTTTTAAAGACTTGTTGCTGAATTTCTTTTCCTTCCATCCAACCACAAATTCAAAGCAAAAATGCCAGTATGCAGCAGCATTAATAAATCTAAGCTAAAACCAGGTGCATGCCCATCCACACCAGGTTCACTTAGCTAAATAATGTCTCAGCCTAAGTTGGCTTGTTCACAGAAGTGAAGACAGAAGCTTCTGTTTCGACTCGAAAAGCTTGCATTTGTATGTATCAAGTATCCTAGTACTGAATTGCTGCAAGTATACAAATATGCAACTGCTGTGGGGTGAAAACCTGACACGCGTGACAAGTGAACTCTACACCAAATTTAATGCAGATACAGGTAAGTTACTCAGGAATATCAGGGTGAAAAAACATCTGAGTGCAGATTAAGGTCAGCGCTCAAACTGAGGGATGCATGTTTCTGAGGTCATGCAAATAGTACAGTGACATCAGGCCATGTTGTGAGGTCCTGTAAAAAAGTCCAACTCAGACATTTTCAGTAAAGTTGTTATTTAAGGTTGTAGAGAGTTCCAGTTGAGGTTGTTGCATACCCAACCCCTTACAAGAATTCTAAAAGCTGTTTTCCTTCAAGGTAACCAACCATCTCTTCTTACTCCTGCAAACCCAAATAACTTGTACATTGCAATCAGTGATACAACAAATGCCTAAAAGCAGAAGCTGCAAACCCAGAAAATATATCATAAAATGATTTGCAATTGGTAAATATAGGTTGTATTTTCATTCACTTAAAAACCAGTGTACTTCTGTAAGAGAAAAAAAAAAGGAAGAAGAAGTGGTCTCTGCTTTGGCCTCCCACAGTCAAGGATTTGCTCATAAGCTACTAAAACCAAGCAATGAGAAGACGAGCAACTGTGAGGCCGCCATAGTTAAACACTGCAGCGGTGATCTTTGTGTTGTTGGTTTCATTGAGTTTCAGGGGCCACGAGGATTTCCGAAACAGAAGCAACCGGTGGCCTGGCCATCCGGTATCATGCCCCCGCCCTTGCTGGTGTCAATGGCTTCAAGCAACCGCACCACTTCATCCATCTCAGGTCGTTTCTCAGGGTTTGCATCCCAACACTTCTTCATAATGCTGACGAATGCATTTGGGCAGCACCTCGGTATGTCTGGTCGCAAATTCTGTTTAAAATGGGCAGCGTGACGACAGGGTTACCAGGTTTACAACTAAGTTTATAAGATGTATGTAAAGTCGTAATGTAGAGAGAATTAAACCTGTCTGACAACTGCAGAGGACACCTCTACGAAAGTGAGATCAGGATAAGGCATGTCGCAGCAGTAGATTTCCCATAAGCATATGCCAAAACTGTAGACATCGCATTTTCTGTTGTAAGGTTTACCGTCAAGGACCTGTATAAGCAGCTTGTCAAGCTTGAGTTTACAAATTTTACGATGTTATGGATGATATTAATCGTGAAAGAGAATGTTAGTCATATAGAAGAATGTGTTATCAGGTAAAAGCGGAATACAGCTAATGCATTTTTATTACCTCAGGAGCCATGTATCCTAGTGTACCCGTTTCTCCAGTCATGTCTTTGGGGTTCTGAGCTTCAACTCGAGCAACACCAAAGTCAGCAATTTTCAAGTTTGTACGAGCATCTAGCAGCATATTCTCAGTTTTAACATCACGATGGACAATCTTCTGAGAATGCAGGTAGCTCAATCTGCACATCCAGAGACGAACAATGTTAATGTAACTCACATATCAGAATTCAAGCCAGTATTGGAGATGTAAATTTGCAGTTATAACTGACAGCTCTCACCCTCTAGCCAGATCTAGTGCGATTCGAATGACAACTTTGTAAGGGAGCTTCTTTCTCCTATTTCTGATCAAATAGTTCTTCAGGGTCCCACCTGCCACATACTCGACAACAACACAGCAAGCCCTTGATGGAATGTTATTCTGGCCGTTGCTTGAAGTTGAGGTGCCCTTAGTCGGGATCTTAAGGTCTGAAGTTCCCATTGACGCTCCAACAAACTGAAACATGGAAGTACTGGATTCAATTCAAATATTACGCAACACCGTAAAATATGTAGAAATATATCAAAATGAAAATTGTAATCATCTGATGACAAAATTTTCAGATATAGACTATAATGTGAATCAGACAAACACTGGTGGCAAAGATTGTATAGTGCATAGTAAAACGAATTCATCTACAATTTACAACGACTATTGTTGCTGGCACAGAAGGTAGCTTATGTATGCAGCACAGTGTACCTTGGTAACATTAAGATGATCCAGCTTATGCCAAACTGCAACCTCTTGACGAAATGATGCCCTAAGAGCAGCTGTTTCAGCAACTGTGGCCATACCATCTTCCCCCCAATCCAATACTTTCACTACCATAAATAGAAATAACGATCATGCCACAAATCAAAACACTCGGACCAAAGGAACAATGACATTCAGATAAGTCCCACACGAAATTATGCTTATCAACCTCGGCATCAAACTGGAACGTAATTGAGCAATTTTATCATTAAATGGAAGATTTGGCAGTAAAGGCATCAAGCTATAACATATAAAAGGATACAATGCCGAATCTGACTACATATATTTATAACTAATAAAATGCAGGGAATGCCCAGTTCGTAATCTGACGCTCCCAGATACAATAACAACATACAATACAAAGAAAGATGCGGCATAATGATAAGAAAGATTACCTGCAACATCTTGGCCATCATAACTGCCACGGTACACAGTCCCATAAGTCCCATGAGCAATGACATATCTAATATCCAATTTCGATAACTCAATCTCCCAAACTTCTTTTTTCACATATGATTCCCTCTCCCTCGACCAAACCCTACTCAGATGCTTCTCCAACTGCACATCCCAGTTTTTGAAATCAATCTTATCAGCTCTAAAAAGCATATCCTTGCCACTCGCGTTCCCAACATCCTTCCCTATCAACCCCAAATTTGAATCATCCTTACTCAACTTGGACATATCATAAACTACATCCTCAACTTGGGTGTTACATTTCTCAGCCATCATAACCACCCAAAATTTGCTGGAAAACAAATCAATAATCAGCTTCGATCAAACCCTTCACAGCAGGATGATGACGCATGCCCAAAAACTCACAAACAAAAAATCTGAATGCCAAAGCGTTGAAAAGCAAGCAACTTTCGATCAAACATTAAGCCGCTAATGACGACGACGATGATGATGAAAACAGTGGATTCACCACCGCCATGAGAAGCAGCCAAAAACTTAAATGAGGTCGTAAACCCTAGGCAAGGAAAACGACCCCAGCTAGCGTTGTCTTTCAAATCCAACAAATCTCCTGGAATCAAAATCAACAAAAGCAACCAACTTTTAATAGCAAACAGATTGCAATTAGCCAAACAAAAAAAAAACTCCAAAATTAACAATCTCCAAAATTAGTCGGGCGGAGAATCTGCCGAAAGCAGAGGGCTATAGAAAAAGGGTGATGAATGCTTGCCGACAAATTAGGAGAGACAGAGGCGTGAGGAGCACCATTATATGCGATACAACGATGACAGTGATGATGATGGAATTTGTTGGGTGTACTTTCTCTGTCCTTTTAGGAATCTCCAAATTTCAATACAATATTATTTTATTACTTATTCAATTTGTTTATTTTTGTAGAAACTCTTCTTTTATAACGGCAAAATTAAATTAATATACAATTTTTAAATCAGTGAATAATTTTTTTATTTTGAAGTTTAATTAATATACAAGAAATACGAAAACATATTCCGCCCCACAAAACATTGGATGCCAAAAATAATTCATTGTCTAAACAATATTGCTTTGAGAAAATAATAATATCCTATATTTTAATCAAAATTTTTTTAAAAGTGCCACAACTTAAAAATCTACTTTAAGATTCGTCATTTTAAAAGATTTTGTTTAAGATCTTTTTTAGGAAAAAAAAAGAAGTCTTTGACACTAGTAGCCTTTCCAATTTTATTTTTTGGATTTTTGTACCTAGTGGCAATGGAGTTGAATACATGGTAGGAACATTTATTCATCATCCGATGATCACTGATTTCGCCTTCTTATGGGTTCATCGGAGAAGCGGGAACGGTTACTGACCAGTGTGGTGTCCAGACGTTCATCAACCCGTAAATTAGACAAGCATCTGAAGCACGTACTTATAATTATTATTGTTCCGCTACGCGCATTAAGCGCATTCCGGTAAGCATATTGTCCGAGCTTGTATGTCATATCCATATAACTTCCGCATTTGATAGACTAAGCTTCGGACGTCAGGATAAGGTTCTATCCATACTTCTGACTTTTAACCAAAAATCATGTGAAATGCAATTTTTGATGAAAACCGCATTTCACAAAGATATTTTCTGATTAAATGCAACTCAGAGACCAAGGACCACCGGTGAATGACTATAAAAATATAATTTAGCAAAAAGTATAAAAATATATACTGATTTACTGTCTCATTTCAAATTAAGTATCGAATTATTAAATTTTTTAATACAAGTTATATAAAAAAATAAAAAATATAAAAATATATCTTGAACTACCTTCTCATTTCAAATCAACTATGAAACTGTCAACTTGATATTAATTCACTTGTTGCGTGGTTTTATTCAATGATCTAAGCTTGCATTCAAAAAGGTAAATGAGTTTGGTAATATATTTGTACCAATTCGAAGTATTTTTTAAAATAAAATGGTAATTCGCAAATGTTAGTCCCAAATTGGTAACAATGCAAATTAAAAACACTTGTCATGCAATTTAATTAAAATATGCATCATAATACCATGTCATTGGTATTTGTTAATTTACTTTTATATTTTAATATCATGTCGTAATTTATTTTGATAGTTCGGTACTTGAATTGAAATTATAATTCGGCATTTGTATTGAAAAATTTTATAGTTCGATACTTGATTTAAAATGAAAGGATGATTGATGTTATGTTTTTTTTTCTTTAATTACAGGTTTGAATCATAAAACATTTTGGTTGATCATTTAAACAACATTTTCATGTTCCTTGTCTGACATATTTTGAATCATGTCCATCAGGGCGTGATCTAGTGGCAAAAAGAACGTCAAACATCTCAGCAACTAGGGTTCGATTCCTGATGGGTTAGAACAGGAGCTCTGGTGGGGGTTTAAAAAAAAAATCATGCCAAAGATGACAACATGTCGTTGGGTCCTCCTTTGCCCGAGGGTGTTTATCTGTACTTATGTTGGACAGATGCGGTCGTACAATTGTCACTCTGGTTATGTTGAGTTTGTACGACCATAGCTAGATTGATTTCAATCCATGTTGATTGTTTGGAGAAATTATTTTATTGAAAAAATGAGTTAGGTTATGTTCTTTTGTACTTATAAAGTATTTATAAATAAATATAAGTAAAGTAATAAATATCAATATAAAATATAGGTACAAAAAGACATCTTTAGTTTAAGAAAATTTGTTCTGTTAGACAAGAATGAGTTTATAATCCAATTTACCTAACGAAATTCAACATTCGATAATAGAGCCCATTGTTTGTTATGCACGGGACACATATTGAAAGAACACGGGCATGAATAGAGGCGTTCCTGGATTGGTTTTGAAGAAGACGGAGTTGTAAAAGGATGTATTCACAAGCTTGTTTGGTGAAATTGTCTTACATCAGTTAGGAAGGAAAAATGAATAAACTTATATTGAAATATAGAAATATGAAATAAGACTGAACTTCGTATCAGGATGAGTATACATTCCAATTAATGGCGAAATTATACCAGACGAACATGCAAGGCACTTACTATATCTTATTAGATAGTAAAATTTATATATTATGTAAGGGTAGTTTAATTTGTTACCATATTATTAGTTACTTATTTATTCTTACTTTTTATATTGGATCAGACACTCTTTAGGCATCTATGAAATCCTAGCCTTCCTTTGTTCTCTTCTTTTGTAAATCTGAGCTCACTTGCATTGATCCCTTTGATTCTGGCATTCCACATGTTCATCCTCACCATACCTATGCTCCCCTCTCTCCCCATGTTCCAACCGCCTCCCAAGATGATGCTTCCGTGATTGTGTAACCTCTTCCCCTCGGTATCTTCAACGAACTCGTAAGTCTACTTATTTATCTGACTTTGTATACTCCATATATTTTTCTTCTTTTTTTCTTCTATTCACCAGCTGTATGAGCCCTCTTCCTTAAAGATGATGTTCTTAACCCGTTGACAGTAAGCAATGAATGAAGAACTCTCTGCATTTTACAAAACATACTTGAGAAACTGTTCCTCTGCCGGTGGGAAAATGTTATTAGTTCTTGTTAGATTTACAAGATTAAAAGATGTTCAGATGTGAGTATTAAACCATACAATACTCGTTTGGTTGCTAAGGAATTTGCTTAGTAGTATAACAGGGATTATGATCTCCGCATGATCTTGGTGAGGATTGTCCAGTTGTCCTTTAGCTGAGAAAATGTTTTTTATGCAAAGAGACCTTGCAGGGTTTAGAAATCTGTTGAGATCGAACATAAGGAGTTATAAACCATGGCAGAAGAGGATATGGTGAATGCTGATCCGCCCACTTTATATTCGTGTATCTTTCCTCCATCTGTTAAAGTTTTGCTCCTCTCATTGAGTCGGGTCACTTTCACCAGATTTGAGCTTTTATGAGTCGGGCCATCACCATTCACTTGTTGGGCGCACATCGAAAATTGCATGTTGTCTTCAGTCCCTCACAAATAAATCACACAGTGAAAACACATCATCATAAATTACAACGAAATAGAGGTATAATATTTTTAATGTGGTTCGGCTCTGAACAATAACATACATCCACAATTCCCAACATAGATGAATATGTATTACAAGAGTAGACACATTCTACTCAACACTTTTGATTATAAACATCACATGTAGATTTTCCTAGCATGAAAGGGTACAAAACAAGATGATGGGATTTCTCAAATAAAAAACCGACAAAAACAGTACATCCCTCTAGATGAATGTTCCAACACGGGAACTCCTGGCCTCTCAACAGTCACGCTCCATAGCTTACCAATCTCATGACTGTGACATTTATTTATTGTATTCAATAATACTCAGTCATATAGGATTTATAATCCTACCAAACTAGTAATTAGAAAATACTTAAAATAAACTTCCTATTTTATTTCAATCTTTCATATCTTCAGTTTTAGAAATCTAGCCAAATATCAAGAGTCTAGAATTTCTAAAATTTTCCTAACAATATCTGTTACAACATCTTTACTTGCAAAAGTTTCAAAACTGAGTGTATTCTTTTCATCTTCAACTTCAAGTTCTTCAAATTTTCTTCAAACTTGTAATAGAATTAACTCTTGATTTAACCTTCCAAATAAATACAAATGATCTACATGCTTCATTTTTGTCAACCTGTATCATCATCGTCATAATTGAGTGTACTCGGCCGAGTTTCAAATCTTCTTCACTAGTCACATCTATCAATCTTTTGACTCTTCTCATTAATCTTCATCACTTGTCTCTTTCTTCTGGCAACATCAATTATTTGTGCAACAGTGAATCTTCCCAATCGCAGGAAGTATTCTACAAACCATCAATAAGGCCCAAATAAATTTGGTTCTGATACAACTTGTTGGACGCGCATCGAAAATTGCACGTTGTTTTCACTCACTCACATACGGATCACATGGTGTAAACACATCATCATAAATAACAACAAAAGAGATACACAATATTTTTAATGTGGATCGAAACGTACGTTCGTGGTTTCCAATATATATAATTATGTATTATAAAAATGGACGATATCTGCTCAACACTCCTGCATACATCATCAAATGCACTAATTTAATTTAATTTTCTTATTTTAATACATAAACATATCATCTAAAGTTCGGTTCATTTTATTCAATTTAACTTGTGTGACATATGGAGAATGTGTAGGAATATTCATTTGTATGATTCTTACGATGGCTTGCCTTGTCGTAAACATTCAAGTGTTGGAGAAGATTTTATTCATGGAAGAGATTTTAAATGGAATGCTTATCAGTATGCCAAAAATCCAGTGACAAGGGCTATCAGACACCATAGCGTAAAAACAGCGGCCGGTCTCGAAGAATGAGCATCTGAAGAAGCAGGGCTCAATACTGGTTGGAGTTGCTGACCTGCAGACCTGGGGGTCTCAGCTTCAGCTGGGGCTGTGGGCATGCCTGTCCGAGCCGGTCCTGGTGGTAATGTACAGAAAGTGTCATGAAGGCCAATTGTTCAAGGGAGAAAACAAAAAAAAATTTAGTGCAACCTTTTTGAAAATTGATGTGTAAGATTTCCCACAAACTACTACTTGCAGTGACGGTTTGTGAAAATAAATAAGCAAATATTCGCTTAAACGGAGCTCAAATCAAAGTGTTTTAGTTAAAGCATTGAGTTTCAATTTTTTACCTCTTGGAGTAGGCGCGGCCGCAGATGAATGATCAGGAGGAGCACTCAAACCCGGTCCTGCAACACAAATGGCTAGTTTTTTTACGCTTGCAAGCCAAGTAATTCTGTAGTCCTAAAATTTGGTCTCCACTAAATTCTATTTCATTGTTTCTCATACCTGGGGCTGGCAGAGGGGTACCATAACCTACCAAAGGGCACAAAATCAGTAAATGGATGATTTTAAAAAATTTCTTGGGTAAGTTGAGCTGACTTACCTTTGCACTGTAACGGAACACCGGACACATTACACGAACGGGGCAGAACGGCTTGTAAGCTACGAAGAAAGCTCAACTGTGCAGGTATTGTACCAATAAGTAACAGGCAAGCACAATCTACGTCGCTGTGCGAGAGCTTATTCAGCTCAGAGCAACATTCAGTGTAAGGACTCGAGCCATTTGCGCTACTCCCTGTGACCAAGTTGAAGCACGGTGTAAAGTTATGGACCACTAGGTGCTGGCACGGTGTATCGATGTGCCCGTTTCCCAATATTGCAACAGAAAGTGTCACAAGCAATATTAGGTGTAGAAAAGGATTGAAGATTTGCAAGTACATGTTGGGTGGGTCTCTGGAGAATTTGTTTGTCCTGAATGATCAATTTATCAGTTTTGGAATAGTTGTTTCAAGATGATTTTGGACCTCAACTACCTGTAACTTTCTTTTTTAGTTTTGGATTCTTAATGATGACTTGAACGCGATCAAGTTTATGCCACTGCTGATTTTCAGCTGGTATATCCAGCACTTCACTTAAAATGTCGTCCTGAAATGTGCTGGTAGCAACATTTGTATGCATAGGAATACAGTTTATGGTACCTTGTGATTCAAGTAAACTCCGAAGGTGAGAGTTGGTCACCAAAATAAACCCAATCAGGCCTGAAAGGTATTCTATTAAAGAACTCTTGTCTTGTCGCCAAAACCTTTTGACAGCAAGACATTAATAAGGTTCTTTACTTTGACAGACTACACAGCTAATAATTTTCAGTAATACACGGCTTGTTTTAAGGAGAGCGAAAAATGTGTGTTTTTTCTGACTTAAGTCAGTTACTTAAACATTTAACATAATATAATTTAATTTAAGTCTACTTAATTTAACTTAAATACTTAAAATTTAAGTGCAAAAGAACAGGATCTAAGTGCTCTGCCAACTTCAACTGCAAAAAATTTTAACACACAAAAAATTGAAAAAATCTCAAGTTGAAAATTGATTTTTTTTTTTTGTCACATTTTGAGAAGTTTGTTTTAAATTTTGAAAATGTTCCCCCATACATCACTTTTTTGGCAAAGGGGTTTTGAGCTAAGTTTGTTCTCATTCTGACATAAATTTTAAAAATTTTCCCTTCATATCACTCTTTTGTCACTGACGTTTTGAGCTTTCAGTAGTCTATATGTAATTCAAGTCATGTTCAAACTGTTAAGATGAATTCTGTGCGTATATTCATCATATGTCAAATGACATATATATAGATTACAGACGCAATTGACAATATACACAAGATATACAAAATTTCTAACAGATAATAATGAGATCATAAATAATATTTATGAATATCTCTAACACACCCCCTCAAACTCATGGTGGATCGACAACGCTGAGTTTGGACAGAAAGAAGCTGTGATGTGCTCTGGTCTGGGTCTTCGTGAAGAATTCTGCTAACTGGAGCTCGGAAGGAATGTACCGGAGAGCAATGACATGCGCCTGGACCTGACATCGTACATAGGAAGCATCTATACCAATATACACCAATATGCTTGGTGAGCTCATGCTTCACTGAATCTCGAGCAATGCTAATAGCTCCTGTAAGAGGTGTGGGAGCACTAACAGAGACACCAAAATTCTCAAGTAGCCAGTGGAGCCACATAACCTCAGCTGTCAACAAGAGGCTGATGAAGGGGCAGACATTCCAGAGTCAATAAGAGGCGTATTGCAATAATTTCCTGAAGTTTTCTAAGAGCTCAGAGGTCTACCACCCATTAGGGGACATGAGCGCTCTATAATGCTTAAAGATGGGGAAACACTAGTAAGTGTGCGGCCTTATTGATACTCTCAGATCTAAAAAGACGAGATTGAGAAGATGGTAAAGGAAATGTTACAAGCAGGCGTTATTAGGCTAAGCACAAGCTCATATTCCATTCCAGTACTTCTAGTAAAGAAGAAAGACGGGGGCTAGAGATTCTGCGTCTATTACCGGGCATTAAACAAGCAAACTGTCTCAGATAAGTTCCTCATCCCAGTTATTGATGAGTTACTAGATAAGTTGCATGGTTCCCTCATATTTTCAAAGACAGACTTGAAATCCGGGTATCATCATATTTGAATGGCCAAAGGCAACGAAAGGAAGACAACTTTTCGCACACATGAGGGCACTATGAGTTTAAGGTCATACCCTTTGGTCTTACTAATGCACCCGCACTTTCCAAGCATTAATGAACCATGTGTTTTAAACCTAATTGGTTGACGAAAATTCATGTTGGTTTTTTTTTTTTGATGATATTCTGATTTATAGCAAATCTGTGGAAGAACACAATGAACATTTGCGTCTGGTGTTACATGAAGTACGCAAGCAGCAGCTCGCTGACAACACGTCATTGTTTGCGCCAAAATTATATTTATATTACCTACTTATTAGCTAGTGATAAGCAGGGTCGAACCCAAGAGAGAGTAAATAGTCTTGAATTTCACTAATTGTCACACAAAAAGGGAGTTTTCAAGAAGAATGTTGTTGAACAATTTCAAAAAGAATCAGTTCAAGGATATGCATTGCAACTGGTAATCATCGATCTAACATGCATCAACTAGTAAAACTACTGCTCTAGTCTAACAATCATGCTAAGGTAATGTCGACTCCAATGTTCTACATATTCTTAACCACTAAGTTCTCGAATAGGTTAATGATTACTTGACTAACAATACCAATTAGGTTCTACCACTAGGCTTCACTATTAGACTAACAATACCAATAAGGCAGTCAATCCAGTATCACGCAATATCTATCAATTCAGTTTCACCACTAGGCTATGCTAACTTGATGATCAAAGCATGCAATTCATACGAAGAACAATAATTCACCAAATCGAATAATGAAACATAAGTATCTCAAACCAAACGTTGCAATGCAAATCCCCAAACTAAGTTAGGGTTTAGCTACTAATATAATCCAACTAAAAATAATAAAAATATTAAATTCAAAGAATACAAAAGCTGTCGATCATTATTCACCGACGCTGACTTTCGTCTCTCAATTCTCTTGATTTTCCTCTAATTCAATCTCTAATCCTCAATTTGATTTGTCATCATCGAATTCTCTATACAGATCGATGTAAACCCTAGTTGGATGTGGACTTGTTGACCCTTACGACCCATACGACAAGTACGACCTCAGCTCCCACTAGCTCACCCGTATCCATTACGACCCAAACGACCAGTACGACCTCAGCTCCTCCTATCTCGCCCGTATCCAGTACGATTCATACGACCCGTACGAGTGATACGGCCTCAAGTGGCATTTTGGCTCGTTGATGCTCTCGCGATCAAGTCTTTGCTCCTTTGCTTTTCCGAGTGATTGAGTGAAGCCTAGAATGCACCAAATATGCAATAAAACTCAACAACGGTCTTGATACACCTGCGATGCGAAACACTATGAAGAAGTAATCTATCACATGCAAAATGTAACTAAATAATGGAAATAAGCAACTTGATGGATCGTAGAAGTACGCTCCATCACTAGCTGCCAATGCCAAGAAGTGCCTATTCGGACAGGAGAGAGTTGAGTACTTGGGGCACATCATATTAAAGGAAGGAGTATCCTCCAACCAATTGAAAGTCAAAGCTATGCTAGAGTGGCCAAAACCAAAGACGTTGAAGGAGCTTCGAGGATTTCAGAGTCTAACCGGTTATTATCGGAAGTTTGTCTAGAATTATGACAAGATTGCGCAACCACTGACCGAGCAGCTTAAGATAGACACCTTCAAATGGACGGAGGCAGCAATCGATGCATTCAAAACACTTAAAAAGGCAATGACCGAGGTACCCGTCCTCGCCTTACCAGATTTCCAGCAACCTTTTATTATTGAAACTGACGCATTAGGATACAGACTAAGGCATTCCTTATACAAAATCAAAGGCCTGTTATTTATTTGAATGAAGTCTTATCTGCCCGCGCTCGACAAGAAGTAAGTTTATGAAAGGGAGCTCATAGTTATTGCCTTAGCAGTCAGCAACTGGAGGCGTATTTATTGGGGCATCATTTCATTGTCCGAACCGATCAGAAGAGTCTCAATACCTGCTGGACCAAAGGCTTGTCGCAGAGGAGCATAAAAAATGGCTCACAAAGCTTTTAGGATATGATTTCGAGATTCATTTCAAACCAGGAATGGAAAATAAGTTCGCTGAAACTCTTTCTAGGAATGTCAAAGAGTTAGCCGCTGAGGGATATTTAAGGTTCATATATGTTCAGAGGATCATGAATTGGGAGGCGCTGAACAAGAATAATGAGAGCCCACTTTTGGACAAGCACCGGGAAACAATGGCGACTCAAGGTACACTCTTTACTGGTACTCGTTTATTCAATAAGGAACGTTTTGTTCTGCCACCATCATCAGCCAGATTCTAATATTATTCCAAGAGTTTTATGAAAGTAACATTGGGGAAACTCTAGAGTATTCAAAACATGCAAGAGGATCACGTTGGAGTTTTATTGGGAGGGGATGAAAAAGGACATCCAGAAGCTGGTAGCCGCATGCGAGGAATGTCAGCGCAGCAAATACATCGCGTTAGCACCTGCTAGATTGTTGCAACGAAGTGCCCGCTCAAGTTTGGTTCCAGGTAACTAAGGACTTCATCGAATGATTACCAACATCTGATGGGAACTCAGTGATTATAGTCGTGGTAGTCAGACTAAGCAAGTATGCTCACTTCATTCCATTGGGGCATCCTTACACCCCAATATTTCCCAGCAACTTCCGACAACATTTATTCAAAGGATTAGGCACCAGTTTGAGGAGGAGTTAAGCCTATCACCCGCAAACCAACGGACAAACCGAAGTCGTTAATCGAAGCATTGGGACATATCTTCGTTGGTTCATAGCAACCAAGCAAAAGAATTTTGTCAAGTTACTGCATTGGGTAGAATATTCGTATAACACTTCCTTTCACACATACAAAGATGGCACCTTACAAGGTTCTTTATGGCCGAGACCCGCTAAAGTTACTACCATAGGAAGAGAGTCCATTCCAGTCCAACAAGTGGAGAAGACATTATTTGACCGAGACAAATTATTGGCGAACTAAGAAAGGACTTGAATAAAGCATGCCGCCAGATGAAGGAACAAGCAGATAAGCATCACAGAGAAGTTCATTACAATTTTGGGGACTATGTTTACATCAAGATGCAACTTGGCCGACAGTTAACCTTAACAAGGAAGGACAACTACAAGTAGTATGGTCCGTATGAGATCGAGAAGCACATAGGAGAAGTTGCCTATCAACTCAAATTGCAGAATGAAGCACCTCGTCTTTCATGTTTTTCAACTCAAGCCAGCAAATGGACCTCCCAAAAATCATAAACAGGTACGACAACTGAAATGGTATCCTAGTTTTCACAATGTCTATAAACTGGAGAGACTACGAGGAGTGCGAATGGGGTCATATGGACTAGAAGTCCTCATCAAGTGGACAAAGATGCTAGAGCACGACGCGATGTGGGAACTTGCAAGAGACATCGAAGAATGGTTCCCCGGACTTCGACGTCCTTGAGGACAAGGTCGTTCTTTGAGGGGAGGTCCTAATGAGTTCCTGCAGACGAACCTTCACAGATCCGACTATGACCTTGCCAAATATTCGAAGACTTCCCAAAGTTAACATGGCCCAACCCTTACCTGGGCAAAACCCAGAAATTCCGGTCAAGGCCAGAGGAACCTAAGCACTACTCAGAAGAGGCGAGACTTCCCACACAAGGCCTGACACAAAGGCCCAGCGTGCCCGTGAGGTTCTACACACAGCCCATCCAGCTCGACGAAGTCCGAAAGTCCACCTGAAAGATCGCCCAGAAGATCCTCGCCACCCCACTCGAGGATTCCCAGCAAGCCAAGGGACATCCAGGGGGACAACCAATGGTCGCGCCCGCTCATTCCTGAGCTAACCAGGGGTCTCGCTCACCCATGTCCGAGCCAACCAAGGGTCACGCATGTCCATCTCCGAGCCAAGCATGGGGCACCTACAGGCTATAAAAGTTATGCTATCAAATCGGTCCGAGACATCCAGAGTGAACAACAAAAGAATTCTCAAGTGCCCAGCCATACCTGGGTGAGAGACCCGCTCATCACGCATTTAGTCTTAGTCTAGTCAAAAGTCACCTTCTAGTCCGTCAAATGCTTCACTTTGAAGGTCAATTCGGGAGAAATTTATAATAGTGACTCTGCAATTAGTCATTTTATAGCATTCAGCAAAGAATTTCGCATCTTTCTATTTTTGGGTCTCTAACACACCAAATCATATCACAGCATATTCCTGTTAGCCAACTGCAGTTTTGCATCGTAACAGGAGTAGAAGCAACTAGGTCAGTCTGCGCGAAAGGCTTCTCATTTCCAGGTGAGAACGACTGATTCACTATCTGATGATTGTATTTCGGTCGACTCTCGAATTGGGGTCGCGAAAGTTTTATATTTTGGTGCTTCACCGAACCCCAGTTCGTAGAAATTGAAGTGAACGTGAGAAATTTTGAGGGTTCTAATTGCTCAATCGCGTCTGCTGATGAATCTGGAAATTAAAATGAGTTTCTGGACTATGAATTGGGATCAATAGTGTAGCGGATCAATATTCTTTTAATGAAAATCGAATTGAATTAAAGTGAAGTTGAAGACTAGCTTTTCGGATTGTGTGGATACTGCTAAACACATTGACTGATTGTAAAAGAAAAAATTGGATAAATTTGCTAAACTTGCATTGGTTTTGCATAGAATGTTTTTGAGGAATCGGTAATGAGATAAGAAAAATTGGAATTTTTAAAATCATTTTTCAAATAGAGACGGATCTTACTAAGATCGATTTCTTTATTTTACACAGAATTTGACAATTTTATTCTAACCGTAGTAATATGAATTTATAATGGCGAGGGATAAAATTGTCTATAAATCAAAGAGAGCGATTTGATTTTTTTTAAGAGACCGATCTTAATAAAATCGATCTCTTAAAAAGAGAGCAGAAATTTTTTTGAGAAGTTTAGAGCATTTGAGAAACTCAAGTTCAAAAAGAGGGCAAGTCTATAAAAAAAATTCGAACAAGTGCAGCCATTAGATTTCTATCTATAGTCGTGGTAAAATTTTGTGTTTTTGGCTTATGTCGAACTTAAATAATTTTTCCTACAATTTGGTGTCTGGATTTACTAAAGCAGGAAAATTATGTCCGACTTGACCGTACTCCGAAGATTATATATGTTGCAGGCGGTTTTACTTGCGCCTCCAAATCAACACCTCAGGCTGAGATCTACGACCCTGACAAGGACATCTGGGCTCCAATCCCTGAACTCAATCGCACTCATAACTCACCTTGCTTGCTTTTTCGTACCAAGGAAAGATGCACAAGGATTATTTACCATGGAAGTGCTGATCTCGCACGAATCTGAGCTCAATTGGGTGGTTGAAAATGACTGCTGGTTACACGGCTCACCAGCCATCTTGAATGACGAGGTTTACATGATGACCACGAGCACATATTAAAGTGCAAGTGCAACAGAATTCAGGAGAAGAATAGGTTTTTCCATGGTTGGATTGAGAGGCAAGACATACATACATCATAGGCGGTGGTGTGATCGGTCCACTTCTCCACATTCAACCTCTAACGGACGTGGACCATTGGCGACCATTGTCACGGAATAATGCACCGTTATAAATTTTTAAGTACTGTAAAATACTGCACTCACATTCATGCAGAAGAATGTTAAATATGTCTTTTAAATTCCTATGTTACTTTTATGTTCAAATGATAATAAGATTTATTGTGCTAATCTAAATACAATGTAATATAATATCTTTTTGTGTTTTGAAATTATAGTATAAAATAATTTATTTTATTAGACTCTTGATCTTTTTTTCCAGCCAACCTATACCAGAACAACAACAATCATGCAAGAGTCGAGGGGATACAAACCCTCAGTCATGTAGATGCAATCAAAAGATTATCCAATGAGTAAGGCTAAGATGCCTTAATTACAGTGGTTCTATAACTGTCACTATGGTGTATAATTGGACTGACTTCTGACCAACTTACGCAAAGAAACACACCAAAAATGCCCAAAACGCCAATCTCGGCAACCAACGGACAAAAGTGTGAAAGTGTGAAGAATCAGGTTCTAATCTTATTATACAACTATGCCTGTTATTAGAACCAGGAACTTTTTAATCTTTTATCTGGCTACAAAACTGATTTTGACAGCATTATGTTGCGATTGGTACAACGTTGATCCGGATTATAAGTTGGGAGTTCTGAGTTCCATACAGAATCTAGTCATCACAGAAAGTAATATATGATTAGTAACTGGTGTTTTCACATATCGTGGGTTTTAGTCTATAAGGCTTTTCATAAAACAAATTATTTGTATTGATACAGAAATTAAAAAGTAATGAACTTACAAAAACTCTGCTGTGTCTTCAAGTTTTATTCAACTCCAAGATTTTTACGAGAGAGAGTAAGACCCCAATAAATACAAGACCCCAATAAATAGACTGCTAACTTGGAACCTCACTAGGACTAGATTTAACACGCACTATAAGGGCATTATTATTGTCTACTAAAGTCCAAGCTATAGAATGCTATAGAAAGATTCTTTCCACTTTTGTCTTGTGGTGAGCATTCTACTAACTTTGAGCTTTGCCAAAGGATGGACATGGGGAGATGCTTTTGGACTCTCCTTGTGGTGGACATTTCACTAACTTTGAGCTTCTCCAAAGGATGTACATGGGGAGATGCTTCTGAGCTCTCCTTTTCATGGCTTTGAATTATTTGGCTTTCTTGTTGCAAGGTAGGAATATGTCCTTTTCTTGATATCTTCATCAAGATACTTGTCCATAATGGTGTTTCGAATATCTTCGAACATCCTCAAGTCCTACAGGGTCTTGAGTGTCTTAGAACAAATCTTGTCCTTGCCCTTGACTGACAGCTATCGTAGACTCACCAGTCTTGGTGGATCTGGTCTCATCAAGGTCAAAAATATCCTTCTTGAGAGATTCAAGATACGCATTAATAGTTTCTTCTTTGGACAGCTCCCAGGGCCAACACATGCTGTATAGAATCTCCTTGCCCAGTAGATCCGAGAAATGCTTATTACAGGAAAGAATCACGAAAGAGTATTGCAAGGATTGCCACAGAAGATATAGGTGTGGAGACCCAAAGGTGAAAAACGAAAGGACAGCAGTCTTGAGGGTCAGAAGAGGAGGAAATCAAGACAAACCCAAGTATGGGTAAAGAAACAATCATCAGAGCCTCACGAGGATCCTCCCAACAAAGCAGTCATCCTGAATATATAGGAGAACCAGCTCCTGTCTGCTATAGCAACCTGGCCAGTAAAAGCTTGTTCACATGTTTTGGTCGCTAAATCAAGGAGAAGTCACATGCTCAGCACATGAACTCAAAGTCTCAATTTAAAAGAAAAGAAGCAACGGGTAAATCAAATTCTAGGGCAAAGTCAGTTGAAGGCGCTTCCCCCAAATCGTTGGCTATCATCTCTCCCGTGCGTTCCTCTCACTCTCTGCAAACCTGCAACCATGGTGAAAACCCGAGGCCTGAAGAAAAACTTGGCAGCAGGCAAGGCAGTACTGAGAAGAGGACCAAGTTCCGTAATGAAGCTCCTCCTCAGCGTTTAGACTTGGTGGTCTGGGAGCCCGCACCTCTTCCTGTGTCTCACGACACTTCTTCTCCTCAAATTGGAACCCCGCAGAAAAGGAGACGTCTAGTTCGTGACGGGGAACTTACTACCAGCGCCACAGTTGTAGCTGAAGAGGATGTACTTGAAGAATCCCCAAGAGAAGTACAAGATGCAGAGAATGCTGCGGGGGACCATACTGTAGAAAGCTGCAGAACACTTGTCACATCCCCTGGCATAGAAGGAGAAGGGGAGGAAATGGAACCTGAACTACCTGAACAAGAACCTGCTACATCACATGCTCCTCCTTCTTCGGACAAAGGAAAAGCACCAATCATTATTACTGACACCAGTAGTGGAGAAGAGGAGTCCAGTGAGGATGCTACAAGTGAACCGTTCAGAGAAAAGACCTGTGGGTCAGAAGTCCAGTGTAGGAGATGTCACAACAGCAGTCACTGTCGGAGGAACATGGTTCAGAAACAGGAATGCCTCCCAATTCTGGAGCTCAGTAGAGAGGAAGCACATTGTTTCTGAAAAGAGGCTGGATGTGGAGAAATATAAGTCTTCAGCAATCATCCAAATTCTAACTGAGGTAAATCTACTGAAATCCCTAACCTATCCTTATAGATACAATAGCAGGTTAGTTAGGGAGTTTATAGTTAACATAGAAGAGAAGTTTGGTCAAGAGGGTGGAGATGATTATGGAAAAAGCTGGGTCAGGGGTAAGGTGGTACTGGTTACCCCATAAAAAATAGATGAATTTTTTGGGATAGATAGTGATGCTAAAGAGCCCACAAATGTCAAACGAGAGGTGTTAGCCAAGGTTCTCACAGGAGGTGTGTGTCAATCCTGGGGAGGACCTAACCTCAGTGCATCTGAATTCACCTCTATGTATGCTCTGCTGTATAATCTGGGGATTAGGAACTGGATCCTTAGCTCTCACAGGGGAAAGGTTAGCAAAACTCTTTGTTGATCTCCTGCACTCGGTCGGGAAAAGGAGAAGAATCAGCCTGGGGAGTGTGATGTTTCCTCAAATTGCTGCTCATGCTGGCAGCCCTTCCGCCAGCAAACCCATTGTGCTGCCCTCCCTTATTTATGGTATGATGGTTGATAGAGGCTATTTGTACGCATTATTTAGATCATAACCCTATGCTTGTTTGCAATATTTTATGAGCAGGATTACTCGTTTCTAGTGTTTTTGTATTACAGGGCAAAACGAGTCCTTGAGTCGGATACGCGCTAACAGGCAGCGTCCTAGGAGTGAGAGATCCGCCTGCGGAGATAGCAGCACAAGCAGAAGAGAAGTTGGTGAGAGTCGGTAGCGGTGCGCTAGCCGATGCGCTAGCCGAATGCCATGCGCCAGGCGCAAAATCCAGTGACCAGATTTGGAAGTTGCCAAAGGAGAACTTCCTGGGCAATATATAAACAAATGAAGTCTAGGGTTTCAAGAGAGAGAGATATCACAGCCGTCATTGGACAACGCACATTAGAGAGAGCGGCAACACTGGAAAACACACGGACTTGTTGAGAGGATTTGCGCCAGCCGACTGCGCCAGTCGAGAAGACAATCTGCACGCACTGTTGCTACTGTGTTCTCAGACATATTAGACCTTATTTACTATTCTATGATGTTTATTACTAGCATGTCTAGCTAAACTCTTGGTGTTGGTCGGGCATGAATCTATGAAGTATTACCTTTGAGACTTGAGCTTAATGCATAGTTTACATACTTGTATTAATCCTGTGCGTACGGAGACAGCTAGTTGCATGAGTAGGGGAAGCCTTGAACCGCAATCTTACTTATGTTGCTTGCTTGTCATATGTTAAACTAGTTGATAGCTTTACGGTGACAACTAGGAGTAACGAGCTAGGGTAAGCAGTTGCTACTGTGACAGGATTCGCAGCTGTTTTAGTCTATGTTCTAAGGATTGTTAGCACATGAACTTTGAACGGAACATGCGCACGTGTTAGGAAGCCTTGACCGGACACTAACCCAAGAAAACCACAAACCATAGACATTTAGAGTCGATGATAAGGACTGCGTTCATAGAGGATTGTCTGCCCAATACTTCTCATAGTCATAGTATCTAATCTCTACTGCTTGCGCACGTCTAGTGCAATTTCCTGCGTTACGCTAGCTACTGTTCATTTGCGCATCGCGCACCCCAATCTCACACAACCCCCATTTTTAGTGTAGACGACAGGATTGAAGACTGAACTACTTGCTCCCTGTGGAGATCGACCCTTACTTAACCGCTGTACTGGTGGAAGAGGAAGGATTATATTTGACGCGCACAACGACGCGCGATCAATGGTCGATCAGCATCCAGAGTTAGGAGAGATTGCTGAGATGATGTCTGAGGAGCTGCAAGTGTTTACGGTTGATCACAAGCTGTTTAAAGGCAAGCATGCAGTTGATATAGCTCAAGAGGATTCTCTTATGACAATCTCGACTGATCCAATTCCTCTCCGAGAAGCGGTCCCTACTGCCTCTTCCATTGATGCAGCTCTCCGAGCCAGAATTGTGAGTCTCCTGAAGTCAGAACTAATGAGTTTGAAGGCTGAAGCCAAGCGAAGGGATGTCAGGCGAGCTCAACTCAGAAGTTTACTCAAAGATTTGGAGTATCTGGAGGATGGTGGACAGGTCCCTTGAGCATCTGTGCCCAAAAGGGGGAGAGCAAGAAGCATGCAAAAGCAAGTGATGAATTTGAACCTGCACTGATGACTGATGAACATTGCTGATGAAGACTATTTTTTTGGCCCTGCGTGGCTTAGCTAAGGCCGAATGTGGCCATCAATTACTCTTACCTGAAAACGTTTTTTTAGTAAGTTATTTGGCTGTTCATGGAAGTGTGCATCAGTGGCCTAGGGTTTTGTCAAAATGCCAAAGGGGAGATTGATGATGCAGTATGGCAGTGTTTGACAAAACCAGCTCACAAGTGAACAAGATGCTGCTATAGTAGGAGTCCAGCATATGTGAACAAGACCAATGAACAAGGAGCAGCTATAGCAGGAGAGAGCTATAACAGGAGCTTGTTCAGAAGAGCTGTAGCGTCTGTCCGAGTAGCAGCAACCTAGGTCTTTGGAAAGAGGGCGTAGCAGTCCTTCGAAGAGCATCAGAGGAGGTTCAAAGTTGCTGCAGAGAATATTCCACTAGAGATTCCCAGCTAGAGAAGAAGATTTGATTGTAGAAGATTAGATTTGCCAATTGAATCTAATCTCCTACAAATTAGGGGTTTATCCTTTTGAAGTTATAATCTGATAATGATGGAAGTGGGTGCTCCTATATAAAGAAGACTCTTCAGAGCAATGAAGATTGATCAAAGAAGTAAGCGTGAACGAGTATACACACAGAATTCCGAGAGAGTATTTTTGGTGTGCGGACGAAATCTTTGATCTTCACCGAGAGCAGAGCGTGAGCGCAGAGCTGTGGTGATTGAAGCAGAGGGTGGTCAGGACTTGCGTAGTCTGATCCAAGCTTGATCGGGAAAGCCAATTCAGAGCAGTGGTGCTTGTTGGTTGATCAAGGGCAGCCGCGGAAGAACTGATGGGTGAGTGACTCGGTCGAATGTCTGGACGGCAGTGCTTGCGAGTCACGGGAGGTCACTGAGTGAGGGGGAGTACTCCAGAGTGTGCAGCGCTCGTGGAATCGTTCGAACGGCTCAGCGGAAGGCTTCGGAGCGACGCGGACAGATTGGGCATCAGTTGTGTGCTACAGCAGATGCTATAGCAACCCTGCAGAATCTAAATATTGTTAGAATAGGCTGAGTTTCGAGGAGACAGTAGCTATTCTAGATAGATATCAGTAGAGGGAGTGCAGATACAAGTCAGAGCCTGTTCTGATTGTGTATAAGGATCCACTTAAGGTTGAGTAGCATAGATTGCATGGGTTGTAACCGTGTGTACTTGGAAACCTTGAGATTAGTGGATTGAGGACTGAGAAGAGTCCTCCCCAGACGTAGGCAATTGGCAGAACTGGGTGAACAAACCTTTGTTCTTATTCATTCCTGCTGAAACAGTTTCCGGGTAAACAAGAGTGTGCTGTAGCAACTGCTTGTTCACAAATCTGTTTATTAGAGGTGCTGCGAATTTCAAGGAGAAATCTTCTCCCAACAAACAAAATTGTCCATGAAGTCTTTAGGAAGAATATCTTCCTTAGTTCCTAAGAATTGCCACCATTTGACAAACCAGATAGGTATTTCTGTCTTGAACACTTCAAAACAAATTTTTATAAATCAAGAATGTTTATACCTTGGTTCTCATATAAGAGAACATTGTCAAAGGCATCCAGATAGTCCCAGTAACTACATTTAATGGGGGCTTGTTCGGCCCAAGCTAAATTCCTTCGTCTTAAGAGGAGAGAATCCTCAGTCATTAAGATATAGAAATCTTTTGATAATAATCTTACTGAAGTTATAAACTCCTATTTGGCCGCTGGAGAAATATTGGACTTCGCAGCCATTTGTTGATGCGAATATTCTCATAATAGTTTCTAGATTTATACATCCTGGGAGTGAAGAATTCTTCCTCCAAATATTTTGACATAAGAAGCCACGACTCTAACCATCTAGCATCCTTTTCTTCAAGAAGAATTATAATCTTCTGGTCATCACATATGAGGAATCCATTATAACTAGATTCATTTTCTTCATTGCCTATTATTGAGGCATAAGAGGGAGTAATTTGCTCGATAGACGCTTGGCCTGAGGAAGAAGATGCTTCTTGTTGTTTTTTATAAATCAGAAATTCCTAAAATTCCTTGTCATGGAACAAGTCAGTAGTTATTAGCTTATGTTTTCCATATTGAGCCAGAATATCTGACTATCTTCCTCTACCTCTTCCTCCTCGAGAGGAAGGATATCTGCCTCCTCCTCTATAAGAAGAGGGAACATATTTCTGTCGGGACATTCTTCGAGAAGAGTCAAATAGAAACATATTATGAATTAATATTGAATGTATTCTCTAGTAAGAAAATTAGGAAGACAATTATCTTCTCCTTTCTTGTATATAATTTCAAAGTCAAAAGGAGCCAAATGAGCCTGCCAACGAGCACACATCTGCTTCAAAACATCATGTTTAAAATCCTTTTGAAACATAAATTTTGTCGCTCTGCAATCTGTCTTAATAATAAATTTCTGATTGTATAAATCATCTTGAAATTTCAAAATGCATTTAACCATGGATAAAGTTTCTTTTGCCACCGTAGCATAATTTCTCTAGCCATCATTCCACTTACTTGAGTGGAATCTACAAGATATTCCTGTTTTGTACCAGGGTTGATCTGTTTCAAAATACCTCTGTAACCAATATCAAAAGCATCAGTCTCAATAATTTTTCCCAATGTGGGTTCGAAAGCATTAGACAAAGTCGAGGTTTTAACTTTAATTTTAAATCTTTACAGCCTCAGTATGATGGTCTGTCCAAGGGCTAGGATTCTTTTTAAGTCTATCATACATGATTGCCGAATCTTTTTGTAACATCTTTAGGCTTAAATATAATTCAGATTTTCTAAAAATCTTTATAGTTGAGTCTTTTCTGTAATTATATTAGAAAATTTATTTGCAAATCAATGATTCGGTTGATTTGGATAATTTTCCCTTTGTCAATATTATGTCCAAGAAACCCGACAGAAGTTTGGAATAAAGACATTTTTTGTTTGGATATAACTAAACAATTTCTCATGATAACATTTTTGAATATCTTTAAGTGTTTGAAATGTATTTCAATATCTTTAGAAAAAACTAAAATATCATCAATATAAACAATAATAAAGTCATTAAAAGGGGTGAAGATATCGTTCATGATTTTCTGAAATTCAGAATGGGCATTTTTAAGTCAAAGGGCATGACATTTCATTCATATTGTCCAAAACATTAAAAGCAGTCTTATAAACATCTTTCTTGTCAACTTGAATTTGCCAAAATCCTGATTTCAGGTCAAATTTTGAAAAAATAATTGCCTCATATAACCTATCATGAGGATCTTTTTTGTTAGGGATCAGATATCTAATCCACTTAAGAGTCTTATTAAGAGGTTTGTAGTTGATGACCAATTTTGGTACACCTCTTTCATGCTCACTATGTTTATTAACATAGAAGGCCGTGCAGGACCACGATGACTTTGGACTAATGAGTTTCTTACTAATTAAGGCATCAATCTCCTTTTTACAAAATTAAGATATTCTTTATTCATTTGACAAGGCCTTGCCTTGGTTGGAATTTTATCTTCACTGAAGTTTTCTTCATAAAGGAGAGAAACAATATGTTTCTTTCTTTTCCAGAAGGCATTAGAGAGGTCGTTGCAAACTTCTGCAACTAATTCATTAGTCAGGAGTTTAATTTTATCATTTAATTTAGGATTTTTAAGTCCATCTTCTATGGTTAAAATATTTAGTTCTTGTTTTAGGAAGTTAAGTTGATTTTCCTTAATAGTGATTGAATTATAAATCTCATGCAGAGTCTAGTAAGAGGTTTTGCTCTAAATTTTAAGAAAATATCTTTCCCATCAAAGGTTCATATAATTCCTTCGGTATCCACTTTTCAGAGAGGGTAAATCTTTGTAAGAAAAGGTGTTCCTAGAATAACTTGGTTGGTAATATTTTTAGCTAATAAAAAGCTTGTCTGAATGCGGACTTTGTTAATGCAAATTTTTGCACTAGAGACTTTGCAGTTAATATATAGTTTTTCCCCTCCTGCATGAGACAAGGTATGTGTAGTTTTATAAAAATATTTAGTCGGTATAAGACTTTCCTGGATAACATTTAAATCAGCTCCACTATCCACCAAGACAGTAAATTCTTTTGAATAATAATTATCAATGAGTAAAGTGATTTTAACATGCCATTTTTGTGTTATAAGCATCTCTAATGTGGAAAAGAAGTGTTTATTTGACTCAATTTTATCTAGTTCTTGGTCATAGGTAATAAAATTTGAAGTTATTACTTCTTTTCCCTTCTCAATTTTGGAAATTCTTTGATCAAGCTTTTTATTCTCATGTCTCAAGTCTGAAATTTCTTTTTAAGATTACTGATTTTGATGGTCAAACATAACTTGTCATAGGTTTTTCAATACTTTTCTTATCTTTAATTCTCCTATAAACTTCCATCATTACATAAGATTCTGTTGAGGGAGTAATGGTTTATCTTTCACTTCTTGATATCTAGGAGCTTCTGGAACATCTTCTAATTGATCAATTATTTTTGATCTTATCATAGGGTCTTTAATGACTTTTAAGAGTTCAAGGGCACTCTTATTATCTAAAACATTAATCTTAAAGTCTTGAAATTGTGCCTGAATCTTATAAAGTTGTTCTTCTTCGATATCACTATCCTGATCTTATTTTGGGATTGCCTTAGAACACAGGGTTCACAAACTGATTCTGAGCCTGATGAGAGGTATTCATTTATGAGAATTCTAGTTCCTCACTCATAGAGGATTCTTCTGAGATATTTGAATCTGATTCCGAGTTGCCTGAGTTAAGAAGGATTTAGAAAGGATTTCCTTCATTTTTTTCGTCCTCATTAAGATTGTTAATATTCTTTTTTACTCAACATGTTCGGGCAAAGTGGCCTATTTTACCACATTTTCTGTAAACAACAGATTTATTTTTGTCCCACTTTTTCTTTTCCCTTGCATATTTGCGTTGTTTCTTATCCTTCATTTTCTTTTTTGAATATTTTCTTTTCTTCTTCGTATAATCTGATTTATGATCAGGTTTGTACCGGCTGGGTGGTCTCCTAGTTTTACAAGATGATGGTTTATCAATAGCAAATTGGTCACAGAATTGTCTCAATTTTTATTTTTCTATTAGATTTTGCTTTTTCATTTGCTGGTTTAACTTGATCTCATTACAAAGTGTAATTCCCTATTAAGTACAGACTGCAATTATTCTGCCATAAGTATAAGTCTCATAAGGGATATGGTTCGTATTTTGTCTAAGGATTTTCCTTATTCTCTCAGCAAATAGGCTGGGTAATCCGTCAATAAATTTTGACTTCCAGTGGGGTGCTATTACACTCCGGGAGCACCATAACTCTACAAAGAAAGGTCTTTAAAGTCTGTTAGTGTTTTACACCTTAAAGTCCGTTAGTCCGTCTGTTAAAGAAAATTGTAAGTTGGGGTATACATCAATACCGGGTCATGAGCCAAACTAGTTTGAATGATCCCCATAAGGGATTGTTTCCAGCTTAAATTTCTTTCATCTCTAAGAGATGCTATAAAGCTCTTCGGTAATCCTTATAAGGTTAAAGGTTTGAAAGCAATTTGGACAAGTCCAATATGGATAAATTTGTGAGTATTTTTTTGTTAAAATATTTGTTTCATCTAAGTTCATCCGAGTTAAGAGGAACCGTTTCCTCTATAGTCTTAATTATTTGTTTTAAACTGATTTTTTTCAAAAGTCCCTAATTTATAAATTAGACTTGGTTCTACTTTTGGAATCGTCCACTTATTAAGTTCGTAAAAATTTTTAATATCAAATTATTCCTTAATACTGTTTTTACCGGTGTGTCTTAAAATATTATAGTACAAAATAATTTATTTTATATTAACATTAAAATTACATTGTTTTTGATATTACATTTTTGGATCGCATCCATATAAATAATATTAAAACTAGCATATATTTATGGGCTTTGGCCCAAAGAGTTGAAAGACTTAGGGCACACAGATCAGCGAAACCTGAACGGCCTTGTGCTGAAAAAAATGGAGGATGGTCTGGTGGAGGAAGCAGAAAACTGCAAGGAGACGGAGGTCGCGCCTGCCTTGATTGCAGTTCATCCAACTCAGAAGTGTGTTGCTGTTGCAGTCGGCTCGGAGCTTCGTGTTTTTGATATTGAGTAAGCCTCGCTGGAATTCTAGGATTTACAATTTTGCATCGATATTGTGGAACTTGGATTGAGTTGGTACTTGGATTCGATTTGCTATCTATTTTAGTGGGTATTGAAAGATTGAAGATGGGTTTTGATGATTGGGCGAGAAAAGATTGTAAAGTTGATTTCTTTAGCCGGGTAGATTGTTAAGGAATGTGCGTATGGTGACATATTTGATATTGGGAGTTTAGAGCTTTTTTTTAGTGACTACATCTTTTTGCAGGTTGGATTCTGCAGTTTCTTTGGTGGATGATGTGGGTGGGCCTAGTCATAGTGATTCTGTTAGAGCAATACGGTTTAATTCAAATGGAAAGCTATTGATTTCGGCCGGTGATGACAAACTCGTCAAAATTTGGACTACTGATGATTGGGGCTGCATTCTTACTGTGTAAGTTGAGCCCTTCTAGTTCCATGATAACCTACATAGTTTACAAACTCCTCCCATAACAGCCGAAACGGCATACTTTGAACTAGTTTATAGTAGTTTTAGTTATATAATTGAAATTCATGTAACAGTGGGGCGGAGAAGAGGGTAACCGCAGTGGCCATAAGCAAGGACAATTTGTTTGTTTGTTATGCTGATAAATTTGGAACAGTATGGGTTTTTGGTTTGGATGGAGCGGCAGAAAACAAAACATCAAAAAGTAAGAAGCCAGCTGCACTTCTTGCTCACTATTGTAGCATCATCACTCGCTTGGTATGTTTTATTTTATTTCTTACAGTTGTTATGTGATCACCACATACTATATAAGGTGTAGTTAGCTGAAAATCATCCGTTCTATTACCTTAACAAAATGAAATAACAAGAACCTAGTATGAAGTGGCAGTATTATACTATTATATGTGCTGGCTGGAATAAAATGGTGTTGAAAGTTGTAGTTGTTCGGCGTGCAGGACTTTTCTCCAGATGGGCGCTTTATTCTTAGTGCAGACAGAGATTTTAAAATACGTGTAAGGCAACATTCATACTTATTCAAATGTCTGGCTGCTGCTTCTATTGTGTATTCTTACACATTTTGTTCAATTGGCAGGTTACTGTGTTTCCTGATAAGCCTTTAGACGGTGCTCATGAAATACAAAGTTTCTGCCTCGGTCACACCGAGTGAGTTGGTTTTGATCTCTGATCTCATTATTTCTTTGATAAATGTAATCTTGGGGTGGTTGATACAGCGATCCTTTTTCTAAGTCTGCGATAAACTATACTTATTGATTGTTACTCATCAGAATCTAGCACTATATACTGTATGCGTAATTGCACTTTTTGTATTTTTGATGATCTTGCAGATTTGTAACATGTATTACCTTCGTTAGTTCCCCGGATCACGCTCAAGGATTTCTTATCTCTGGAAGTGGAGACTCGACAGTGAGTAATATATTTCCTGGCTTTATTTGTTTTATTTTTTTCATAGCCGATTGTCTATCATGTAATTTGAAGTCCATTTCCAGGTTCGACTGTGGGATATTTCATCCGGAAAACTTCTGCATACTTGTGATGTTGGGGCACAGGTAGTTAATTACCTCTGGTTTTCCTATATTTTCCATTTGTATATGCTGTTGATACCCTTAAAGCTGAGTTATTCTTTTGCGTATGACCACTAACTTCCACTTTTATCCTATGAAGGCAGGACTCCTCGAGTCTAATGGTAAAGGAGAACTGGACACTCCCTTTGCTCCTGTTACTGATGTATGTTCCACTTCCGACGGAACGTTAGTTGCAGTGGCCATCCAGGGGTATAACCAACTGTATCTTGGCTTCTTCTTTTTCTGTGTACCTTGGCTCAATCTGCTTTCTCATTGTTGCAGCTTGCAAGGTATAGTGATGTTGAACTGTGATTTATCTGCTACAAGCCTTTCGATAGATAGGGTAAGTGTCTCTGTCCATCGACTTTAACCAATTTTTCACAAAATCGCATGTAGCCCTATTTCCAGTTTGGCCAATATTGAAGTTGAAGACCAGCAATTTTTTTTCCAACATTAAACCTCTTTGGTTCAGTTTTTTTTCCCCACGTCTGCCAATTACCGATATTTCCAGAAACGTTAGTAAATATGTGTATCTCCATTCTCGTGTATTTTGAAATACGCTCTTTTAGAACCATACAAAACAACTGATCATGGCTCTTTTTGGTAACCGTTCTTGTAGATAATATCTTTCACGAAAGAAACATTTATCCCTACAGCGCTCGGGACCAGTAGAAAAGACTACTTATGGATGGTGACCGGTGTCTCGAACTTAAAAGGTTTCGACTTCCCCTCTTTGGCCCATGTTAAGGTCGTGTCTGGTTTCAAGAAAACCCTTTCAGATTCCATGGATGAGAAACCAGTCATTCTGGAGGACAGCCACATACCTGGAGGAGAGAAGCTACTTGAGGAGTTACAAGGAAGCGTTGTAGTAAACAACGAAGCTTTCTTAGTTGCAGCTGAAGCTGTCAAAACAGCCATGTGCAACTTGATGATAAAGAAGAACTACACCATTGAAAAGCGGGAGTTCAGAAAGAGAACCAGAAATGACAAGAAAACTAAGAAGTAAAATCCTCAAATTAGCAGAACTGGTCATGCTCGCCACCGGTTTTGATTTCCAATGGATGGTTTGTTACATGTACTCTTAAAACTTTTTTTTCGAATTTTGTAAAACTGTGACTTTGTTCATCAATTTGTAAGCTGAATCATTTCTGCAGTTGAAAAGTATGGCTACGCACAATATTAAAATGCTATGTATGACAGGCTAGAAGGTTGATGCATTTGGTTGAGATCCATTTTTATGTGGCCGTTGTGGGCCACTCAAGCTCTGTTCTTGGTGACCTCAGCTTTCAGTTCAAAACTGCCTTAGTGAGGCTAGTATTATGTCCTCATCTATGTGAGCTTTTTAAGGAAATAAGCAGCATCCATGGAAAGATGGGCAAGTCAGAAATATGGGCCACCCTCGAACTTGTAGCATCCATACTGGCAACTCAGCAATAGGACTGATGTATGCATAAAACTGCTATTAAGCAAATTTGATTCCAACCCCTTAATACATCTATGTCTTGAACACTAAAAATTTGGTTACCTCATATATGGTCAGGAGCAAGCCTTGTTTAACTTCTAAACCAGCACATAAGACCAAGCACGACAACTTAAAGACATTTCTGTCAAGCAAAATGGAGATGCATGAGAATAGAGTGATAAATCAGACAACACAGTGGACTCAGCAATCTTAAAAAATTATTACCATGTAAACGGTAAGATCATCTTTGTTGTCTTAAAATGTTATTATTAAAAACAGATGAGCAGAGAAAAGTATAATAAATTGTTTCCTTGTTCATATTACATTCCTAGCCTCAGAAGAGGCAATAGGAAGGAGCAAAAGAATGCTACAAGAAGACACGGAAAGGTCTTGCTAGATATAAGTGCAAAAATGGAAGGGTGAAAGCTTAATATGTTGAAGCACAAAAGCTTGCCTTTCATCCCCTTAACTTTTCTTCATAAAATCCAGAAGAGCCAGAGAAGATGATGGTAGTAGCCACAAATAGCATGAAGGTAGAAAATGATTTCCATCTCCACCTCAACCACACATCCTCAAGCTCTTCCAACACAACCACGTATAGAACAAACGAAAGCTAGAGTTTCATAGATGTATAAAAGAATGATTCTGACACAATACAGAAGACAAGAATAAATAGGTAACAAGAATATACTAACAAACTAAACAATGGCGGCTTAACGTTTTTGGTGGCCTGAGGCGAAAGACAAAAAAAAGTCTTTTTTCAATTTTTTTTATTAATACTAACTCAAAATGTTCGTAGTCGGATAAGAAGCCTTCAAACATTTGCTTTAAAAGGCAGCTCTACTATTTCACTTCCTCATATTCAGTCTTAGGGGACAGCTCCCTACCGCTTCTGTCAGCTCCACCTTGATATTGTTTATGTTGTCACCAGCCACGAATGTCCTCAATTCTGAAACGACAACTTTAATTTGGGTGATGACTTCAATCCTTCAAGGAAAAAAGTATATCATAACTTGGTAATTCAAAATCAGAAACCAAACATATTCCATAAGATATCCAAAAGTAAAGTTAGTTGACATTCATATCCTGCCTTCATCCTTCAATTGACAAAAGACTTGAAAAACCACCATATGCAATAAATAACTTTGCAAATTTATTTTTCTAGCTTTTTGAGAAGCAAAGTTACTTATTAGATCTTCGTAGTCAATTTCTTGAAGCATCTTATTTTCAATGGAAAGAAAAGTCAATCCATTCAATCTTTGTTGAGTCATGTATTTTGAAAAACTTTTTTCCGCTAAAGCAACCGTGATTGGCAGTGTTAGCATTATTCTATAAGCAACGAAAGCTTTTGGAAAAGAATCCATTCTTTTTATTTGATCCAGTATACAAATAGGAGCGTTGTTCTCCACTTGTATAATTTTTCTTAGAATTTTGTAACTCTACAAATAAATATAAACCATCTATGTCTAAACTATCATCATATTTTAAAAAAGTTTCAAGATTAAGACAATTTTGTTTTAACTCATCATTGTTTAGCGATTTTAATTTCTATACATTAAAAAAAAACCAAAATTTTTATCATATCATGTAAATTGCTCAAATCTGCTTTGAGTGAAAGAGTTGCTTGATTAACAATATATAGAAAATAATCAACTCGTAATGAATCTTGTTGAGACATAATTGTTTCATTATTAACAAGCTCATCAAATCTTCTATTCCTACGAATAATACGTTTTTCTTTAAACTTCCATCTCTTTGGCAATTTCTTTAGCACAAATCATGGCATCTTCAAATCCATTTTTTCTATATTTCTCTAAAACTAAAATAAGAGCTTGTAATTGATTTATAGTGACATCCATACACATATCTCTAGATTGTAAAAATTCTTACTAATTGAATTGGAAGCAAATAATATGTCATACCATATACACAGACCCAAGAAAATTTCAAAGTTTTAAAGTTCGTAGAAAACTAAATATTCTGCTTCACTTTTAATTTTAGGATCATCACTAATGTCATTTAATTCCAACAAAGCATCTCATAGTTGTGATGTTTGATACCGTACTGCTTTAACACTATCAATTCTACTTTCCTATCGTGTTTGTGATAAAGATTTAAGAGTTAAATTAGGTAGATGATCTTGTAAAAAATTTCATGTTTTGATAGAAGAGGAAAATAATGAGTAAACGTGTTGTAATACACCAAAACGTTTTTGCTTTATTACAAGAATTATCCATATCACAAAGAACTAAATTAAGACTATGACAACCATATGGAATGTAAAATGCTCTAGGACTAACATCCAAAAATCGTTTTTGAACCCCTTGATGTTTTTCTTTCATATTCGATCCATTATCATATCCATGTCCCCTCATATTACTCAAGTCAAGACCAATATTTGTTAGCTCATTTATAATAACATTTAAAAGACATTTTCTGGTTGTATCATCCAAATTTATAAATCCTAAAATAAATTCTTCAAACTTCAGAGGTTTAGATGATACATCCACACAACGTAATATAAATAACATTTGTTTTTGATGCCTGATATCCAGAGTACAATCAAGTATGATAGAAAAATATTTAGAATCCATTACCTTACTAATAATCTTTTTGTTTTATTTTATTTGCTCTTAAGTTAATCAATTCATTTTGTATATTATGTCATAAGTAATGATTATGAATTTCATCATCCTGAATACGTCTAACATGTTCTTGCATGACACTATCAAACTCCGCTGTCATTTCGATTAGACTTAAAAAGTTTCTATTATTTTCTTGGTAAATCTTTTCATTTTTTCCACGAAAAGCCAAATTATTTTTGTCAAGCGTTTTAATTACCGAAATCGAAATAACACATTTTTCCAATGTTGCTTTTCATTATAAATCATATCTTGAGCATGTTTACCAAATGTCATATTCTTTTCAAATCTACTCTCTAACTCATACCACATTATAGAAGTTTTAACATGTTCATCACTTGATTCATGACTTTAAGAGTTCTACCTATAATTTTCCAATCATTACAACCTTAGTTAGTTAGCCTAATTCCATTAGAACCAACACTAAATAGTTTGCAACAAAAACAAAACATTACTATCTAAATCACGTGAACAAACAAGCCACCTCCTTTTATATTTTTCTCCATTCGGTAAATAGTGATAGTAATGTATCAATGAGAAATGTCGATTTTGCGAATCTTTAGGAAAATCTATATTATTTACATGAATATGACCCTTTTCAACTAGCAGATCTGTGAGTCCATTGACTTGGATCATATATATTTTTAGAATTTACATCATCTAAAATATTACTATAATCCATCAACTCACATGATCGTGAATCAACATGACTCGTTTCTTTAGGAGCTTTTTTTTCAGTAAGTTCATTTCATCTAAACACGAATCACGAACTTCATTTATTTCATTCAAATGACCATTAACTATAAAGTTATCAAGAGCTTCTTGTTATGACTTTATTAAAGCATCAATCTTTCTCTTTTTTAAGACTTTTGAAAAGCCGCATTCATGTTTACGATTTGACATTATGCACAAACATTCAACCAATTACCCCAATGACCTAATTGTTAAACAATCCTATCACAAAACCATCAAAAATAAAAACAACACACAAATATGATAAATGAACAAAAGAACCTGATTTGCCAACCAAAGTACTCTTTCAAACAATCAAATAGAGCTTTAAGAATGACTACACGAGATCCAAATCCCTGTTAGCACCACATCACAAGTTTAATTCACTAAGTAATATTATCAAACATGTTCAATTCGTAGCTATATCATTGACCTGGTTTCGAGATTTGGGATGATAGGAATGGCTTTTCAATTCAATAAAGAGATGAACCAGTGTTGGTGTTGCACACTTGCAGAAGTTGTCGTCAGCCACAGTGAAGAGGGATTAAATTAGACGTTGTGAAGCTTACTTGTGAGTTGCGGAGAAGAGATGAATAAAAGAAGAGAGGAGTCTGGCTGTCTGAGAAGTACAGAGTATGAGAAATAAGTAAGTCCAAATTTTTTTCTTTTTAATGAATGCGGCGTTCTGATTTGTGGCGCCTCATGGTTGGCCCGGCCCTGAAACTAAACTATCCTTATAGTAATATAGAAATATTACTATATCTATTTTAATATCCCCCTCAAAATCACAATGCAATGGTGGAAAGTATCGAGAGTTTGTCAACTAAGAAATTAAAATGTATGTGGAATGAGCCTTCGTAGCAAACTACATAGCGGAAGTGACAAACAACAACGTGATGGTCTCATTCTGATAGTGGTGGCGATTGAAATGATAATCAATCTCAATGTGTTTCGTACGCTCATGATATACAGAGTTCCCCGAGTAATCTGAATAGCACTAGCATTATCACAATGCATATGAGTGAGAACTGAAAGAGCAATACCCATATCAGCAAGTAACAAACGCAACCACACTCTCAGCAGTAGTAGAGGACATGGCACGATATTCGGCTTCTGTAGATGATCGAGAGACAGCTGTCTACGTTTTTCACTTCCAAGAAATAAGGGAATCACCAAGGAATAAACAAAATCCAGTGGTAGACTTGGGATCAGAAGGATTGTTGGCCATTTAGCATCCGAATAAGATCGCAACTCCAAGGAAGATGTAGATGGAAAGAGAAATTCTGAAATTGAGTCCTCTAAAGATAACGAAGATTACAAATCACAGCTACACAACGTATTATAGTGGGAGAAGAAACAAATTGGCATACAATGCGGCATAAATAATATTTATCCTGCTGATAGTTAGATACACTAAGCTGCCTACAGAATGTGATATAATGTAGGATATGACAAAGTTACACAATCAGTGGGAAAATAATGAGCATTTGTCTCAATAGGGGTATAGGCAGTGCCAGAGTCGGAAAGAGCCTGAATTAAGAGTATCAGCAATATACTTAGACTGAGAAAGAAGATAGCCACGAGGAGAGTATGTTACTTTTATTCCCAAGAAGTATCAAAGAGATTCCAAATCTTTCAATTCAAATTCACGAACCAAATGGTGTTTTAGCTCTGTAATTCCGATACCATCATCTCTAGTGATAATTATACCGTCAACATATAAAGAGAATGATGTACCACCAGAAGGAGTGCACCTAATAAAAAGAGTTGAATCATATTGACAAGGATGAAAGCTTAGAGAAGAAATCACAATCGAAAACTTGTCAAATCAGGCTCAGGGAGCGTGTTCGGCCCATAAAGAACCTTCTTTAATCTGCGAACTTTCTCCAAACTATGAGGAACACCAGTAGGAGGAACCATATAAACTTCTCTTGAAGATATCCGTTCAAGAATATATTTTTGACATCCATATGAGAAATAGGTCACTGCTTAAAGAAAGCAATGACAAAAAGAGTGCAAATAGTCACATATTTAGAAACTAGAACAAAAGTTTCCTCATAATTCATGTCACATTTCTCAGCAAATCCCTTAGCAACCAAACGAGCTTTGTATCACTCAATACTACCATCTGATTTTGTTTTAATCTTATAAACCCTACGAGAACCAATAATACGTTTCCTTGCCAGAAGAGGAACAATGTCCCAATTATCAATTTTGTACAATACAAAGATTTCTTCATTCATTACATGTCGCCAACGATGTTAAGAACAGCCTATTTTTAGGAAGTAAGTTAATATAGTTGGTGAACATAAGCAAAAAAAAAAAGCAACATATTTGGAGTATACAAAATCAGGTAAATGAGTAGACTTACGAGTTCGTTGAGGATACCGAGGGGAAGGAGGATGAGGATCCATAATCATAGAAGCGTCATCTTGTGAGGTGGTTGGAATAAGGGAAACATCAGTATGCTGAGGATGAACATCCGCAAAGCTAGGAGTATCAACATTACCAGTCAAATGGCTCAATATAAGTGAGATTAAATTTTTGCAAATTGGAAGTGTCCCTCGATTGGAGTAAAACGGAATATGCTTAAGAAAAACAACATGATGAGAGACATAAAATTTTTGACTAACGGGATCATATAAACGATAAACCTTTTGACCTTCACCATAACTAAGAAAGACACAAAGAGCAGAGCGAGAAGTTAGTTTATTGCGTTTAATATGAGGTTGAATGACACAAAAAGTGGAACCAAAGACTCTCAAGTAAGAATAATCAGCAACATGACCATAAAGCTTTTCAAAAGGAGAGAAACATGAGATGACAGATGATGGAATTTTATTAATAGCAAGGACATAAGTAAGAACAACTTCTCCCCTAAACTCACTAGGAACATAAGCACAAGAGAAGTGAGCGTGTTTTTTCAATAATATGTATATGTTTCTCTCAGCAACATGATAAGTACAAGATGTTTGATGAAGAGTATCGTCAAAAGCAAGAAGGTGGGATTAGATGTACATTCACCTCCCAAATCAGAACGAAAACACTTAATGGTGGCATTATGCTGAGTTTTGACAAGAGCACGAAATATATGGTAAATTTCAAAAACTTTATAATGTTGTTTCATAAGATAAACCCAACAAAAGCGAGTTGGATCATCAATGAAGGAGACATAATATCTGGATCCACCTTTAGTAGGAACATGTGAAGGTCCCCATACATCGGAATGAATTAAATCAAAAGGTGCAAGGGAAATAGAGAGACTTTTATAAAATGGAGAAGCAGAGAACTTTGCTAACTTATAACCACGACAGTCTGAAATATTATAACTCTGAAGTTTTCCTAATGCTCTTGTGGATGCCAAGTGATTTAAATGAGAACCGGACACATGTCTAAGACGAGAATGCCATAAATAGAAATTGGAAGAAGAAGGACTCAAACGAAAAGAAGACAAGTCTAAACTAGATGTTGCAACCTGAGGTGCCTTCAGCTCATCCAGGATGTAAAGTCCCCCTGCCTACGGCCTGTCTCAATCAGCCTTTTGGATCGAGGACCTTGCACATAATTACAAGAACGAGAAAAAATAACCAATAAGCCAGAGTCGCACAACTGACCAACAGAAGCAAGATTCAAAGTAAGACTCGGAATACGATAGACATCAGGAAAGGATATGTTTGAAGTGCAAATAGAACAAATCTCGTGACAGACATGGGAGTACCATCAGCAGTCATGACGGGGTCAGTTGGTGCAGATTTAATGGACAAAAAGGAATTGGAATCATTCGACATATGACGCTAAGCTCATGAATCAAGAATCCATCTAGAGAAAGATATACTTGATGTGTTACCAGAAGGCACGTGGCTGCGAGGCAATGAACTTCTGAAACTGCTCCGTAAGTGTATCTAAATTAGCACTCTGAGTGCTTGCATAATCTATAAGTGGGATAAGAGGTGCCACATCACGTTTGTCTGCATTATGCCGAGTTTTGACAAGAGCACGAAACATATGGTAAATTCCAAAACATTCAAAACGTTGTTTCATAAAACAAAAGTGAGTAGAATCACCAATGAAGGACACATAATATCGAGATCCACCTTTTGTAGGAACAGGTGAAGATCTCACACATTAGAAAAAATCAAATCAAAAGGTGCAAGGGAAACTGAGAGAATTTTATAAAATAGCAAAGTAGAAAACTTTGCTAACTTACAACCACGACGGTCTAAAATATTATGACGTTATAGTTTCCTAATGCTCCTGTGGAGGCTAAATATTTTAACGAGAACCAGAAACATGTTTAAGACAAGAATGTCATATATAGAAACTAGAAGAATAACTCAAACAAAAAGAAGACAAGTCGACATTAGATGTTGCAACCTCATATACCTTCAGCTCATCTAGGATATAAAGTTCTTCCTTCCTTCGGTCTATCTCAGTCAGCTTCTTGGAATGAGGATCATGCACATAACAATAAGAATGAAAAAAAAAGAACAAATAAGCGAGAGTCGCACAACTGACCAACAGAGGCAAGATTCAAAGTAAGACTCGAAATATGGTAGACATCAGAAAAGGACATGTTTTGAGTGCAAATAGAACAAGCCCTGCGACAGATATTGGAGTACCATTAACAGTCAAGACGGGTTTAGTGGGTACAGATTCATATGACACGAACTCCAGAAATAAAGAATTAATGTAGGGAAAGATATACCTAGTGTGTTACCAGAAGGCAAATCTATATGTGAGGAAGCGGACATGGCACGTGGCTGCGAGGCAATGGACTTCTGAAATTGCTTCGTAAGTGTTGTTAAATCAATTCGGACTGCTTGCAGAATCTAAAATTGGGACAAGAGCTGACACATCTTGTTTGCCTGGATAAGGTTTATTCAACAGTTTATGACATAAAGCCTTCCAGTGATTACAAAAGTTGCACTCATCATAATCGACTTTCGCAAGGGTCTTCTGGTGATTAGTTGAAAGAATAGGTGCTCCAAAAATAGAATGGTTGGGAGGAGGAAGAATTTCCTTATCCGTTGGCCCTTTATCAACACGAGATTTCAAGCAAATCTCTTCTGCCAATAACTCATTAACCACTGAATCAACAGATAGAAGAGGATTACGATGTAGAATTATACCATGAAGGCCTTCAAATTCATCTCAAAAAGCCATCAAAAACTGAACCAGACGCTTCTCCTCTCTCCGAGCAATATAAAGAGTGAATGCCCGCACTTTTGCAGATTCTATCAAAGCAAGCTGATCCCACATATTAGACATAGAAAAATAAAACTCTTGAACAATCATCTTATTCATTCTATTGAAGAGTCTGAATGTCAATCTCTAACTGATATTATTTTGCAAAATTAGATTATGTATACAATCGTTTCAAGTGTTCCCAAACTTCCTAAGCGGTATCATATTTGGCCAGCTGAATACCGACGGACTGTTGAACAGAGTTGTTGATCCATGTAATGATTTTTTAACTGTTGGCCTCCCAAAGATCCAACTTTTATCTATCCTTATCATTTGTTCGCTTTGTGTCCGTTCTAGAAAATTATTCATCACATAACTCCAATACGAGTAAGTCTCCCCCTTCCATTGCACACTGATAGACTGAAGCGAATCATTATTTGCACTAGCCATGACGAGCAAAGAAAATCAATCTGCAAAATTCCAAATTCAGATGCGAACGAAGCTGCAACCTCGACCACCGTGATAACTAATCCCAACGCAAATTAGTGGCTCGCGATACCATGTTGAAGTCATAAAAATAAAGAACAAACGAAAGCTAGGGTTTTATAAATGCGTAACAGAATAATTATGACACAATACAGAAAATGAGATTAAATAAATAACAAACAATATACTAACGGACTAACTACCTTATAATAATATAAAAATATTACTATCTAATACATACAACCAACACCCAAACAGCAAAAAACATAAGAATAAAACAACGAACAACACCAAATAACATTAACCATGACCTCAACAAATTGAAAAAGAGAGGGATTGTTATCAGTAAAAGTTTTTCGAAGAGCGAGAGGAAGTGAGTGACGGATGCGAAGAAGATCCAGTCCGGCTGGGGTTTGCTTCCGAGTGGAGGAGGATGACCAGATCCAAATAACAGTGAAGGATTGACTTGGGCTTAGAAATACGACGACGAGGAAGAAGATTCGGAGTTCGTGAGAGATATTTGCATGAAAGCTTCGGTCATCTAAAGAATCATTACAGTAGTGCTTTGCATTTCAATTTCATTTGCATTACAATTTCATTTTTTACGTTCCCATTTTTTATTCAAAAGTTATATTAAATGAAGAAAATTTAAATATAATTGATTAATCATATGACAAAAAGACTAGAAATAAAGTTTAAAATGTGGGCATCAAAGCTCATTAGTCCATGAGTAGAGCTGCAAACGAGCCGAGTCGAGTCGAGTATCATAGTGTTCAAGCTTGGTTCATTAATATTTTTACGAGTTCGAACTCGAGCCGAGTAGTCACGAGCTTAAAAAATATATGTTCGAGCTTGACTCGTTTAATTTTCACGAGTTCGAGCCAAGCTCGAGCTTCAAAAGAGTTGTTTACTTAATTATAGTTGAAGTGCACTTTTCTAGCAACAAATTTTAAAACGGGACAATGACTAGGAGACAAATCGTTTAGATGACTTGTTTTTGATATCATCTTCAACCTTCGTCATCATACAACAAAAATGATTAGGAGACGAATCGTTTAGATAACTAAAAAAGTCGGCATTCTTCAACTTAGGCTATGTTCTTTTGGACTTATAAAGTGCTTATTTAAGTACATATAAGTACATATCAGTAAATATCAGTACATATACGTAAATATAAGTATATATAAGTACATATAAGTAAATGTAATTATTCATCATCTATTTCATCAACAACCCACCACCATAACAACAACACCACCACCACAACCACTACTATTCATCATCTCTTTCATCAACAACCCACCACCACTATAACATCACCACCACCACCACAACCACTACTATTCATCATCTCATCATACAACAAAAATGACTAGGAGACGAATCGTTTAGATAACTAAAAAAGTCGGCATTCTTCAACTTAGGCTATGTTCTTTTGGACTTATAAAGTGCTTATTTAAGTACATATAAGTACATATCAGTAAATATCAGTACATATACGTAAATATAAGTATATATAAGTACATATAAGTAAATGTAATTATTCATCATCTATTTCATCAACAACCCACCACCATAACAACAACACCACCACCACAACCACTACTATTCATCATCTCTTTCATCAACAACCCACCACCACTATAACATCACCACCACCACCACCACCACAACCACTACTATTCATCATCTCTTTCATCAACAACCCACCACCACTATTCAACACCACCACCACAACCACTACTATTTATCATCTCTTTCATCAACAACCCACCACCACTATTCATCACCACCACCATAACAACAACACCACCACCACCACAACCACTACTATTCATCATCTCTTTCATCAAAAATTCACCACCACTATTAATCACCACCACCATAACAACAACACCACCACCACAACCACTACTATTCATCATCTCTTTCATCAACACACCACCACCCTTATTCATCACCGCCACCACCACCATAACAGCACCACCACCACTATTCATCATCTCTTTCATCAACACATCACCACTATTCATCATCTTTTTCATCAACACACCACCACAACCACTATTTATCATCTCTTTCATTATTTTAAGTTAAGTAACTTAAATTAAATTAAGTTAAATTTTTAATTTTTATTAGTGGTGTGTTATTTTTGTGTTGGTGAATTGTTGTGATTTTGAAAGTATCATGGTAATGGTGGTAGTAGTCAGTGGCGGATCGAGAGAGTCGAGAGAGGGGAGTCACAAAATAAGATTGTATGAATTTATTAATATTTATTTAAAACTAATTAAATAATAATTTTTTATAAAATATTTGGGGGCAAGGGCACCGGTGGTAGTGGTGTGGTGGAACTGATATTGTGGTGGTGGTGGTAGTAATGATGTTGTGGTGGTGGTGGGTTGTTGTTGTGATGGTGGTGGTGGTGGTGGTGTTGGGATAATGGTGGTGGTAGTGGAGTGGTGGTGTTGTTGGTGGAGTAAAGTTAAGTTAAATCAAGTTAAATTAAAAGTCAAATCAAGTTAAGCTTAGTTTACTTAATTAAGTCAAATTAAGTTAAGTTAGATTTTTTATTGGTGGTGTGTGTTTTTGTGATGATGGTGATTAATAGGACATATAAGTACGTATAAGTAAATATAAGTACATATAAGTACATATAAGTAAATATAAGTACATATAAATAAATATAAGTAAATATAAGTAAAGCAATAAGTTTAAGCCCAAAATATAAGTCCAAAAGAACACACCTTAATTGAGTGACTAATAGAGTTTAAATGAATAAATAAACGTATGCATACGAGCTTTAATCGAGTTTATAAACGGGCTTTAATCGAACAAATAAACGATTTGTTCGCGAGTTTATACGAGCCGAGTACCACTTTGTTCAAGTTTGACTCGTTTAATAAACGAGCATAAGAATCATGTTCGTACTTGACTCGTTTAAAATCGAGCCGAGCTTTGACCGAGCTTGTTCGCGAATTGTTCACGAGTGTATCGACTCGCTTGCAGCCCTATCCATGAGAGACTCAATTGGGCTTTGAGATGGATTTGTAATAGGCTGGAATCCAACTACGTTTTTAATTAATTTACTTTTACTAGTTAGTATTTCATTCACGTCATAATATTCATTTTCACTAATATTTCAAAACAATAATTTAAATTATTTAACTTAAAATAATTTAATTTATTTACTAAAATTTAAAGTTAAAAAATTAGGACTTAATTCAAGCGAGCAAATAGACCAATTTAATGAGAGGCGTGGTCCGTTATATGTTTTTTTATTAGTTCAATTAAATTTTTGTTTAAGTTTCATTTAAAATTGTACATTTTGGAATGTAGAATTAATATAAGAATTTCAGTAAAGGAAATGAGAGATTATCCATCCTTACATAGATACAAAATTTTGTTAGGACCACATTATCTAGGGAGATCATCAAATGCTGATTTTGTCTGTCATCTTCGGCCCTTGTTAGAGCTTGTTGTGCTTGTTTCAGTCCTAACGAGAATATAAGAACAACGCCCTGCATTTAGCCTTTCACCCCGATCTTTAAATTTTCCAAAAGTAAAAACTTTTCAATAGAAATTGGATTGAAAACTTTGTATTCATTATATTGTCATTTAACATGTTTAAGCAAACAAAAATTTTCATTTCATAACAGATTTCTTTTCATCCCTTCAAAAATCTCACGCTTTGTTTGGAGAGAAATACGATTTTGTGTTTGGTTCGTCGTGGAAAATAAAAATAAAACAGCAACATTACTCTACAAAATAGTTTCTTGACATTTTCCATGCGAAATCATTTTCGGTTACCATTTTTTTTTTCCATTCAATTTTTTTGGACTGTCGGTGCAGAAATTAAGGACATAATTAGATTTGATTATTTATGCTTCAATAAAATGAGAAGGATCAGAAGATGAGAGATCGAATCTCAGACAATGATGTAGAAATTAAATCTGTTTATATCAATAATATCTATTTAACTCAAAAGAATTTCAAGTTAAACAAATTTCAATCATGAAGTCAATAAGCACATAAGCTATCTCTTTGATTAAGAAGTTAAGGATTTTTTTTTATCAATTTGCTAGATATATCGGACTACATCCTCATGTGACTCAAAAGCTTAAGTTCAAGAGTCACGATTTTATAATCCAATATCATAGTAAACTATCATTCAAATTAGCGATGTGAGATAATTCAAGTATTTATTTCTGACATTTTTTGTCATATGATTGATCGATTTGGGTTTGCTGACTCACTGACAATGTAAATCAAGCGTTTTCACACATGTAATATTCGAGTTTGTATGATTTAGAGAGAGCGCCAGCTGGCTTGGCCGCCAAACCACAATGCTTCTTCATGTAAATCTCTTGGCTTTGCCGACCCCTTCAAGCATTGACATATATCTTCATATGATCCTCACCTCCTATAATGTCCCATACGATGATAAGTACTAGTAGCTAGGGTTTCTACATTTTCTTACTCACTCACCCGTTAATGGCGTTTACACTTGAAAGATAGCGATGCCCTTCAATCATCCGACCACACCCTAAATAGTTGGATTTCTACATTTTTTTATACAATTTCATTGGATAAAATATCTCACATCACCATCTAGAGAGAGAGAAAGAGAAAGTTACTAGCTAGCTTATATGGAACAATAGAGAATTAGATGGTGACGTGGAACTGAGCTATCATTAATATGGATGAGGTTAGACAATTTCATATATCATGATGGTCAGTAGATCCGGCCAGCATCTTTCAAAGTAGAATGGTTTTGAAACTGAAGACAATAATAAGCGAATCTGCAAAGCTGCTAGTTGAAGAGGCCAGCGTCATGTCATTCTCCGGCCTTGTTGTAGATAAAGCTAGCAAGAATGATAACCTAGCTAATTTGGTTGATAGCTAGCTACAAACTTGCTTAACAGCTACTCATGTTATTATTCTATGTACATGTTTGGGTCAGGAGATAAATGGATGCACACAACTTACCAACTAGCTAGGGCTCACCCCACACCATGTGATCCTATTGTTGAAACCTTAACTAAGAATGGTTGAAGCATCATTGTTCATGGATCTCGATCTCATTGAGCTTGCTCATTTTTGTCTCAAAACCCTAGTAGTACTTGTCCTGTTTTCCAGCATGCATGAGAGATATCAACTTCATGATTTGGTGGAATCGCCATCATGAGCTGCACAAGTGATGTAGCTAGCTAGAGAACAACAATAATTCAATATAATGCCAGGCTAGAGAATATTTACGCATCATCTTCCATGAAGAGCTACTGCCGAAGAGGTACAGAGGACCACAACATACTCACAGAGCTAAAAATGGTGTTAAAAGCCATATCTAGCTTTGATTACAAAACCAGTAGGGACATGAATGATGAAACAAAGGTAACACTGCAGCCTTTACATGAGAGCCTAGCATTGAGCTTGCTGCATTTGCCTGGTTTGACCTAGATGCCCTATTCTCAATTAAGTTTTCATTCAATCATGGCAAATGGGATAATCTTGTTTACTTGTCGAAACCAGTGAGACCCGAATCAAGAAGCTATCATATTACATAGTAATATGAAATATTTTCATATTATTAGTTTAGTCTGGTAGCATAATATTTGTTACGTATTTATTCTTATCTTATGTATTGTATCAGACACTCTATATGCATTTATGAAACCCTAGCCTCCCTTAATTTGTTCTCTTCTTCTGCAACTTTAACATGGTATCAAGAGCCACCAACTTGCGGTAGGATTACATCTTATCTTCTTCTCTCTCTTTTTAGGAATCAGTTCCTGTTGGCATCATTTGCAGCTTCGTTCGCATCTGAATTTGAGAATGTGCAGCTTGATTTTCTTCGTTCGTCATGGCTGGTGCAAAGGATGATTCGCTTCAATTTATTAGTGTATAATTGAAGGGGGAGAATTACTCGTATAGGAGCTATGTGATGAAGAATTTCCTAAAAGGCAAATCTATGTGGGGCTATGTCCAGGATGGGAAACGAAGCCGACCGATGATGAGGATGGGAAAACGTTGAACCTTTGGGAGGCCAACAATTCAAAAATCATTACTTGGATCAACAACTCTGTTCAACAGTCCATCGGTATTCAGTTGGCCAAATATGATATGACTCGGGAAGTTTGGGCACACTTGGAACGGTTGTATACATAATCTAATTTTGCAACGTAATATCAGTTAGAAATTGACATTCGGGCTCTTCAACAGAGTAAGATGACTGTTCAGGAGTTTTATTTGTCTATGTGTAATCTATGGGATCAACTTGCTTTGACAGAATCGGCAGAGTTGCGGTCATTCGCTCCTTATATTGCTAGGAGAGAGAAGCAAAGTCTGGTTCAGCTTTTTATGGCTCTTCGAGATGAATTTGAAGGCCTTCGCGGTAGTATTCTGCATCGTACTCCTCCGTCATTAGTTGATTCACTAGTTAATGAGTTATTGGCAGAAGAGATTCGCTTGAAATCTCGTATTGATAAAGGGTCCACGGACAAAGGAATCCTTCCTCCTCCCAACCATTTTATTTTTGCAGCACCTACTCATTCAAATAATCACCAGAAGATCCCAGCCAAAGTCGACTATGACGTGTGCATTATAAGTAGAAGGGTCATTAGAATGCTCAATGTCCTAAATTGTTGAATAAACCTCAACCAGGCAAACGTGATGTGGCAGCTCTTGTTCCACCTACAAATTCTGCAAGCACTCAGAGTACTGATGTAACTACACTTACGGAGCAGTTTCAGAATTCATTGCCAAAGTAGACAGTGGTTTCTCGATCGTCTACAGAAGTCGAATATCGTGTCATGGCCTCTATTATTACTGAGATTGTGTGGTTGCGTTGGTTACTTGCTGATATGGGCATTGCTCTTTCAGATCCTACTCATATGCATTATGAGAATGCTAGTGCTATTTCGATTACTTTGAACTCTATATATCATGAGAGTACGAAACACATTGAGATTGATTGTCATTTCACTCGCCACCACTATCAGAATGGGACCGTCACGTTGTCGTTTATCACTTCCGCTATGCAGATGTTGACCTATTTACAAAGGCTTACTTCATCACGGTTTCGTTTCTTAGTTGGCAACCGATCCTTCGTACCATTACATCGTGAATTTGAGTGGAGCATTAAATAGTAATATAGTAATACAGAATATTTTCATAGTACTAAGCATATTATTTGTTACGTATCTTCTGTATTGTATCAGGCACTTTTTACGCAGCTATTAAATCCTAACCTCCCTTTATTCTCTTCCTCGGCAACTTTAACAAAACTGACCTGGCATGCCGGAGTAGCAAAGACAGCATTATTTGTCTGCTAAGAATAATACTAATATGGTATCTAGCACGTTGTATTATGTATCTTATTTAAGTTGATGGGATTATGGTAATGAGACCATATGAAGGTCGTATGAAGATCCCAGGAGATGCAACCATTTCTTTATGTCATCGTAGTACAATGTGATTATTGCTTATACCCTACTTTTTGTCTCATGCACACTTGATAAATTGAACATAAGAAGATACAAAATTGAAGTGAACCAAAGCAGATTATGATGAGTTGAGGACTATATAAAGTGAGGAGGTTCTCCTATCCTCCTCGCTTCATCTGCAAATCCTGAGAGATGCCGAGCACCATGAACTCATGCTTCCCCAAGATCAAACGGCCACATTCGCCTGACCGGCTGCCGGCCGAAGACGAAGATCGACCGTTTCCAATCTTCATCAACAACTTCAACTCCCTCTACTCCTCCGCCCAAGCCACCACCGCCACTGCACCGCTCTGTGAACCTTCATACCCGCCCATATCGCCGGAGTTTCAGTACGGATCAGCGGCTTATGGCGCATCAACACCAGACTTGTCAGCCGTGTACGCCTCCAGACGCTTCTTCATCTCGTCTCCAGGCCAGTCCAATTCCATCATCGACTCCTCCCCCTCCTCTGCGTCATCATCCTCACTTGAATCCGACACCTCAGTCATGAAAAACTCCGTGGCGGTCAGGACGTACTCTCCTGATCCATACACGGACTTCAGGCGGTCGATGGAGGAGATGGTGGAAGCGCGTGAGGTAGGAGGTGGAGAGATTGGTAACTGGGACTACTTGCATGAGCTTCTGCTCTGTTATTTGGCCCTGAATCCAAAAGCTACTCATAAGTTCATCATCGGAGCTTTTGCTGATCTTGTGGTTGATCATATGTCCGCGGCTCCTGCGGTAAAGGGTACCGGAGGACTTCGCCGGAAGGCTGCCGGAGACGCCAAAGGCGGCTAGTTGAAGTAATGTGGATTCCTATCACATTGACTCTCGCCTTCAATTGGATCAACCTCACTATTTTTCATCCACGTTTCTCTAATCTCTTCTCTTATAAAAAAACACTGGGTAATGCTAAACCACAACTGACAAGCGTGGTCCCTAATATGTAAATAAGACAAACCTTTGACATGAAATGAAATGTGTTCTGCATATGGTCGGTTGGTTGGTTCTATATACAATAAACAAAGACTTGGTAATTTAATATGAATGGATCAAATCAGCAAGCAGTTAGACTGAGAGTTAACAATCAGATGAACTTGAATGAATTTAAACTTCAGCAGAGTCTAGGCTTTGCAAAAGACAGGTAACCTTCTCAAAAGATCGTCAACATGGAAATTCCTAAACCCGACAAAACCTGAAGCCAGCATATAACAGAGATGACGGAAGAAAGTTTGGGTGTACAATTATCTCTTCTTGGAGACGCCAACGGTTTTACCCCTGCGGCCGGTGGTCTTGGTATGCTGTCCGCGGACGCGAAGACCCCAGTAGTGACGAAGACCACGGTGGTTTCTGAAGGAGTAAACCAGAACGATACAATTAGAAAGAAAATTACTATAGCTAAAATAAAAATCAATAGAGTCATGTCATAAACAACGCGAACAGCATATATTAACGGTTTAGAAACAATGACTGAGTGTTTTTGACTGATCAAACAGGCCTAACTACAAATTCCGAGCTTATGAACTAAAAAAAATATCAGTCAAAAATTAATGCTGAATGATACCGACCTGATCTTCTTGAGGCGCTCAAGATCATCCCTCAGCTTCATGTCTAGTGCATTGGAAACAACTTGAGAGTATCTTCCATCCTTGTAATCCTTCTTTCTATTGAGGAACCAATCTGGAATGTTGAACTGACGAGGATTGGCAACAATCACCATCAGGTTTTCAAGCTCTGCTGCAGACAGTTGACCAGCCCTGCCAATAGACCAACTGAGTAAGCTGCAAAGCCAATACAAAAATCCAAGCTAGAAACAATTGCTTACATAGTGAACAATGTACTTGTAGAAACATCATTTTTAGAAAATCATATTATCATGTCTACAAAACCATGATACTGTGATCTTACATTGGAAAACACGATATGCACTCTGGTAGTTAACATATCCAACTAGGGCAGGTGAATCAGACAAATAAATTATCATTGATCTGTATCTTGAAGGCACTACCTTCCTCAATCACTGTGCAAAAACTCTAAGCAAGAACAAGAACAACAATCAACAGATATATCCCAGTAATCAATTTTTCCATCTTAAAAACCATCAAAGAGAGTTCTTAGTCATAAAAACCACTACAGTTATTAAACAGCCAAACCTAGAAAGATCTGTTCCAAAGGCCACTAGAGCTCAATACTCGAAAATAACAATCAAATACAACATGTAAAATGTAAAGCGTACAAGTCAATATGAGCATAATTCAAACCTCTTGTTCATGTCGACATCGGCCTTCTTGCAGACGATGTTAGCAAAACGGCGACCGATACCCTTGATAGAGGTGAGTGCGAACATGATCTTCTGCTTACCATCGACATTGGTATTCAACACACGGAGAATGTGCTGGAAGTCCTCTCCTGCTACGAGCGACTGTAACATCCAACATCAAACAAAATTCTCAGGTCTCAACAAGAATGTTAGAAACAAGTGGTGACTGGAAATATCTAAGTCTGAAACTCGCCATGGCTGCAGTGCGACTGAGTGGCTCTGAGACGGCTCCCCAAGCGAAGCAAATACCAGAGAGAGAGAGAGCGTGCGAGACCTCCAAAACCTAATCGTTGTTGCGTATAAATTTTTGGTGATGGATTTTTGTTATTGGGCTTGGATTAGACGGCCCATTGATATAACAGCCCAAACCAGTCTATATATTCCTTCATCTTACCCCGAATAGAGCTGCAAGCGAGTCCATACATTCGGAAACAACTCGCGAATAAATTTGGCAAAGTTCGGCTCGATTTTAAAACAACTCGCGAATAAATTTGGCCAAAGCTCGGCTCGATTTTAAATGAGCCAAGTACGAACATAATACTTATGTTCGTTTATTAAACGAGCCAAGCTTAAACTCGCGAACAACTCGTTTATTTGTTCGATTAAAGTTCGTTTATAAATTCGATTAAAGCTCGTATGTATATGTTTATTTATTTATTTAAACTCGATTAGTCATCCAGTGGAGTTCTAAGTTGAAGAATGCCTAATTTTTTAGTCATCCAACCGATTCGTCTCCTAGTCATTTTTATTGCTATGATGATGAAGGTTGAAGATGATGTCAAAAACGAATCATCCAAACGAATTCGTCTCCTAGTCATTGTCCCGTTTTAAAGTTCATTGCTAAAAAAATATACTTCAACTATAATGAAGTAAACTACTCGTTTAAAGCTCGAGCTCGGCTTGAACATATGTTTTTTAAGCTCATGACTACTCGGCTCGAGCTCGAACTCGTAAAAAAATTAACAAGCCGAGCTTGAAGACTACGATACTCGGCTCGACTCGGCTCGTTTGCAGCCCTACCTCCAAAGCATTTCGAGGCAGTTGGTGCAGCAGTGTCATATTGGAGCTACTGCTCCGGTTGAAGTTATTGCTTCAATTATGGTGTTATGCAGACTGAAGGAAAGAAGAAGAAGTTCCAGTCAATACGGCGTCGGTTATAGTAGCGGTGCTTCATTTTCTATATGAGTCACATTGTTGTAATTAAGTAGGGGTGTGAATTGTAGACTATAAAATTAAAAGAGGACTGATTGCATTAAGTACGTACATTAATGCATTTGAGGAATTTTTTTCGATTTCTTATTCCTAGATTCCAGCGACCTTGAGCCATGTCGATCAATCTCTCAAGCCATTGACTTTTCTCATGGTATCAGAGTAAGTATGCGTTTTCTAATCTCTACTCACACTATGCTGTATTTTTGTTTTGTTTTGACCTAGCAATTGCTGGCATTCTTAGAAATCAGAATCCTGACAGCGGAGTTGATGATCCCTATTATGTGAGTAACAATGAAGTTACAGGTTGTCAGCGAACCTCTGGGCAAAATTAGTCAAATGGCAGAGGTGTAATGATGTGATTATATCCTGGTTAATCAATTATATTTCAAAGAAGGTGGTGAACCAAATTTTGCACAACAAAGACGTAGCCTCAGCGTGGAAGAACTTACATATAAGGTATTCATGTTTTAATTGTTAAAACAGATTTACACTTAGAGATGAAGGGATTGAAATGGAGAACCAAACAATTTATTTTTTTGTGTATTGTACTATATGGTAAGTTGTAAAATTATATACACATAATGGTTAATAATGAGTCTCTAATTATAGGCTAGACTAAATATAGGTTTTACTAACATTATAGCCTAATTAATTTGGATTCATAGAATATCTGCGTATTCTATCGGCCTCCCTCAAAGTATCAGTTGTTGATGCCCTAAAGCCTTGGGTACAGAGGGCAGAGTTTAGGTGATGATGCCAGGCGCGGGGAAATTGTTTAATCCGTATATGGCTTTGTTGAGGCGGCAGACATGGTGTGAGTGTGTCTGATCTTCAAACTCCGGTGGTTGGTGCATAAAGACTTCCTCTTCAAGGATGCCATTTAGAAAGGCATTTTGTATGTCCAATTGACGAAAAATCCAGCGTCAATTTACCGCCAGTGACAACAGCAGTCGAATAGTTACGGGTTGGACAACGGGACTAAAGGTATCATCATAATCCACTCCATACCATTGTTTGAACCCCTTAGCGACCACCCGAGCTTTGTATCGTTTGACGGATCCATCACCGTGGCGTTTGACCTTAAACACCCACTTGCTGTCAATTAGATTAGCTTTGGGTACAGGTGGAACAAGCCTCCAGTGTTTTGTCGAAGAAGAGCATCGTATTCTTCTTCCATGACCGCTCGCCAATGAGAAATTTCTAGAGCTGCACGAAAGTGACGAGGCTCGGAGGTTGGATCTGCAGCAGTTGGGCAATGCAAGCAGCAAGCCACGCAGTTGTACCATCAGTTCCTTTCTTCGCAATAGTAATGTCACGCATTGCTCTAGTAAGCGGGCGCTGCGAAATCATAGCGCAATCCAATATTTCAGGGGGAAGGGGTATGGAGTTGGAAGCATCATCGTGTGGCTGTGATGAAAAAGGAGTAGCCGGAGAGGTGTCTTGTGGAGAAATTGGACCATTGCTCTGATACCATGTTAAAACAGATTTACACTTAGAGATGAAAAGATTGAAACGGAGAACCAAACAATTTATTTTTTTGTATTGTACTTTATGGTAAGTTGTACAATTATATACACATAATGGTCAATAATGAGTCCCTACTTATAGGTTTTACTAAAACTATAGCCTAATTAATTTGTGTTCATAGAATATCTGCGTATTCTATCATTAATGTTGCAAGTTCGTCCTTAAGAAAGACATTTGCAATATTGCACAGGGAGTTTGCAATAATTAGGGCTGGCTCAGCAGGTCACGAATTTTTGGCCGGTTTGATCCGAACCGGCGATTAAGTTTATGAACCGGTAGTTGATTTTGATCCGGGTACTGTTCACTCTGTGCGACGATTCTGACATTTCTCGCTTGTTTAACCCTTCAAACCTTCGAATTTAGTCTTGATATAAACTAAGAAGTTGTAGCCCTTCGAGTTTGATGTTGCAGTATGACAATGTTTGACAAAACCAGCACAAGTGAACAAGATGCTGCTACAGCCGAAGTTCAGCATTTGTGAACAAGACCAGTGAACAAGGAGCAGCTGTAGCAGGAGAAAGCTATAGCAGGAGCTTGTTCAGAAGAGTTGTAGCGTCTGTCCGAGTAGCAGCTGTCTGGGTCTTTGGAAATAGGGCGTGGCAGTCCTTCTAAGAGCATCAGAGGAGTTTCTAAGTTGCTGCAGAGAATATTCCAGTGGAGATTCCTAGCTGAAGTAGGAGATTTGATTGTGGGAGATTTGAATCTCAAATCAAATCTAATCTCCTAAAAATTAGGAGATACTGATATTGCCAGGGGAATTGCTAAATCCTGATAATGTCGGAGGTGGGCGCGCCTATATAATGGAGACCCTTCAGAGCAATGAAGGTTGATCAAAGAAGCGAGCGTGAACGAGTATACACACAGAATTCCGAGAGAGTAATTTGTGGTGTGCGAGAAAATCTTTGATCTTCACCGAGAGCAGAGCGTGAGCGCAGAGCTGAGGTGACAGAAGCAGAAGGTGATCAGGACTTGCGTAGTCTGATCCAAGCTTGATCTGGAAGTCAATTCAGAGCAGAGAGTGCTTGTTGGTTGATCAAGGGCAGCCGCGGAAGAACTGACGAGTGAGTGACTCGGTCGAGTGTCTGGACGGCAGTGCTCGCTAGTGACAGGAGGTCAGTGAGTGAGGAGGAGTATTCCAGAGTGTGCAGCGCTCGTGGAATCGTTCGAACGGCTCAGCGGAAGGCTTCGGAGCGACGCGGACAGATTGGGCATCAGATGTGTGCTACAGCAGATGCTATAGCAACCCTGCAGAATCTGAGTATTGTTTAGAATAGGCTGAGTTTCGAGGAGACAGTAGCTATTCTAGATAGATATTAGTAGAGGGTGTGCAGACACAAGACAGAGCCTGTTCTGATTGTGTACGTGGATCCACTTGTGGTTGAGTAGCATAGGTTGCGTGGGTTGTAACCGTGTGTACTTGAAAACCTTGAGATTAGTGGATTGAGGACTGAGAAGAGTCCTCCCCAGACGTAGGCAATTGGCTGAACTGGGTGAACAAACCTTTGTCCTTGTTCATTCCTGTTGAAACAGTTTCCGGGTGAACAAGAGTGTGCTGTAGCAACTGCTTGTTCAAAAATCTGTTTATCAGAGGCGCTGCGAATTTTCAGAGTTATCTTTACAACAAGATATGGCACACCTCAATCAGATAAGAATCATGTGTTCGGCAAGCCTTTGATGACGAATAGGCAATCTGCCCAGATTTGGTCTGTATATGTCTGAATCTTTGTGTTTTGCCTTATTTTGCTCCAAATGGACTAAAAAGCCTCAATTAAATATAATTTGACCTGGAATGAGAGTAGAGTGGTAAAAACACAATGAAAAGTTCGGGAGAGGGGCGAAATTCATCACCGAGTGAAGCGAATAATCGGTAGGAAATTAACCGATCATCCATGAACGGGTGCTTATGGCCAGCAAAGACAGAGTTTCGGAGATAATCAATAAATGTGTAGGAATATGAGGTAAGGTAAGAGTACCCATTGAGGTGAGCTCAAAGATGTTTGCGGCCACTCTAATCGGAGGGCTATTTATAGCATGGGTAACCCACAATTTGTACGCAACGGACATGACAACAAAGTACTCCCTCCTCCATAACCTAGTAGTGAATAACTGGATACCCAGCTCGCATAGGGGCAAGGTCAGCTAATCTATGGGGCATCTGTTGTACGGTATTAGCCAAAGGATCAAGATTGATCTAGGAAATATAATATTTCCCTAAAATTGCAGCACATGCTTGTCATGGACTTAGATTTTGCCCACTAAGTCGTGCGGCGCTTAGCTAGAACTTTCATCGACTAGCTAAGAAAACTTCCCCGAAAGTCACTTGATGCGCTAAGACAACAAGAGAACTTGAAAGCTAGAGAGAAATAGAGCTTGTGAGAGAATGATTTTGTATTTCTGAGGTGGTTTGGAGCAAATGACTCCTCCCCTATTTATACACTTAGGCCTCCTCAATGGATGGCCGAGATCAATTCAATCCTACGGCTAATAAATACAAGTCTGAAGTATTCCAGAATATCTACAAGGGTGGAGACCCTTTCACCATCTTTCGAAAGCTTCCAGGGTCTTCCATGAGGTTCCACGCTCTTCCAGAACTTGAGTTGGGTCCTCCTCTTCTTTGGGCTAAGTCTACATGGGCTAGCCTTTGGGCTAAGTGATGGGTTAAGTCACTTAGTCCAATTCCTTTGTCATGGCCCGGACCAACCCCTACTTTATGAGTTCAAATAAACGGACCGTGACATCCTCCCCCACTAATCTGTCGAGTCCTCGTCGAGGTTTCCTCGAACTCCCGGATTTTATCCTTAAACTGCCAAAGGGACTGTACGGGTTCCCAACTCGCCTCACTTGCTGGTAGTCATCTCCAAAAGACCAAGTATTGTGTGCTCGGAGGATGACTTGAACTCCTTTGCACTCTCTTTGATTCGATGTAGTCTACCCTCTTGTCATACGAAGTGAGGATGGATGGGGGTGCTCGTGTTGACTCTCCTCTAGATGGATCCTCCTCGTCTTTATTATATGGCTTTAGGCAACTGATGTGGAAGACGGGGTGGATCTTCTTCAAAGTTGGCGGTAACTCTACCAGATAAGAAACCTTTCCGACCTTTTGTGTGATGGGGTAGGGTCCTTCATACCGCCTCATGAGACCTTTGTGGAGCATACCTCTCCTTCTTCGCTAATCAAGGTTGAGCTTGATGAATACTTGATCTCCCACGCGAAACTCCACGTCACCGCTTCTTATCCGCCCACTTCTTCATTTTCTTTGAAGCCCTGTCCAAGTACGATCTTGCAATGTCGGCTTGTTCGTGCCATGCCTTTGCCTCCTTGAATGCCGCTGGGCTCCGCCCCATGTACTTGGATACTAAACTCTGAGCTGTGAGCGGTTGTTGGCCAGTGGCAAGCTCGAATGGACTTTTGTTCGTCGACTCGCTCCTTTGCAAGTTGTATGAAAACTGCGCCACGTCCAAGAGCTTTGCCCAATCCTTTTGATTGGCACTCACAAAGTGCCTCAAGTAGAGCTCCAATAGTGCATTGACCCTCTCCGTTTGCCCATCAGTTTGTGGATGGAAGCTCGTCAAAAAGTGTAACTCCGACCCCATAAGTTTAAAGAGCTCCTTTCAGAACTTCCCCGTGAAGCGAGGGTCACAATCACTTACTATGTTCCGAGGCAACCCCCACTATCTCACCACGTTCTTGAAGAACAAGTGGGCTGCCACATCCGCCCTGCAATCTCGAGGAGCCGGTATGAATGTCCCATACTTTGAGAACCTGTCGACTACTACCATGATGCTCCTGAATCCTTCGGATTTTGGTAAAGCGCTGATGAAGTCCATACTAACGCTTTCCCAAGGCCGACTAGGTATCGGCAGTGAATCCAAAAGACCCCCGGGTGCTTGGTTCTCCAACTTGTCTTGCTGGCACACAAGGCAAGTCTTCACATATAGCTCGATCTCGTCTCGCATGTTTGGCCAATAGTACTGCGCTTCGATCAAAGCTCTCGTCCTTCTTTGACCTGTATGGCCTGCCCACTTTGTGTCATGGCACTCCCGAATGATGTTTCGCCTGAGTCCTTCACACTTCGGCGCATATATCCTCCGACTCCTTGTATAAAGTAGACCATCCTCTATCCAGAAGCGCTTTGTGTTCCCTTCATTGGCCATCTCCACCAATATCTTTGTGACGGGATCGCACTCAAGTCCATTTCTAATGGTGTCTAACATTCCCCCTTGGACTTGTGAAATTGCCGCAAACTTCGCCTTGCGACTCAGTGCATCCGCGACGACATTCACTTTGCCCGGCTTGTACTCGAACACCATGTCGAACTCTGCTAAGAAATCTTGCCACCTTGCTTGCTTTGGACTTAGCTTCTTCTGGGTGTTGAAGTAACTCGTCGCCACATTGTCCGTCTTTACCACGAACCTCGACCCCAGTAAGTAGTGTCTCCAAACCCGCCAGCAATGGACTATAGCCGTCATCTCCTTCTCTTGCACGGTGTAGCGGCGTTCAGTTTCATTCAATTTTCGACTCTTAAAGGCTATTGGATGACCTTCTTGTACAAGCACTCCCCCAATGGCAAAGTCGGATGCGTCAGTGTGGACCTCGTAAGGCTTAGTGCAATTCGGTAAGGCCAACACCGGTTCCCTCGTGATAGCATCCTTTAATCCTTGGAATGCCTCTCGCACTTCGCCGTCCACTCCCAAGCCTTGCCCTTTTCAACAAATCTGTCAAGGGCGCGGCAATAGCTGAGTATCCTTGGATGAATCTTCGATAGTAGTTCACCAATCCAAGGAATGACCGTAACTCGACAACCTTCTTTGGCAGTTCCTGATCCTCGATGGACTTCACCTTGGACTTGTCCATCATAAGCTTTCTTCCCTTGATGACGTGCCCCAAGAATTGTACGTCTTGTCTCGCAAATGAACACTTCTCCCTTTTGACGTACAGCTCGTTCTCCCGAAGTACTTGGAAGACATTCCTTAAGTGTTCGACGTGCTCCTGTAGCGTGTTACTGTAGATGACTATGTCATCTAAGTATACCACCACGAATCGGTCCAAGTATGGATGGAAGATCTCGTTCATCAAGGTGCAAAATGTTGCGGGGGCATTAGTCAACCCAAAGGGCATGACTAGCAACTCGTAGGCTCCATAGCGGGTCACGCAAGCGATCTTTGGCTCATCCCCATCAGCGATCCTTACTTGGTAATATCCCGACCAAAGATCTAGTTTAGAGAAGTAACTTGCGTGCCCTAGCTGATCAAATAAGTCAGCGATAAGAGGAATGGGATACTTATTCTTGATGGTTACCTTGTTTAGCGCCCGGTAGTCGATGCAAAGTCGCAATGACCCGTCATGCTTCTTCTGGAATAATACCGGCGCCGTACGGGGCCTTTGATGGTTGGATGTATCCCGCATCCAACAACTCCTTGAGTTGTCTCCGCAACTCTTCCAACTCCGGCAGAGACATTCGATAGGGCGCCTTTGCTGGTGGTTGAGCCCCTGGTTCCAACTCGATGCGATGGTCCACTTCCCTTCTTGATGGCAGCCTCTTTGGTAACTCGGGTGGCATCACATCTTTGAATTCTCCCAGAACTTCCTCGATCTCCGATGGTATCTCCTCGACTTCTTGATTGGGCTCTTCGTCCACTTTGATGGATGTTAACCAAGTGTCCCATCCCTCCTTAAGGCCATGTTCGACTTGCATTGCTGAGAGACACATGGAATCCAAGTTTTCCTTGGTCGTAGTAGACACCATGTGCGGACCTCCCTCCATGATTAGCATGGTGTTCTTCTTCGGCCAAGCTAACATATCAAATTGACGCAAGAACTCCATCCCCAAGACACACTTAAAGTCATCCATAGGAGCAATCGAGAAGTTGACATTACCTCGCCATTCTCCGAGTTGGACATCCACGCCTCTTGCCACCTCGACTAAGGGTTTTGCCTCACTGTTAACCGTCTTCAACCAACCCTTACTCTTCTCCGTCTTTAGCCCCAATCGGTTTGCTCGTTGGGTTAGATCAAGTTATGCGTCGCCCCCGTATCCACCATGATGGGTATAGTCTTCCCGCTGACTTTCCCATCTACATACATCAATGTCTGATCCCCAACCTTATGAGTGGTTGGCTTGGCCTACAACGTTCCAAGAAGCTTAATGCACCCCATCGTCGCTTCTTCCTCCTTCTCCTCGAGTAGAGCGTTAAGCGCGTTTTGCTTCGGACATTCCTTCGCCCAGTGTGGCCCTCCACATAAGAAGCAGTCGTTCTGTGGCTTCCTTTCGGATGTCTTGCCTTGGAACGTCCCCTTTTGGTTCGGTTTCCCTCCCCCGAACTTAGGTTTGTCCCCCTTTGGCTCCTGCGTCCCCCCCCCCACCTTTGACGGAATTGTCCTTCTTAGCTTTCGGCTTTGAAGATAAGTCTCCCCTTGAGTATTTCGTTAAAGTGTCCGCCATAGTCGTGGCCATCGCGGTGTCCCTTACATCCCTCCTCTCCAAATCCATCCTCGCCCATGGTTTAAGCCCGTCCATGAAGTTGAAGAACATCTCCGCCTCACTAACATCGGGAAGTTGGAGCATGAGGGCCGAGAACTCCCTTACGTAGTCTTGAAGCGATGATCCATGCTTCAACTCCTTAAGTTTCTTGCGAGCTTCATGGTTAGCATTCGCGGGATAAAATTATTTCTTGAGTTCCTCGATGAATGCTCCCCAAGTGTTGATCGTGCAAAGCCTCTTTTGCATCTCATGAAACTTTCTACGCCACCGAGTTGCAGCAAGATCAACTAAGTATAGGGATGCAGTACTAACCTTAGAAGCATCATCCAGTTGGATGGCTTCGAAATAGCGCTCCATGTGCCAAAGGAAGTTGTAGATTTCCTCAGCATTTCGTAACCCCTTGAACTCCTTGGGTTTCGGCACGTCCTGCACCCTTGGAATATCCCGTGTAAAAGGGACCACTTCCTCAGTTCTCCCAGCTCTACGCAACCTTACCACCTCTAAGTTGGTCTTCTCTAAGGAAGATTGCAACTCTTGGACTTGAGTAACCAAGGCGTCCACCCTTGCCTGGTACTCCTCCTTCTCACCCCGCCATACTTCGAGGACGATGTTGATGTGTTGGAATAACTTGGCTTGTAGATCCTCCCCCTAAGGATCCTACTTGACTTTGGAGAGCTCCCACATTGTCTTCCAAAGTTTCGACGTGGTCTTCGCATATCCCAATGCGATTCGACACTTCCCCAATGCCAAGCTCCAACTTAGCAAACCGCTTCTCGTTCGCCGAGACGGAATGATCCCTTGTTGCTTTCGTCTTCTTGGAATCCTTCTCGGTATTCCTCCCTCGAGTTTCCGTGTCGGAAGCCATGAAGATGTCAAACCTTTATCTTGATACCACTTGTCACGGACTTAGATTTTTCCCACTAAGTCGTGCGGCGCTTAGCTAGAACTTTCACCGACTAACTGAGAAAGCCTTCCCCGAAAGTCGCTTGATGCGCTAAGACAACAAGAGAACTTGAAAGCAAGAGAGCTTGTGAGAGAATGATTTTGTATTTCTGAGGTGGTTTGGAGCAAATAACTCCTCCTCTATTTATACACTTAGGCCTCCTCAATGGATGGCCGAGATCAATTCAATCCTACGGCTAATAAATACAAGTCTAGAGTATTCCAGAATATTTACAAGGGTGGAGACCCTTCCACAATCTTCCGGAAGCTTCCAGAGTCTTCCATGAGGTTCCACGCTCTTCCAGGACTTGGGTTGGGTCCTCCTCTTCTTTCGGCTAAGTCTACATGGGCTAGCCTTCGGGCTAAGTGATGGGTTAAGTCACTTAGTCCAATTCCTTTGTCATGGCCCGGACCAACCCCTAGTTTATGAGTTCAAACAAACGGACCGTGACATGCCGGTTCCACAAAAGCCAATCAAGGCATTGTTTTTCCCTCTATGAGTTGATCACTTCTCAGCACCCTGAGCTCAAGGTGCAGGCTTACGAGCTATCTGAAGAGCCTCAGGTTTTCATGGTGTATCACAAGCTATTCAAGGTAAACACATTGTGGATGTGGCAAAGGAAGATCCACTAATGCCGGCAATAGCTCCAGTCATGAAAGAAGCTCTAGCAGCAGCTGAGACACGCTCATCGGCAATTCAGGCAGCCCTTCGTGTGCGAATTTTCGGACACCTGAAGTCAGAACTAGCTCACCTGACCGCTATAGCAAAGAAGAATGATGCTCGACGTGCCCAAATAGTAATCCTGCTGCATGACGTGGAATATCCAGTCGACGAAATCCCACCTCAGGTACATGGAGACGAGGCTTAAGCCCAGACGTTCCAAGCTGGTTCAAGGACCCTTGTCATTTGTTGACAAAAAAGAGGAGAAGAAAAATTATCCTTTGTGCTTTATGTTCCTTTATATTGCTGCCCAAGGAACCACTACTGAAGAGTTGGATTCTGATGACATTGACCAAAGACATAGGCTGAAGACAAGCTTGGCATGCCTATTGCAAATCAGAAGAGTTAGAAGAGTCTTTGGGTTTTTTCAAAAATGTCAAAGGGGAGATTGTTAAAGATTGTGGCATCTTTGACAAAACTCATGCAACTTGATCTGGCGGTTGCTAAATCAAACAATGAATCAAGTAGCTGAAGCAAACTGAAAGGATTCAACCTGAAGATAATCGGTGGACGGCCAAAGATTTCTAATCAGAGCAACTTTCCTATAAGGTTTTAGGAAACAGTTACAGCAACACAATTCCCAACAACCTACAAAGACCGTGAACAATATATGATTTCTAAATCGCTTTTAGAAAAGAAGTTGTTATAACCAAATCCCAACAACTTGCACAGATCTTGGAATAGATCGGGATTGCTAAAAGTGATTTAGGAAGTGTTTTAAATCCTAGTAGGACTAGGATTTTTATAATCCTCCTCGGGCTGGCAGTATATGAGGGCAGGACTCGATGGAAAGAGAGAGAGACTAAAAATAAACAGCAAGCAAGAGCAAAGAGCTAGAGTGTTGTCACTGCTAAAGCTGAGAGAGAACATGAATGTGAGATTCTGATCGAAGCTTGATCATCAAAGTTTAACTGGAGCTGAGTCTTGTTGAAGATCACACACCCTTTGAAGAATCATCACTAGTAAGCTGGTCACGGGCGATCAAAGAGCAGAGCAACGTTCCGTCACTAATCAAAGGGGAGCGTGACCGGAGTTGTTAGAACTCGCGGAGGTCAGACTGAGCATCCGGAAGAGAGCGAAGAGTCTGAGATCTTAGCTACTGAAGAGTAACTTGACTGAGTAAGTTGTTTTAGCATCCTACTACCAGAGAGCAGTTTGACTAAGTAAGTTGCTGGAGAGCAGTTTGACCAAGTAAGTTGTTGTAGCATCTTGTCATACATTGTGGTGTATAGTTGATAGAGTATGCTAGTCTGTGCGATCATATTGAGCTAAGATTCTAGCTAGGTTAGAAGTAGAAGTTGTTCTAGCATATGTTGAGAACCAGTACCCTTGTACTTTAACAAGTTATAGTGGAATCTTGGGGACTGGAGAGAGTCCCCCAGACGTAGGCACTGGCCGAACTGGGTGATCAATTGCTTGTGTGATTTTAGTTTTTCTCTTAGCTACTTGATTCCGTAGTTTTCGTAGTATGTTGCTATAGCAACCGGACTAATTCAGACACCAACAACACATCAATTTCATGCTCATTGACCACAGTGTCCCCTATATGTGTAACTGAAGCTTTTTCTCCGTTTGGCACTAAAACCTCATAAAGGCATTTCCATTTTTCGAACATTATGCATCATATTCAAATTGAAAGCGACATGATCTGATGTTCCACTGTCTACTACCCGAACATCATTTTTATTAGTGATGGATTCAAGACAAGTAATACCTGCCATGAAGGTGTGATGCCCACTGGAATTCCCATCATGAGTTATTGAGATGGATTGGTTTATTAGACTGAAAAGCCTTGATAGTTGGTCCTTTGTCATTTGCACTTAAGCAAGTCCTGTGAATTCTCCTCAGCAGATGTCATAGTTTCAGAGTTACTTGCATCAACGGTTTGTGCAGGTGACATTGTTCGATAACCCCTTATTCCCTTTGTTTTTTTTGAAAACTGTGATTAGAGCTCCTGGACATCCTATGACCCTGAGGATATCCATGAATCTTGTAGCATGTCTCTCTACTATGTCCTGGTAGGTGACAATATGTGCAGGGACTTTTTATTTCTATTTATGCCTCCTCCATTATTTCCAGAATTGTTGTTCTGATCGTGTAGCCCTTCTTAGGGCCTGTTCTTTAGCCATTAAATTTTCAGCACTTAAGTTAAGTTAAGGTAAGTTTAGTTAAGTTAAGTTAAGTTCAGTTAAGTTAAGTTAAATTCAGTTAAGTTAAGGTAAGTTAAGGTAAGTTAAGGTAAGTTAAGTTAAGTTAAGTTAAGTTAAGGACTGAAAATGAACATAACTTAAACAAAATTTCTTATTATTTTCGTTTGTCAAAACAATGTCTCATGCAATGTTCTTTGATTTACAAAGTGTTAGAAAGTAAAACTTTATGATATATATATAAGAAATGATAAACAAAGTAATATGATAATGAAACATTTATCATTGTATTGAATGACGTTTGACAATTACACACAATACGTGTTACATATCACCATCTTCGTCCATGATATCTTCAGCTTCATTGTCAGGATGTGCTAACATAATTTCGGATGCTATGAAGTTTCGCACCTGATTCATCTGTTCTTTTCGACTTACATCAAACAGATTCGAATCAGCCGTCCCCTGCACCAACTCATGTTCTAAAATAGGTAACCTCAGATTATGCATGCGAATAAAATTATGTAGAGTAAACGCAGCTAGGATTATATCTATTTGACGAACATCTGAAGCTTGAGGCATGTTCTTAAGTATTTTCCAGGTGTTCTTCAGAAGACCAAATGCTCTTTCAATGGTCGTCCGCAATGATGAGTGACGGTAATTGAATTTTTCATAAATTCCATGTGGTGCCTGACCATTCCTGAATGCGGGCATATGGTAACGAACATGCTTGTTTTTGTACGGAGCCAAATAACCCAATGTATTTGGGTAACCGGAGTCCACCAAATAATATTTACCTGCCCAAGTGCAATAGACGCAACATTATTATAATTTGACATCGTGTTTGCTGTAAAATATTGTTAGAAATAGCAAAGTAATTACCTGGTGGAGGATGTGGGAAACAATATTTCGATTGGGTTAATGAGTCTCTCCAAACTGTTTGGTCGTGTACACTTCCTTCCCAACCGATATGTACGTACGTAAACAGCATATCAAAAGAACAACATGCAAAAACGTTCCATGTTTTGATTCCCTTACGTCCTCGATACTGGTCTTGACTGTCACCCAGCACCGCTTCGATATGAGTGCCGTCAAGAGCGCCAATACAATCCTGCACAATAATGTAATAGTTATCGAAGTGTTTATCCATGAATTATAAATGTCACAAACAATGCAGTTTATTGTAGTTACGACATCTGCGACGATAGACGTGACGTACCTTGAAAAAAGGAGAATACAGGCTACTGTGAGCAATTTTGTGGGGTACCAAATTCAACGATGTATGTGGTCTAACTAGGTCGAATGAGAGGTTCTTCAATGCATCCAATGCGAGAATAAAATATTTGTGAATCGTGGACGGCGAATGTTTAAATGTATCAGCAACATCTCTATACGAAGCTCCTTTTGCCAATATATATAGACACATCCCAACCTGTTCCAATACCTTGATGTGTCTACTATCTGCTAAAAGTTGTCTGGCCATCATTAAGTTGACCAGTTCCAGTACCATATCCGATGACAACCTTAATTGTTCATGACACAGACGAGGGTGCAAAAAGACTAATCTGTGCATATATTCAGCACCATTCTCACCTCCTGACCGCAAATCATCTCTCGTAGGTCTATCAGCCACCAATTCTGACAACCGTTTAGGCGCGTCCTGCTGATGATTTCGCTGAATTTCATTCATTCTACACATACCAAAGATTCATAAAATTTAAACTTCAAAATCAGTCAGCAGTACCAAAGATTAACATCATATACACAACACTAGAAATGCAACACAACACCAAATGTCACCAAATGTCACCAAATGTCAGCACAACAACATCAAACATATAACACAACAGCACCAAACAGGTCACACAACATCATTCAGCAGCTCCCATCGTTCTTCATCATTATCCAACACCATAAATAGCCGATCAAGCTTCTCACGAACAAGATATTTCAAACATCGCGCACCAAATGCTCGTCCACGCGCCTGTACTTGTTCCATGCCATGAATGGCAGCCACCAGACTATGCTCATGATCTTAAGCATCAAAATCTGCCTTAAGCTTCGCTTTGGATACAGACGACTCGCCAAATTTCCTTTTCTTTGAGCTCCCAGTTCTCGGTGGAGACCTACTCATACAGTCCTCATCTGATAACATAGCCCTTACACGTGAAAAAAGAGCATCGTCACTATCCCCCGACCCTTCTTCAACTGGATCCACGTCCATATCGACCCGGATCGCTTTCCCTCTTTGAGCCTTGGCCAGTGCTGGGGAAATACTTTTGTTACCCGTAGCACATCTCCCACCAAATACTGGATCCCATAGATCCAAATCGAGAAGTCTGTTCTTGCAAACGTAATTTCCGGCACCACCTGTCCTGTGTTTCTGCAACAATAAATAAACATACAATCATATATGTTCATATAAGATCGCTGAAATATTAAACATGTATTTTTATACCTGCAGAAATTCTTGTAGTCTGTCGCTGCGAAGCTCCTCCTCTGTTGGTAAACCATCCTCAGTGAAAGCAATTCCTGTCAGCCGGTTTAAATCGGTCCAAGCTAACCATTTTGCTCTGCAACTGTGGTAGTGATTCATCATCTGTTTGAATTTCTTCTGCGATGTTGCTTGGGAATTGTACATGTTTTCGACCTTCATCCAGTCAATCGTGCCAACATTTCCGGCATTTCTCAATTCTAATAAAATTCTAAAAAGGCGTCGACTTTCCTCAGCATTCCACATACTATAATATTTCAAGGACATGGATTTGAACAAATGATCAAACAAATATAAACGCTATCCAAAGCAATTGTACAAAAACCATAAACTGGAATATTTACCTGAATTGTTTGTTGTTCACTGCTGCCTAGCACCACCACAAATGGGATTTTTGCTTCAAATTAAAAACAAGCAAATAACACTGCATCATGAAAAGTTCATTACTTGAGTTGCCGAGCAGCGAGTAAAAAAATCCAAATAAGGGATTTAAGGTGCATAGGCAAATTGATATAAATTCAACCATGTAAATATTTTTGAACTGAAAGAGGAAGGAAATCTAGTGGCATACACTGCCACATGCTGATTGCGGGTATTGAGTTGTTCCATTGTTAGGTCCAGCGTGACCTTTGTTTCCTCTGCCTCAGCCCGCCCGCAAGTGCAATTTTTGCAAGCTTTCTTGGCACTTCCAACTTCACAATCTGAAGCTGCAATTGCAATTGCACGTGTATGTAAATGATGAGATATTGGCCAGGGTTTAATAGATACTATTCCAATTCAAATATTATACCAACTGGTAGTTGGGGTTTCTTGAGGTCGTCTTCAGTGAGGAGGCTATCCTCGTCGATCAGAGCTGCTTCGTCATCAATCTGAATTTTGGGTAGAGCTTTTGTAGGTTTCTTAAGGGGAAATGACTCGCCAATTTTCCAGGAAGGCTTCTTGGACTTGACCTGAACAGGATACCAGCCGTCAGAACTAAATTACCATTAGCTAATGTCAGGTCCCAATATGTATAGCTATGCCGGAGACGCAGAGACTCACCCCAAAATATAGATCAGAGACGAGACAATTGCTCGTTGCTCAGTGCTCTCTGGTTCGATGAACCCTGACACCAATCACAGCAAGCGCAGTGCTCCTCGCTCAGTGCTCCTCGCTCAGTGCTCAGTGCTCCTCGCAAGCGCAGAAGTCTGGATAAGAAAATAGAAGTGGGGAAGGTGCGGCACGGATCTGGAAATCACAGCAAGCGCAGTGCTCCTCGCTCAGTGCTCCTCGCCAGCGCAGTGCTCCTCGCTCAGTGCTCAGTGCTCCTCGCAAGCGCAGAAGTCTGGATAGGAAAATAGAAGTGGGGAAGGTGCGGCACAGATCTGGAAATCACAGCAAGCGCAGAAGAGGGATTTAAAGATGGTGAAGATGTGTGCAGATGGGAAGATGGGAGAAGGAGACATTGATGAGAGAAGGACGAATTATTGAAGATGTGTGCAGTGTTAAGGGTTAGGGTGTGCAGTGTTTAGGGTTAGGGTGTGCAGATGGTGCAGAAGTTGTCGTTAGAAAGAGGCATCTGAAAATTAAATTGATTTTGTCGGCATATGGTGAAAAATAAAGGGAAGGTGTGGGCTGAAAGTTTTGTGTTATGTTTCAATTGAATGGATCATTATAAGGTGCGTGTTAGCAAGCGGTGCATGTTACCGAGAGAGGGCATCACAGACTCTGATTGAATCGTGTAATATCTTGGTTCGAAGAGAACGATGATGCGGTCCAAAATCATCAGCTTCGCTCATGAACTGTGGCCTTCTGTGCCCATCCGGAGTGTTTTACAATTTTATTTTAATTTTCTATGGTTTTTACAATGATTTTCGTGCCGTATAAATTAATTTTCGCCAGATATATTTTTTGTTTCCAAATTACTGGGCTCTGTTTACTATATAAACAGAGCCAGGAAAGTATGGAAAGTTTATACACAGAATTAATAAAATTTCAGGGTTCTTTTATTCATGCCTAGGGGTCGTATTCAGCTATCCAATCTTTTTGCCTACACGTGCTGCATCAAACATCAACTTTATTCATTCACTTGAATCAAAGAGGTGTGAATCTCAACCGAATCAAAATACAATACTTCTGAAATTAAAGTTCTGAATTGTATGCTTTGTGGTGCAATTGCATTATGTGATAACGAGATATCATTATATTGTTTTTAAGTTAAGTTAAGTTAAGTTCAGTTCAGTTCAATTAAATTAAGTTAAATTCAGTTAAGTTAAGATAAGTTAAGTTAAGTTAAGCATAAGTTAAGGTCTAAAGAACAGGCCCTTAGTATCGAAAATTCTCGCATCATTCTGAGTTGCATACATAGCATAGATCTTCAAAATTGGAGCTCTTTTGATTCGCTTCTAAATTTCATCTTGAACTATCATAGCATAAACTTCATCAATATTTGGCAAAGCTTTTAGAGGCATGATTTGAATTCTAACTTTAGCATGTATCTCATCAAAATCCCATCAGAAATTGAATAACTCTGCTTCTTTCCTTTGACATGGCCATAAACCTAACGGTTTTACATTTTTCGCCCAAATCGCACATCTCATCTTCTGTCAATCCCTCCTCTTTTCCCCATAGTTGTATTAGCTTCCCGTAATAGGTAGCAAGATAAAAAAAACTCTGCACATTTTGTGGGGCTTTAAGGACTTTGAAAGAATGCATGCCAAGAGAAAGAAAAAGTGTAGCATTTGACACTCCAAAATTCACCATTTGTGCGCCTTAAACAATAGAAAATGCTGATACATTGAGTGTCATTGTTTACTGAAGTCCACCCACCAAGACAAAAGGGTCTTTGTAAAAGTAGATTTGTCATCAATATGCCAACCTCTTTTACACCCTTTACCCTTTTTTTCTTTCTCTTGTCTGGATTACCTCTCCTGCCGGGAGGTGCTAAATATCACCCCTTTTCTACCTCAAAGTTTCCTACAGCATTGTGCCCCATCCGTTGCATGCTCATAAAAGCTGTTTTGATTTCCATGATGTTTCATGTTTGAAATATAACTTCATTATCCAATTTCCCTTTTCATGATTGTTTTACAGCACACCCAACAGCCCAAGGACCACGCTCGAAGCAAGTGCTACAAATGCTGATCACATTAGGCTACAGAATGTTAGAGGGAAACACATATCATAGCTGATAAATATGTTTTTGAATTTGGGAAGAGTTTTGTCAGAGAATGTGCCACATGTATCATTATCTAATTGCTTACCCTCCTCCCTTTACATAACTTTAGAGTCTTAAGTTCCCTACTTGTGATGTCATTCTCCTAGATTGCAATGTGTAACAATCTCCCATTGCTAGAGTTTCAAAGTATGGCAATGTTGCTATGCTCACTGACCTAAATGGGCAGCTTGTGGATCAAACTCAAATTTGGCATGCAGATGGGGTAGACTTTGGAGATGGGTAGCTGTGGTACATATTTCATAGATTTCGCCTTGCAGCTGAGGTTGTTTTGAACATTTAAGGCTTTTGTTTGCAAGAAATTGATGTTGGGTTGGCTTTTTTAGTTTTTAGTTAAAGGATAGATACACATACAAAACTGATTGCTGTACTGTTGTAGCATGATCTTATCTCCTCCATGTGTAAACATTTAAATCATACTCTTCAGATTTGTTTCTTATAATTAATAAAGGAAGGAATTTGAAGATGAGGAAATGATATTCTTTAATTGAATGTGGTTGATTTGAATTGATGCTTTCCAAGATGGGCAAATCAAGTAGCCATTTGAACCTAAAGATGTGTGCTAGTTGAGCCATTGAGGTTGTTGGTGTGTGCAATCTCTACTGCCTAATACTAATATGATGCCAGCCAGTACTCATTTCAACTTGAAGTTAAATATTCACTTTATTTGTTTGTTTCTTATTGAGCCTAAAGCTTTGCTCATCCACTGCCACTGGTTTTTATTTTGTGTTCCACATTTTTTTAATCTTTTGTAAACAACTTAATAATTAACATGATCTATTTATGCTAACATGAAGGCTGTGACTTCATCATCTGTTGAGTAGAGATTCAAAAGAGCTCACACTTTTCTTTGTTTCTTTTCTTCAGATTGACACTTCTTCTACTCTCCTTGATGCTTCTAATCCCAGAGTAAAGAGAGAAGAGTCTTAGATCACACCCATCTACCACTTCCTTCTCCTTAACCCATGTGAGAGACTCTAATCTTGAATCTGATCCAGAAGCTCATCTCTTCCATTTCTGGGTTCAAGCTTCTCAAACACTTTGGAGCTTTTTCCAGATGGGCGTTTGGTCTTGAGCATCTACTGGTTGAGGTACACAAACTTTTTGTTTGAAGCAGTGTATAGATCAAAGCTTCAATCTTTAAATTGAGAAGTAGAAACTTGGCAGCGCTGCTGGATTTTGAATTACTATGAGGGATTTCCCATCTTGTTCCGGGGAGAACAGTGTTAAAGTTGGAGACTTTTCATCTTCAAGTAATGGTAGAGCACCTCAGAATCTGGTTAGCTGTGTTTACAAATGTAGATTGGGCAGACACTCTTGCTTAATCACTCTTGCTTGGACTAAGAATTTGATGGGTCATGGCCTTTGTGTTTCCATTGATGAGGCTTTGAATCAGTGTCTATGTAAAGTTGATATCAAGCCACGGCTGTTTTCTAAGCAAAAAGGAGGCAAAACCCTTGATGTAGGTTCTTGCAAGGTTGACGTTTATTGGGATCTTAGTTGTGCTAAATTTGGATCCAGCCCGCAACCGGTCGAAGGGTTTTACGTGGGTGTTGTGTTCAATGGTGAATTGGTGTTACTTGTAGGAGATTTGGAGAAAGAGGCGTGTAAAAGGATGAATACGAGCGAGGTAAAATGGAAGTCCACTTTTGTTGCGAAAAGGGAACATATTTTTGGGAAGAAGTCATATGTTGCTAAAGCTCAGTTCTCTGATAAGGGCTTGACTCATGATGTTGTTATTGAGTGCGGTAGCATTGTGGTTGCGGATTCTTGTCTGGTGATCCGAATAGATAATAAGGCCGTGATGAAAGTGAAGCATCTGCAGTGGAAGTTTCGCGGTAATCAAACTATTTTAGTTGATGGGCTGCCAGTGGAGGTTTATTGGGACGTTCATAACTGGCTGTATGGCAATGCCATGGGAAGTGCAATCTTCATGTTCCAAACTTGTCTATCTGCTGAGAAGCTGTGGGACACTCGGCCATTCTCTGATGCATCGCATTCATCTTGGCACTACTCGCATCGGCCTAGAGAATCGGATTTGCAAGGTCTAGGATTCTCATTAGTACTATATGCCTGGAAGAATGAGTAGACTTGTATTAACAATTGTTAAGTCAGTGCCATTGCTGGCTTCAGCGCTCGCTGAGAGATGAAGGATACTTATTGCTGCTGCTATGTCGGTTTGATATTGTCATTTTTATGTTATGGGGATCTTCTCAATCTTTGACAACAATGGTTATGTACGCTCACTTTGGTTTCTATTTACTTGCAGTTCTCATGTACCTCAAACATTTTTCTATGAGATTCCAGACATGTAAAATCATTGCAGAGACAAAACTATATGCATAACTAAATCCAAAATAGTAATGGTGTTGGTGTAATTTAGGAGAATGCACAAGTTACAGTAGGAGGGTTGGAGGTGGCCTTATAATTAAGACTAACATCCTCAGTGTACAAATTTTAAGGCAGGAGACTTGAGACAAAGTGACTAAACATCCTGTTTCGGATCCTGGAAATGTTTCTAAAATGTGGAAATCACATTAACTATCAAACTTGGGGGAAGTGCACTTGATGGCTAGACAGTAAAATACAATCCCGCAGCGAAGGTCTCTTTAAATGTCTAAATTTTGCATGAGTTGAAAACAAGACAACTAGCCATCTTTAGGGACTGGCATTAGGCGAAGAAGTTCATCTGAAGACTGATTTGATGCAACACCATGCTCCTGTGCAAGAAGAGATTGTAAATCGCTGCCGTTGGCCAGGCTGTTGAACTCAACAGCTTTGGATGGCATAGTTGGGTAGCGGCGTTGGCAGAATGTCATCAGCCTCTTTATAGACTGAAGGTACTTGCGAGTTGTCTCGTCATTCATGATGTGAGCCACACTGTTGGTGTAAATCTTTTCACGGGCAGAACGCTCATGGATACCAACCATAGTCACACCAATGGGCCAGGGAGCATTTCCGATGGCGAGTTTGATGTACTGATCTGTTGCAGCTAGATAATCTCTTTGCTTGCACCAATTCACAACCACAATCAGTGCTCGCCGGATATCATCCTGAAGAACCTAAAAGACAAATGAGGGGTAACAATATCAGTTGAGCATTCAATAAACAAATTCTAACAGTGTTTCTATGAACGATGAACAACTACAATATCTACCATATCAAACATGCAGTTGAACTATAGTGAAGAAAAGGAGAATAAAATAGGTTCTGGATAATTACATGAAAAACTAAATCAACAATTAAGTATTAATCGTGAGTCGGTAAAAGCGACTTGTGGAAATAAATAAGCAACAAGGAGTCATATGGCATGTTAGTGCTGCATTGGCATAAGCAAGTTGTACAAAAGGTATCATGGACAGTTTACACTTCCCAGAATATGTTGGATCTTAGGGTAATGCTTCAAGCATATGTTCTAGCCATAAACAATTAAGGTACAACTAAAGAATAGACAACTCATAGCTGCTCTCTTGTAAACATGCAGAACATATAATTACCATCTTCAACAAACAGGATGATTAGCCAACAATCATTAATTATATACCATGGCAGGCTGGAAATTTGAGGCATATTACTACATATGTACTACAGCCATCACTTTCTAAATGTTAAGGAAAGTGAAATGATGGTCTATCGCCCCTCAAACCCCAGTCAATAAAAATATGAACAAATAAGCTGAGAGAAGTTATCATCTCTAATCAGAACATATAAGAAATGACTGTGAAGCCTGTCAACAAGCACGCAATGTTAGCATTGACATCAACTAGACATAAAACTAACAAAATATGAAATAGACAAACCGTACAACATACTTCTTATGGAGTAATCACCGTCACCAATCACAAAAATCAAAGGCAGTATTAACCAAATCAATGAAATCCACTGTAAGAAAGCAGAGACATATACAAAGCAATGTATCAAATTCACCTTCTTCCTACAGAACTTAAGGAGAGGGACCAAGTAGCGAGCACACTGCTTGTATTTAGCAACCATGGCCTTCCCTTTGGCAGTCCGCCTCTCAGCATCAGGCATCTCATCCAACTCCTGCTTCCATTCATTCAACAACCTCTTGAAGAACACCAAAATCTTATCTTCATCACACAAGTCATCAAAGTTAGCCTTCATTCTCTTCGTATCCTTGTCATTATCGATCCCAGACGACCCACCGTCACCGCTCATATCCTCATCATCCCCTCCCCCATCACCCCCATCTCTATCTTCTCCATTCTCATCCCTCTTCTTCTTCTTATTCTTCCTATCTCCCATAATTCCCTTCTTCTGCCTTTTCCTCAGCTCATCAATGTCGCGCAGAAAGTCATTAGTCTGTCCTTCAGTCATATCACTGTCCACCTCAAACAGCCCCGTCTTCAGCACATACTTCAGCCTCTCCAACCTCGCCTCATCATCCTCTCCAAAAAGCGTCGCCGGCTGCTTCAAAAACCGCAGTCTTCTCACCACCTCCTGCTTCGGCAAATTCAACGCGTCGATTTTAATTTCCTCCGGCGTCGCCTGTGCCACCACAGCGGAATTGGACTTGTCGGATACCGACTTCGACTTGACGTCAATAGAATTTGATGCCGATGCCGCGTCGGCGCCGGAAGTCGGCCCAGATGCTTGACGACGGGCGTTTTTGGCATCGAGCTCGCGCTTCTCCTCCTCGCGAAGCTTTTGGAGGCGCTTCTGCTCGATCTCAGATCGCTTGAAGAATTTCTTTCCTCCCACTTCTTCGGATAGCTTCTGGCGCTTCTTCAGAATCTCTTCCTTCAACAGATCCATCGCTAGGGTTTCTGCGTAATGGAATCGAAAAGCTAAGAATCGGAGAAATATTAAAAGAAAGCCCGCTTATTGTAATAATTTAATTTACAATTAGATCCTTATACTGTTAATTGCAACAACTGCAAGAAGCCGTACAATTTACCGTTCAATTATTTTAATTGGAGCAGATTCACGGGAAGAAGGTTTAGATTGGGCCTTAACTAAGGGCCTGTTGGAGTCCAGCACTACTCACAATTGCCCATTTCTGGAGAGTTAAATGGTAGATATCTTGAAGAATGTCTTGGAACTCGCTAGAATTTTTTTAGAAACACAATTTTAAATATGGAATAGAAAGGATCTCACCATCCATTCATAAGGTGGAACACCATATATCGATAAGGTGGAAGTGTATAAATACGAAAGAAATAACCTTCAAAGCATATCAAAAAATTCAATAACATGTAAAGATTCAAGTATATATACAATAACTTTTCAATATTTATGCTTTTTGTTTTCTACCAAAAAGTTGCATCATTGTAAAAATTGACTTACCACTTCAGTATTAAGGCTATCTCTTTATTGTGCTTGTAGTGGCAAACTAAAAATAATAATTACCAATTACACAATCATTGAAAAAACGCAAATTAAATTAACTAAATCAACCTCTCTGAGATTTCTCTCGAATTTATGAACGAATTATATTAAAAAGAAAATTAACTAAGAATATTTTTGATGGTACATAAATCACTGGAGCTTTACTTGAAGCACTTGGCATCTAACAAAGTCTCTCCCTCAAAAGGCTCGTGGTCTTCGATCATTTGACTGACACGCTCTTTCTGCATTTCATCACTGACATAAACCTTTTTCCATTCATAAAGCTCCATGCCGTAGCACTAATCCATGATGAATTTAGAAATCTCCTGCACGGAAAAGCCAAAGCCCCTTCACCTTGTACGGTGGCTCTGACTCGATGATAACTTAAGCATCTTGCTAAAGGCATACTTACGAGCCAAGCCCATCCTCTGCAAGAACCCTCCAACTTTATTCAGTGTCACAAAAGAGACTGTGTTCTCTTCATTGTACTTGTAGTCGCAAAACCAAATAGAGTAGCCCTCTGAATCATACATAGCCCACAAACCTAACCATTTGACTTGGAGAAAGGAGATCTAGAGGATTCTTTTGTCTTCGGCTTAGGAGCCTCTTCTTCAATAATGGGTTCTGGTATTTTGGGGTTTTCCTCTTTCTTTGGCTCATCCTTGGCCTTGGGTTTAGCAGGCTCTTTTTGTTGTGCCGGCTTCTTCCCAGCCACAGGTGGAACTGCTACTGCCTGCTTCACTTCACCAAGTATTTTGCTGAAGTTTGGCTGGTGAACCAAGGTCCAGAAGTATCTTTCAACATGAGGAAACTCAGAGGTAAAGCTCTTGATCATGATTCGGGAAAATCTAGTGAACAAGTTACAGGCCATGATGATATCAGCCAGTGTCACAGAATGACTAACTAAGTACGTGTTTGAAGTCAGATGCAAGTTAAGGGCAGTCAGTGCTCTCTTCAATGCAGTAATTGCCACCTCCTCAGCCTACAGTTCAAATAAGATAAGCAAGTAAATGCCCAAGAAATATCACGACAGGTTGTGCAAAAACAATAAGTAAAAAAGTAAGAGACAAGTTTTAAGTTACTTCTCGAGGGACATCAAGACTGACACAACATATCTTTTCAAAATGAGGAGGAGCCAGAGCTAACCGGGGGAAGTGTGGTGCATAACCCAGTCGTGGATACAACCAGCTTGATAAATTTGCGTCGATTTCCAAAGATGCAAAATCAATCCATTGCTCAATGAGACCCTGGAAGTGTGCAAACAATTTTTACAAGTAGAATATATATCAAGCTTAAAATAGTAATCATGGAATATACGACGATTATTTAAATGGTCAGGAAAAGCGAGACACTAACAGGTGTGTGCCATTAAAAAGAGCCATAGAAACTCCAATAATGCTAATAGCCAACTGCATGATTCAAATGCTATGGCCGAGTTTCAAATCATTAGAACAAGTTTTAAGACACGTGGCTATTTGAAATAAATAAAGTGATTGGAAAAAATTAAATGCAAAAAAATAAAACTTGTCTAGTCTAGTCTATCTCTGAAGAATGTAGTCAATAGAATGATCCAAGATTGCCGGAAAAGATGCCAGAAATCAGAAATCAAAATTGGCGAAAAACCCGTGTTTCATTTCTTCACGAGAAGCCTGTTCTTAATTGTTACTGACTTCTTTATAATTACAATATGACCCCGACTCTATTTACATCTTACAAAGACACCCCTACACTTTACAAAAGACACGAGACACCCTCAGTCAAAACACCCAAATCGAGTGTGACCTAATTTCCTTCCTTACTCATCTGCTCCGTCGCAGTCTTCAGCTGCTCCGGTGTTGAGGTGGCTCAATACCCCGCAAGCTCGACGTGTGGAGAACGTTGGAAACACCGAGCTTGGATGATATGTGGCGGAGCTGGTCCCTGGATAAAGCTTTAGTTAGCAAATCAGCCGGCTGCTCGGCGGAGGCAATATACTGGGTAGCTAGAAATCCAGCTTGAATGTGATCTCGGATGACATGGCAATTGATTTCGATGTGCTTCGTGCGTTCGTGAAAGACTGGGTTATGTGCAATGTGTATCGCGGCTTTGTTGTCACAATGAAGAGGAACTGGAGTCGGGACAAAAATCTGCAAATCTGACAGCAATCGATGAGTCCAAGCAAGTTCACAAGCAGTTTGAGCCATAGCTCTATACTCAGCTTCAGCGGAAGATCGAGACACCACCGGTTTGTTTCTTGGTTCTCCAAGAAATCAGGGAAGAACCAAGTAAGACGCAGTATCCAGTTACAGAGCGACGAGTGATAGGACATCCACCTCAGTCTGCATCACAGAATGCCTTCAAGGAGAACTCAGTTGTGCTGGAGTACATTAAACCTTGAACTGGTGCAGACTTGATATATCGAAGAACTTTATGAGCTACTTGGAGATGTTCAGAGGTCGGATTGCTGATAAACTGGCTCAATATGTGCACAGAATGTGTCAAGTCTGGCCTTGTTACTGTCAGGTAAATCAGCTTTCCAATTAATCGTCGATAAGGTCCTGGGTCTTCTAGCAAAGGTGCCTTAGATAAGGCTAATTTATGCTTTGTATCCATAGGTATTAAAGATGGCTTGCAGCCTAGGAGTCCAGCTTCAGATAAAAGATCTATAGCATACTTTCTTTGGTTAATGAAGATGCGTGACTTCGATCTAGCCACTTTGTGACAACAATTGCAATTTCTATTTTGAGTTTGTAATTCGAGTTACGTTCTGGTCTGGTTTGTAGTGGTCTAAACCACAAACGGTTCAACAATGTTGTGTACAAACAGCAGGTCAGTGTTTGTCTGGGAATAATCAATTTTTTGTTTTCATTCTCAAATTCCTTTCTCTCAATTCTGTTACTCAGATCTCAGCAACTTCGAGAAGATCTTGTTACCACAATTCTTCTCCTAGGCTGGATTTCTCTTCCCTAATCTCTCGGTGAGATCTGAGTTGAGGTTTTATTATTCATATTGAACCCCATGTTACATTGGTATCAGCCCTCTTTCCTGGAACCACACCATGGTTGAAACAAGAGCACAATCCATCGCAGATGTGAAGGCGCAACTCGAAGAGGTCCGGACACAATCTGAGGAACGGAATCAGGAGTTGAAGGCTGAAATTTCTGGAATCAAGGACTTGCTTCAACGCCTGGTCACTCAGTTACCAAATCCTCACACCCCATCTGATCCAAGCTGCTCTAACCCAGATCCATTATACTCTACTAATCGGATATCCGAACCACCCGATCCCGTTAGTTTCGAACTTGGTACCATTACCAATCCTCCGCATGTACACCCACGAGCTCCACTCCTACCAGGTGGCCTCGCTACCAGGCTCACTAAGGTCGATTTTCCTAGGTTCAATGGATCCATGCTTAAGGAGTGGATTATCGGATGTGAAGAGTTCTTCAACCTGGATGGCACCGCACCTGAGCTAAAGGTCCAGTTGGCGTCCCTCCATCTTGACGGTAAGGCTCTTCAATGGCACCACAACTACATGATTGGTCGCTTTGGTTTGTTCCCCACTTGGCCTCAGTATATTGTTGATGTTTCAAGTCGTTTTGGCAATCTGTTTGATGATCCATTGGCTGATCTTGTGAGTCTGAAACAATCCAACAACTCGATGGAGGACTACCTTGATAAGTTTGAATGCGCCTTGACCCGAATGACCTTATCTCAACCTCATGCCCTGAATATCTTCTTAACCAACTTACACCCACATCTCTCCCTCCATGTTCGTCAGTTCAATGTCACTACGGTGGCGGCAGCTGCTAGAATCGCTCGGCTACATGAATCCTCCCTTCAGCAGACCCTCGTCCGGTACTCTAGAGCACCCTTCAATCCAGTACCCAAACTTTCATCCCCTGCTCCCTATAAATATCCTATTCCTCTTTGGATGATTTATTAGATGAACTGGGAGGAGCTTTTTATTTTTTCAAGCTTGATCTTTGCTCCGGGTTTCATCAGTTACGAATGGCTCCGCAAGATATATACAAGACTGCATTTAAAACTCAATCAGGTCACTACGAATATCTTGTAATGTCATTTGGCCTTACTAATGCTCCTTGTACATTTCAGGGTCTTATGAACCACGTATTTCGTGACATCGCTCGGAAGTTTGTATTGGTTTTCTTTGATGATATTTTGGTGTACAGTTCGACCTGGGATTCCCACATTCAGCACCTTCAGTATGTTTTGCTTCTATTGCGGCAGAATCAGCTCTATCTGAAGTTATTTAAATGCACCTTTGGAGCCACTACTATTGAATACTTGGGGCATTTTATTTCTTTCAATGGAGTGAGTATCGATCCTACTAAAATCGAGGCAATACAACAATGGCCAACACCTGCCACTACAAAACAATTGTGTACCTTTCTCGGCTTAGCAAATTATTATCGGCGATTCATAAAGAATTATGGTGTCATTGCCTGACCTCTCACTGACCTCCTAAAAAAAGATGGATTCATTTGGAGTGAGGCTGCTAATACTGCGTTCGCCTCCCTCAAGGCAGATTTGTCTTCATCCCCGGTACTTGCCTTACCTGATTTTGAGAAGGTCTTTATCGTTGAAACTGATGCTTCGAATTATGGTATCGGCGCGGTGCTCATGCAAGACCATCACCCGATCTGCTACATTAGTCAAACACTTGGTCCTCGACACCAGACACTATCAGTTTATGAGAAGGAGCTTATGGCAGTGGTCTATGCTGTCCAAGCTTGGAGTTCCTATTTGACTCATAGGCCTTTCATTATTCGCACTGATCAGAAAAGCTTAAAATACCTTCTTGCACAGAAAGTTACTACTCCGTTTCCACATTTATGGTTGTCCAAACTTATGGGGTATTCTTTTGAAATAATTTACAAAGAGGGCAAAGAAAACTACGCAGCTGATGCTCTTTCTTGTGTGACCAGCTCCCAGTTACTTCACATTACCTTGTCCCAGGCTCATCAGGAATTCTATGACTCTATCAAATCATTATGGCATATTGATCCTCATTTATCCAAATTGATTTCAGAGTTGCAGGTTAATCCATCTTCCCATCCGAGATATACTTATGTTAATGATGAGTTGCGGCACAAAGGTAAATTAGTAATTGGAAATGATCCTGATACAAAGCTTTGGATATTTAAGTGGTTACATGATTCAGCAGTTGGCGGTCACTCAGGACGAGACGCAACACTTCACCGAATCAAATCATTGTTCTACTGGCCTCGTATGAGCACTGAAGTGCAGAACTATGTACGCAATTGTGACATTTGTCAGCGAAACAAGTATGATTTATCTCCTAAACCGGGATTGCTACAACCCCTACCTATTCCAGAAGGTATTTGGCAGTGTATTAGCATGGATTTCATCGAAGGTCTCCCACCCTCTTCAAACAAGCACTGCATATTGGTGGTTATTGATAGATTCAGCAAGTATGCTCATTTTTTGGCCCTATCTCATCCTTATACAGCTGCTGATATTGCTCAAGCTTACATGGATAACATCTTTAAGTTACATGGCATGCCGCAAACAATTGTAACTGACAGAGATCCTATCTTTTTGAGTACGCCTAGGAAGGAGTTATTCAGAGTTCATGGCGTTGATTTAAACTACTCGACAGCCTATCATCCTCAGACGGACGGGCAGACAGAGATTACTAATAAAACTCTGGAAACATACCTCCGTTGCATGACTTCCGATGCCCCCCCACACTTGGAGCAAGTGGCTGCCTTTAGCGGAGTGGTGGTATAATACCACTTTCCACAGTGCCATCCATTGTACCCCTTATGAGATCATATATGGGCAGTCCACACCGATTCATCTCCCGTATTTACCTGGTGAAAGTGCAAATATGTCGATCGATCGTAGCCTGCAAAAAAAGGAGGCAGTTCTTTCTATGCTTAAATTCCATTTGATTCGTGCCCAAAATCGAATGAAGCAATACGCTGATACCCGTCGTTCGGCAAGAGATTTCAAGTTGGGGACTTCGTCTACCTTAAACTCCAGCCCTATCGACAACATTCTTTGAAAACAAGGCTGCCACACAAGCTTTCACCTAGCTTTTATGGTCCGTTTCGTGTTACTGACAAAGTGGGCACTATGGCATATAAGTTTGATCTTCCTGTTACTGCTGCAATTCATGACCTCTTTCATGTTAGCCAACTAAAACTTTGCACTACGCCCCCTACAAGACCCCCAGATTTGCCACGTTATTTGCTTGACCTGGGGACTTCAAAGGAGCCAGAATCCATTCTCGATCGAAAAGTTGTGAAGCGTCGGAATGTGGCTGCAACCAAAGTTTTGGTTAAATGGAAAGGTTTTCCAGAAGAGCAAGCAACATGGGAGTTCTATCAGGATTTCATCACCAAATTCCCAGAGTTTCATCCTTGAGGACAAGGATGATCTTGACAGGGGAGTATTGTGACAGCAATAGCAATTTCTATTTTGAGTTTGTAATTCAAGTTACGTTCTGGTATGTTTGTAGTGGTCTAAACCACAAACGGTTCAACAATGTTGTGTACAAACAGCAGGTCAGTGTTTGTCAGGGAATAATCAATTTTTCGTTTTCATTCCCAAATCCCTTTCTCTCAATTCTGTTACTCAGATCTCAGCACCTTCGAGAAGATCTTCTTACCACAATTCTTCTCCTAGGCTGGATTTCTCTTCCCTAATCTCTCGGTGAGATCTGAGTTGAGGTTTTGTTATTCATATTGAACCCCCTGGTACACACTTCTATACCAAGAAAGTATTTCAAGTTACCTAAGTCCTTTATTTTGAAGTTGGTGTGAATAAATTGCTTAACTTCAGATATGATATCAGTGGAAGTCCCTGTTATAATCACGTCATCAACATAAACGAGGAGTGCTGTGAATTGACCATCTCTGATATATGTAAACAAAGAGTAGTCATTTAGGCTGTTCTTGAATCCAAAATTGAGTAGAGCTTCACTAAACTTTTGGAACCACTATCTTGATGCCTGTTTAAGATCATAGAGACTTTTGTTTAGTTTGCAAACTTTCGTCTCTGCCTTAGCATTTTTATAACATCCAGGAGGCAATGACATGTAGACTTCTTCATGTAAATCTCCACGTAAAAATGCATTATTGACATCTAGCTGAAATAGAGGCCAATTCTTCACTGCTGCTACTGCAAGTAGTATTCTCACAGTATTCATTTTCACAACTGGTGCAAATGTTTGGTGATAATCCAATCCCTCCATTTGTGTATATCCTTCAGCTACCAAGCGTGCTTTGTAACGTTCTATACTTCCATCTGAATGCCTTTTGATTTTAAACACCCACTTGCATCCTATTGCTTTCTTTCCTGCAGGCAAATTTGTAATACTCCACGTATGGTTAATTTCCAAAGCATTGATCTCAGTTTGCATTGCTTGCACCCATTCATGACTTTTGCTGGCTTGAGTGTAGCATGAGGGTTCAATATTTGCATGTTGTAGCATCTGTGTGAAGTAGAGCATGTATTGTAATTAGCATAATTGATGAGTGGGTAATTTGTAGACTTGCCTGGTACATTGTTATATATATAATCCTGGAGATATGATGGTGCTTTGTGACTTCTTGATGACTTTCGTATCTCTGGAAATGTCGCAGTCTCAGCACTCTGTGGTGTTGCTGTATCATGATTTGGCTCATTAACCTGTACATCAAAATCTGGATCTTCAGGAAGCACAAAATCTTGATCAGCAGGGAGATTGCAAATTGGCACAGGTGATGTTGGATAACTATCTTCGCATATATCAGGTATTTTCTTGTATGGAAAAATATTTTCTTTGAAGATGACATCTCTGCTCACATGTATAGAATGTGACTCCAAGTCAAATAGTTTTTATCCCTTTTACCCATAGGGATATCCTAGAAAAACGCAAGGCTTTGCACGAGCATCAAACTTTGATTTGTTAGGAGCCAGATTTGTCATGAAACATAAGCATCCAAAAACTCTTAAGTAAACATACTCAGGTTTGGTAGAGAATAAAATCTCATAGGGTGATTTACTTTTCAAGACACTTAATGGCAATCTGTTGATCACATAGGTTGCTGTTAGACTACTGTCACCCCAAAAAATGTCAGGAAGCTTAGCTTGTAACTTTATTGCCCTGGCTATCTCCAAAATATGCTTGTGCTTGCGTTCTACAATCTCATTTTGTTGTGGTGAATAGGTACAAGAACGTTGATGAAGACAACCTTTTGTAGCCAGGAAATCCGTCAATCTGTGGCTCAAGAATTATGCTTCATTGTCTGACCTCAAGATCTTGATCTAAGCATTAAATTGAGTTCCTACCATCTGGAAAAAATGAATGATATGACCAACCGCCTCACTTTTATTACTCATCATGAATGTCCAGGTGTTTCTTGAAAAATCTTCAACTACTGTCAAGAAATATTTTGATCCTGTGTATGTTGGAACCCTGTGAGGACCCCAGATATCTACATGTATTAGCTCAAACAAAGCTGTAGTATTGCTGTAACTAGTAGGAAATGGAAGTCTTGTTTGTGTTGCTTGAGGACATATCTCACAAAGTGTACTGCTATCAATATTACAATGAATGAAATCTTTCATGTTTTTTCACATTTTCTGAAGTGGAACATGTCCCAGTCTTCTGTGCCAAGTGATTTGTTCTTCTTTATCACTCTGTGCAGTCAGTGAACATGTCTCATCTCTTTGAACAATTTGATACAAGCCACCTGTGAGTCTAGAAGTCCCTATCAAACTCTTCTTTGCTTGGTCCTGAAGTAAGCAATGTGAATCAGCAAATGAGCAACAATATTGCAGGTCTTTGTTAACTTTCCCACTGAGATCAAATTAAATTTAAAGCTGGTACTAGCAGCACATCAGTTAAATGCAGATTGTCATTCAAATCACATTCCCCAACCGAATGAACAAGAACTGAACTACCATTAGGCATTAACACTAAGTATGGAATCTTTAATGGACACATATTCTTCAACAGATGAGCATGTGGTGTGATATGATCTGTTGCACCACTATCAAGAATCCAAACATTTTGCTGAATTTTGGTGAAGTGTAGACAAGTAATACCTGCAATGTGATCTGTTGGCTGATCTGAACTGCTCAGGTATGCCATTAACTTCTCTAAATGGCCTTGATTCATTTTAAGTTGGCCGAGCTGTCCAGATATATCAGCAGTATTTTCACCCGCATTCTTCACATCAGTCACAACATTATTTACTGCACTCCTATTACCTTTGTTCTTTATTTGCTTCTTTCCTCTGTATGACTTGTGATCAGGTGGATAACCATTCAGCTTATAACAGAATTCCTCTGGCAGTGAGTGCAGAACAATTCTTTCTTGAACTTCTCTTGTCGGCTAAACTTGTTCTAACCATTATTTTAATTTTGGCCAGCATACATTGCAGAGATTTCTACTGAAACTGTCTTAGTAATCCCTTTCTGTATCTCATTTTGTAAAACCATTGCATATGCTTCATCAACTGTAGGTAAGGGTTTAAAAGAAACAATGTGAGTTTTAACCTGTTCATGAATTTCGTTAAGTCCCATCAAGAACAACATTACTCTTGATCTGCTCCTCCTAGCCTCCATGGACTTATTGGATTTGCAGGATATTCCAAGATCACACAGTTCATCTTCTTCAAGTGCTTCTTCGCCTCCCCACATTTGAGTTAACTTTCCATGATACTCATCCACAGTCATCTCTCCCTCGCTCAGATTTCACGATGTAAAGCAAGTAATCTTGGACCATTAGAACCTGAAAACCTGATTTGCAGTGTGCTCCATGCGTGCACACAATTCTTGGCATGGTTGAGTGACTCCGCAATCTTTGGTGACACAGAATTAACAATCCATGTCAAGATTACGTTGTCGCACTTCTCCCACCGTGCCAATTCATAGGATTCGTCGGCCTTGGAAAGTCTCCACGCACAAATCCAAGCTTCACCTTGATTGCCAAAGCCCTTTCCATTGCCTTCTTCCAAGAGATGTAATTGTTCAAACCTGTTAGCGGCTTGCTTACGAGCGAAGCACTAACATTTTCGGAACTGCTCACGAACAGAGGATCATCAGCTTGACGCACAATCGCGCCGCAGAATCTCCCATCGCCTCAGCCATGAATCAAACCTTCAAATAAAAGCAAAATGATGCAACACAAAAACACAATTCAAAGCAGATCGATTAGATCGGCTCTGATACCATGAAAAATGTAGTCAACAGAATGATCGAAGATTGCAGGAAACGATGTTGGAAATCGGAAATCAAAATTGGCAAAAAACCTGTGTTTCATTTCTTCACCAGAAGCCTGTTCTTAATTGTTACAGACTTCTTTATAATTACAATATGACCCCGACTCTATTTATATCTTACAAATACCCAACACTTTAAAAAAGACACCCTCAGTCAAAACACTCAAATCGAGTGTGACCTAATTTCCTTCCTTACTCATCTGCTCCTTCGCACTCAGCTGCTCCGGTGTTGAGGTGGCTCAATTGTTGAGGTGGCTCGATAATCTCGTGCAATGGCATATAGGACCATCAGGAGTCTCCAAAACCGGTACCTGATTAGCAAGGCAGGCCCAAGCGTGAGGCCCATGAGGCAGCCGCCTCAGGCCACACACACAAAAAAAAAAAAAATTACTTTCTACCGTCTCTCTCTTCCATGCTCTCTCCGAATCCCGACTTCAACGGCAACTTACGACACTCCATCTGAGAATCAATTCCCTAAATTGACTGTTGTCTCTGATCTCACCAATCCCGACAGGCGAAAGGCGGCATCCCAAGCTATCGATTTCTTTATTTTTCAGGTAGGTTTTTGTTTATTGTCTGATTTGATTTAGCAGGCTAAGCATCTGAGGATTGAGGGAAGACCTGCTCGGCTAGTCGCCGTCAGCTGCAGGCTACTCCTCCGCAGTCCGCAGGCTGCTTCTTCGCTGCCACCTGCCAAGACCTGAAATCTGGATTTGCCAGGTTCTTTTGCTTCATTTATCATATTTGTGTGTTGGCTGTTTTTTTTGTTGGTGATTTTGTGATAGAATTGTTTAACAATTAGGTTATTTGTAATTGATCATATTGGTGTGTTGGATCTTGGCTGTATTTTTGGTGATTTTGTGATAGGATTGTTTAACAACTAGGTCATTTGGGTAATTGATCATATTTGTGTGTTTGTTGTATTTTTGGTGATATTGTGATAGGATTGTTTATCAATTAGGTCATTTGGGTAATTGGTTGAATATTTGTGCATAATGTCAAATCGTAAACATAAATCCGGCTTTTCAAAAGTCTTATAAAAGAGAAAGATTGATGCTTTAAAAAAGTCACAACAAGGAGCTCTTGATAAGTTTATAGTTAAGGGTCCATTGAACGAAACAAATGAAATTCATGATTCGTGTTTAGATGAAAATGAAATTATTGAAGAAGAAGTTCCTAAAGAAATGAGTCATGTTGATTCGCAATCATGTGAATTGATGGATCATAGTAATACTTTAGATGATGCAAATTCTAAAAAAATATATGATCCAAGTCAATGGACTCACATTGATAATAAAATGAGAGATTTACTAGTTGAAAAGGGTCCTGTTCATGTAACTAATATAGATTTTCCTAAGGATTCGCAAAATCGACATTTCTTATCGACTCATTACTACCACTATTTACCGAATGGAGAAAAATATAAAAGGAAGTGGATTGTTTATTCACGTGATTTAGATAGGATTTTTTATTTTTGTTGCAAATTATTTGGTGTTGGTTTTAATGGAATTAGGCTAGCTAATGAAGGTTGTAATGATTGGAATAAGACACTTGATAAGCATGCTCAAGATATGATTAATAATGAAAAGCAACATTGGAAAAATGTGTTATTTTGAATAATTTCGGTAATTAAAATACTTGGCAAAAATAATTTGGCTTTTCGTGCAAAAAATGAAAAGATTTACCAAGAAAATAATGGAAACTTTTTAAATCTAATTGAAATGATAGCGGAGTTTGATACTGTCATGCGAGAACATGTTAGACGTATTAAGGATGATGAAATTCATAATCATTACTTAGGACATAATATACAAAATGAGTTGATTAACTTAATAGCCAGTGAAATAAAAAAAAAGATTATTAGTAAGGTAATGGATTCTAAATGTTTTTCTATTATACTTGATTGTACTCCGGATATTAGTCATAAAGAACAAATGCCATTTATATTACGTTGTGTGGATGTATCATATAATCATCTAAAGGTTGAGGAATTTTTTTTAGGATTTATAAATGTGGATGATACAACCGGGAAAGGGCTTTTTGATGTCATTATAAATGAACTAACAAATATTGGTCTTGACTTTAGTAATATGAGGGGACAAGGGTATGATAATGAATCGAATATGAAAGGAAAACATCAAGGGGTTCAAAAACGATTTTTGGATGTTAATCCTAGAGCATTTTACACTCCATGTGGTTGTCATAGTCTTAACTTAGTTCTTTGTGATATGACTAATTCTTGTAATAAAGCAAAAACTTTTTTTGGTGTGTACAACGTGTTTATTCATTATTTGCCACTTCTACCGAAAGATGGAAAATTTTACAAGATCATCTACCTAATTTAACTCTTTAAGTTTTTATCACAAACACGGTGGGAAAGTAGAATTGATAGTGTTAAAGCAATACGGTATCAAACATCACAAATACGAGATGCTTTGTTGAAATTAAGTGAAATTAGTGATGATCCTAAAATTAAAAGTGAAGCCGTATGTTTAGTTTTCTACGAACTTGAAAACTTTGAATTTTTGTTCGGTGTATGTATTTGGTATGACATATTATTTGCTTTTACTGCAATTAGCAAAAATTTACAATCTAAAGATATGTGTATGGATGTGGCTATAAATCAATTACAAGGTCTTATTTTATTTTTAGAGAAATATAGAGAAAATAGATTTGAAGATGCCATGATTTGTGCTAAAGAAATTGCTAAAGAGATGGATGTACAACCTAAGTTTAGAGAAAAATGTATTGTTCGTAGGAATAGTAGATTTGATGAGCATGTTGATAATGAAACAATTATGTCTCCACAAGTGTCATTTCGAGTTGATTATTTTATATATATTGTTGATCAAGCAACTCTTTCACTTCAAAGTAGATTTGAGTAATTTACATTATATGATAAATTTTTTTATTTTTTTTAGTGTAGAGAAATTAAAATCGCTAAACAATGATGAGTTAAAACAAAATTGTCTTAATCTTGAAACTTTTTTAAAATATGATGATAGTTTAGACATAGATGGTTTAGATTTATTTGTAGAGTTAAAAATTCTAAGAGAAATTATACAAGTGGAAAACAATACTCCTATTTGTATACATGATCAAATAAAAAGAATGGATTCTTTTCCAAATTCTTTCGTTTCTTATAGAATAATGCTAACGGTGCCAATCATGGTTGCTTCTCGAGAAAGAAGTTTTTCAAAATTAAAATTGATAAAGTCCTATTTGAGATCCACCATGACTCAACAGAGATTGAATGGATTGGCTTTTCTTTCTATTGAAAATAAGATGCTTCAAGAAATTGACTACGAAGATCTAACAAGTAACTTTGCTTCGCAAAAGGCTAGAAAAATAAAATTTGCATAGTTATTTATTGCATATGGTGGTTCTTGTCTTTTGTCAATTGGAGGATGAAGGCAAGGTATGGATGTCACAAAATTTATTTTTTATTTTTTATTTTGAATTACCAAGTTGTGATGTATTTTTTGCTTTAAATTGTAGGTATTATCTCTATGAGAAATTTCTCATACTATTCACTGAATAAAATAAATTTTTCGAAAACATTTAATTTTTTTGAATTTTAGGAAATTATTGCTCTATTATTGATATTGCGATAAGATTTTTGGCCAATTATAACAAAATACGTGTAATTGAGGATAAACTTTAAATCTTTATAAAATGAGGTTCACAAATCTTGTAAAATCACACCATCAATCTTCTTGTCTACTTTAGTGTTCTTATTTTCTTCATTCTTGTAGCTACATAATGGATCCGTATAATTTTAATGAGAGTTTTGAAGCATTCCAACAATGAATGACTGAAATGTATGAGATGAGTAATTTCTTTGTTATGGATGCGATAGCCGTAACAACACTTGGTGTTCAAGAGGAAGAGGCGAGACCTCGTCGACAACCAAATCGACCCAGACAACGGGGGCCAAGGGTGCAGAATTTACTAGAAGATTACTTCATTGAGCGGCCAATTTTCCCAGAAGAAGATTTTCGTTGAAGGTATCGTACGGCAGTACTCTCTTTAATCGTATAAAGACTAAAATTTGTAATCATGATGCGTACTGGCATCAAAGAAGCGATGCCGCTGGAGTTCTTGGCCTTCTTCCCGAACAGAAGATGACCGCTGCTATAAGAATGTTAGCATACGGTTCATATGCAGATCAGTGTACCGAGATCTCACGAATGGGCGACTCAACAACTCTTGAATGCCTCAAGATGTGGTGTCGTCAGGTAGTTGAACATTATAAAGGTCGCTATCTGCGCTCTCCAAATGAGGCCGACCTAACTCAACTATTACGAAGGGCTGAGCAACAGGGATTTCCAGGTATGATAGGAAGTATAGATTGTATGCCCTGGGAATGGAAGAATTTTCCGACGGCATGGCAAGGATCTTATTCAAGTCGTAAGGGTCGTCCAACAATTATTGTGCCATATGATACTTGGATATGGCACAACTTCATTGGTGTGCTGGGATCACAAAATGATATCAATGGCCTGCACCAATCAGACATATTTGATCCGTATCTTGGAGGACTCACCCCTCAAGTGACATACAAGGTAAATGGAAGCACGTATCGCAACACTTATTAATTAGCTGATGGAATCTATCCAAGGTACTCCTCATTTGTGAAAACAATTCGTAATCCTCAAAGTGAAGCTGAAAAATTGTTTGCAAAAAAACAAGAATCATATCGGAAGGATGTAGAGAGGTGTTTCGGAATTTTACAATCTCGGTGGGCAATACTACGACATGCAGGTATGTGTCACAAGAAAAGTGTGTTGAAAATAATTATGTTAGCTTGCATTATAATGCAAGCTATTGAAGACGAATTTGTCGAGGAGGAGTTTGTTGAAGTTGAAGAAGAAGATTCACATAATCCACTCAGTGCCTTTACCGTATATGATGGGCCAACCGATCAGAATGGTAATCGAATTCGTCATGATCCAGTTGAAAGAGCTCACCAATCTGCAACATTTGGTGAACGCCTTGCAAATCTTCATTCTGCTTATCTTCACACTGAACTTCAAAATGATTTGGTGAAGCATAATTGGTATATGGAAATATGTGAAGCATAATATAATCGTAAGATGTTTTTATTGCTGATATAATTCAATGTGTCATCAATAATTTTAATAATTATCTGCTAATTAAATCATTATATATCAAATATTAATATAATTAAAAAAATATTGTAAATAACATTATAAATTAAATATTAAAATTTAAAAAAACAAAAGAAAAAAATTCACGGAGAAGCTTCGTCTTCTCCAGATCGACAGCTTCTCCTTCGTCTTCTCTAGATCGAAGATCAGCCGATCACGAGGGAGCGCCGGAGCTTCCAATTTCTTCATTGGACTGTTCATCCCCAGTCGCATCTCTCCTTTCCCTGCCCAGATCGACGCGCCCAGCAATTTCTCCCTGGCTTCCTCGACGAGCAATCCTCGGAGCACGTTCTTCCTCGCCAAGCAATTCTTCTCACGGAGCATTCACCGCTGCACACAAATTGAAGCAATCGATTGCTGATTGCTGAAGGAGAAGGCCACCGCTGCATATGCCCTTAGAGTAGGTCAATAAGAAAAGCCTATTCTTATGGGCTAAGTTAGCGGATTAAAATCGTAGCTACCTTTGTTAGGGTTTAACTCCACGTTTTTATCTTTTTAATTGTATTTTTTCTTATTTGAAGTCACTCATTATCAATAAAATTGAAGCAGTTTCAATTATTCTCAACATGGTATCATAGCCAGAGAATTTATCTGTTAAGCTTCGTCATCAGTGAAACGAAGAAAAGAAACATTGCGAGTGAAGCATAGTGAAAGAGTACGAGTTAAGTACTTTGAGAGCAATAGTGTGAGTGAAGCAACCATGACTTCGGAAGGAGCCGGCAATTTCGTGCAACCACTCATTCCCAAATTTGATGGCGACTACGAACATTGGAGCCTTTTGATAGAGAATCTTCTTCGTTCGAAAGACTACTGGAGTGTCATAAAAGCTGAAATTCCATTGGAGACTACGACAAAAATATTGTTGAAGAATCAAAGCTCCAAGATCTCAAGGCCAATAATTATTTGTTGGCATCTTTAGATAAAGTAATTCTCAAAACTATCTCCAAACGAGAAACTGCTAAACAGTTATGGAGTCGATGCGTGAAAAATATCAAGGGAACGCTCGTGTTCAGAAGGTACAACTTCAAAGACTAAAAATAGAATTTGAGGTATTGATGACGAAACATGATGAATCAATTACTGATTATTTTAGTAGAATTATGCAGATAGCTAATGAGATGCGTAACTGTGGAGGAAACATGCCTAATAATTCTATTGTGGAGAAGATTATCCGTACACTTACTGAAATATGGAATTCCATCGTATGTTCAATTGAACAATCCAAATATATTGAAAGGATGTCTGTGGATGAGCTTATGAGTTCTCTCATGGTTCATGAATTAAAGTTCAAGAAAGAAAGAGATGAAGAGGAGCAACTCTTGCAAGTACGATATGATGGGGGATGTCGAAGTTGTTGTCGAGGAAGGGCCACATCTAGAGGAAGAGGTCGGGGGAGAACTACATCGAATAAGGCAACTGTGGAATGCTATAAGTGTCATAAGCTTGGGCACTATCAAGATGAATGTGAGGAGATCAATTACGCTGAAATTAACAAGAATGGAGAATTACTCTTAATGTCTCAGGTTGATTTAGCAGAGGATGACTTGATAATTTGATAAACTGACTTTGTGCGACGGTAATCAGCTTAACGGAGGGTATGTTAGAGTCGTCAATAAGAAAAGCCTATTCTTATGGACTAAGTTAGTGGGTCAAAATTGTAGCTACGTTTGTTAGGGTTTAATTCCATATTTTTATCTTTTTAGTTGTATTCTTTCTTATTTAAAGTCGCCCGTTATCAATAAAATTGAAGCAGTTCCAATTAATCTCAACAGTTCATTTGTATACGAAGCAAATACCGAAACCGGCTTGAGATTGGGGCACTGCAGCGAGAGTAGACAGAGACTATGGTTTTGATAAATGAGGCATGAAAGAAAAAAAAAACTTAGAAGTGCGGTTGGTAGTAAGTTAGTTTTAGGATCTGCCGTGTTTTTGTGTAATTTGTTGTGACGGATTGTAGTAAAACCGATTTGTTGGGTTTTCCAACAATCCGGTCGTACTATCACCTGCCACATTGAAAACATTTTATTTGATCGGCAGGACGGGTGGATGTTGTTGTAGATTTAATTTGGCCGGTCAGTATGAAGACCGGCCATAACAAGGCCGGCTTCCCATTAATAAGAACATCAACGTCGGGCGGCCGCGACTCACGAAGCTGCAGCCTTCTTTTTCTCCGAGCGACCCCCGCAGCAGCCACAATCTCAATGCGGCGACGATACCATCCCCAACGGTGACAACTATGTTGATTTTGATCAGGTATGTTCAAGATTAGTTGTGGATTCCATTAGGGTGTGTACATGGGCGGATCCAGGAGGGTCCCGCCTCCCATTTTACAAAAAAAAAAAAAATTATTTAAATATTAATAAATCCCCCATCAATCTTCAATTTTTTTCTATTGTCTATTGAATTAAGTTGTTGTCATCAAATTGCTAATGATAAGCTACTTCTCTAGGTGATTGACCGAATTTGTCAAGAGATGGAGAATCGCTTTGGTGAGTCAAATACAGAATTGCTCACTGTATTGAGCGTCTTAATCCTAAAAACTCATTCTCCAAATTCAATAGTTCAAAGATAATTCGACTTGCGGGATTGTATCCGCAAGATTTCTTTAAGTGTGCTTTAATGGAGGTTGAAGAAGAACTTAAAGGTTGGATTTATGAGATGAGTGATAGCTTTTCTTTCCTACAAAATATTGGAGATGTTGCTAAAAAGATGGTTGAGGCGGGATACCACACTGCATTTCGCTTAGTATATCGTGTTATTGAGTTGATTTTGGTGTTACCAGTTGTGACCGTTACTGTGGAAAGATCCTTCTCTGCAATGAAGATTGTCAAGACAAATTTGCGTAACAAAATTGGAGATGATTTTCTCACTAATTGTTTGGTTTGCTATAATGAGATTGACGTGTTTAAGAGCATTGATAATGAAGTTATTATGTAGTATTTTCAGAGCATGAAGACTCGCAAGCAAGGCTTACCTCCTATACTACGGCCAAAGATAGAGTGACCCAATGGTTTTTAATTATAGTATTGACTTCTTTTGTGGTTAAACAGATTGTTTCATTTTGTAGCCATACATAATGAGTTTGTGACCTCTTTTTGTATAAAATAAAATGAATTATAAGCATCATTTTATATATGATAGATGTTTAAATTGTGTCATGATTTTTTTTTGTGACCCCCCTCTGTCGAAGCTCTGGATCCGCCACTGGGTGTGTAGTTGATTTTGTTAGGGTTTCATAAATATTTGTTAGGGTTATGATATAGGAATTAGGGAATGTTGTTTTTGTAATCTATTATATAAGGGATTCAGTTCTATTGGTTCACTAGTGTAATGGGTATGTTGTTTTAGGAAATTTGTGGGAGAATTACTATTTGTATGGATTGTTGTTGGATTTTTGGTGTTGTCATTGGATTATTATGAAAATTGCGGAGGTAATGGATTCATTGTGTTACAAAGTGTAGGAAAAATGTGGGAGAAATAGGATTTGATTTTTCATTTGATTGTTGTTTATGTTGTCATTGGATTGTTGTTGTTTTTGAATTGTTGTTGTTATTGGATTGTTGGTGTTGTCGTTGGATTATTAGGAAAATTGCGGAGGTAATGGATTCATTGTGTTACGAAGTGTAGGAAAAATGTGGGAGAAATTGGATTTGATTTTTTATTGGATTGTTGTTGATGTTGTTTTTGGATTGTTGTTGTTATTGGATTGTTGTTGTTGTTTGTAAGGAGAGATGGGAAACTCGAGGGATCACAAAACTATGATTTTTATTTTTTATACATGTTATTGTCATTGGATTGTGGAATGTGGATATGTTTTTATTGTTGTTGTATTGTATAGATGGATATTGATCGGATTGATGAGTCTGGGCCTATTGATCATTCTATTTTGAGCAAGCAGCACACCCATCGTTCGCAACAAGTTTGGAACGATCCGATAAGTAAATAATGATAATGTGTATGATAGTTAATTTACTGTGTATTTATTTCATAGTTTTAAATTCCCGTATGTTGGATTGCAGGATGATGTGAAACTTTTGAAGATGGTCCATAGGAGGATGTGGGACATGGACGATTGGATTGTTCCATCTATTGTCCGAGCAGGTTTCTATCCGTGGACGCAAATCCAAAACATAGAAGCGGACTGGGCATTGATGACAGCATTATTAGAATGATGGAGGCAGGAGACCCATACTTTCCATCTCAGGACCGGCGAGGCGACCATCACACTGCAATACGTGAGCCTTCTTACCGGTTTGCCCACGGAGGGAACTGTGATGACCGGTAAGGAGGAGGAAGAGTGACTCATGACATGCATCAGACTATTGGGTGCCTATTCCGAGTGCCCGACACGTCCCGCATTGGCGAAGAGGAGATGGTTTCTGAAGAATATGAAGATTGTTCCCACTAACGCCATAGAAGAAATGCTTGAGAAATGTGCGCGCATACATACTATGTACGCTTGGGTCCTCCCATATGCCAGATTTGTCTGGTGATATGATCCCATTGCACTACCTCCCATTGTTGGCGGACCTCGACGCAACAAGGTCATATAGCTGAGGTAGTGTAGTGCTCGCATATCTGTACAGACAATTGTGCAGCTCTAAACGTGGTGGACACAAACAGATGGACGGGTGCATAGTTTTTTTACAGCTGTGGAGCTGGGAAAGAATACCAATCGGGCGTCAAGGGTTTAGCAGAACCCTTCACCCGATGGATGATTACATGGACCCATATTTGAGAGGAGCCTAGTCGTACACGTAAGTTTAATTGAGGAACTACCTATAATGTGTTTTTTACCTCGCAGGAAATAGTATGGAAAATCCTACATGGAGACACCTCATGGGTCACTTTTATTTTATCGCGACCAATTAGATCACATGACCTATGAAGATTTTTTTTGGACACCGTATGACGAGCAGGTCTTCCCGTTGCTAAAGCCTTCCTGTACTCAAGGGGCCATTAGTTGGTGCTTGGAGGTCTCATTGCTATGCTTCAACATTGTGGAATGGCATCACCCGTCGAGAGTGATTCGACAATTTCGAATGATACAGAATATTCCACCTCCACGGGTAGCGTCTGACCCAAAACATATGCTAACAAGAAAAGCACGTAAAGGATTGGTCAGTAGAATTGAAGGAGTATATAGAGCTCTGGACAAACAGAGTGGATTCGATTATGGTTTCCTAGTCCGCACCATTCGTGGAAGAGAATAATTCTTATTACAGGAATTGGTACGCGACTACCACCTGTCGATTCATTCAACGCGCTGACCATTCACAATCATATCGGCCAAACGCACCTGAGCTTCATTTAACTCATATTGATTTTGTTAACCGTCGTTCTGTCCCAGGTACAGGCGTTGGTGATGCATGCACAAAGCGCTGCAGAGTTGTTTCAAAACCCGATTCTTCACTATACCCTTAACGATGCATCGCATCGTATTTCCAGTTAGCTTATGCTGAACTGGAACAGCTAAGAGAGGCGGATGCAATAGGTGTGGACACGTCTGTCATTCAGTTCGACACAGGTAAATTGTATGTCAATTCGGTCTAATGTTTTCGTTCACTCGTGCTTACGTCATCATGTCACTCGATTACATTACACACAGGAGTGGACGATAATGATAAGGACGAGCATGTGGATTATGATGTCACTAACCTCGATACCCAGTACGACGCCTGTCCAAGTGAATCAGCCCATATGGCGCAGATGCCAGGCGATCGACTAGGTACAGGTTGCCTCCCAGCCGTCTCTCATACAACAATTTTTGTCGGTGAAATCTCCCTAATTGATGAATTCTTTAGTTGTAGTAATGTAATTTGTTAGTAATTTCAAATTACATTGCATTTCACATCAACAAACTACTAATGCGTAACATGAATGTTCGTAAACAACCTAAGGTACATGTCTATTCGGACACGATCTTGTGTTGTGCCCTATGTTGTGACACAACCGCATTTCCGTACACATGCTGTTCCCTGAGAACTTGATTCATCCCGGTCCATTTCGTTATGCCTGCGCACAGACGGTTGTCGTCCCAACTTAGCTCGCTTGCATCCAGATGTCAGAACGTGTTTGAGTTCATCGTACGGCCTCCAACATGATTCATCTCCAATGACATAAAATGTATAGCTTCATGTCTCATGAAACGACTCCAGAGTATAGTAACTGCTGACGAATCGGGTGTACGGAATATTCTGACTCTTGCATACAGCCATAACATGCGAACATGGATAGTGGAACGCCACCCGTTTACCACAAGTGCATGCAGTCTCTTCGAGTCTCACTTCATGTATGTGGTGCTTTCAGCGGGTCATAAATTGAAATACACCTCGTGCAGCGTCAAATACCGTAACCCGGTGTTACTGGGCTTTGTCCCTTATATCCCACAAAATCAAGTCTATTTTGGGGGCGAGGATTAAAGCTGAGTTCTGAAATAACCCTCGCCGCTTGCAGAAGTATTCGTTGCACTGATAAAATGTGAACAATACCAGAGCACATATGGGTAGGTCGCGGCCACCGCGTAGTATATTATTAAAACATTCGCTAGCATTCGTCGTCATTGATCCCCATCGGCAACCACCTTCATCATATCCCTATCTCGCAGCAATGCAATTAGCTCTTGATATTCTTTGTCAAACTTAATCTGATGCTTTTGATGTGCAATGTGACCAAGTTTCTTCTTCAGTGTCGAATCTTTGTCTTTTACATTAAAATTGCTCTGCAAGTGCCTGATACACACCCAGTGATAACCCCGAGGAGGCGACCAATCCGGCTCCTGCATTGTGGCTATGATTCCTTTATGTCTATCTGAAATAACACACATGCCATCTCGATCTGTGACGTCTTCATGAGCCATTTCTAGTGGAGTTGTTCTCGCTCTCAAATAAAGCAAATGCAACAGGCAGAATATGGTTGTTTGCATCCAGACCAACCGCCACAGGTAACTTCCCCTCATACTTCCCATACATATGGGTTCCATCTACACAAAGAACGGGACGACAATGTGTAAAAGCTCTAATTGATGGTCTGAATGCCTAGAACACCCGTGTACGATCATAAGACCATTCTCGTCATCTCTATATCGAACCCATTTCACAATTGGTTAATCGTTAGAATCTTGTAGTGCTTGCATCAATAAGGGAAGTTTGTCAAACGATTCATTCCAATCCCCAAACAAATTTCTCAGTGCATGTTGCCTCCCCTACCATGCCTTTAAATACTTAATTTCGCAATAGTCTTTGAAGATTCTCACTCTAATTTCTCCGGGGGATAGTCGCAACCTTTCACTAATAAAATCTTCGATCTCCTGCGCTATGAATTGTCAACTGAGGTGCACATTTTCTTTTGTAATCTGGTCGGTGTTGCATACGTGATCCCTGTAATCTTTCTGACCTCCCAATAGCTTGCATTTTTTTCATCTCAATTCTTATGCGTCACTGAGAGTTTTCCACCCTCTCTTGACATTAAAGAACCAACAAACGCGGTTCAGATTCATTCGTCATATAATCAACCCGGTTCAGAATTGAGTGCTTCTGTACAGCGTAAATGGCTTCCGCCTTGCTGCTAAATGTTGATCCCACGGAAAGTGTCGAACACCGTCTTTTACTACCATCAAAGTATTCTTCTACAGGGTTATTCGCATCTCACGCCGACATATCATGAAATGCTGGAATATCCCACACCCGTTTGGGTTCGAGAACCTCGACTACAACTTCGTTATCCAGTTCCTCGAGGAATTACATTTCCTCTCTATCGTACTCATCCATCACCGACATCTCAAGTGTGTTCAATGTGGACATAAGCATGGGGTCGGATTCACTGTTATCAATTGCTTGATATATTCCCTGACAAAAAATTCGACACATATGTTTAATTTTCTAAAAATAACAAATCGACTACTAAATGTAATAAATTATTTTTCTTCAAGTCCTATTGTCACTGCTAGGATATTCCCAAAGTGCAACTACGAATTTCGCACATGTTTAAACACAATTCATACATACAACCTAATAACATTTCCAAATCATGCATAATTTGGTTCAGATTATATATTTCATACATATAAAAAAGGAACATGTAACTACAAAATTACCACTTCAATCTTCTCCAAACGATGTTAAACCGACTACAACAGGGAACTAAATATCGTCACGGCCACCGAGTCCAAAAGGGAGATGATGAAAAAAGAATTTGGTTGGGTGAAATGTAGAGAGAAGGAAATGCAGCAGGAGGAAATGCAGGGAGAAGGAAGACGATATGATGTTCAAGGCTGATCATGACATGACCGGTCTAATTAAAGCTACAATCATATCCACCCGTCCAGCCGGTCACATTAAATGTTTTCAATGAGGCCGGCGGTAATACGACCGGCCTGTTCGAAAACCCAACAGGCCGGTTTTACTACAACCGGCCACAATAATTTTTTTAGAAGACCGGTCATGTTGAGTGCGGCCACGCAAAAAACATGGTAGATCTGAAATGTTTTTGCCAGACACGGCAGATCCTAAATCTAATTTACTACCAACCGCACTTCTAACTTTTTTCGACACAAAATTGAGAACTCTTTTGTGCGGCATGGACTGCTTAGAGCATCCACACTCGTATCCTTGTCTTCAAGAGCAATTTCGGTTACGTCAAATAGTAATAGTATTGTGCACATACATCGATGACATCCTCTATGAGAAATTTTTCTTACTATTTACGAAATAAAATAAATTTTTTGAGAGTATTTAAATTTAAAAAAAAAAATTAGTGAATTAGTGATCTAGATTGCGATAAGATTATTGGCCAATTATAACAAAACAAGTTTCAAATGAGTTGAAAAATTTCAGAGCATAATTTAATCGTCGCGACGAAAATGACAATAATTTGAAAAGTACTTGTCACGGTGATTTTACTCTTCGTTGTTGTCTTCATCTTCCTCTTCCTTCTGATCTAGATATGATATAACAGACCATAATTATTATCCGTTGTGAAAATCAGCTTGTTGGACTATTCTCCACGCATTGCATGCTCCTTCCTCCTCCCAGATCTGACGCGCCCAGCAACTTCTCTCTCGCTTCTTCGAGGAGCATTCCTCCGAGAATGTTCTTCCTCCCCAAACATTCCTTTTCACCGAATAATCATCGCTACACACAAATTGGAACAATTTCATACTGATTATTACTGAAAAACACCGAAAAACTCCACCGTCGCATATGCCTTATTGGGCGGGCAGCCCTTTAGTTGTAAATTGGTAACATGAAATCATCAACATACACGACCGTATGGAATGGAATTGAGTGAAACACAAACTTTCTTGTGCTCTTTTTTAGCTTGCTTTACGTTTCGCTGCATAAAAATGTCATTAACAAGTCTGTCTGTCCACCTGCCCATTATTTTACTCCTACAAATAACAAGTTAGTTCTTGATTTCCGAAACTTGGCTTGGGCATGGGCTTAAGATTGAAGGCACATTCCTCCTACATACTGGCGATGGTGAAATTCTTTGGCCCGGTGAGCTCGAACAAGTCTCATTTAGCTGAGCAGCTGTTGGTGAAGAAGCTACAGATCCTGATTTATTTCTCCTGGACGACGAGTGAGATGATTTGCCGGTTGGACAACTGCCGTCTAAGGTAGAAGGAGACTGCATAACCGACATCCCATTCCCCTGAGCTGCTACTGACTTAATAACATTGTTACCTCCCAAAGTAAATTGTGGCGGGCAAGGCGACGATATTACTTGATGCAGTGGGTTCTTGGTCAAAGTTGGTTGAGTTGAAGTGGATTGTGGAAGTGCAGACCTTGCTGAACTATTCCAATGTGCAGGATGAGACATCAATACTGGACTGTATGACACATTGGTGGACATTGCCGGTGAAGGTTGGCCATTTGTAACAGGGGTCTTATTCCAGATACCTTGGGCATGATGCTGCTGGAGTTGAATGCCATTGTGATTTTGATAATTGGCAGTCTGAGAAGATGTATTAAAGCTGAGAGTCTTGGCAGAGCTATCAAATATACTGCTTCCCTTTACCATGCTAGCCTGATCATAGGTAACTGCCTTGGAGAAAGCAGGGGACTGGCTCGCCCAGGATGACGATTTACCTGTTGCGCCTTTTCTAGCACTGTCAGCACCTGTGAAGTCGATGCCAGATTTTTCCCGAGCTTCGTATTTCCTCTGATTAACTACATCAGCAGTTTGAGGAACCAGATATGTCTGATGAGCTACCTCTGGAAGACTAGGAAATAAAGGCAGGTTCCGAGTTGGCAAAGACAAATTTATCCCGGACACAACATTGCTACCACCAAATGGGGAATAGGACATACTAAATGCTTGTGAAGTAGGAAGTTCAACCCCGACCTTACGACCTTGACTTGATTCTTGCTTTTCAAACTTCTTAGCATTGCCATTTCCTGCAACCATTGGAATCATAGTGAAGTTCATTTGTGGCGGTTGACCATGCTGATTATAAGCAATTCTTTCTCCATAAGAGAGGCGGTTATCAACAACTAATGGTTGTTTGTCGGTAATTTCAGCTTCAGGGTTACAGCTCTGATGAGATGACTGGATACGCTGCTTTTTTGGAAACTGTGAATGCGCAGTAGATGATGGGAGCAAACTATGACCATCAACACTTGGCCCATGTTGCTGCTGATGATGTGGTTGATTGTGGGTGGCTGATAAATGACTTAACCTGGTAGGGCTTCGACCAGAGGGCAAAACGGGAGTTTGAGGGCAAGGTTGTTGGCTAAGAAGTTGTGGAGGATAAAACATTTGAGGCGAGCATGAGGATCCATTATAATACGGCATACCATGCCCATGAACCCCTCCTTTAAAAGATGCTGAATTTCCAACAGGCGCTGAGATAGGGAAGGGATACCCATAGCTAGGAATGATAGTCATGAAAGGAGGAGCTTCACTGATTACCTGACGTGAGTTGTAAAAGTTCATGGCCGGGTCAGTCGTTGAGAAAGTTGAGCATGCAGTCGGTGCTCCAGTGGATGTAGCATTTTTGCACAACGATGTAGTTTTAAGAGAACTAGCAGAGATAGGTGTCCCAGAACGCTCCAAATTCAGTCCAGCCATTTGATACTGCTTCGCAGGTAATGCCAAAGCAGGTGCAATCTAAAATTTGAAATAAATACTAGTGTTGGTAAATGATTTACGAAGGACGTATTGAGATATATTGTTGGGTAACCAGGACATACCATTTTACTCTCAGATGAAGATAACCGTGGAGCTTTATGATTCAGATGCTGCTTTCTCTGAGCTACATCAGGCAAACAGGAAGCCTCAGTGGCAGTCTCTTTATCTCGGGGGAAAGTAGAATCTGCTACAGTTTGTAATGTAGAAACTATATTATTCCCTTTGAGAACGACACCTTGAGGTTGTCTTTCAAGAACATCCTTTTTGACAGATGATAGGCCACTTGCAATACTGCATGAAGAGCCAGCAGCAGATGATGGAAAATTCATTTTGTTACACTGCTGGTGGTACACTATACTCTGAGCTATGTAATAATGGGTAGCACATCTTTTCCGGCCATCTTGAGACATCTTTCTGGACTGCAAGTCCTCATCCACCAATCGCCAAAGTCAAAGTCAATTCCAAATACAATAACATAATTCTTTCAAGTGAAATAAGCTGAAATGCAGTCAAGAAATACCTGGCACAACATAGAAGGCCCAGAGCTCTTGTCCATAAAAGCTATTGTCCCTTTTGGTTGCATATGCCTGAGGAAAGAGACGAGTAAATTTTATCTTTACATCATTAATATATATATATATATATACATACACAAATAAGCTTTACAAGGTCATACCCCATAGAAGAATCTGTCGGACCCAAATCTTTACTGACATGAAATGACGATGGTGTAATTTGAGCTGTAAAAACATTAGGAACAATCACTAACTCGCAATACTCCAAACCTAACGGAGATTCGAAATGTTATAGTTACAATCTTAATCATATAAATACCAGTTTTTGTGGCTTCCAGACTCCAATATGACTGTTCTACTTGCAGTGAAGTATCATGGATAGGCACACTTGAACTTCTCATATCAGTCATGTACAACTCTTGTTTTCCCAGTGTCACCTCTGGCATGTGTTTCATAGTTCTATTCATTGTCTTCTGCACTCAAAGGCAAGCAAGACACGTTAATCTTTAAAAGGATTAGCAATTTTTATAGACTATTCACTGATATTTTTTGGCAATGTAAACTGACCGTATCAACATCTCTGGGGTTCCATTTACTACCCTGAACTAATTTGCCGAAACTTTCAGCTTCCTGATCCGGAGAGACCTATAGGTAACCACATTTAGGTACGCCCGCAGAAATGATGAAACAACTAATATGAGTGAGCATAACAAGAAAATGCACAAACTATGAAATCAACCTCTAATTTTCCAGCCTGGTAATCAGCCAAGGGAGTCATCTGAATCCTAAACAATAAAAACAGAAAAAAGTAAAGCCAACAGAACACTTGAGAGCCATGGTGGGAATAAAGCAAAAAAGAAGTTATTCTGATACTCACGCTTCTGTGACTCCAGAATTTCTACTTTGTAATTTGCTGCCTCTGTGTGAAAAAGACTTCTTTTTTTTTATTTCTCCCATCAACCGATCTTCTTCGATCAACGTCCCTGCATTCTCTAATCTGATTGGTACCTCATACTTCGGCACTAACTTTAACTCTGAACCTCCAAAGTTTTCGGCCTGCTCAGTATTATTTTTCCCCGAGCATACCCCACCATCTCCTTTGAACTGTTTTGACTCTACATGAAACAACAAAACAATTTAAAATTCTGTGAAGTGTACTGACATGTAATCGCAATAAAACTCACCCTTCACATTTGATACATGGCGTTTCTGCTGAGAATCCCTTGTAATGTCTGGGTGTTGGCATTGTCTCATAAGATCAAACAAAACCTCTGCAACCTCCATCTCAATATCTTCGTCCACCGAACCAGTTAAATTGGTAGATTTACAGATTTGATTTTTAGATCCAGCAGTTTTCTGCAAGCCCCAAAATCTAGTGTCAAAATTCCCACACCAAAATATCACAAAAGTTGACACCCAGAGTCTTTTCATTACTGGGATGTTGGAAACTGAAAAATCATTTACCTCACCACTTTCACTGGCTGCCGAGTTGGAATGTTGATGATGATTGCCGCCTGAAGCTGGATATTCATGCGGCCATCTCTTTACACATGCTGCAATTATATTACCGCGATCAATTGAAATTTCAAAACATGAGTGCAGAACAAGTATGGAAAATTAAATACCCTCTGGTCAAAAGAAAAACACTCAAACCCAATTTCCTGCTGTACCTGAACGAGCTTTTCTCGGGACCTGAGTTCCTATCACACCTGTACTCATTTCCGAAACCAGACATTGTCTAGACCTCAAGTTCCGCTGATTCGGATTCAACATTTCAGTTGGTGATTTAATCATCGACTCTGGTGTAACTTCTTCATGCTCAACCTCAAACTCCTCATCAACACATCTACCAGTTCCGGTACTTTCGTCGCCTACTTCGGTCGCATCACAACCCTGCAGCGACAAATCGCCACTCCTGCGCTTGTTCCGCGCTAAAACATCCAGATCCTTCGTATACTTATCGTCCCTCGCCACTAGCGTCTCCTGCAACTTCACAACTCCATCTCCTTCCCCTGCAAATTAAAAAAATGTCAAAATCTCATAAAATCTCCAACAGAAAAACACTGGAAAAGGGGAGCGAATCGAACAGTGATTCTCAGGCGAGCTCGAGCAGCTACTCCGCTGGCGCCGTTTCAGCAACCGACTATTTGACGCCATCGCAACCTTCCCCGCTCTTCCACGACTTCTCCGCATAGACAGACACCTTTGTTACGCATCAAACTCGAAAACAACAATAATAGCAATCTCTCTCCCTTTCTCTCTCTTCCTCCTTTTCTCTCGCTCGGATTTCCGCGAACTGGGCTCTTACGTGTCCGGCTTTCCTTCCGAGAGTCCCGGCTACCTCCTCGGTCGACTCCGCCTCGGTCTCCTGTGCCGAGGAAAGCGTGACGATTCCCTCTCGCTCTCGCTCTTTCTAGCGTCTGCTTCTTCGTCTTCTCATTACTTCCATTTGTCTCGCCTTTTCTCCACTCACGCGAAACCTACTCCTGAGCCGCTTTCAACGGTCCAGATGAGACACCTCACCATTCCAAAATCCATCTCCACCCTCCGATCAAACTTTAGCCAACATCTGTTATCTGACTGCCAACATGGCAGAAACGTCACTCTCGGGTAAGAATCGCGCCTTTAAACAGCAACAATACCCTCGCCACGTGTCACGCATTTCGCCTCCCTACTCCTCAGCGCGCCCTCTCGCGTGCAACTCCGTCCTCCATCCACGTGTCATCCCATGATTCGCTCTCATGACATTTATAAATATCGTACCTTGTCACGTGGCGGCATGACTATCAACGGTGCAGATGGACATCGATATAATTTTCAAATCAATATCAGCCGTCAGATGAATACATGACATGGCTCTTGGACACGTGTTTAAATATCGACCGTAAGTATTAGCATCGAACGATTGACGTTTTATGATTGATAATTATGGCACAGCGAAATTGCAGATTGGTGGGTCCGGATCAGGCGGTGAAGTTTTGACCAGTGATTAAAACAAGCACTGCGTGATAATGGTGACGTGGCATATAGGGACGGCATCCGTTCGGATTTTTTAATGTCGGTTTGGTTGTTAGAAAATTTTGGGAATGTAAAGAAAATTATTTTCTATGTTTGGTTGTCATGGAAATAAAATATAACTTCAGAGATATTAGAAAGTCATTTTCCAAACTATTTTTCATTTCATTTACTTTCCACTAAATATTTTAAGATTCAAATGAAATACTTTAATTGAATGGAAATTCACTTATTAATGTTCGTGAATGGAATTATTTAAATACCAACTTATATTTTTACTAATGTCCCATTCAAACCCTTCTAGTTCAATATTTCTAAAATCCTTCTTTTAAACTTCAAATATGAGCCGAATTTTCAATATGTTACATTAATTTTAATTATTTAAAAATAAAATTTGTTTGAAATAGTTTCAGTTCAGTTCATACTAAATCAATTCAATTCAACGAGGTCAATTTAGTATCGGTTCAAAAAAGGGCACCATAAATTTGTGGATACTTGAATATGTAATAAGTAAACGGCATAGTTTTAGATGGTCAACAGAGTTTAATTAAAATTTTATTTTTATAAATAATAAATATTTAAACCCAATCTCAATTAAAAATAAAGGAGGGAAATCATTATGCTAACTTATAGCATTTGGAATGCTTCTTTTGAAATATAATAAGTTTCGTTTCCAAGAAAAATACAAGTGGTTATATTTTTTAATTGAATTTTAAACTCAAAGATTAACCACTTGACTACGATTAACCATTAATAAATTCAGATTAGAGAATGGGGCATAGTGTAACGGTTTGTTTAATCATACTTTAATTCACAAAATAATCCTAACCCAACTATTTTAAGCATGATATTGTACCTCATCACCTTTGTTTGACCCTAGTTTATAAATAAATTAATGGTCGTGTTATAGTTTATTAGTTTTAGGTTTATGAATCGTGTAAGAGATGAATCGTGAAATAGTATTTAATTTATGTTGTTTATTATTCGGTTAAGAAAAAAAGGTTATCTTAATCACTTTGTAAGTGTGATGGGTTATATTAAAACATAGTGTGATGTGGATGAGTGAATCATGAATGATTTAAGTTTGAAAAGATGTGTTTGTTAATTATAAATTTACAATTTAGTCCTAAACTATTGCCTGAGTTCTAATAATTTGCATAAAGAATACAAAGCGTTGATTTTTAATGCCATGGTACTTTAAATGCTTGTATGAATTTTAAATGCTTGGGGTATTTTAAAATGGAGAAACTACAAGTTTGTGGAGTAGTGATACCAACATGTAACTAAAACTTAAGGTTTCCTCGGCCTCAAGAGTGCTTACCTCATCATAAGCCTAAAATTTAAATTTAAATCTAAAATATTTGAGCTCGGACTTGAAGAATAGGTCTTGATTTGAATGTTAGCATGGGCCTTGCTTTGTTGTCCGTTCGGCCCATGCTTAGGGTCGGGTCTGGCCGGAACCTGTATCGGCTCCCGCTAAGGGTCGGATCTGACTGCAATCTGCATCGGCTCATGCTAAGGGTCGGGTCCGACTGCAACCTGCAAGGAAAGAGTTGGTGAAGAATGCTTCAAGCATGAATAAAAATCTTAAAAGCACTTATACGATAAAAAAAATTTGGACATAAAATAATAAGTCTGAACTTTTAAAATAAAATTAAACCTTAAAAATGATTTCGCGCGTTATCGAGTGATATGTGAGTGGCCAAAAGACGTGGCCATTGGTGGCTAAAAAAAGACATTGAGCAATTATTTCAAGTCACACTTTTAATGTTGATTTTTTTAAAATTATTTTCCTAAAATGTTACTATTATTTACCAAATGATCAATAGTATCGACCATAAATAATTGTGTACATCATTAGTATGACTCGGGTTAGAATCGATGGCGAGTCAACTAATGAAATATAAATTTACTTACTAGTATATACGTATAAACTGACGATTGCTTGAATTTGGATACAGTTTTGATAATGCCACAACACAAAATATTTATTAAATTTGCTAGGAATTTTTTTTAAAAAAATTTGCTTCGAAACTGACAAATCACATTTGACATAAATGTGTTGTCTCAAAATTATAATATCGCCAATGGTTGGAACCGACCTTTTATCGGTGTGTCAAACTGTATACACGACCTTGTTTTCCATTAAAAAAATAAAGTATTTATGCGTCTGCGTCTTTGTCATCTCCTATTCTTCCATTATTCATCTATAACTTTATTGTTATTCATTAAATAACACTTTCTATTTATGTATTTTGTACGGCGGTGTAAAAAATATGACTTTAAATTACTATTTATCGAATAATTAATTAATATTGCACTATATCGTATTATTATCGTCTGAATTATTGCGACAAATTTTTGATGAATTATTTTGTGACACGTGCAATCGATAAGAATTTAAATAACTATCAAATTTTATTTAAATAACTATCAAAGTTTATATACATTAGGCATCTACAACTATTCTATACACATTCTATCTTCAACCAAACATTACTTCAATATTCTTATATTCCACTTATAAGTAATATGCATCATTTTAATTTTAATAAAAGCTTCACGATCAACCACAACCCATGAAAAAATGGATGAGATGATTAACTCCTTCACCAAGGATCCGACACGCTTCGTTGCCGACCAAATTTATAATAGCAGAGGCGATCCAGGAGATTAAACTTGTTAGAAGACTACTTCATCGAACACCCAATTTTTCGTCAGGAAGACTTTGGTCGGAAGTACTGAATGAATAACAACTTGTTCAACCGTATAGAGACCAAGCTATGTGACCATGACCCCTTTTTCCATCAACAAGGTGAAGTTGTCGAAGTGCTTGTCTCCTTCCCAAGCAAAACATTATTCGAGTTTTTCGAATGTTGGTGTGCTTGTCACGTGCAGATCAATATGCATTAAGAAGTGGTGTGCACAAATAGTCCACTATATAAAGAATAAGAATTTGAGAGTTAGGATAATTGTAAAATATATTTGTTTGTTTGTGGCATTATCAAAAATTATTGAATTTGTCACGTACTACCAAATAAGCTATGAATTGATAGTGGCATCTCATCAGCGCTTTATCAGAAAAATAGCACTCAAGGAAATATCTAGAAAAAAAATTTAATTTAAAATTGTGGCAATTTGATAATTGTTTTAATTTGTTGAACTCTGGAATAGGAGAATAAAAAAATTAAGACGAAGCTGAATGGGCCAGACATCATTGGACCACGGCCCAACTGCGTGTCGTTTCGTAAAAGGGCCTGGGCCGGAGAGTTCCGCATTATGAGGCGAAGTTGACGCAGCTTCGTCAGTCGTAGACTTGACGGTGCACGTTTCATCAGGCAAAGCACGTGACACTGTCACTCTCAGTAGAAAGAGAATCATAAAGTAATGGTGCAACCAGTAAATAAAGGAAAGCAGAGAGAGGCAGCAAAACAGAGCATCGCGTGTGTATAAAAATGGCGAGTCGGAGCACAAAGAGTTTCATCTCATCTCACTCACTCTCTTATTCTGCAAACCATCATATATTCCCATTTAATGCATTCCATCGGCAGTACGTGACACCTATTCACGGATTTCGCCTCTGAATTTCCATTCCATCATCCTCGACAGCTCACGTTTCAGTACAAGCTGCTCAGGTTCTGATACAGTGTCGGTCGGGGAAGGAAGCGTTGTTGACTGTTTTGTCGGTGGAGGCGAAGAGATGGATCTGAGTCAAGTGACGTTGGAGATATTCTCCAAGCTGGAGCAGAAATGGCTGTATGACTGCGAGAGCGGGAAGAAGAAGAGAGTTTTAAGCATCGACGGTGGAGGGATTAACAGCATTATCGCCGGCGAGGCTTTGATCAGCTTGGAAATCCAGATACGCGGTAAAACGAACGACCCGGATGCCATGATTACCGACTTCTTCGACGTGGTCACGGGGACCGGTATTGGCGCGATTCTCGCGGTGATGATCACTGCTGATGGAGGTTCCGGCCGGCCACTTTTTTCAGCTGCGGAAGCAGTTGGGTATCTGGTCAAGAAGAGGCCGGAGATGTTTAGGATGGCGAGGAGTGGAATATTCCGGCAGAGGAAGAGATACTCCGGGAAGAGCATGGAGCTGGTACTGAAGGAAGCTTTGGTGAGTAAAATCGATGGGAAGGTGTTGACCTTGCGCGACACGTGTAAGCCTCTTCTCGTCCCCTGTTTCGACCTCCATAGCTCTGCTCCATTCGTCTTCTCCAGAGCCGACGCCACTGAGTCACCCAGCTTCGACTTCGCGCTCTGGAAAGTCTGTCGCGCCACGTCAGCAACTCCAGGCCTCTTCAAACCATTCCCTCTAACCTCAACCGACGGTAAAACCTCATGCTTGGCCGTGGACGGCGGTCTTGTGATGAATAACCCGACGGCTGCCGCCGTCACTCACGTCTTGCACAACAAGCGTGACTTCCCAAATGTCACTGGAGTGGAAGACTTGCTCGTCCTCTCCCTCGGCAACGGCCAGCTCTGCAACTCCGGAAACAGAGCCAGAACCAGCAACCATCTCAGCCACTGCGACACTTCCCGCGTCGTCGAGATTGTTCTCGACGGAGTCTCGGAAACTGTCGACCAGATGCTCGGCAACGCCTTCTGCTGGAATCGCTCCGACTACGTTCGAATCCAGGTAACTTCACTTTACCAATTCAATATTCTAATTCTACCAACCCAACCGCCCCCTGTTGTCAAAATCCGGGCCTGAATCTGTTTATTGAATGTGCAGGGGAAGATGGAGGAGAGAGGAATCGAGTCTTTGCCGTTTGGCGGGAAGAGATTGCTGACAGCGACCAACGGCGAGAGAATTGAGACCTTCGTGCAGCGAGTGGTGGCGTCCGGGAAGACGAGTCTGCCTCCGAGTCCGTGTAAACTAACGGCCGTTAGTCCCCTCGCTAACGGCCGTTAACTGCTTTTTATTTTATTATTTCGTTCGAGTTAAATTAATGTCGGTAGTTGTCACTATCTTGGTTCAGTTGTTACCACTACTGTAACTTCTCATTTTTACCACTACTGGTTTTCAACCCTGCTAATATCTTGGTTCAATAATAATAATAAATTCACCTTGATTTTCTTCCTATAAAATTATGTATAACTGCACCGAATCCAAACCTCATAAACGTTATTTGTGTTTAACTCAACTTTGAAGCCGTTGGGTTTAAATGAACATATATTTTTTAAATACAATTTAAACATCATAGTGAAGTAGTAGAGTTTAATTATGAATTTAATTCTAGTTAGATTAAATTGAAATTGAAAGACTGATTTTGCACTAGAAGGAGGATAAAAAGCACCCACATTCCATAGGCACACGTTTGGTGGAATGTACAGATATTGGAGTGTGAGGATGGAGGGAGGATTGGGACAGTTGGAGTTATATGGCAGGCAGATGGGAGGGCACCTGGTCCCCTGCAAGGGCATAAATGCTGTCTATGAACACGAGTATCGCTGTGGAGTTATTGTGGTTCATTTTCATCATGCTGGCTGTAAGAACACATCACTTGTACAATTCAAGGACCGACTTACATATCAAATTAACCTTCATTTTATATCATTTGTAAATTAACCAGGGTTTCACTTAGTGCGGTTTTGCCGTTAACTAACCACACCACTAAACTCCAAATGAAAGTTTCCTCTATTTGTCGTATTACGTGTAGCTAGCTGCGTTTTAAATTTGTTGTAAAAGTCTGACTGAAATGATTTAGGGCTAGGGTTTAAGTAATGATTTCGTTGGATCGAGATTGATTAGATTCTCTAACTTTATCTGAGATTATCAATTAAATGAAATGAAATATTAAACCTCTGACCGTTGAAATAATTATGTCGAAAAGAATACTAAAGCATGCATGATTAAGAGTGTGGATCCATACGATATATGACATATAGTTAATTTATGTTTTGAATTGTCTTAGAAAGCACGGTTAGGGGATTATAACTTGTTCGCAAATCAATGGTTAGTGTTCCCCAGTTATGGCGAGCATCAAGCAAATCTCAGTGTAAACAGATCTCAAGCATTTCCTCGTATTCTCACGCATGCCTCTTATCTTACTTCTACTCAACTCTACCATTCACATTAACTAAAGAAAAAAAGCATGCATGGTCAGGTGATTATTAATATATTAGCGCTGGTCAAACCTCGATTCAACTATGGTCAATGTCGGTTTGACCATTTATTTTTGACGTATAAACTTTATGTATGTGGTGATGAAAGAATGTCGATTTGTTGAAAATATAAATTGGATGACGACATATAGAACGCGCCCATTCCGCCCTGCCTCGAGATGGTGCACACGTGTGGCTATCTCTCTAGCTGTATTTCTTGTCTGTTCGTGTTGCATGTACACTTCAATAATGCCCATAAGATGTACGATACGGCCCGGCCCGCTTACTATATTTATGTCCTCATTATATTATATTTTCATTCAATGCAATCCGCTGTCTCCCCATTTTTACTTTTGGACCATTTACTCCATCATGACGTTCTTTTGATTTTATACATAATACTAGTCAATTACATTTTATTCATAAAATAAATAAATAATAATTTTGAGTGTTTACAGAATCAGATTTGGTGCAATAAAACCAAATATAATTATATCAAAATAAAAGATGAGGAGTTTTGTCTTGTAAGACGTGTGTTGGATTTAGTAGAGCTGAATAATGCAGATCTTGCTAGCTGGCCGTTGCAGGATTCCAATGTACCAACCAGTACATATTGATTTAGGTATAATTGATGCACCGAATATCCAAAACCATCACATGTACCTTTACCTGAGCCTTTCTTGAATTGGTCGGTTAAGACCTCCTCCTCACTTAGTTTCATCTGGCGGAGGACTTTTGTTCTAACTAGGGTTACTACTATCACAAAAATCTGTACTTGGTTTAGGTTGCCCAATTTCACTTTCTCTTCCAAGTGATAATTCTCCTGAGCTTTTGTCGGCAGAGAGAGAGAGTCAGAAACCCTACAAAAGAATCAAGCCCCCACAAAACCCTACAAAGTACAATAGCCTTCTTTACATTCAAGGTGCTTCTCCTTTTACACCAAAGCCATGGATAGATGCTCTATTTTTAATATATATATATTTAAGGCTGAACTTAGATTTCCAGCGATTCAATTTAGTTGAGTTGGACACGTCAATTTATTTATTTGTAAGTTAAAGTTAAATTTAGTTTCAGGTCAGCCAAATGCAACAAGGGTCTCTCTCTCTCTCTCTCTCTATGCTCTTCTATATATCAAGATGTATCTAGTTAGATGTTAGCTATGAATAAGTACACGCTCTGTTGAGTAAATGCTTAGCTTGGAGATATTACTTATAGGCTTGCTTGTTTAGTGTGGTTTAATAATGTGTTGGGCATTGATGTTTTGTTTTGGTTGTTCAACAAAGTGAATGTGTGCATCAATGCTTCATGCATTAACTTTTGAGCCTTCTCCTCCACTGCATGTGGATGCAGTTGGCAGTAAATGCCCAATGATATCAATATGATTCTCATATTTTAAGAATCCATCACTTAATTTTCTAAGCCATTTTCTTGTACACTCGTGTGACCTATACTATAGCAGATGGGCCGATAGAACCCAATTTAAACCAGGACAATCTTTATGTTGGGCCTGCGGAGGCCCATTAAGAAGCCCAAATTAGTGGTGGTATTGCGCGGGGTCACCTTCAAATCGTCATCAATGGCGCGGGAGTTGAACTCTGTGACCCAATTTTTTCACGAAATCCGAAATGGCGCGCAGACGTCTCAGTTTCCGCATGCTCTATATAACCCGTCAACTGTTGATCTCGTCTGTCTTACAATTTCGTCTACTCTATCAATCGATTTCGTTCGGTTGTTTCTCATGGAACGTCAGCAGAAGCGCCAGCGAACTGCCCCCAAAACGGCTTTGAAGTTGATGAAGAAGGGGCAGAAGCGGAAGCAGGAATATGAATTTTGTGCCGAAGATCGAGATGTGATATACGGACCTGGCACTTCTCGAAGAATTCGCGCTTCTCAAGGTTGTCCGATTGCGGATCAGATTGCGATTTTGAATTCGGTTCCTGCCGGATCTCGTTCTGAATCGGATCGTGCTGCGGCGAAGCGCGCTGCGCATTACTTGTCAGAAATTGCGAAGAACGGTAAGTTGGAACATGATTTTTGTAGCTAATTAGCTTGCAGAGAGGTGGGGTGAGGTTCAACTAGAGTTCGTCGCTTGATTCAGGGGTTTAAGATAATTTTGTCATTTGGATCATTTAGACGGTTGTCGTGTTGTACTTGCAGAGGACAGTGTAGTTTTACTTGTTAGAGATGGATCAATTCCAGCTCTAGTCAAACATCTTCAATCTCCAGCACCACAATTAGGAGATGATGTGATTCCGTATGAGCATGAAGTTGAGGAGAAATGTGCTTGTGCTATATCACGCATTGCAATCAAAGTACTTTCCTAACATCAGTACTTTGATTGAAACTTTTAGTTACCTATTGGGTTCACTTTGAAGGCTGCATAGACCTTGTGCAACAAGCTTTGATTTTTTCAACTTGCATATCTGTCCGTAAATGCTGGGCTTCACGCTTTTGTGTACAGGATGAGTATGCACAACAATTAGTTGATGAGGGACATTTGCCTTCGCTGGTCAACCTGCTCAAACTGTCGAACGAGGGGTTTAATTCTAAGGCAGCTAATGGAGTTATCAGGAGAGCAGCTGATGCAATCACTAACCTTGCACATGAAAATGGTCAAATCAAGTCCTTTGTAAGGTTGGCCTTCTGTTACTTGTTTCAATTACTCTTACATGCATTTTGAGATGTAGATGCATGAACCTTTTCATCTTTTATCACCAGGAATGCTGGGGCAATCCCTCTACTTGTTCGATCATTAAAGTCTGAAGACTTGAAGGTGCAAACTGCTATTGCTGCTGCATTACGGACCCTTGCATTTAGGAATGAGGAGAACAAATTGCAGGTTGGCGTTCAATGTAATTTTTTTGATTTATCATTAAAGGTCAATATATTTACCTGTTTTTGTGTTTATTTCAGATTGTAGAATGCGGTGCTATTAGCACCCTTGTCTTGATGCTGCAGTCTGAAGATGTTGCATTGCATTATGAAGCGGTATCTAATTTCATGTTCAAGCATGGCTTGCATTGTACTGACATATTTTTTGCAACACGCACAATGCAGGAAATATTGATCTTTCATTTGTATTACAGGTAGGTGTTATTGGAAATCTAGTGCATTCTTCCCCTGACATAAAGAAAAAAGTTCTACAAGCGGGAGCCTTGCAACCTGTCATAAGTCTGTTAAGGTTTTGGAACATCTTGGATTCCTATGGATCAACTTGCAAGATCCAATCTCCTGTAATGTGTATAATATTTGTGGTCTTCTAATGACAGTTCTTGCTGCGCTGAGACCCAGAGAGAATCCGCTTTGTTAATTGGACAATTTGCTGCTAGTGATTCTGATTGCAAGGTAAAGTGTAGTGTGTGCTGGTTTGTTTCTTGAGTTGATCCGTGTTCATACCTTGTCTCAAGGAAAGAGTATCCCAGGGTCGCTATTTAGAAATTTATTTATTTTGCAAAATTTTTGTTTAAAGATGAATTTCATGCAGGCACACATTGCTCAAAGAGGTGCTGTTAAGCCTTTAATCGATATGCTTAGTTCTACTGATGTGGATCTTAAGGAAATGGCATCGTTTGCACTTGGAAGACTTGCACAGGTTACATGTTAACTTACTGTCTTTCTTGTTCTGGATCCTCTTAGAAAAACCAGTGCACTTCATTTCCACCTGCTCAGAGAATTTGAGCTATGGGGAAAACTTTCAGTTCTGACCATTTTAAAATTCTAAATTTCAGGATACTCACAATCAGGCTGGAATCGCTCATTGTGGTGGTATATTGCCATTGCTAAAGAATCTTGATTCAAAACATGTACCTTTACAACATAATGCAGCATTTGCATTTTCTGGGCTCGTGGAAAATGAAGTAAGGACACGTGGTCCTTATACATGTTTACATTTCCTATAATCGAAGTATAAAGCTTGAAATGATCCAAAATTCATCATGTAGGATAATGTTCCTGATTTTATAAAGCTTGGAGGCGTAATTACGTTGCTGGAAACTAATTTCATTGCACAGGTAATCAATCATTCACTCTTGTTGATATGTTACATAATAAATAACAAGGTATTTCCACTGTCCTAATCAGTTTACGTTAGGCTAGTGTTGGAGATTCAAGCTGTACTCATATATCGAATTCATTGTAGCAAACCAAGGACTGTGTGTCAAAGACTTTGATAAGACTTGAGGAGAAGATGTGTGGGCAGGTAAGAACAGTTTAGAAATGTTGCAAATATATTCTGCATTATATGCTTTTAAGCTTGGCACCGTCAACTTAATGTATTTGATCTGCAGGTATTGAATAGGATGATGCATCTAATGAAGGTGTCCCAGAAGAATTTCCAAACATCAATTGCTTTGGGCCTTGCACATATCTGCTCTCCTGGTTACCTAAAAACAATCTTCATCGGTAACAATGGTATCAACATACCATTGTACATAACTTATTGGGAGTTATGTGAGCTTCAGCTGCTAATTCTACAAGCTTTTCTTTTTCTAGGTTTGAATATCCTATTAGATCTTCTTGCCTATGGAAGCACAACTCCACAACGAATGAGTTCAGAAGCCATTGTCAAATTGGATGGGAAAGCTGCTGGAATGCTCGCCGCGAAAACTGAGCAACATAATCGAAAGGTTAAATTTATCTCCTTTTTCGTCCATATATTTGTTTCAGTTTAGTAAAAGGCAAAATAGTAGTCCTCTATTTGCTCATGGCAATGCATGGCACATATTTTTATTTACTTTCCGAAACACCATGTAATATTTTTATCAGTGTAATCCTCACTCCCAAGTTTCAATACATTATAATAAATTTATTGGAGGATGTTTATGACATTTTTGCATTCTTACAGGCGTGTCTTGGTGAGCAGTACTTAAACAACGACAAATGTTCTGATATCACCTTCTTTCTTGAAGGTTTTAAATCTTGTCACTTTATTAAATCATCTCATCAAATCTGTTTGTAACAATATTTCACTCTTTATTTTTGGCAGGGAAACCATTTTATGCTCATAGAGTATGTTTACTTGCCGCTTCTGATGCATTTCGTGCAATGTTTGATGGTGGCTACAGGGTATGGAAACAAAACTCTAAATATTAATATTAAATCGCTGAGAGATAAACTTGGATTGCGTCCTGTTCCAGTGGTATTTTTTTCCCTAGTACCTCTGTTACCAACACTTTAAATCCATGATAACAGGAAAAGAATGATACAGATGTCACAATTCCGAATGTCAAGTGGGATGTGTTTGAGTTAATGATGAGGTAGGGACTTTTTCAATCATTTTCAGGAAGTTTTAAACCTTATTAATAGTTAATGCTGATGAGTTATATCTTTGTTGCCAGATACATCTATACTGGCCATGTAGATGTCAGCTCAAGCGTTGCACAAGATTTATTAGTTGTTGCAGATCAATATCTTGTAGATGGTCTGAAGCAACTCTGTGAATTCGCCATTGCAAAGGTTGGAAAGCATTTTTGAAACACATTGATCACTTTCTGAATAATATTTAAGCTTTTTTAATCAGTAGAGTTGTTATTGCAGGATATATGCGTTGATAATCTTGTGTTAATATACGAGTTATCTGAGGCTTTTAATGCTAAGGTCCTAAAAAGATCATGCCTTCGGTTTTTTTTGTCGAATTTCGAACAGATCTACAGTAGAACATGGTATGCACCTTTCCCGCATATACTTTTACTTACAGTTGCAATTTCTCTGATTATGATGCATTTTTTTGGTAGAGTAAATAAAAGGTTACATACACCCTTCGAGTTCAGGGCCTTATAAAGGCTAGACTGAACTACGGGTAAAAAAGTAAAAGTCAAATAGAAGAGTTACACTAATCTGACAAAATGGAGGATTAAGATTAAGAATTACAAAGCTTTCCCTATAGATTTGCCATATTGTCTGATTGCAATCTCTTTTACACTGAGATGCTTCACTAAATCTCTAGCTTATCTGAAAAAAAAAAAATCGTCCAATCTTCTCAGCCTATTTTTGTGATCGCAGTCCTCTTGCCACATAAATATTCTCGAGTTTGCCAGTAATAAAGAGCTGAGAGCACGATTGTTTCCTGTAAAATGACAGGTTTGGCAGTATGCTTGAACAAGCCTTGCCAGAATTACAATGCTACTTTAATGAAGTTCTCAATGGTCCAACTAACATAGAATTGGAAAGTAAAAAGTAACAGCAGCAAAATGTCCAGTCTACAAGTTACTCTAAGGTACCGATCATAGATGCTTTTTACAACCATGATTTTTGGAAGAATTTTTTTTGTGCTCAAGGTGATGAATCGAGGATCCACTTTTTGCACATCTAAACCGATTGGTTCACTGAAATCAGTTGGGAGATGCCAAAACTCATGGTTGTAAAAGTCGGTGATAGTGTTATTGTTACACAGTAAGTTTCCTTGACCTGTAATAATCACGAGGGTGCGAGGAAAGGAATAAACAGCTAGTGGCAAGGTTGAGTTGGTTGGCTTAGGTTTTCTGTCTAGCTCAGTATCAAAACTTCAATCAAGGGAAAGGTTGAATTTCGACTCGAAAAAGATTTGGGAACGACATCGATCAAAGGTTATCACAAGTGGGTATGCTGACGAGGCAAATACTCGAGGGCGGGCGCACAAGAGTTGCATGGGGTTCGAGAAGTGGAAACTATATCTAGAATATAGAGAAAGTATTGAAATGGGTGAAAAAAAAAATAAAAAGCCTTACGAAATGTAAGGGTCACATTTCTATGTGCTCATCAGCGATTTTGACATGTAATGGATTAGAAATTATCTATCTTTACCAGGCCCTAGTAGGAAGGAATGACCAGCGTCATGGAGATGACTATACTTGTTCTTGATCATGAAAAGAATGCAACTTGAAGCAAAAATCATTGCATTTACATCAAGTTTGAACAACCATGTCCATATGACTGAGATACACTCTTATAAGTTCAAGCATCTTTTAGGCAAACTGATAGACAACACTAATCCTGGCTGACATGAAGACACCAAAATCATGCTATTGTGGTGGCCCGGGCTGTATCCTCTTTTTTTGACCAGTTCTTGTTAACCCCGCAAACTTGGATGGACCTTTCGATCTTTTGATTGCAGCACCAAACAATGCGTGTAAAATGTATCAGCAGTTACTTGAAGTCTGAAATCTATACCAAACAACAATTTCATCTCTAGCTTGTTCAGCTCTTTGGTGCTAACTCCTCCAACTCTGGCGTAATATGCATTACTGAACACTCTGCAGCATCACGTGTATCAAATAAGTAAAATTGGCAAACCTAAATCTTTGAAAAAGAAGAATGTTAACACTTATACAGAGGGAGAGAGACGATAAATAATGAGACATAAGAAAGTTCATACGCATCATCCATAAACTTTGCAGCAACCATCACAGCAGTGATTAATAGTCGGTGGGCATTTAGAGAGGTGAAGTGCATACATTGCTTCGGAAGGAATCTGCCTAAATAAATGTGAGCCATGACAAAGCAAGATGGACTGCAGGATGAGTATTTAAAGATGCGCTCAATGTACTGTTGAATTCCCATTTCTGGCGCTCTAATTCCATGGAAATCTGTAGAAATATCTTCAATTTGTTTTGATTCTATCAAATTGTCATTCTTCTGAACAAGCCTGTTAAGGGCCACAGATAAAATTGACAATATTCTAGGCTTCCTAGTTCCATTTTCGGTAAGACCCAGAGCTTGGTAGAGTTCCCATTCGGCCATCTCCTTTTCTACTGCCAAAGTTACCATGTTTTCAGGCTGCTGCAAAACATTAGCCGAGTAAGTAATTTAGGTTATACTTGATGAAAACATACAGTAGAAATAGCCACATTTAAATTCACCGTTCAACAGTGAGTTTTTGAATTCAGTGAATTTAAAGCACAAATATACATTCAGCAGAAGCCACTTTCCAAGATCAAATCTTGACATCAAAGCAAAGAATCACAAACCCAGTTCATTTTCAAGAATAACAACAGCAGCAGCAGCAGCCCACTTACCAAGATCAAATCTTTACATCAAAGAAATACAACCCCAGTTCACCATCATTTAACAACAACAGCAGCAGACGCCAACGAATCACATACCCAATTCATCATCATCATCATCAACAACAGCAGCAGCGAAAACAGATGGAGTAGAACAAGAAGCATACCCTTAAGCTCCTGTAGCTAGAGCAGCTCCCGCGCTGCAGTCACAAATGAATTGGGTCAACTTCCTTGCAACCTCTTTTGGGTTCACAAGGAAGCTCGCGTCTCCAGTTTCCTATCTTTACCCGCAAATCTCTCCCAGTCGTCGGCGCTTTATTTTGGAAACCTGCAAGACAGTTAAGCCACACTAACCTGCGCACCATGCGCGCTCGTTAGCCAATGAAAGATTATTATTTTGTTTACTTATAATATATATATATATATATATATATATATATATATATATATATATATATTAAATTTTAAATTAATAGATTTCTTTATATTAATATATTTTTTTAAAACATTTAATTTATGGTCGGTTGTTGGCACGTCCAAGCTAGCTGATTAGTATGCTTCAACAGATAAATGAATTATATAAAATATCTTTTAAACCAAATGATTATTATGCAAATGTTATTATCAAATTATATAAAAAATTGTCATTCACTTTACTTAAAATATATACTTATCTATTTATAGTTTCATACCTAATTTGATTTATACGTATATTTATTTAGTTGGTACGTGTGTTACTAGTATTTACTAATTTAGTTTTGTATTCTAATACCTACGTACCGAAATTGATTTTTGTATTATAATTCAGTACTTGAATTAAAGTTGGGTATAAGTTTAATACTGGTATTGAAAAATTCAGTGGCTCGAAGCTGAATTGAAAGTTTTGATAGTTCGATTTGAAATGAGGCGAAAGTTAAGCACATATTTTGTACTTTTGCGTTGATAATAATACTTTGGTATCAATCTAGATAGTAGAGAGAAATAGATAACTTTATAATAAAGTACTAAATTATAATGTTAACAGCCTTTATACGTCCAAATGGGATTTAAATAAGGCATATATTAAAATTGTATAATTTTGATGTTAAAATTATGTATTTTATTTGAAGCAAAATTGTAAAACTAAGTTATATTATAAATGTAGAATGTCACATCATAATTAATTGTATTTTGTTATGTGGCATTCGATATTGTTTTTCCATTTAAATATATGTGTTTAGTAAAATTGTCCTCTTTAGGCATGTGAAGCAAGAATGTAGAATTTGTTAAGTCACTGGCACTTTCAATGCCTGTAAGATTTTATCATCCAAGTCGAATTTGATCTCTTTCTTATCTCTTCCTATCTTCACATAATCTTCAAACCTCTCCTTGAGGTCCTCCGGCAGATTGGTGGTGCTGCTCCACCCCAAGACCTCCTTGGCCGCCCTAGGCTCCGCATAGAAGTGCTGCAAAGCAGTTTCAACATTTTTTAACTCACCAAAAAGTTCCAAGTGGAGGGGAGAAATGTGAGACATTTTAATTACCATGGTGCGGAAAGGAAAAGCTTTCTTGGCATCAACTCCAACAGCTTTGGGATCATAGTGCACAATGGCCACAGGGAGACCAGCTGCCTTAGCGCACAGTCTGGCCATTCCATCCAACGTCACCGCACGATCACTTACACAGTTGAAGATGTTGCCACTCGCTGCTTCCGGGTTCTCAACTGCTGCAGTGAGCATGGAGGACAAGTCCTTGACGTGCGAGATGTTGGTTAGCTGCATCCCTGAGCCAGGGATTGGTACAGCTCTGCCTCGGACAATTCCTGCAAAAATCATCAACTAAATCTTCCTGAATCAAAATTCATTCTACAGCAGCACTCATATAACTACTCACTGTCAAAAAACCACTCTTCGCAATCTTTGTTGTTTCCAGACCCTATCATGTATTGTGGCCTGAAAGAAGCCCAGCTACTGAAACTTTCCGAAATGTATTGCTCCACCAGAACATGACCCGCGTCAGATTTTACCTTATCCTGCAACCATCAAAACACCATCAGCCAAGACATTTTTTTGTTATTGGCAAAAGTGTGTAAATTAAGTACCCCTTCAACATGAGGAGGCTCTTCTGTTGTTTTGTAGATTCCGGCACTGCTTATGAAAAGAAACTGCTTTGCGCCGGAGCTCTTCGCCCAATCAATCACCGGCCTGAGTAAAGGACAAATGCAAGGTAACTGATAACCTAAAAAATGTTATGCAAGTTTGGACATTGTTGTGGACTGTTTTTCTGTTAAGCCTCAGTCTGTTTTTGTCCGTTAATCGGCAATAAGATGATGCATACTATATGAAAAATGGAAACTTTGAAAGACAATCCACGCATTGAGGCACAATTCAGTGTATATGAGCTGAAATTTGGAATGAAACATACCTCACAGAATCAAGATCTTTTCCATTGTTATCAAGAACCACATCAAATGAGGCTCCACCCACAACCTGCCCAACAGCTGCTGGATCTCCCCACACCGTCTTCCCTCCAGCCGCAGTAATTTCCTGCAAGTTGATTCAAAACCCAGAAATGAAAAAAAAAAAGACAACCTTAAACACAATTAGAATGGAGGGTAATGAAATGAGGCTTACACTGAATCTGCTAAATGGGGGTTTCTTCATCTTATCTGATCCTTCATCGCCAACTGTCAGAATTGTTACCTCATGACCAGAGCCCAGAAGCTCCTTTGCCAGGTAGAATCCAATCACTGCATGTCCACCACTGTTGGTGTTCACTATGAGCACTTTCTTCTTCTTCTCTGCAGCCCCACTGGCTCTGACAGTGAAGGAACTGGAACCAAAAGGACTCAGTTTTGGGGTTGTTAGATGACTGAGGAATGAGTGAGAGACTGAGAAGGATGAAGAGAGAGTTGAGGAATGAATGGCAAGAGAAGAGAAGGAGATGTTTGATGGGGAGAGACTGGTTGAAGAGAAGAGGAGTGTGGAAGATGGAGATACAAGAGTGGCCATAGCCATAGCCATTTTGCTCAGCTTCTGTGATGCCAGTGGCCAATAAATATAGAGAAGATGAATGAGAACCAGCAGCTCCCATTGTGGAGTGTTTTCTCAGATAGATTAGTAGATAAAAGGTGTCATCTTGGCCACATACATACATACACTGTGACTTGAGCTACAGAAGTGACTGCAAGAAAAAGTGTTAAGGCTCATCAATGTAAATACTAATGTTCATAGGAAGATTTTTTTACATGTAACTCTGAAATTCAAAGTTTAATTACTTCAATGCTGTCTTCCTCTTCTTTGAGCTCCGGGTGCCGGGCTTGCTGGACCTGTCCATGTCTATATACTTTTCTGAACTTCTGCAGTTTGTGATTGGTTTGTGGCTGTTAGGAAATCTCTCAGCATATCCATCATCCGGGGGTTCATCGTCTTCTGATACTACAACAAGAAAAAAGATGTTGGCGTGATTGACAAACAAAAAAATCAACATCAAAGATGTTTATATCAACTGTTGTCTGTTCTTATAGAAATAAGATAACAGTACCACTGCCAGTCTTCCATTAGCAATATCTAGTTTCTCAGTGAGCTCACTAAGTTGATCCCTGAAATCATGAAGCTGCATATTGTAGGAGATGCAGGTGATAGTTAAATTATCTAGAAGCAAATTAGCAACTCACGGTTTAAATTCATCAAAACAATTGAGAACCAACTCTCGAAGAGCTAAATATATAAAATTACATATTCAATAAGCATACCACTCCAATCTTTGCATGAACCACAGCTAACTGCCGATTTAGCGAGTTCCTTTCTTCTGTCAGAGTGTCAAGCTAAATTTAAAGAAAATAAAACAGTGAGAGTGTGAAGTTGATTCATAGGAGTGTATCCACTTCCCGTGGATAGCAAGAGAAAACTGGTTTCAATCCCACAATAATCAAATAAAAGTATCAAGTTCGAGAAAAACACAACATGACTTACAGCTTCCTGAGTTTTCTCGGCACTGTTGACTTGCTGTTCTTCTGTTATTATAGCAGCGACATTATCATTCAGTCCCTGATGCCTGTTAACCACTTTATGAGTTTTCTCTGTATTGTTGACTTGCTGCTCTTTATTCCTAGCAGCGGCAACACAACCATTCAATCCCTGAGTTTTGCCGACCGCCTCTTGAGTTTTCTTTACTTTGTGAGCTCTTTCCACTTTCCTTTTTCTACCATCACCATTTTCTGATCCCCCAGGGCTGGTGACTGGTTCTCCATCTGCAGCCTTTTCTTCAATTTGAAACCCCAATTCAACTTCTATTTCACCGCCACTGTCCTCCAAGTCAGAAAAATGTAGCTTGTTCTTCTGGTTCTCAGCTGGCTTAGCCAAGTTCAGAATTCTTTGAGATCTTCGAGCCATGGATCTGATTTTCCTCCCTCTAGAGGATACACTAACATGTTTTGTTGTCACCATGACAAGGATTCTTTTCCTGTTTCTTGTCCATAACAGAACGTTTCGCCTAAAAAATAGAATCACGATTTTAAGCTAATTACATTATGAATTTTATGTAGAGTTATTTCACAATTTGATCCAGACACGAAGATATCAACTACCGGCATCTGAGTGATACATTAACCTAGTTGCCAAAAGATTAAGGATCAGGAAAATTGAAATCCTCAATACTTGAATAAAAGCAAAAAAGCAGTCAAGCAGCATGATATAAAGGTATGGTTTTATATGGGCTAGCAATCAGACAATGCATCAGATTTAATGATCAGTTTGTTTCTGGTTTTGGACCGTGAAGCATACTTTTTTCGAATCTCAATAAACTCACATTTCTAATCATCAGTCCAATAAAATTTAAGCAACTACTCCCTATTTCAAATTCAAACCTTAATTTCCTGTATGCAATTGAACTATATATGATTAGCTTGAATTTTTTCAGTTTATAATAAATTGCCCCCGATAGTTTTAAATCTATGCCCCGATATAAAGCCAGAATTTCTTTTGTTTCTTTTGTCCCGGTCAAAAGAAATTCTGGCTTCGCCACTACACCCAACATTTTATTTTATCTCCTATTCCACCAAAACCCTAGATGAAACTCAAACCAGATGCTATAGTTATATACCACCGCATGCACAGTCCACAGATACGCGGACAAATTCAGCCATGAGATACATCAACAACAAGGGATTAACCAAGCGCTGAGACTCTCTAGAACCTCAATTACAGAAACCCCATTTCGGAAAACACGCAGAAATTCATCAAAATCTGATAATCAAACACCACAAAGTAAGCAAGCAAGGCAAATGAACAGAGAGAAGATAACGACTGGAAGAAGAAATCTACCATTTGGGAAGCTCCAGCTTTTGTAGCGACCATTCGTTTAGTGCCCATCGAACTGATCAGTTTCCCAGCTGTCCCTTTCTACCGGCAGCTCCGTTGATCAATGCATGCGCCTTCCACTCCCAGCACAGTCCCGATCACTACTCGGTAGTCGCTGGTTTCAAATATTTACAAACCCAGTCTCGGTCTCAGTCTCAGTCTCAGACTCTCAGTCATCTCTCGTTAACACAAAACGACATACAAAGGCGCCGTTTTGAAAATTGGCTTTGCGCTTTGGAACGAAGCTCACTCTATTTCTCTCCCGAGCAAACCAGAAAAAATATATAGAATTGTCCTACTTTTGACTGTAGATTTAGGGCATGTTTTTTAGGATTTAAATTTTTATTACTTAAATTAAATTAAATTAAATTTAGTTAAATATATTTTTGAATATGCTTTAAAAAATTACTTTTCCTTTTAGTTTCTCTATATAATGTGATATGAAATGTTTTTTGATTTATGAAGAAGTGGCGTAAAGTAAAATTTTATGATATATAACAAATGATAAATAAACTAGTATGATATGAAAAACTTATTATTGTATTGAATGAAGTTTGATAATTTACATATAAAACGTGTTAAATATCATCATCTTCGTCCATCATATATTCAGGTTTATTGTCAGGATGTGCTAGCATAATTTTCGGATGCTATGCAGTTTCGCACCTGATTCATCTATTCTTTTCAAATTACATCGAACAGATTAGAATCAGCCGTCCCCTGCACCAACTCATGTTCGAAAGTACGTATCCTCATATTATACATGCGAATAAAGTTATGTAGAGTAAAAGTAGCTAAAATTATATCTATTTGGCGAACATATGAAGCTTGAGGCATGTTCCTAAGTATTCTCCAGGTGTTTTTCAGAACACCAAATGCTCTTTCGATGGTCGTCCGCAATGATGAATGATGGTAATTGATTTTTTCATAAATTCCATGTGGTGCCTGACCATTCCTGAATGCGGACATATGATAACGAACATGCCTATTCTTGTACGGAGCCAAATACCCTAGTGTATTTGGATAACCGGAGTCCACCAAATAATATTTACCTGTCAAAGTGCAACAAACGTAACATTATGACTTTACAACGTACCACAATGTATTTTAAGAACTACCAGAGTAATTTTTATACCTGGTGGAGGAGGTGGGAAATAGTATTTCGATTGGGTTAATGAGTTTCTCCAAACTGTTTGGTCGTGCTCACTTCATTCCCAACCGATGTATACGTATGTAAAAGGCATATCAAAAGAACAACATGCAAAAACATTCCATGTTTTGATTCCCTTACGTCCTCGATACTGAACATCTTAACTGCCAACACCGCTTAGATATGATTGCCGTCAAGAGCACCAATACAATCCTACACAATATTGTAATAGTTATCAAGTATTACACATGTGTCGTATACATATAAATAATGCAATTTATAGTAGTTGTGACATGTACTACGATTAATGTGACGTACCTTGAAAAATGGTGAATACAGCCTGCTGTTAGCAATTTTGTTGGGTACTAAATTCAACAATATATGTGGTCTAACTATGTCGAATGAAAGATTCTTCAGTGCATCTAATGCGAGAATAAAATTCTTGTGAATCGTGGACGGTGAATGTTTAAATATATCAGCAACATCTAGATATGAAGCTCCTTTTGCCAATATATATATACACATCCCAAGTTGTTCCAATACCTTGATATGCCTGCTATCTGCTAAAAATTGTCTCGCCAACATTAAGTTGACTAGTTTCAGTAACATATCAGCTGTTAACCTTAATTATTCATGACACAGACGAGGATGCAAAAATACCAATCTGTGCATATATTCAGCACCATTTTCACCTCCTGACCGCAAATCATCTCTCTTTGGCTTATCAGCCACCAATTCTGACAACCTTTCAAACGCAATCCGACAATAATGTTGACGAAATCCATCCATTCTACACATAAATAAAGTTTTGTTTCAAGTATACTCATCAACACAAACATCAACATAATAATGTTAAACAACAACACCAAATGTCATACAACAACACCAAATAGGTCACACAACATCACTGAGCAGCTCCCATCTTTCTTATTCATTATCAAGCTGACCTGTTTAAATTTTTCTAAGCTGGCCATTTTGCTTTGCAACTGTTGTAGAGATTCATCATCTGTTTAAATTTTCTCTGCGATGATGCTTGTGAATTGTACATGTTTTCCACCTTCATCCAAGCTATCGTACCAACGTTCCCGGCATTTCTCAATTCTACTAAAATTCTAAAAAGCTTTCAACTTTCCTCCGGATTCCACATACTATAATATTTCAAGGACAAGGATCTAAACAAATGACCATACAAATTTAAAGGCAATCAGTGCAATTCTTAAAAACCATCAACATGAATAATACCTCTTATTCTTTGTAGTTGACCGCTAACTGCCACAAGTCAGGTAAATATTATTCTTATCCATAAATTAACATAAAAATTAATAGATGTAAGCTTTCTTTGATAGATAAAACAAATCCACCACTAACAAATCGTATCATTTCTACCTCAAAAGAAATAAACATGTTCTGCCCATAACATGAGAACATGTTTAATTCCTAGATACTTAAGGTTAAAAATATGTTTGTAAAAATACTAAATATGTAACAGGTAAAAGTACTCCCCATCACAAACCAACCTTTAATTAAAAATGTACAAGTTTTAACAGTAAAGTTGAGACCCGTAGAGCGTAGTTTCACTCGTGATGCAACATAACTCCATGACCGTCATTTTTGACCATGCCAAAGAGGTTTCATTACTGCCTAATACAAGTATAAACACTGATGAATTTTGCGGCTGGCTCCACTCATACTTTGTTTTCACATTGTAATATGCAGTAGCATAATGAAAAAGGAAGGGACTGATGTTTCATTTTCTCAAAAATTTTGATACGGATACAAAACCATCCGACACTTACATCCCATGTACACAACCGTGTTACATCTGCAGCGTCGTTCCCTGAATTTGTTACCTGCAAATAAATCCTTCCCACTGAAGCTACATATATAAAAGAAGCAACTTGTATTTATGGCAACACCTTTTGCGCAGGATATAAATGTTTCGACTGATACTGGAAAACTGCTCTCCTTATATTTGTAGGAATGATAGATGATATCTGCCGACCCTTAGCTCTGGATCAGGTTCACCTACTAACCCATTGTAAGTTCAGTTGTAGAACCAGGAATTAACCTTGGAGCTACCAAAATATTACCTTGGTACACCGTCCAAGCCCTTGGATATAACGCTTTGCGCCCTAGCCAGGATCCTCTCGGAACGGGTTAGGGACACCACAAGATTCAAATTGCAAACAATCCTTGACAGGCCGCGCTTCACTGTATCTCACACAGGCTTCGCCAAGGTGTTAGGGGGATCCGAAGCCAGAGGAGCCGATGTGGGTTCTGGAATCGGAGATTGGGAGAGGAGGAGGGGGAGTGGGGACAGGGGATTCTGGCTGCGCGCGGGGCTAAGGAAGGTGGAAGAAGATTAAAAGGGATGAAGGGGGAGGTGGAGATTTTTTTGGACGCGAGCAGCTGCAATGAGATTCAAAAGGAGCAAGGAAGTGCGAGAAAGGATGGAAAGTTGTTAAGGTATGTGGCATCATTGACAAACTCCTACAAAGTGCACTAGAGCCTGCTACAGCAAGTATGTAAAGAAAACAGCTGATGAAGAGCATTCCAGAGTGAGCAAACTCAGTAAGTGGCGCTCCAGATGAAGACATTAAGTGGCGCTCCAGATGAAGATATTAAGTGGCTCCTGAGCTTAATGTCTTCACCAGGCGCGCCACCTAATGTTGCCTTGGGGCGCTCAGAAATCTGGAAGAGATCATGAAGACATCAGCTTGTGCAATCTGAGCAGAGTGACTATCTCATTGCTCAAGCAGTGGAGTAGGTGCAAGTGCTACAGCAGACGCTGGTGCCTGGAGCTGCAGCAGAAGTATCACACACCTTCAGACAGCATGTGCTACATCAGATGCTGGAGCTAAAATGCTGTAGCAGAAATTCAAAGCTTTCTCGGAGATTGCATTCAAACAACAAATCAGTAGACCGAAGGGCTTCCGAAAAGAGCTAAATATTCAGGAGAATATTTCTGGAGTGTCTCTCAAGAACAAGGGCAGATTTGTTGAGTGAAGATTTGATTGGAAAATCAAAACTCTTATAAATTAGGAGATATGTTCTTGTAGAGATCTTGAAGGATCTTCCTGAAAATTGATGGGAATGTTTCCTAATGCATTTAGGAAATTCCAGTAGCAGCAAACAACTCCAGCACAAGTGAACAAGGAGCAGCTACAGCAGGGGATGTTATAGCAGGAGCTTGTTCAAGTGGCTGCAGCATCTGTCCGAGTAGCAGCAGCAACCTGGGCCTTTGGCAAGAAGGCCTGGCAGCCCTGTTGAGAGCCTCAGAAGAATTTCTAAGTTGCTGCCAAGAATATTCCAGTGGGGAATTCCTAGCTAGAGAAGGAGATTTGTTTTGGAGATCAAATCAAATCTAATCTCCTAGATTTTAGGAGATAATTGTTTTTTTTGGGACTTTGCTTAAAGCTGGTCTTGCTTAAAGGTGGTACTGCTATTTAAGAGAGAGGAGTTCAGAGCTGAGAGAGTGATCGAAGCTGAGGGATACACGAGTGCATACAAAGAATTAAGAGAGAACAATTTTTGGTGTGCGACGGTTATTTTCTTCGATCATCACCCGAGAGCAGAGCGTGAGCGCAGAGCCGTGGTGACAGAAGCAGAAGGGAATCAGGACTTGCAGAGTCTGATTCGAGCTTGATCTGGAAGCCAATTCAGAGCAGTGGTGCTTGTTGGTTGATCAAGGGCAGCCGCGGAAGAACTGACGAGTGTGTGGCTCGGTCGAGTGTCTAAGCGGTGGTTCTCGCTAGTGGCAGGTGGTCACTGAGTGAGGGGGGGGGGGAGGTATTCCAGAGTGTGCAGCGCTCGTGGAATCGTTCGATCGGCTCGGCAGAAGGCTTTGGAGCGACGCGGACAAATTGTGCTTCAGCTGTGTGTTACAGCAGTTGCTACAGCAACCCTGCTAAGTGAGTGTAGTTTAGAATAGGCTGAGTCTTGAGAAGTCTGTAGCTATTCTAGATTGACATTTGTAGAGGGTGTGCAGAGACAAGTCAGAGCTTGTTCTGATTGTGTCAAGTGATCCACACAAGGTTGAGTAGCATAGGTTGCGTGGAGTTGTAACCAAGTGTACTTAGAGACCTTCGTGTTGAGTGGATTGAGGACTGGAGAACAGTCCTCCCTAGACGTAGGCAGTTGGCCGAACTGGGTGAACAAACTTCTGTCTTGTTCATTGTTTGCTGAGACAATTTCCAAGTGAACAAGAGTGTGCTGCAGCAACTGCTTGTTCACATATCTGCCTAACTGAGACGCTGTGAATTTCAAAAGTGATGAGCGAAGATGAATTGGTTTAAGGTGGAGGAAAGTGAAGATTGTTTTATGGTTCAATTGAAATGGAACAAATCAGATCAAGTTTGTTTAATTAATTGAATCAAAAATAACGAAATCGATCCGAACTAAAATACAATCCTTCTTAAATTAATGTCTCAATTCATTCTTGTATGCTTTGTATTGCAAATTTTATTTATGTGAATACTCATAAAATTATAGTATTTTTAACTTAAGTACTTAAGTTAAGTTGAGTTTAGTTAAGTTAAGTCGAGTTAAAATTAAATTAAGTTAAGTTAAACTAAAAATTCAATTAAGTTAAGTATAAATTCAGTTCTAAAGAACATACTTTAAGGCCCTGTTCTTTAGAACTTAAATTTTCAGCACTTAAGTTAAGTTTAGTTATTTTAAGTTAAATTTAATTGACTTAATTTAAATTAAGTTAAGTTAAGTAAGTTAAATACCATCACTATTCATCACCACCTTAACAACATCGCCAACACTATTCATCATCTCTTTCATCCACACACCACCACCACCAGAACACCACTCCAATCATAACACTACTGCATCACCACACCACCACCACATTACTACACCACCACCCCAACCATAACACTACTACACCACCACAACACCACCACCCCAACCATAACACTACTACACTACCACACTACCACAACACCATCAACCCTACCATAACACTACTACACTACACTACCACACCACCACCACAACAACACCACCCCAACCATACCACTACTGGACTACCACAAAATTAAAGTATTTAAGTTAAGTTAAGTATAAGTTCAGCTCTAAAAACTGACCCTTAGTCTTTGTTCTATTTGTTTGTACTTCGAATTTTTCCTATTTTTTAAAAGTTACCTGTCTCTTCAATTTTCTAAGAGGTCAGTCTTAATTTGAAATTCACTTAAAAGATCGACTTAACAAGATTGATCCGTACCTTGTAGGAATCCATGATTTCTTCTCTCATAATCTGAAACTCACTTCTCTCAAATCTCGTTCGGCCCTCATCTACGACCAACCTAATTCGTCCGAAAGTTTGTTTAGGTCTATTGAATCAAAATTCGTTTATTCAATTGTTAGATACTAATTGAAATCAAGTGTTTATTGCATTGATGAATTATTGTTCGGTTGTTTTGATTTAAGGCTTGTAACTTTATGTTGAATTGCTGCGGTGCTAATAATTGATTTGTTGTTTGAATTATTTTATATAAACGTATCTTAAATAGGTTGAATCCGTGGTTGTTTGTTGTTATGTTATATAATAATTTTTGGAAATTAGGAGTGAGCTGTTAAGAAGTAGAAGGTAATGAAGCGAGACCCTCTGAACACTCTATCTAGCATTTCTGCAGGGAATAATGTCAGATTTTTGTTAATAACATCCTCAAGTTCCTTGACAATGAACATTTTCGTCAAATGGATATGATCCAAATAATTATTGCATATGTAGTCCCCTCGATACTTACTAACCTTCCAGTATGAACGATTTTCTTCTTTGCTATGCGAATGCCCATGGACAATTTCTCTCTCATTCTCGACAGTGAGAAACCAAGAAATTAGGCTCAGACCCATTGGTCAAATATTCAACAACGGTTCAATATTGTATACTTCTGAATAACATTTATTGCATCCGCCTTAATATTAGAAGCGGTTCCCCACCAAGTGTGTGAATCTGCCCATAATTTCTACACAAATATTTGTCAACTGGTTCATTTGCTTCTCTCGTGGAGACATCATTCAATGGTGGAATATCGTATATATATAGTCAGGTTCATGAACATTAAAAACGTTCTCCCTCTCAATTGATCTAAGAAGTCATTTTCATTCCCATCAAACTCATCCTTTATGAACATGTCCAGCGTTTCCAAGTCGACATAACTATTGGTGACACGTTTGCAAAGTCAATCCACCTGTTTTCCCAGGAGATCGCTCTTAGAAAATGCAAGAGATCGGTCGTGTTCATACCGATGTGTTAAAAAACAAGGCAAATTTGAAAATTCAAACTGAAATAGGGTAAAAGAAGAAATCTAAACACTAAAACAGGTTATTCTAATTTATTAATTCAGTCAACCATAACATAAAGGCCGAAGCTTTCTATCTTTACTGATAAGATTTCAGGGTCTGAATCAATCTCATATTTTCATGCATGTTATTATTTAAGTAAAATATTTATGACAATATAAAAATCATGAACCAATAAAATATTGAAGCCTTATTATTGTTCATTTCTTTTATTAGCGCATCTCTCACTCATTCCCTACAAAAATATAGTCTTCAGGATCTGAAAAATATAAACATGTAAAACATAAGTCCAAGACTCGCGTAAGTAACATAGACCTAACTAGCCGAATCATGAGTGTTACACATATTTTAAGAAATCGAATCAGAACCACGATAGTATATAGAGATGCTTAGTAAAAATAACATTTGATCTTTTAAACCGAGAGAATTTGTAAGATGAGCTTACGAAAGAACTTGTGTCACGATGACATAAAGAACGAGACATTTCAAACAAGCATAACGACTACAAAATCCAATCGCGTATGCATGGGTCCCGGGATACTATTGTCGTATTTCGCCATACGACTAGGCAACATGAATACCATATTTCGCCCTATGGTTAGGCAACAAGATTACCGCATTTTGCCCTACGGCTAGGCAACATGAGTACCATATTTCGTCTTATGGGTATGCAAAAAGGAATCATTATCAGATTGTGAGGCTTGAGTCCAACATGATTGATATATGAAACACGAGTAGAGAAATGCGATGAGATATGACGAGTTTTATTGATGACACGACACGAGAAGTTTTACTTACCGAGGCCAAATAATTTCACAGGAAATTACACTCATGATCCGATTTTGTTTAAGTAAAGAAGCTTTTGAAAATAACAGGTATGCCATATAGTTTTACAAAATAAATTTGACAAATAACTAGAACGGGTCCGTATTACTTACCTCGAAAGCACACCAAATGAACTCTTAACAACACTAGGTCACGCGAAAACTCAAGTCAACAAGCACCTACAATCAATACAAAATACAATTGAACTCTAAAGCACCACAAGCATCCAACATACATGATACATTGATATATTAACCAAAGGACCAAATCTGCCATTATAGAGCATATTAATTATATAGACTATCCAGTTGCAAATTTAAACTATGGTCATTCAATCAACGAAAACCAAGACAACATTCAGCAAATTTCAGGTTACGAGTCATAACTTCAATTCAATTTTAAGGTAACTCACAATGAATTAGAGCATGTTCTTTATGTTGTTGGAAAGCTCTTTTCAAGTAGAATCTGATAGAACTCAAGAACACTAAGTTTGAACATTGCAGTCAAGATGTATATCCATTTCAAAATTTACTACAAGAACTGTCCGTACAATAAACAGATTCTAATCCTCACTTTTCAATCCCATTCCAAAATCCTTCGGGTGGAATCAACACACATACGTTATACCGTTAGAAAGCTATTTATGTGTACAACACCATAAAATTTAAAATCACTCAATTTGAATACGAAAATAAGAAGTTATTCCCCATTGAAAGTTATTCGACATAACTGTCCAGCATTTGTAAAAACAGTTTTCAGTTTCATGTCTGAACCCATTTTCAGAAAGACTCAAATTGAATCAATATGCACAAAATATACCGTTGGAAAGGTTATTCTGATTAGAATAATTTATGATATTCCATTTGAATAACTAAAACATAAGTTACATCATTTTCAAAATCGGTCATCATGACTGTTTTTTTTCTTTCGAAAACATCATGACATAGTCGATTACATACCTCTATGAAGTTAACTTTCAACCAATCCTGAATAGATCCTTTCTTATGACCAGTTCAGAACTCTCAACCCTTCTTATTACATAAGAGTGATATGCTTCAAGAGGGTATATACTTACATTCTTTAACCTCCAAAACTTACTCTCTAATGGTGGAGTGGAGCTGGCTAGGATATCCTACTGGTAGGGAAGGATGAATTCATGTGTACGGATGAGAAATGAAGGGAATTGAAGAGGGGATAAGAATAATTAAAAACTATGTTCTCTTTCTCTTCTCCTTCCCAACCCTTCAACTTCCCCATCTTAATTGTAATACAATCTATTAATTTTTCTTATTAAAATTCATTGTATTATACATTATGACATCTTCATAACCAAGGTAATCCTTCACGTATTCGAAGGAAAATAAATAAAGCCTCTCACTCGATGAATGAAAAATTTAAATGCTTTCTACAATCTAAAGCATTTTATTTCATTCATTTTGTTTTCATCCCTTTCATTAAAAGATATTTAAATCCAATTAAATAATTTCATTTTGAGATATATATCATACTCAACTTTTGTTGAGCTACCCTAAACGGTTATACATGAATTGATTCTCAACTTCTATTTTGTACATGAGAAAATTTTCAACTGCCCAATCCTTGCTTTTATAACAAATATACATAACAATATTTTGTACTATGATCAATGAAAGTCGCACAATATTTGTTACCACCTTTTGTCGACATGAATTTTAAATCACATAGGTCACTGTGTATTAATTCTAGGGGTTCATTCCTTCTTTCAACGGTATGAAATGAGGGTCAATTTTAAATCTTGATGTTTAATACGAGTAACGATGGACATGTAGACAATTTTGTGAGATAATATTATATTCAATGATACGTTCCTAAGAAATAAATTACTAGTAAAATTAGCACAATAGTAATTATGTTGAACAATTATAACTTTAATTCAATAGAAGAAATAAATAAAGTGATTATACAAATTATTGAAGTCTATACACCACATTGATTATATAATATCAACTATTAAAACCAATTAAATATAATGAGTTCAACTTAATCAAATCAATATAATCAATTAAATATAATTATAAATTAGATTAATTATATTGAATGTTATAAATTGAACAAGTAAATAGATAACCAAATCAACAAATTACTCAAACTAAGAATAAAATACAATCAAAACGGAGATGTAGGATGAGTTGATACTTGTTCGACGATTTCTTAAATCTTTATTGCCTTCCCACCAGATACTAGAAAATGACAAAAGCTTTCCAAGATACAATAACTTGTGAGTATACTTTTGCACCACAAGGTAATACTTCGGGAAACTAACTTTGCGTTTAAACTATCACCAAGGAACTAATTAAAGATTATATAGAGAATAAAGAAAAATCAGCAGACTATCAAAGGAGGAGAAGTTAGAAACGAGAATTGTGTGACTTTTGTATTTTCAAGCCCTCATTTGCATCTCCTTTTATATGGGGCAACATATCACGATGTCATTGTTGGTTCCATAATGTCCTCTTGAAGATACTAAAATGAATGTTCCAATGAAAGTATTTGACTCAAATGAGGTCCATTCATCAAACAAGATCTAAATGAATTTTCAGTACTCTTGAAAAGATGAATACGTTTTACATTAGTGCATATCCATTAGACTAGCTAATCAAATTTTATATGCTACTGGAAAACCAATAGCCCACCAGTATTATGACATCTTTATAATCAAGATAAGACTTCACGTCTTTTAAAGAAAATAAATAAGTCATTCACTTGATCAATATGAAATTTAAATAATATCTATAATTTTGAGCATTTTATTTCATTCATTTTATTTTCAATTTTGACATGTAAATAAGTAATTTGTTCCTTTCATTAAATAGAATTTAAATCTAATTAAATATTTTTATATTGATATATATTGCATACTAAAATTTGATTATAAAATATGGCCACACCATTAATACACCAATTTTCGAACAATATATTCCTATCTCTAGTCGTTGATTGGACTTCCAAACTAATCAATGCCAGAAATTCTAAACTCACTTCAGTAAAGATTGACAGTCATGGATGACCTATCATTCATTTAATCTAAGTTGAGAAGAAATATCTTGTGGCCATTTCTAGCTATTTGTGCTCTACTAGTATAGAGTAGAAATATCTTCATAAACATGTTCTTGTTGTGCGAAATCACAACGAAGTTGTGCGGTAAATAGAGAAGTCAAGGCTCGTTTGATGATAGTTTAAACGCAAACTATCATCAAACGACTCTTTAGGCGTTGCCTGGATCTTCGGTGCTGGGATCTTTAAGTACTGCTTCCCAGGATACAATGACTCTTTAAGCGTTCTTCTTTTATCAAAGAATTGCTCGTCAAACTATCTTGTGCCTTTTGCTATCACCACAACTTAAAAACTCGAAGAAAGAGAGAGAAGATCAAAATCATCGGCTTAAGTCTTTAGTGAGCACTGGTGGAGGCTTTGTGTGTTTTGGTGTATTACAAATGAAGTAGACCCTCTCCTCCTCTCCTTTTATAGCTTTTGAAAAAGCTTACAAAAGTCGCGCCCATGTGTCGCCTTGCCTCATTTATGACAAGCGTGGCCACATCGTTGAGCCTCCAGAGATGCCTCAAATATGCTTTTGAAAAATCACACCTAGGCGACGCCTCAACATTTAAGTCCCATGCAACGCCTCATTCTTAAATGTCATTAAATACAATTAATGATCATCCATGCATCGGCTCGCTTTAACCGAAGACACAGGCAATGCCTCAACCTTCAGGCGTCGCTTATAAGTTATGTTGAGGCGCCGCCATATTTTGCATGCTCAAAATTTAATATTTGAGTAAAAAGTGCAAAAGGGGACTGTCCACATACGAAAAAAATTAGTCCACCATTCGCATCTTGCATGTCGCGAGCGTACCCATTAGACCTCATTCCGACCCGAATCGACTCGTGATTTGCACCCCTCTGTGCAACTGCGTGTAGAGAGAGCCTCCTTGGTTACTATCTTACCAAATAGGTAGAATGAGTTTATATAAAAACTCATATTTTCTTCACTTTCCAAGCAATGTGGGATACTTACTATTTTTACTCCACAAGATTGAGTGTTATATTTTTAATAGACTTACATTTCTATTATTTTAGACTCACAAAATAGCATTCAATTTAACTATGATTTTGGCTTATGAACAATCAGTTTTATACTTCACATGTCTAGGTATTTTATTGCGCTTAATTCATCTCAATTTGAGGCGTACTCCACCCTCAATTTTGGCTCTAAAAATGGGGTTGCACCACCATCTTCTTCACACTTGGTACAAATTTTTTCAAACAATCCCCCACATGAAGAAAATAGAGAAGTGAAAATAAATCAAACTCGACTCAATGTGGTGATAGTTTTTACGGTCCATATTTGTATACAATGCCTTTGAAACTTCCTAAAGGAAGACATGTCTTTTTACGACTAGATTGTAGACATGACGTCCTTGAACTATTCGTCGAATAGTGTAAACGAAACACACATCTTCCACAAATATTATCCTGATACAAGTTCAGTTCTCATGGTTGAGTGCATTTTTGGCCATGACACCTTCCTGGTTCTTCGAGAATTTCTTAATAATTAAACCTCATTAATTCTCCTTTGAAGCGGCCTCACTTGTTTCTCACGTAGGTTATTCTTTTAATGTCAAATAATCCTACATAACTCATCCGACTCTTAACATCTCAATTCTCTGAATCATTAAAAGCTATGTGCTTAACCTCGTGTGGGAGTCACTGTTGAAACAAGGAATGAGATAGGGAGTTAACCCCCCACAATGATCACACCTAATCTCAGTAATTAGGTTATCCCGTTTAACCAAGATCGTGGGATCTCTAGTTAACATGGTTGGGTTTTCCTTTGCCTTGACTTATATTTCCAAGGGTTTAGTCCCATTCTTTTGGACGTCTTCTCTAATTGGTCCTTGATTAACCCTTTGGTTAATGGATCCGTCATGATTTCCTTCAACCTCACATAGTCAATATTTATGCTCATGTGGAGAGAAGTCTGACGGTATTATGTCGTTATATATGTCTCGACTTACTATTATACAATACACTGTGTCTACAAATTACAGATTGGTTATCACAATATCACATATTGTTGACAACAGGTCTTGTCTAATTGGGAATGTCCTCCACAAAATTTCTTAACCACTCAGCTTCTTCGCCACATTTATCTAGTACAATCAACTCAGCTTCCATCATGGATCTGCTTATTAAGGTTTGTTTGAAGGATTTCCAAGTCGCATTCACACCTCCCAATGTGAATATATATCCACTGGTAGCTTTTTAGAGTCTTGTACATCTGATATCCAACTTGCATCAATGAACCCCTCAATGATTGAGGGATATCTTGTATAATGTAGACCATATCTACAAGTGAATAGTAGATACCTCAGTATTCTCACAATTGCTTTCTAGTGCTTTTTTGATCATGGATTACTTGTATACCTTGCAAGTATACTTAGATTGTCTATCAGTGTCGCATATTCCGCTTGGGAAATGCTTTCTGCCTTATTTTTAGACAAGTGTTGACTTATGTCAATTGCAGTTATAGATACACCTGAGCTGTCCTTTCCAAACTTTCTTTTTTTTTGTTTTTTTTTACTTATTCTATCCCTCAACCCCCACCAGAGCCCTGCTCTGGCTCTATCAGAAATCGAAGTATAGTGATGTTGGATATTTGATGTCCATTTTACCACTAGATCAAGCCCTGATGGGCTGTCCTTTCCAAACTTGTCTAAGATTTTGTCAACATAGTGTGACTGACTTATGATAAGCCCCTCAGTCGTCCATGTATTTTTTTATACCTAAAATTACATTGGCCAATCCCTAATCTTTCATATTGAACTTAGGGTTCAGTAAAGACTTTGTAGACTTAACCATGCGATCATTGCTTCCCACAATGAGCATGTCATCAACGTACAAACACAGAGTCACATAACCGTGTTCAATGTTCCTAATGTAGACACATTTATCACATTCGTTGATCTTTTAACCATTTGACAGCAACAAGTAGTCAACCTTTTCGTCGCTTTCATAGAGAGAGATTTTACAAGTTTATAAACTTTCCTCGCTTGACCTTGCATTATGCAACCCTTAGGTTGGCCCATATATATTTCTTCCTCAAGATTTCCATTAAGGAAATCGTTTTCACATTCATTTGATGAACTTCTAAATTGCTTAAAGCTATAATGGCTATTATCATCCTAATGACGTTATTCTCGTAACTGGGGAATATGTATCAAAGTAGTGCAGACCTTCCTTTTGCCTATACCCTTTAACAACAAGTCTCACCTTATATTGATCTATAGACTCATCCACTTTCATCTTCCTTATGATGACCCATATGGAGCAAGGCGGTTTACTTCCAGGAGGAAGATTAACCAGCTATAGAGTATGGTTTTGAAGGATATAGTCTATCGCATTCCTTACTGCTTCTCTCAATAAGTGACCCTCTATTGAGCTGATGTCATTTTTATATGTTCACCGCTCAGTCTCGAGCATATAGGTTAGGAAATCAAGACCAAATGATTTCTCTATCCTCGAGTTTTTGAGTTAATTCCTTATCCTCCTTAGGTAACTGATGAGATGAACTAGGTTCACTTTTCTTAGACTTATAAAGACATACATATTCGAATGACGAAGTGTTCTTTGATTCCATTACGGAATTCTTGTGTGTATCAAGGTTTTTTGATTAGTACACAAGGAACCTATACACATTGCTATTATGCGCATAACTAATGAATAAAAAATCAATGGTTTTTGGTCCAACCTCGTTTTCTTAGGACTAGGAGCTATAACGCCCGTTGTCGTGTGCGTCAAATTAGTTATATCCCTACTCCGACACCAGTGCAATAGTAAGTAAGATCAATCCCATGAGGAACTGATTCTTGTGAAGTTAATCCTAAAACAAGAGTGAAAAAGAGGGGTCGTCAGTAAGTTTTTGGACACAAGAAACAAGAGGAAGAATTCAAATTATAAGAAGTATCAATTTAGAATAGTCACTTATGACTAACATTTATCACATAAACTAGATATCATATGTCATAAATCATGTAATCTACTCTGGTAAAGATAGTACACTAATTAATACATCCTGACAAAAATGATATATTCTAGTTTTCCTAAATAGACATATCCCGACAAAGATGATAATTAACCTAGTAGTTAGACCTTGTTCTTTTGCACTTAAATTTTAAGTACTTAAGTTAAGTTAAGTTAACTTAAGTACTTAAGTTAAGTACATTCCTGAATGTTTACATAATGTATGAGTTGACAAGACCACCACACCACCCCATTACCACACCACCACCACAACACATTCACACCACCACCACCACCGCTCCACTACCACTACCACCCCCTACCTTACCATCACAACCACAATATCACAACCACCACCACCACAAAAACACTACCACCACCACCATTACCACAACACTACCACCACCATTACCACCACCACTACAACAACACTTCCAAAACTATAGCAACACACCACCACAAAAAATAATAATGTACTTTAACTTATTTACTTAAAATTTAAGTACAAAAGAACAGGGTGAATTTTAATTATGTATGAGTTGATAACTTTTACATAACAACAGTTTGATAATACTGTTGACTTTAAGTTAAGTACATTAATTATTATTTTTCATTACTGGTGGTGTGTAATTTTTAGGTGGTGGGTTGTTGTGGTGGTGGATGTGATATTGTGGTTGTAATGTTAAGCGAATGAGGTGGTGGTGGTGGTGGTGGTGGAGTTGTGGTGTTGTTGATGGTGGTGGTGTGAATGTGTTATGGTTGTGGTGATATTGTGGTTGTGTGGTGGTGGTAGTGTTTTTGTGGTGATTATGTGAATGTGTTGTTGTGGGGGTGGTGATAGTGTTGTTGTGGTGGTGATAATATGGTTGTGTGGTGGTTGTGATGTTAAGGTAGTGGGGTGGTGGTGGTGGTGGTAGTAGTGGAGTGGTGGTGGTCGGTTATGGTGGTGGTGGTAGTAGTAGTGGAGGGTTGTTGTGGAGGTGGTGGGTTATTATTGGGTTGTGGTGGTGGTGGTGTTTTTGTGATGATGGATTTTGTGGCGATGATGGATGTGTTGTTACGGGGATGGTGGTAGTGTTGTGGTGGTGATAATGTGGTTGTATGGTGGTTGTGATGTTTAGGAAGTGGGTGGTGGTGGTGGTAGTGGTAGTAGTGGTAGTAGAGTGGTGGTGGGTTGTTGTTGTGGTGGTGGTAGTATTTTTTGTAGTGGTGGTGATATTGTGATTGTGATTGTGAGATTAAGCTAGTGTGGTGGTGGTGGTAGTGGAGGGGTGGTGTTGTTGTTGGTGGTGGTGTGAATGTGTTGTGGTGGTTATGGTGTGGTGATGAATAGTAATTTAAGTACTGAAGTTAAGTTAAATAAACTTAAGTTAAGTACTTAAGTAAATAATTTAAGATCAAAAGAACAGACCCTTACTACTACTACCTTTACGACGAAGTTTCCAGTAAGTATTAACATCAAGAATTAAACCAGGAGAAAAGCTTTACGACAAATTTTTTACTAGCCTACAGATGTAGTTCATAGTAATAAGCATAGAGAACTAGTAATAGAAAAAATAACATATACATCAAGACTAAGCTTCAAAACGTGTTGTCACAAGTTCATGCACTGAATGGAAATGAATAATTTAGATAGACATAGTCATAGCTAAATAATAATAACAAAGTAAACGGAAAGTGTAGAAGAAGCTTGTCATAGGGGAACTCCAAGACTTCGTCTCTTCGCTCCTCGACACTTTTCCACAATCCCAACTCTCTCTCTTAATTCAACTTTCTTTTTTTGATGATCAGTACTGTCGTAGGGGAACCCTTTGTATAGCTTCCAAGCTTGCCAAAACTTAGAGAAAGTAGAATTTCTAACTCAAATATTCTACAACTATTTTGGAATTAACTTGTTCTTGGGAATCTTGGAGGTTTAAATCTTAATATTTTGGAAACCTGGGAAGATTGTCATAACTTGAACTTCCAAAAATAATAATCTCGAATCACATCATCGCTCAAGCATCTTTCGGCTGCTGACGTTATCCGAGCAGAACGTTGATGTTGAAAACCCGCGCGCAACGTTGTTATTAGCTTTCTTGCGCACTGCACTTTAATGTCTTCCTTGCCCGTAGTTACTACGGTTTCGGTTGGTCCCTTCTGCGCAGTAACTTTTCTTTCATCTCTCGTTTCGACATTCTAGACATCAAAATCTTCTCTTAGTGTAAACTTGTCACTTCTCAACCTCTTTATCTTTCCGTTAAATTGATTTTCAACTTCTAGTTTGCACTCGACAAACTTCTCAACTTCTAGACATAATAATATTTTGTAACTACCATCCATGAAATCACAAATTTTAAGTCACATATATCACTATGGATTAATTCAAGGGGTTAAATCTTTCTTCAACACATTAAAAGGAGATGCTTCTTAACTTTGCTTCAACACAAGTTTCACATTTGTGTTTGGAATTTATTTGAGATTTAGGTATACACTCTACATTCATCATATTCCTTATCGTGTCATAATTTATGTGGCCTAATCTTTATGTCATAAATTAGAGGGCTCAAGCAAGTAAACTTAAAATTTTTTTTATTAATATTCTTCTTGGGTATTATTATTCATTCATTTTCCACTGGCCATCTTTTCACATACCCTTTACCCAAATACATACCATTCTTGATTAGAATAATTTTCTAAAATTCGAATACCATACTAAATCTATGACTATCCCATAAATTAAATTCCTCCGTATATCGGATACGTACAAAACCTCTGCCAGCTTCAGCTCCTTCACAGAGATCAGGTTCAGGACCGCCGCCCCTTTCCCCTTGATCACTCAACTCTAGTGTGGAAAATGCCCTCTTGTCTGAGTAGTTGTAGCGGGTTACTTCGATGTCCAACAATTTCTTGAGATTTGAATCCACCAGGTTGAGCTTAGATATCACCGCCATGAGAAAGTCAACATCCATCTCGGTTACGTTTGCTTCCCTCTCTTTTTTATGGCTTTTTGCATTCTGCTGCCTTATGACTCTCATTGTCACAGTTGAAGCATTTACCCAAGAACTTATGTTGTTGCTTCTTCTTGAAGGCTTTCCCCTTAGGCCCATGCTTCTTGGAGGGTGCCTTCTGCCTCGAGCTTTCACCGTGTTCAACCACGTTAGGTTTCTTTGACTGAGACCTAAACCTTCTGTTACAACCCCTTTGTCTTCTTCAATCCGAAGACAAACCAACAGTTTTTCAAGACTCATCTCCTTTCGCTTGTGCTTAAGGTAGTTCTTGAAGTTCTTCCATGCTTGAGGCACCTTATCGATGACTGAGGTAACCTGAAATGAGCCGCTGATCACCATCCTTTTAGCATGAATTTCATGGATGATCAGCTACGATTCTTGTATTTGACTGACTACACTCTTTGAATCCACCATATTAAATTCAGGAAAGTAGCCCAAAAAATGTTTCTTGGATCTCGCATCCTTGATTCAATACTTATGGTCTAAAGACTCCCAAAGCTCCTTAGAGGAGCATTTGACACTATACGCATTATACAATCAGTATGCAAGGCAGTTCATTACATAGTGGCGACAAAGATAATTTGAATCACCCCAAGCATTGAACGACATGCGTACTTGAGTGTTCCCCCAAATGAGTAGGAGGATCCTTGATTAAACTGGCCTATCCGAATTTTCTGGTACCACCTCTTGAAATTTTACCCAACGAATTTCTAAGGCCCTTCGGCGGGGTCGCGCGTATCACACTTCTGCTTGAAACTGAACACGTAGATTTATTCCTGACCATAGCCATATTTAGCGTAAACCCCGTCCTGGCCAGAGCCACAGTTGGGTAAATCCTACACAACAATAGGTGTTGACTGCCCTCTGAGGGACATTAGGACATCACTATCAATGTTCATGCCTTGGCTCTGGTAATAGTAATCCATTTCTATAAGAAAATCAAAGCGGTTAGTAACTTTAATATAATTTGTAGATCACACAGATATGCTTTAAGATTGTTGCGCTGAATTGCAACAATATGTTGGATAAATAAAGAAATTAAATATTGAATTTAAATAAACTCCAGAGTAGGAGTCAAGGCTCGTTTGACGATCTCCTTAAAATGTAATTTGCTTCCCTTCAGTGCTGGGATCTTTAAGTCAACCGCTTTCCAGGATATAATGACTCAGCGAGCGTTCTTCTTGCACTAATTGTTCATCGACTTCGGTGAGGAAGCCGGAGGCTTTGTGTGTTTTGGTGTATTACAAATAAAGGAGAGCCCCTCCTTTTATAGCTTTTGAAAAAGCTTACGAAAGGTCGTGCCCAAACGTCGCCTCAATTGTGCCAATCGACTCATCATTGAGCCTCCAAACGACGCCTCGACTTTCTAGCGTGCCTTTCAAGTTATGTTAAGGCCCCCGACTCATTTTGCATGCTCAAAATTTATTATTTGAGTAAATAAATGGAAAAGGGGCATATTCACATGCCAAATAAATCAGTGCACAATTCGTGTCCTGTACGTCGCGGGTACACCCATTGAACCTCAGTTCCGAGCCCGAATTGGCTCGTGGTTTGCAGTCGCGCGTAGAGAGAGCCTCCTTGGTTAACTTATTACCAAGTAGGTAGAATGAGTTTATATATTGAAATTGCTGATCGTAGAATGATGAGAAGTTGTTCAACTTGTTGTTGGAACTACTTCTTTGAACAAGTTACGCAATACGATAGAAAGACTGAAAGTAATCTACTGCTAAGGACACAAGAATGATTACCCAGTTCGGCTATAACGAGCCTACGTCTGGGGAGCTTATCCCAAGCCCGTGGGAAATCCACTATATCACGACAGAGTATAAGAGCATTACAGAATAACAGACTCCCTCTCTATTCTAACCTCTACTCTTCTAATAGCAGTTGACACTCAGGCTCCCCCTGAATGCGAGACCTCCCGTCTCTTCCCACCGATTGTCTAGTCAACGGTTTGTAAGCACTTAGACTCAGGAGCGCTTGTTGTGTAACTGATTTTCTCTCACGTTGTTCTCACACCTTGCACAACAGCTCTTGTTCCATATATATATGACCAGCATGATGAATCGTCATCCCAGATTGTTTGCAATCCTTTAGAAGTTTGTTGGGGATGATCTTTTGTTGTTTTGATAGTTTGTTGTGATTTGGGTGCTTGTTTTGATCGTTGGTTGTGATCTGGGTGCTACGTGATAAGATTATCTTCAAGACTTCTCCCTTATCCCTACGCGACGTCATTATCTTTAAGATCCCGATTTTTTTGCACTCCCAGATTTGAGACTATCTTCGTATGAAGTTATACAACTTCAGCGCCTGGATAACTTCTTGTACAGTTTTGTGCAAGCATGCCATATGCATCCACATATATAAATTCACATTCTCTTCGCCATGCAATGGAGATACTTGCACATTGCTTGTATTTATTTTCCACAAGGTTGAGTGTCCTATTCTTAATAGATTCACATTTTCATTATTTTAGACCATTCTTTGAGCATCAAAATCTCATTCAATTTAACTTGTATTTTATCTTATGAATAATTTTATACATCTCATCTCAATCTTTTTTTTTTCAATTAATTCATCTCAATTTGAGCTATACTTCATCCTCAATTTTTGCTCACAAGTCACAAATGGGTTTGCACCATCATTTTTTCACACTTAAATACACATTTTTTCCAATAGTTATTTTAAGTAGCGATGAAAGACCAGATAGTCGATATACGACCAATCTTGCTTGATCTAATTTGAATCAGTAATTGTTTCTTTTGCTATCCCAAGTTTCTCATCCACGAGGTAGAAGCTAGTAGGCAAGTTGAACAAGATTACTGAACTAGATGAGGCCATCTGGCCATGCATACAGACCTGTCAACAACCATCACTGATCTGGAAAACTTGGCGACTTTTACCAATAATTCATATCAGAATGCTGCACAACACATCAGACAAACTCTAAAGACCCAGGAACAAATATCCCAAGTTGAGAAGAAATTCCAAAAATCGAAATCCAAAATTTTCACATCTCAATCTCATGATGGGCTAAAATGAGGAAATATTCTACTTATTTAATAAGCTGTTTTTTTTTTCTGGGCAAATTAGTTACTTGGATTTGATTTGGTGATGGTTGAAAAGGCAATGCATGCTTCAAGGGGCATGGATGATAGCTTAAATTCCAGGGGTATAAATATTGGGCCTGTGATTGGGCTATGCGGCAAAATCCCAAGACCCGGCCCACCATAAAAACCAAACGCAGCGTTTAGCTTCCGGATTTCCGAAGCTTGTTTTCTCCTTCCTCTCATCAGTAGGCATTTGCTTGTTTGGGAGAAAATGCTGCGGAGATCGATTCGTGCGAGTTCCTCCGCCGCCATGCGTTACTTCTCGGCGGCGGCTGACACGGTGGATGAACTGGTTTTGGAGAAGGAGGTGGAAGGAAAATCCGTAGGGAAGGGAGGAGACACGCTGTGTAGGCGGCTGATGAGTCTGGTGCACGCGAAGCGAAGCGCAGTCATCGCTGTTAGGAAATGGAAGGAGGAAGGTCACTTGTTGCGGAGATTTGAGCTGAGCCGCAGCGTCCGAGAGTTGAGAAAGCTTAAGCGCTACAAACATGCCTTGGAGGTTTTGCTCTCTGGTTTGTTTATCGTGGCGTGGTTTATTCTGGATATTTATTGACTTGAGAGTACAATTAGGGCTCAGATATATTCGGAATGTCAGTTGTTACCTTTCTTGGAGTCTTCTTTATTTATTTATTAATGTAGTTCTTAATGCTTGAATTCAGCTTGGTAGATGATTTTTGATTTATAGCCTTATAGGTGTTTGAAATGGCTGGTAGATAGAAGGAGATTATTTTACTTACTGTAGGCACTTGTTGTAGACCATTGAAGTTGTGAAGGTGTTGATCTTTCAGTGGGGATTGTAGAGACATTGCTGGAATAGTATGACCAGTTGGCTGATTGGAAACTCCACATTAACAGTGACATACTCATTTGTTTTGGTTGCGAAGGAGAGTTATTTGTGTTGGGCTATTTACGGGGATTATGGTGATTTCTATACAATCGAGAGTTTAGTATATGAGGAAGTTTAAACAGTTAATGTACATGAAATTGGATGGTTTTGAGTCTGGATTCATATCAATGATGTTTTGATCTATATGAAAATTGCAGATATGTGAGTGGATGCAACAGCAGAACAATATTCAACTGGCACCAGGAGACTATGCACTCCAACTTGACCTGATTGCAAAGCTTCATGGGTTGAATAGTGCGCAGAAGTTCTTTGACGAGCTTCCTGAACATCTAAAAGGGCAACATACTTACACAGCTCTTCTTCACACTTATGTTCAAAACAAGGAAACTGCAAAAGCTGAAGCTCTGATGGATAAAATGTCTGAATCTAGTTTTCTGAACTATGCCCTTCCTTATAACCACATGATATCATTATACATTTCAAATGGACAGTTGGATAAAGTTCCAGAGGTACTCCAGGAACTAAAGAGAAACACATCGCCTGATCTGGTTACTTATAATCTGTGGCTGAGTGTTTGTGCTTCCCAAAACGATGTTGAGACAGCAGAACAGGTGTTTCTGGAGTTGAGGAAAAAAAGATTAGTTGCTGACTGGGTGACACACAGCACAATGGCTAACATGTACATCAAAATGGGTAGTATTGAAAAGGCTAAATCTACATTGAGGGAGATGGAGAAGTGGTCGTGTAAGAAAAACCGAGCTGCTTACTCGTCTCTTTTAAGCTTGCACACACATATTGGAGATAAAGATAATCTCAACCGTATTTGGAAGAAATTCAAAGCCTCCTTCAGAAAACTGAACGATGCAGAGTATACATGCATGATATCTTCCCTCATTAAGCTGGATGACATCAAAATGGCAGAGACTATTTATACGGAGTGGGAATCAGTTACTGGGACGAGGGACACCAGAGTGTCAAACATCCTTCTTGCAGCTTATATCAATAAAATACAAATGGAAACTGCTGAGAACTTCTACGTCAATTCTATGGTGCAAAAAGGTATTTCTCCGAGCTATACAACTTGGGAGCTTCTCACATGGGGCTACACGGAACAAAAAGACATGAACAAAGCTGTGACCTATTTCAAGAAAGCCATTGGCAGTGTAAAAAAATGGCAGCCTGATGAAGGGCTAATCAATGAAGTTCTTAAACTAGTTGAATCCAAAGGCAATGTTGAAGCTGCAGAAGAGTTGCTACTCGCACTACGTCAAGGTGGACATGTGACAACTGAGATATACAATTCCCTCTTAAGAACCTATATGAAGTCAGGTAAGATGCCGTTAGTGGTTGCAGAGAGGATGGACAAAGACAAGGTGAAGCCAAATAAAGAAACACACAATCTCATCAAAGAGACCAGCAAACTTTGCATCAGTGACGTCTCCAGCCGCTTCTTAGACTAAGCACTGGGAATGTCACACAAGCAACAACCATTTGTTTCACATGTGACCTCCTGCCTCACTTCCAAGGCTCAGACCATGGTAAGATTTTGTCCGCCTTCCTTTTCTCCACATGTCATTTTGACGAAACTTCTGAAGAGCTCCTGGAGTTTTTGCCATAATTTATCGGAAGAATGATGTCTTGGTGAGGTGGGTTAGACCAAAAATGGAAGCCACAGCGCTCCTCCCGGCACAAATTGATAACCTTTGTTCGGTCCCAAGACAAATATATGTTTGTTTAACATTCTAAAACTATAAATCAGTATCGGACCCTCCGTGCCACCACTAGGACCTAATCTAATTCAACCAATTTTTATTAAAAGGTTACCAAACCAAAACAAGAACACCTTGTAAAAGTTAGCGTTTCAAAAATGCATAATTTAAACCAACAAAGAGGTAGAGTCCTTTTTTACCGTATTTATTTCCCTTTTTATTCCTACTAGTTACTTTTAGCCCCATATACTTTTAAGGTCACCTTTTAGAAAAGTACTATAAATCTATATTAAGTAAATACAAATCTATTTTCAACAAATAATCTCCTTCACTTGTAGCAATTTAGTATTTTACAAAAGTTGTCCTTAAACCTAATATTTTTCACTGCATTGTTGGATTTATTGCAAAATGCAGCAGGCTGTTTCACGCACTGCGGATTGGATAATTATTTCCAGCATCTGTTAATAAAAAATGCGTCCAAGGATCTTGATCACGAGCTTCATCAGGAACTATGTCACCTTTGTGAGTATTTTGTCGGCTAAACTTATGGTCACTACTAATGGTGTCTGTGTTACTGCAGCAATATTCTAACCGCAGGTATATACCTGATCGTACCAGACATGACAAGCAACTAGAAAACTGGATGGCCGCTGGTCCAGGGATGCAGACTGTTTCCCTTGACCCCGCTGCAATCAAGAAGTCTTGCGGCACATGGGTTTTTCTTCCTCAGATCAGGCCTGATAATCAAGCCCTGCTCGCAAAATGCCAGGTTTACCTTAATGGCATGCCCATTGAACCAGCATCATACCTTCCACAATAAATCTCTTGTTTTCATGCAACTTGTATCTTATTCTCCAGTTCTGATATTAATGTAAGTTGGCTATCAACTACCGTCCCACGTTGTTCAAGCTCTAAACCTTAACGTGTCTGGCAAGGGTAATTCTAGCTCCATATATCCTCTGCATTTAAAATTACATGCGTAGGTTGAACTGATCATGGGATTTTTTTTTTCTTCCACAAACAAATGACTTGGCCATAAAGAACAAAGTAGTCAAGAACCTATTCGTATACCGTCAGAGAAAGAATATTCTTTACTGTTAAGTATAAGCACTTGAGAATTTGTTCCACATCGGCTGATTAATAGAAGAAATGCTAGTATATATTGGGTTACACAAGCATGACTCAAGAGCCAAGACTTTTAAGTCATATAGAAGTGTAAACCGAAATATCTAGTCATTTCCACATTCATCGGAAATTTTATTACTTCCAAATGAGTGAAACTACTAACTAGCTTATATATCAGACTGAAGTTTTTTGCTCAGGAAAGGAATAAAGAATTTCTGGGAACTCGCAGGAATCGAGGATCAAGCTTGGGACCGTCTAGTAGACCTATATATCCATGTCAAATTGGTCGAATAATGTTCATAGTTTTCAAAAAAAGCTCAGCATTGAAATAAAAAGGCAATGGCAATTGTCAATTTCTCATTTTGATCACCGGTCTCATATCTGATTTTCTGATAAATATAAAATTAACGTCTTTTCGTGTCAAATTCTTCAATGCAGAAGCATGACAAATTTTGCAAACTGTTTTCAAGGTGGCAGTTTGCCATAGTTCAAACTTTTCTTGTTAATATACTTTTTTTGGAAAATTGCTTTTAACAAAGGTGATTTTTTAAAAAGTCGAACTTGGGTGTCCAGTCAACGCTTAGCTGAGTTTCTCGTGACAGTTATCCGAAAGTCGCTCTTGAAAATGACGTTATTTAATAAAAATCGTCTTTGCTAAGAGCGGCTATGTGTTTAGAGTAGTGGCTGGGCCTGTGGCCAATTGAGCATTTGCTTAAACGAAAGCCTCCTTTGATTATAAAGAGGTTGGTGAAGATAATGTAGATGAGGAAGGACATATGAGTGGGAACCAACTCTTTTGTGGGATTTTCATGCATTTAATATGTTTCTGTTTGGCTGAAAGATGATAAGTGATGGATATATGCTAGATAATTCTGGATTTGATTACGAACACTCTTGCTAAAGGGATGATGTTTAGGAATAAAGAAGATGTGATATATTTCTATAATTGTTTCAGACAGACACATTGAAATTATAAGTGCAATGAAAGAAGATGAATGGAGGTCTACCATAGCATCACTCAATTGATCGATCTAATTCTCTACTGATTCTTGCCTTCATTTCTTAATTGATTTTGTTCGTTTTTTAGTATTATTAATGATTTGATCCCTCTTCATTGTCCCAAAGGAATGATGTGCAAAAGCGTCAAAAATTACCAATATTCTAGCAGAGGTCTTTCAGGTCATATCAGTCATCTTACATGTATCGATCGTATCGACTGTGTGATACGAGCGATACTACCAGACCTAGAAGTCCCTGTCCCCATGGAGATTGTTTTGGTCATACCGACACATAATATGACTGTGTCGCCCGTATCGGTCGTTACGACCATGCGGTATGACCAAGACCTGAAAAACCTATTTCCGTAGAGGTAGTATTAATCATATCGACATATGACACGATCGATACGGGTGACTTGCCTCAAAATGAAAAAATAAAGAATATAAATAGAAAATGAGACATTTTTGGGAGGGGGGGGGGGTCCGAAAATCATGAATTTTGACCTGACTTGAAGGAAAAGAATGCTACTAATCATCATCAAGGAGCCCATGGAAGGAGGAGGAAGTATTAGAAGATTTCTCAAGGCGTAGATCATCTAGATTTAGATTCTTCTCTTCTATACTACTCTCTTTGCTTGGTTCTATTGTAAACACATATTAGGAACCATTGATGATGAAAATGATCTGGGAGTAGTCTCATTTATTTCAAGGGGGTCTTAGGTACTTCACTAACACTTGTACTCTTTACTTGCAATGAAAACATGTTTAATGGTTTGATAATTTGTTTCTACTGAACCTTAATGTCAGATGCATGTATGATGTTTGGCAAAATGAATATGTGTGCATTTAAGCTTAGACTTTAATCTAAATTGAAAGACGAAGATTGGAGTAGAGATATTGGTGGAACAACTTTGGGTTTTGCATTTATAAAAGTGAATGTGAAGTTTGAGAGTTAAGCAAGTATTTAATGCTATCCGACTTAACTAATCATATAATGAAAGTTAGGGGTTAAGTATGTTATATTAAGTGAACCAATAAGTCGAAAGAATGAGGCTCAACCCTTGCTATGTGTTCTACCCCGGAACAGATACAACGATGGTTGATCTAGCGGAGTGGACACATAGTTGCATGCTATCTTCCATTCTATTGATAAATACCATATTGTAGCAATGTGAGAGTAAGTTAGTGAGAGACATATCCCCTTGAAGCTCTTTAATCCTTGATAATCAACTTTAGCTTCTCATTAGTAGAGTTAGGAAAATATAACAGTTCGACAGAGTAGCTAAATCATAAACATAACATCCTCTAGCATATAATCCAATTGCTCTCTTGGGTTCGATCTGCCTTGCCGGTTACAAATTGTTTTGCCTACAATCGATCTTCTTGCTTTACCCATCTAAGAGGTGAAAAACATATGGTTGTCACATGTTTGTGTCCGGAATTCTGCAAGCAATTTCAATAATAAGGTGAAGAACAACGATATGAAGAAATTACTTGCTAGAGCAGCTCATGAAAATCAGAAGAAAAAGTTTATAATGTTGTATGACAATTTGAGGGTCTTATTGAAAGATAACTTACATGTTTTGGTGTGGCTAGATGGCCTAAGTTTAGAGAATTGGAAACCGTCGCACGATGTTGGTGGTAGAAGATGGGGTTCACTAACCACGAATGCTTCAGAGTGTTTTAATAACATACTTAGAGGAGATCATGATTTATCGATATGCGCTCTTGTGCATTTCACATTATCAGGTAGTGACATCTCTCTCATTTATCTCCTCCTATTGGTTAACTTGAATGCGGTGAGAGGTTATAGGCTGGGCAACGCTATAGTAACATTCTTATACAAACAGTTATGTAACTCTTATGAATTGAACATGAGGAACTAGCTGATTGTACTATCTTACTATAGTTGTGGACATCGCTGTGTTAGCATTTTTATACAGACAATTATGTAACTTTGCAAAGTTGGACATAAGCAGTTAGCTGTATGTACTGTCTTACTAAAGTTGTTGGCCTGAGAGATGATGTACATTAAACGCCCCGTACCATTGACTACACCTCCACCACCACCACCGCCATGCTCGGATGAGGATGCAAATGGAGATCAACCTGGGGATACAAGTACTTAGTTGTAATTTGTGTATTCCATCAAATCATTATAATCAGGTGTTTAGAAATTTTTTATAGAAGGTGGGACAACATGAGGACTTACACGGAGACAGCACATCATGCATTATGTTTCTATCGCTATCAATTTGCTCGTCAGATACAAGATGATTTAATTTGGACACCCTACATTGATGACGTTCTAAACTAGCTTAATTTGATTTGTCTTAAGGGGCAGGGCATTTAGACGGTAGAGGTAGCAGTCATGCTTCAATATTATTCAGTGGCATTATCTGTCAAGGGTTCTTCGGCAATTTGCTACAAACAATTGGTCTCAACCACTCCGATACCAAACCACAATTAGTTGCACTTTGTGAAAAGGAAATTGAGCAAAAATTAAACATCTCAGGTGATGACATATGTCACTTTCTGGGATCATAGAGCTAAGATGACTATTATGCTTGAGCATCCAGATAAAGATGCATGTCTTGGAGAGTATTATGCTTGTTTCGATTCTGTTACTCGCAAGTACATCTAGCCTCGTGCTGAGCAAGCCCGCACATATCATCTCAATGCACCTGAGCGCACTGCCTATGTAAGCCCATTTGAATTAATGGTTTTAGTCTTATCTGTATAATTTTTATACTAACACTAGAATACGTTCTTCATAACAAATATTGCTAGTTCAGTGTTTAGTGCCTTCAACTAGAATATTCTTGAAGGATCCACTGTATTCGTCGAAACAACTATTTCATTCATCTCTAAGGGCATCTGCACAGGTTCTCAAATTGAGAACGTTCTACCTCAATTTGAGAACGATCTCTTCACTTTCACACGCACCGAGGGAGAGAAAGATCCGGAGAAAATAGAACGATCTTCCGCACGATCTCGTCGAGGCCGCCGAAGAGAACGATCGATCCGGAGAAGAGAAGAACGAAAGAGAGAGAAAAATAAGGAAAAAATAAGATAAAATATATAAAAAACATAAAAAACATATTTGATTAAAATATAATTAAAATACAACACACTCAGATACATAAAATAACCAACACACGATAATTAAAAACGAAAAATAAAATTACAACACTTGAAAATAAAATTGAAACACATAATGCGAATTCATATTTGTTCGCCAGTTTCGATGAACCAATTGTGCTTCACCAAATCACTTTGAAGTTGTGCGTGAAGATATGCAAATTGAAGGTTCATAAAACGTTCACCAAATGCTTGAGATTGTTGAGTTCTTTGCACTGGTTCATGAGGGATTCGATTACCATTTTGATCACTTGGTCCATCGTACACAGTAAAGGCACTAATTGGATTGAGGGGATCTTCTTCTTCGACTTCACTAAATTCCTCCTCGTCAAATTCTTCCTCAATAATCATATTATGGATTATGATACATGCTAGCATAATAGTGGTCAAAATACTTTTTTTGTGACACATACCTGCATGGCGCACTATTGACCATCGGGATTGTAAGATCCCAAATGCCCGTTCCACATCTTTGCGATATGATTCTTGTTTATTCGTAAATAGTTTTTCTGCATCACCTTGCGGGTTACGAATTGTTTTGACAAACGAGGAGTACCTTAGATAAATTCCGTCAGCCAAATAGTAGCTTTGCTCATATGTGCTCCCATTCACTTTGAACGTCACTTGAGGGGTGACTCCTTCGAGATATGAATCACATATATCTGACTGATACAAACATTAACATCATTTTGTGCTCCAGGCATGCCAATGAAACTATGTCATATCCAGGTATCGTACGACGCGACAGCCTCTAAAATAATAGTTGGACGGCCCTTACGACCTGAGTAGGCCCTTTGCCACGCCGTTGGACAGTTTTTCCATTCCCAGTGCATACAATCTATGCTTTCGATCATACCTGGAAATCCTCGTTGCTCTGCTCTTCTTTGTAGGCGAGTTAAGTCTGCTTCATTTGGAGATCGTAGATAATGATATTTATAATGCACAACTACTTGAGCGCAGAACTTCTTCAAACATTTGAGGGTCGTAGATTCGCCCATGCGTGTGATCTCGGCACACTGATCTGCGCATGACCCGTATGCTAGCATCCTTATAGCACCGGTCATCTTCTGTTCGGGAAGGAGGCCTAGCACTCCAGCGGCATCACTTCGTTGGTGTCAATACGTATCATTGTTACAAAGCATAGTCTTTATACGATTAAAAAGACAGCTACTCATACGATACCTTCGGCGAAAGTCTGTTTCAGGAAAAATTGGACGCTCAATGAAGTAGTCTTGTAAAATATTTTCCCCCCTCGATCGCCTATGTCTCTGTCGATTTGGTTGTCGACGAGGCCGTGCCTCTTCCTCCTCTTGAGCAGCCATTGTTGTAATCGCAACGGCATCCATAACAAATGAGTTTCCCATCTCACTCATTTCGTTCATTCTTTGTTGAACAAGTGAAAGCTCTCATTAAAACTGAAAGGATCCATTATCCAAATACGAGATTGTAGAACACCACAAAAATCTAGATGAGGAGAAGATGAATGAATGTGTGAATATACAATGATGCATGAACCTCATTTTATACAAGTTTGAAGTTTATCCTTAAATATACGTGTCCTCTTATGATTCGTAGAAAATCTTATCGGAAATCCGAACAATAATTCATCAATAATTGTAAAAAAATTAATTTATCAAAATTAAAAATTATTAAAAAAATATGAATAGTAATAGAAATATCTCCTCGAGATAGTTATGGGTGCACAAAATATGTAGATTGCTATTACTGTTGACGAATAGTAACAGAAATTGCTTCTCGAGATATTCCTCAACGAGATAGAACTTCCTCAACAGATGCGGATGCCCTAAATGAATTGGCAGACTTGAGCGAGTAGGGTGCTCTAAACATTGATCTGACACTCATTCAATTATCTACTAGTACATTTTCAGTTAAATCTACTTTTTTAAAAAAAATTCTCATAATATGTTAACAATTATTTTATTTTACTACAGGACCGGCTAACGTAGAAATGACAGAAATCTCGATGCTGATGATCATTCATATCAGCCTTCTCAGATTGTTTAGATTGACGCTCAGATTGGGAGTATGCGAAGAAAGAACACGCGCCAAATAAAAAGAACATATAGATTGTCTTTAGGATAATCTATTATATTTATGCTGGAATATAATTAAATTTCGTTACAATTGTTAATCACTCAAGTGATCATTTTTCTATGAATTCTTATGGTTTCGAATTTTATGAATGGACCTTTCAAGTTACTAAAAAGAAAATATCAAGTATTTTGCTCATTATATTTCACTAATAAGCAAATACGATTTTTAATGAAAGATTATGATTCAGAACTCAGTGATCCGATTTTTAATGAAAAATTTCCACAAGCATTCGGTACGTGGCACATTTGTTTGTCGAACAATCTCTAACAACAAGAGCCCTGATTCTCGAGAAGCAATGAAAATGAGCGGAGGCTTTCTACAAATTTCAAGTCTCTCCCCGAAAATCTCCACTATCAATTTTGTCAAAAATGATGGCCACTTTCGTCAGCCCTCACCATCTCCAATTTCTCTTATTCAACTGGAACTGCGTCGAATTCTCAGGCGATCTTTGATTTATTATTTATGAAAGACTGGAGAAATTCCTGCTTGAAGCTTACTTGAATGGCGTTCTGAAAGGCGCAGTTAGTAAAGCTTGCCCCTTTCCGAAACCCTAATTTCTTTCGATCACAATTGAGTGTTTGTGTAATTTATTTAGGCTTGATGTTGGGCCTTTGTTGTGGCATATGGCAGGTGTGCATTATAATCGTTGTATGGTGCACAACGTCAGCTCGATTCTCAATTAGGGTTTCATGATGCTGACAACATTGTGACAAACTGACATGCTCGTCTTTAAACCCACCAACTTGGTCAAACATGGTCGCACTGTCATTTATATCAGTGGCTTCCACTCCGCTGCATGGGCAGATAGTCAAGCTGGGTACCTCAGTTCTCACATCAACAACTTCCTTTGCCAGCAGACCCCAAATCATCAAGCCCTTCTCCCATGTCACGGCTTCATCATCTCTTCAGGAAATGCTAGCAACAGATTCATTTCGGCGAAGCTCATTTCCTGCTACGCGTCAATAGGAAACCTTGATTATTCGACCAAGGTGTTTGAATCGATGATTGACAAGGATCCTTTTCTGTGGAATTCAATTATCAAATCTCATTTTTCGAATGGGGGTTACAAGGAGGCGTTTGATCTTTATATGAGAATGCGGGTGGGTAATTCTTTGCCGAATCAGTTTACTGTACCATTGGTTGTTACCGCTTGTGCAGAGCTTTTGTTGTTGGATTACGGTCGGATTGTTCATGGGTTGGTGTCAAAGATTGGAGCCTTTGTTGGCAATTCGGCCGTAGGTTCTTCTTTCATCTATATGTATGCCAAATGTGGTCTGATGAAGGATGCAAGTTGTATGTTTGATGAAATGACTGTTAGAGATGTGGTTGCATGGACTGCCATGTTAATTGGGTTTGTGCAGAATGGTGAGAGTGAGGCAGGGTTGGAGTGTTTTTGTGCAATGCACAGGATTGGCGGGGATGAGGAGAGGCCAAATTCCAGGACAATGGATGGTGGGATTCAGGCTTGCGCAAATCTGGGTGCTATTCTGGAAGGGAGGTGCTTACATGGGTTTGCATTGAAAAATGGAGTTGGGGTCTCACAAGTTGTTCAGTGTTCTCTGTTGTCATTGTATTCCAAGTCTGGAAATAATGAAGAGAGTCTTCTTGCATTTTCTGAACTTCGTGAAAAGGACCTCATTGCATGGACTTCAATAATTGGTGTTTATGCAAAACTTGGAGATATTTATGCATGCCTAAGCTTGTTTTTGGAGATGCAAGGGGCATGTATATGTCCAGATGGAGTTGTTATCAGTTGCATGGTTTCTGCATTTAGTAATCGTTTGAAGGTCGTTGAGGGAATGGCCTTCCATGGTTACTTGTTGAGGAGGAGCTACATTGAAGATGATATGGTTCAGGATGCTCTGTTGTCAATGTACTCCAAGTGTGGTCATTTAAATTATGCTATTAACCTCTTTAATACTGAAAATGTACGTGGGAAGGAGTCATGGAATGCCATGGCCGTTGCATATGGAAAAGCAGGGATGGAAATGAAGTGCATCGATTTATTTCGAAAGATGCAACAGTTGGGGATTGAACCAGATTCACACTGTTTGATGTCTGCAGTTGCATCTTGTTCTCAGTTGGGAGCAACCTTACTGGGCCGCTCTCTTCATTCATATGCAGTGAAGAGCTTGATGGATGGCGATATTTCTACGGTCAATTCTTTTGTTGACATGTATGGAAAACATGGGAATATTACCATTGCGTCAAGACTGTTTAATCTGACAATGAAGAACGTTGTTACATGGAACACACTAATATCATCGCATGTCCGTATCAATCAGTCCGCTGAGGCTTTAGCTTTGTTTAATAGAATGATTTCAGAGGGAGTAAAACCCAACTCTGCGACAATGGTAACCGTCCTTTCTGCTTGTTCTCAACTATCGACTTTGGAGACTGGATTACGGGTTCATGATTACATCAAAAGTAATCTTTGTGAATGCAACATTTCTCTGAACACAGCATTGATAGACATGTACTCGAAGTGCGGAAAGCTTGAGATATCTCGAGAAATATTTGACTCAATGAACGAAAGAGATGCCATCTCATGGAATGTGATGATCTCAAGCTATGGACTTCATGGGGATGCTAAGTCAGCAATCAATCTCTTTCAACGAATGGAAAAGTCTGATGCTAAACCAAATGATATCACCTTCCTTGCCATTCTATCAGCTTGCAGCCATGCAGGGCTCGTCAACGAAGGCAAACTCATATTCAACAAAATGAAGGATTATTCAGTGATACCAAATTTAAAACATTACGCTTGCATGGTAGATCTTCTTGGCAAGTCTGGTCATTTATCAGAAGCCGAGTCATTTGTCCTCTCCATGCCCATGGCTCCTGATAAAGGTATCTGGGGAGCTCTGACGAGTGCTTGCAGCATCCATAATGAGGTTGAAATGGGATTAAGGATTGGCAAGCTTGCTCTGGAGTCTAATCCGGGAGATGATGGGCTTCATGTTATGGTGTCCAACTTAAATAGCTCAGTTGGCATCTGGGACGAGGCCGAGAAGTCTAGAATTCTGATGAACAAATTAGGAGTCAAGAAAGGAGTTGCATGGAGCTCATTTTGACATCACTGCAGCCGTCATTGTCAAGTTTCACCGTAAGGTAATACCATTACAATATCAATGCATCCTTCAATAAGAGATTGATAGACTAAAATAATTATTCTGAAGGGTGATGGTCCTCTTGATACTTCATACTTGTCTGTTTAGTTTAGTCCATTTAGGGGAATAAAGTGAACCATGAAGTTTTAGTCTTAGATCTCGGAATTTTTAAAATTTGAAGCACTTTTTCGTCATCCTTTCCTCTGCTCTGCTAAGAAATTCAATTTCTACTGTTAGGAAATTTTGATGCTTCAACAATGGAATCTTGGAGATAAGAGTATGCCGATATAGAGAGTGCTGGAGGCCCGCTCAACACTTCCGTGAAGTTCCGTTTCGTGAAAGACGTTGTAGGGATCATCTTGTACATGCACCAACAAATCCCTTCGTAAGATTTATTCCACAGATTCATTTGTTGTATCTTAGATGTATTTGATTTTCATAAAAATGTTCGAATATTTGAAGCAGCAACTATAAAATGTTTAGAATGCGATTTAGTTTTGTATGTTTTCTGTGGGATATTTTATATTTTCTTAACTTGAATTTTTCTTCAGCCTACTGCGGCCTGCGGGGCTTAAAGTTTGAGTTTTGAGGGACGGTAGACCTACACAGTACTGGTATGTGTTTTTATAGATAATTATTAAGCCACGTGTTGAAAATTTGTCATTTTCTCTCAAGAGTTTTGGGTCTGGGCGAGGTTCGCAATTTACAGAAATATGAGAGAAATGAAATATGGTATTAAAAGACTACGAAAGCTAATATGGGAGCTGCGCTACAGTTTATACTGGTTGAGGTTCCCAATATACTAAGTGTATTGTTGTTTCTTTGTTTTTTCCTGCAAACCAAGATACCATTCGACATCTGCGTGAGCGTGACATTACCTGAAAAGAAAAAACAATTTTGTTTTTTGTAATATCATGTGGTATTGATTTATTCTGGTCAAAGGAGGATCCATTTACATATTTTTCTCACTTTTGCAGATAGTTCCTATGAGGTTGCGATGAAAAATGTAATATCGGATATCAGAAGACAAGTGACCTATTACATGCTTCTCAACTATCGCATTCCATTGATTTGAATGACATTTCAAGCCAACTAGTCTGGTATGCGGTCATTTACCTAAATGCATTCAAAAGACTTGGATTGATGCTTTATGATCATTATTTCCATTTGTTGATTTCTTCACAGTTTATGTTTGTTAAGATCATTCTTACTATAATATAGTTTCCAGTGTCGGCATGTCCTAAAGGGTATTTGCAGCTTCCTAGGATACTTACTTTAGAGAAAAAAGAGTAAACTTTTATTTTGCATCTGCCATGTAGATTGTTGAAATGTCATTTAGATACAGCCATTTACATCCCTACACTTTATTTTGTAGCCTCAACTATAGCATCCCTTCTCTTTATCATTGCAATACATGGTCGTTAGGACTAATATTAGATCAAATCATCTGATATTCCGTTAGGTTACTTTACATATCTCGCCTGTAAAATACTACGACTCCCCAAGTCATTACGACTTAATAATGTTGAATAACATGGGTGGAAGGCTTATTGTTGGGGTATGATTGCGTAAATTGCTCTCTTCACCTCTGCTATTTTCATCTTCTTCCCATTAACATTGTCCTTCACCTGCATGCCAACGAAGCATTAGATACATATTGCATTTTAATATTGATGATACTTGTTGTAATATGTTTAAGTCACCCCAACTCTTTTTTTACCTTGGCTCTCAGTTCGGCCACAAATGACCCATCAGTTGCCGAAGACTGGACTGCAGTGACCTCAATCCTCAGCTCCCTGAGTTTCACCATTACATCCAGCAGCAGCCCTTCTCTATATGGACATTGCAGCTCCACCAGCGCATCGCTCTCAATTATAGACACCTGCACGGTGTTCGCGTCCATTACAGCCAATGGCTCCACAGGCGGCGGAGGTGGTGGCCGCTCCACTACTTTAACAGGCCTCGGGGTGCCTGTACCCTCCACGGCTCTCATTTTCCTCTTATCAGATCCAGTGCCTGACCATGTCCGATCCTGGCTTGTCAGCTCGCTCCGCTGCTCCACTTCCATCTGCTTCGTCTTCACTTCCAGGTCCTGTATCTTCCTCCTCAACTGTTTTAGATACTCTATTGTGTCCCCTAAAATTGATGCTTTGTCCATTTTTGTCACAAATGGAACTAACGACCTCAGTATTACAAATCTTTCATTCAGCTTCTCCCTGCGGCGGCGCTCCGCCAAGACATGATTGGCGCTCATTTCCTGTGGTGTCCCTGCGCATTTTTTCAACCGTTGAGCCGCCTCGGACATGTCGACTGACTTACACAGCTCGTTCTCCTCATAGTACTTAGCATGGAGGAACGGAACAGTAACTAAGATGTACTTAAGGAGCCACTGAGAACCGGCACCACCAGCGGTGCATGCCGTGACCTGGTCCTGGTAGAGTGTCCACTTTGCGAAGGCTGAGCCAGCAGACAAACATAAATTGCTGCCGGCAGATTGGTGGTGGTGCCCCAAGATGGATGACACTGTTTGGGAGTAATGGGAGTCCTCTTGGGTAAAATCTTCTAGAAGCTGGATCTCCGAAAATGGAGGTGGTTGAATCTGAACACCACCGGATCTCATCTGATCTTGCATCACTGCCCACCTCCGAGCTGACTCTAACTCCGACTCGATCTTGTAAGTTTCAGTTATGAAATGATCATCCTTGGCATGTACATTGAAGTCTGGTTCAAGATTGTTGGAAGCGTCTTCAGGTGACCCAACTCGGATATCTTGATCAGACATTTCCAAATGCACGACCTCACCGCCCACTCTGCCACTAACTCTACCCTCCGAGTCCTGCCCCCCAGGTTGTTCATCATCTTCGTCATCCTCATTCTCATCGGGCGAGATAGCGGGGTTGTTGTGGTTGGAAGACATGCCAGCGTTGTACATGGCGAGGAGAGGCGGAGAGTGGAAGCGGTCCGATGACGTGGCCGGGTTGGAGGTGGAGTGGCCGGACAAGGCTGGTTTTGGTGGCGTGGTGTGGTGACTCCGGTTGTAGTCGTTGAAGAAGGTCCTTACATGTCGAACCAGCTCCAAGTCCTCTTGTATCTATGTGAATAAACATACCAAAATAATGTATTCATTAAATGTGATAAACATACCTTTTTTTCTTTCTTCGCTTACTATCAATTTTTTGGAACCACATAATTCATTCCTTTACTATCAATATTAGTTACATCGTTTTGTGAAGGTAAATCTATTTCTTTTGAATTTAAAAATTCAGTCTTCCAGTTCAGTTAGTTTCGGTTAATCCGAATCAGTTTAAATGAATTTAATTTATTCGAAAAGTATGCATCTTAATTCTAAAAATACTGACCGTGGAGGTGGAGCCAAATTCAACCACGCCATCCACAAGAGGAATGCATAGCACAGTCTGAAAATAAGAAGGTGTCAGCATCAACAAACTAAGACATCCTCTTGAGCAAAAATTATGATCCCTGAATGGAGATATAAGTAACTTGTTTGCTCACCTGAACTCGAGCACTCTGACGTCCACAAAATCCAATCGTTGCGAAGATTTGCAGAAGAAAATTAGAAATGTCAGTCATCTAACAAGTCCCAAATTAAGTCATTTGACAAGGAAGTAATACTATAAAAGCCGCCAGCAGCTACCTTTGCAAGAATGGCCCTTGAGAACACTTTGCTATCTACCTCATTTGCTCCGGCGAGCCATACATGTTGTCGTCTCGCGTATGCTTTTCCTGGCAACCTGCAGACAGAAAATCAAAAAGTTAGTTACAACAAATCTCAGCTAGAAACTCATTGACAGTTCCCCCATAAATGAAACCTTCCACATTTGTGAATGTAAAAAATCAGTGATAGCTAGCTGGGGCAGAAGACCCTCCCTCCATGTTGAGATCTCAATAATTCAAACACCAAAAAGTCCACATTTTCAGTTTTGACAATGAGATCCAATGAAGCATCAATTCAATACCCAGTTCAGATTCCAGAGTCGAGACACACATGTGTGCTTAAAAAAGTTAAGGTGAAAAGTGTCTCACATTTTGCTATTGTTAGCATCAAGCTTTAAGAATCTAAGTAATAAAATTCACCCAGACCCAACTACTCAATCTAGCTTTTGTCTCACTCTACTCTAACCCAACTTGAACAAGTCTTTTGAGTTGAATATGTAGAAAAGAAAAAAAGAGTGAGAGGTTGAGACTGGGGACAAAGTGAGTAAATACAAATCTTACATATGATTCCTCAACACTTTTGCTTTAGTCCTTGTTAAATTAAATAACATAAGATTATCGGATTCAACACATGATAATATTATCATATAAACTAGTCAAAAATTTATGGGGATTCCAACACACTACTCTGGGATCAAAAATTCAAAACCAGTGTAGAAAAAGACAGACATGAGTGAACAGTTAGTTATTCGGTTATATATTGGAACTGGTTAAACTTGAAAAGAATTTGAGTAAAGTGGTGAGATAATTTAAAAGAAGAAGGTTGAGTGAAGTGAGGTGAGCTTACCCAACTCCAAGGGGGAATGAGAAAGAGACACACATGAGGTAGAACCACTCTGATTCAGTCAAGTCCTCGGGAGACAGGGCGGCGCTTGGCCTCCTCGCCGGTGCCTCATTGGCCTCTCCTGCTGATAACGAGTCGTAGAGCTCCCTCAGTTGTTGGCTTCTTTGCAATGAAGCCTCCTCAGCACTGACTTCCATTGATTGGATTGTCTTCCTGGTCTTTATTGCCCCATTGTAGTACCCATCTGCCCACACCAAATTCCTGACCAAATCAGAAAAACAAAAAACATATCATGGATCAATGGTTTAACGTAACGCAATGTACAATGTTGTTTCTTTTATGTTCTATGAAGCCAGAACATCAGAAACTTGTTGCATGATCTCAATTGTGCAGCATTTTCAAAAAAAAGCTTACCCATTTTGAGGCGAGAGTTGCCAGAAGAGGGAGTAAGTCCACTGAATGGACTGCACAGATGCCTGCAGCAAGCTCTGCAGCTGGCTGCCACCATTCCCTGGTGGCACTGCAGCCATTGAAGAATCTTCTACTCACACACACTACAAATATCTCCACTTATGATCTCACAAATGTTTTCGACAATACCTGCCCAAAATTGTGATCTGATGACCAACAACAAGTCAAGAAATTCTGAGAAGGAGACAATTCAGAATTAAGCTAAGGAGTGGAAGAAGAAGAGCAGGTTAGAAGAATAGAAGGTAAACATGAGGGAGGGAGGGAGGGAGAGAGGCTAGCTGAACGATATAAAAAGAGCTGAGACCAGCAGTTGGGAATTCAGATGAATGACAATGAAAAAATTAGGTGATGAATTTTAGGAGATACCAATATCAATACCAATACCAATCATCATCTTAACAAAAACAAACAATATACTCACACACACATTGCAAGATCTGATTATTATGGCCACTATACACAAATGTTAGACATGCTAGTAATGATGCATATGTAGACTAAGAATTGAAGACAATGGAGGAATTGAAGATTAGGAGAGGAGAGTAAGCAGTTTGTGGAGTTTTGACTGGTTGTTCCACCAGACACTTTTTTGCTAGCTTGCTGGTCATGTTATGTAGTTGGACATTCAAGTGAAGAACAAACAAACAAACAAACATTTGAAATTTACTTAGTACACTGCAACTGCATATAATAATGTAATAACTATGTGTTACAACTAATGGTGATTAATCTTTTGTTAGTTGTAGTGTGAGGCTGCTGGGGTGGAGAATTAGGTGGGAGATGAGGAGGAAGTAAGACTGGGAGTTAGACGAGGTGTATTCATTATGCGAGGTGAAGATTATTTAGCTAGTAAAGTGGTCTGTATCAATTTTAGACAAGGATGCAGCCTGTCATTACGGTGATGGCTTTGCCTTTTAGATACACTCTTTGCTTCAACTTGTCCAAATGCAGCCCCAATATTCCACCTCGTGCTGAAGCCTGCACAATATAACCCATTCTCAGATACTCAATTTTACTGTCATAATATGTTGTTGGAGAATATGTTAGTAACCTGATAAGCTACAAAGTCGGTCTTGCCCAGCTTTTCAGACCAATACGTTGTTAATGCACAGTGAGCACTCCCACAAACGGGATCCTAATCATGTTATCAATCACTTGTAAGTTAGAGGGCTGTGCTGTGCTGCATTGCATTTGTAAGGACATTTGAGAATAGAAACTTGCATCAAAATCATACCTCTGGGATACCAAATTTGGGGCAGAAAAACCGACTTATAAAGTCAAATCCAGATTCTTCAGGAGCAGCCCCTGTGACAATAACCCCTCGACCTTCATATTTCCCAATTTCATCTAAATTGGGCTGCAAATCCTCCACATCCTTCCCTGTTGGAAGCAAAACCTGCAACAAAACAAATCTCCATAGTACATACCAATAGCAGCCCTGAAACAGTAAGCCCTCCCCTCGGTATGTGAAGTTAATGAAAAGAATGGACGGCGGGTTATACCAGGAGGTCATTTTCTGGGAATGTAGTCTTCACTTCGACAAAAGCAGCTCTATTCAACGCCTTGGAGATCCACTCATTATCCGGAGAGTCACACGGAAATATTGAAATAGCAGGAAAATTCAATTCAATGGAGAACGATTGCTCTCTCTTGCTGATTTCAGAACCTCTTTTTGCCGTGAGTACTCCTGAGAGTGTGACAAACTCTATTGTACTCGAATCCACCAAGTTGGATGAGAACAGAGTGTGAGCTGCTGCTAAAGTTGCATGACCACATAGTATCACCTTCAAAACAAATCAATTTCACTTAATACTTCAGCAGCCTGTTTCCATAAGCTCAAACATTTTCAGACCAAATCAGACTCACTCAGGGACGGTTAAATCAATGGTTGCAGCAATCCAAATAAATCTAAACTCACTCAAGGACGGCTAAATCAATGGTTGCAGCAATCCAAATTAATCTAACACAGCAGGCAAAGCTTGAGCATCTAATATCAAAATCCAGTTAGCTAGGCTATCCAAATTTTAAAAATTGAACCTCATTTTCTAAACGATTAATTAATCCAGTTTCAGAAACTGACCTCGGTGACGGGAGTGAACCACCGGAGACGAAACCTAGGGACAGAAGAGCCGCCGCAATCGGAGTCAACGTCCGGTACAATCGGAATCAAATAACACGTCTGAGAGATGTTGAACTCCTTAGCCACCGACTGGAGCCATTCATCGTCCTTCTCTTCGTCCAGGAAGCACACCGCCGCCGGATTGCCCTTAAAAGGCGTCTCCGTGAACGCGTCAACCTACAGAATCACCCGATTCGGCATCAAGTTAGGAGTTCGTGTACTGTGCAGAGTTGCGTTCAGCGGAAAGAAAGCTTACCAAGAAATATTTGACTTCTCTTTTCGCCATTTCCAGAGAGAGAGCAGCAGCAGACGATCGGAGCGGGTTTTGAATTTAAAAATTGAATATTAAAAGAAGGGGGTTGGGCTGTACTATTTCAAAACTTGAGGGGTGTGAATGCCATTTTTCTTCCGAGACTAGAAGCATATCCATCCTGTCTGTGTTCGATAGAAAGTGTTGTACAAGTAGATGGTGGGATTCATAGGAATGGACCCATGTGAGAGATCCTTCAAAGTATACACCAGAGCAAAAGTGATTGGCTGTACTATTTTTAAAGCTGTTCTACCAAGAAGAAAGGTAGCTGTTGCTAGCGCCAATTGAGTCAGCCCCGTAGGCAACCCACCACCTCCAACCTGAAACAAATAAAGAAGATTAGTGCTGACACAAAATGAATAAAGTTCTACAATTGTGAAACTAATCAAGAACGTTAGGGGCCAAATCTGTGACATAAGATCCAGCTACATCCTCAACTTCAGAACAAGGTGACGTGATCATGTCTAGGTGCACTGCTTCAACTTTACCACCATAGTGTTAGAACTCTTTAATTTTTTACTTCTTTTTATATAAATTTGAGAATCAATATACTCAAAGAACTATCTATTGGGCAAGTTCAAGTCAGAGTTCCAATGAAGCAATATAAGTACATGTACTTAGGCCATCTTTTTTAGATTTTAAATTTTCAGCACTTAAATTAAGTTAAGTTAAATTAAATTCAGTTCAGTTAAATTAAATTAAGTACTGAAAAAGTAAATTCACCGTCACCACCCACCACCCATCACCATCACCCCAACCCTAACCACCCACCACCACATCACCACCTCAACCCACCACCACCACCACCACCCTAACCACATTATCACCACCACCCCAACAACACCACCACACCACCACCATCTCAATTCACCACCACCATCCCAACCCACCACCACAACCCCCACAACCACCACAACCTTAACCCACCACCCCAATCACACCACCACCCCAACCACACCACCACCACCACCCCAACAACACCACCACACCACCACCACCATCCTAACCCACCACCACAACCCCAACCTACCACCCCAACCACACCACCACCACCCCACCACCCCACCACCACCACCACCTCAACAACACCACCACCCGAACCCACCATCACCACCAAACCACAACACCACCATCCCAACCCACCACCATCACCACCCCAACCCACAACCACCACCCTAACCACATCACCACAACCACCCCAACCACCATATACTTGTTTAATTCCCAGATATTAAGGTTAAAAATATGTTTGTAAAAGTACTTTAAGTTAAGTTAAGTTAAATTCAGTTAAGTTAAGGTAAGTTAAGTTAAGTATAAGTTCAGCTCTAAAGAACAGACTCTAAGTAAGACGATGTTTTGATTTAGCTATTCTAACTCGAATAATAAAGTGTATAACCTAAAACCTAATTTGATCTGAAACTTTTATATTATTTCCTTACCATTTCAGAATAATATTCCAAGATCACAAATTCACCTACATGTACCACTCAAGTAGATAATGAATAAAACATATATGCAATGTCTAATAAGAGATGAGAATAGACCGTGTATGTATCCAAGTAAACACCAACTGTCGTTGCACCTCTACCCTTCAAACATACATCCTAAATATGAGTCTCATCTATCAAGGCGTATACTCGATTATTTATAGCTCGTTTAATCACCAATTATCGTTGCACGATTAACCGAAATAGAGATCAAAAAGTCCTAGTCTTCCAAGCTAAAATGTCAACTTCCTCAAAAAGATTGTATGCCACGGTCGTGGTCACTACTATTTAAGGTTGATTTAATTGTTAGTCGAGTTTTCTACCTCATCCTGTCGGTTTATTGGTATTAAACTTATGTGTTCGTGCTTTGAGACGTTTCATCAAACACCCTGTATGCATAAACTAAAACTTGTAATCATATTGAATCAAATCTTCAAATTGACATTAAACATGTTTATTCATAGCATAATCATGAGTTGAGTACAAGTAGGATCCGTAAGATCCTAGAATAAGGGTCTCTACTCACACATCGTTGTTGGCATAACATCATCATGGAAGATATATCTGAAAAATCTAGAAAATACAAAACAATAGAAGAATGATGAAACTTCTCTATGTGTGTTGAATATTCACTTCCTTTGATGTTGCCTTCCTTTCATCTACTTTGGACTTGTGTGAGCTCCCTCTTTTCTCTCATATTAGGTCAAGACATCTAATTATCCGACCCCTCTCAAACACTAGGTAGCACGGAAATGAAAACGGCAGGAAACGTGGAAGTGTCAAATTTAAAAATTAGAAACATTAAAAATTCCAGGAAACGCCGATTTAAATTAAATTTTTATATAATTTATAATTATTAAAAATATTTAATTGAAATAAATGAGTGCAATATTTTTACCATTGAAAAAATTTAAAATTATAATTTTAACATAAACAAAACCACAACGACATTTAGAAACTCAGTTAGGGGTTTCTTCATCAGATTTAGCAACGACATTTACTACATTTAGCCAGGAATATATTCCATTTAGCGACAACTCCGGAATTTTCTTCCGAAAATTCTGGGCCAGAAAAAATGTGAAACAGTTGAATTTTGTTGATAAAAATTTAAACTTTGAAGAAACGAAATCAAGAAACTGGAGAAACCTCAAGCAAGATGCTTCTACACATCTCTCAATCATCTCACCATTTTCCACAATCGAGCGTTGTCTCGATTTCAAGAATCCTCCAAGACTCGCCACTACACCCTCAAAGGCATCACAATCGTATTCATCTACGCCGATCATCGTCATGAAGGCCGCAGCCAACGGCAGGCCTTCGCCGACCCTCACCGCAACGCAACAAAGAAGACCCAAGTCGGGTTTCGAAGCTCGCGTCTCCCTTGTCTTGTTGGGCTATGAAGACTAATAGAAGCCCAGGCCCAGGCCCAGTGGTTAGGTAGGGTTTCTCATATTTTCTTATAAATAGAAAAATAGCTTGTAACCCAGAGAACACAGAAGAAAACCCTAATAATGAATCTCTCCTGGCTTGGTAGTGCCCTAAAACGTAGTCATATTCTGTGACGAACTGGATAAACAAATCATTGTGTCGCTGTCTTTCGTTTCTCTTATTCGATTTGGGTCCTTATTCATATTGTTGTTTCGATCCTAACAACTGGTATCAGAGCGAGGTTGATTATGGACGTAAAGCATCCTGTTGAGAAGTTCGATGGATCGGATTTCGGATTTTGGAAGATGCAGATTGAAGATTATCTGTACGGTAAAGATCTGTTCTTACCAGCGATAGGTGAAAAGCCGACAGACATGAAGAATGAAGAGTGGACCTTAATGGACAGGAAGGCGATGAGTGCGATTCGTGTGTCGTTATCAAGAGAGGTAGCACACCACACAATAAAGTCAAAATCAACAAAGGAGTTGCTTGAGACGCTAACTAGACTGTATGAGAAGCCGTCTGCAGTGAACAAGGTTCATCTGATTCTGCGATTATCCAATCTGAGGATGACAGAGAGCACAGTGGTGGCGAAGCATCTCAGTGAGTTCAATATGATTATTGTTCAATTAAGTTCTGTTAACATTGACTTTGATGATGAGATACAGGCGTTGATTCTATTGTCATCGTTGCCCGAAAGTTGGAATGGAATAGTCACTGCAGTGAGTACTTCAGCTGGGAAGACAAAGCTGAGACCAGATGAGGTCAGGGATTTGATGGTATGTGAAGAGATTCGCAGAAATGAATCAAGTCCTACTTTTAGTTCTGGTATGGGTTTGAATGCTGGAAGCAGAGGCAGATCAGAATCAAAGTCCAAGTCCAAAGGGTAGCGTAGCAGGTCAAAATCCAGAGGAGGATCAGATAGGGATCAGAAGGATAAAAGTAAGATTAAGTGTTGGCAGTGCAACGAGTTCGGACATTTTAAGAGTGAGTGCAAGGCACCGACCGCGAAAAATAGCTTCTGAAGATGCTGAGGAAGCACTGATTTTGAGTGTGAGCAATCCGCTGGAGTCATGGATTTTGGATTCAGGACCATCGTTCCATTCATGCGGTAGTGCCGAACTAATGCAGCATTATGAGTCGGGAAATTTCGGAAAGGTCTACCTTGCGGATGATGAGCCGTTGGATGTAGTGGGCAGGGGTGATGTTGTGATACAGGCACCTAATGGTTCGCTACTGAAGTTGCATAGAGTCAGACATATTTCAGGATTGAAGAGAATTCTTCTATCAGTTGGTCAGCTTGATGATGAGGGTTACGTTGTGACATTTGGTTGCAACAGCTAGAAGATAACCAAGGGAGCTATGATCATAGCTCGAGGAAGCAAAAAGGGTACATTGTACATGACGAGAAGTTTTCAGGAGAGCATTGCTGTTGCTAGAGACAAGTGTACTGCAGACTTGTGGCATTGTCGCCTTGGTCATATGAGTAAGAAAGGCATGAAGGTGCTTTACTCTAGGGGTCTTTTACCTGGTCTCAAATCCGTTGAAGTCGGAGTTTGTGAGGACTGTATATTTGGGAAGCAGAAAAGAGTCAGTTTCTCAAAGAGTGGTAGAGCCTTGAGGAAGCGGAAGCTTGAGCTAGTACACTCTGATCTGTGGGGTCCAGCACCGGTAGCATCACTTGGTGAAGCATTGTACTACATGACCTTCATTGATAACTCCACAAGGAAGGTATGAGTTTATTTTCTGAAACGTAAATTTGATGCTTTTGATGCTTTCAGGAAGTGGAAAGCCCTGGTAGAGACTGAGACAGGTTTGAAGGTGAAATGTCTGAGGTCTGATAATGGCGGAGAGTATGAACTGAGGAGTTCAAAGAATATTGTGCTGAGAATGGAATTCGGATGGAGAAAACTGTGAGAGGGTCTCTTCAACAAAATGGTGTGGTTGAGCGCATGAATAGGACGCTGAATGAGCGAGCAAGAAGCATGAGGTTGAAGTGCGGTTTACCAAAGATGTTTTGGGCAGAAGCAGTTAACACTACAGCTTTTCTAATTAATTGATGGCCATCAAGCGCACTGGATAATGGAATTCCACAGGAAACTTGGAGTGGTAAAGAGGTAAATCTGTCATTTCTGCGTATTTTTGGTTGCGTAGCCTGTGCTCATATTGCTGATGTTGAAAGAAGTAAGCTTGATGCAAAGTCTGTTAAGTGCACGTTTGTTGGCTATGGCGGTGATGACTTTGGATATCGTCTTTGGGATGATAAGAATAGAAAGGTGTTTCACAGCCGGGATGTTGTGTTCAAAAACAGGTGTTACACAAGGATTTTGCAAGTGCGTCAGAACCGGAAAGCTTAGAAGCTGAGGTAGTGGAGTTAGAAATTTCTAACTCGGGTGGGAGCATAATAGTTTCTGATGAGACTGAAGAAGAGGAACAACCAAGAACACCGGAACAAGTGTTATGGAGATCCAGTTGACTCCGTGGTTCGCCTATCAGGTATTCGCCATCCAATAATTACTTATTGTTGACTGACTATGGTGAACCAGAGTGTTATGAAGAGGCATCTCGAATAGAACAGGCGAGTAAGTGGAAACTTGCAATGGATGAGGAAATGGAATGTCTTATGGTTAATAAAATCTGAGAGTTGGCTAAACTTCCTGATGGTAAGAAAGCTCTGCACAACAAGTGGGTTTACAGAATCAAAGAGGAAGCAGATGGTAGCAAACGTTACAAGGCTAGGCTGGTGGTGAAAGGTTTTCAGCAGAAATACGGTATTGATTATACTGATGTTTTCACTCCTGCTGTCAAGATGACTACTATACGTCTTGTGTTGAGTATGGTTGCAGTTGAAAATATTGAGCTGAAGCAGTTGGATGTGAAAACAGCGTTCCATGGTGATTTGGAGGAGGATATTTACATGAGACAACTAGAAGGCTATGAGCAGAAAGGTAGTGAGTCTCTTGTATGTAAGCCGAAGAAGAGCTTGTGTGGGTTAAAACAGGCTCCGAGGCAGTGGTACAAGAAGTTTGATGGATTCATGCATGAGATTGAGTTCATCAGAAGTGAAGTTGATCATTGCTGTTACTTCAAGAGAAAAGACAATGGCTACTTAATTCTGCTACTGTATGTTGATTGCAGGATCGAGTGCTCAGGAGGTGAGCATGTTGAAGAAGCAACTGTCAAAAAGATTTTCTATGAAAGACCTTGGAGAAGCGAAGCAGATTCTAGGGATGAGAATTTGGCGCGACAGAAAGGCAGGGAAGTTGTTTCTCTCACAGGCTGATTATGTCAGATAGGTCTTAGAAAGGTTCAACATGCAAGATGCAAACCCGACCAGTGTTCCATTAGGTAGTCAGTTTATGCTATCCAGGGAGAATTATCCAAAGGATCAGGCAGAAAGGGACTACATGAAGAAGATTCCATACTCTTCGACAATTGGTAGTTTGATGTATGCTATGGTGTGCAGTAGGCCTGATATTGCACATGCGGTGGGAGTTGTCAGTCGCTTTATTGGAGAACCTGGCAGAAAACATTGGGAAACTGCGAAGTGGGTTCTAAGGTCCTTGAGGGGAACCACTGATTGCGCCTTGTGCTTCCAGGGCAAGGAAGCTGTATTAGCAGGATATGTTGATGCGCATTTGGGTTCGAGTGACCTTGAGAAGAGAAGAAGTACGACTCGCTATGTTTTTACATTGGGTGTACTGCTGTCTCTTGAGCGTCAAAGTTACAGAAGATTGTTGCACTGTCTACAGCTGAATCAGAGTATGTTGCTGTGACTGAAGCAAGTAAAGAGATGGTGTGGTTGCAGAACTTCTTGCGTGAATTGGGGAAGGAGCAGAAGAACAATGTATTGTATAGTGACAGTCAGTGTGCTATTCATTTCGCAAAGAATCCCGCATTTCATTCGAGGACAAAACATATTGAATTGCGATACCACTACATACGACATCTCTTGAAGAAGAAGGTCTTGCGTCTTTTGAAGATAGATGGAGACAAGAATCCTGCTGACATGTTGACTAAGGTCGTCACCTTATTGAAGTTGAAGCTGTGCATGACTTCAACTGGCCTCTCTGTGTAGAAGAGGAGGATTGGCACTACTAACATTGGAGAAGATGGATGAGCTGAGGAGCGTATGCATTAGTCTTCAGGTAGGAGAATTGTTGGGCAATGAAGACTAATAAAAGCCTAGGCCTAGGCCCAGTGGTTAGCTAGGGTTTCTCATATTTTCTTATAAATAGAAACATAGCTTGTAACCTAGAGAACACAGAAGAAAACCCTAAACTCATCATAGTGAATCTCTCCTGGCTTGGTAGTGCCCCCAAACGTAGTCATATTCTATGACGAACTGGGTAAACAAATCATTGTGTCGCTGTCTTTCGTTTCTCTTATTCGATTTGGGTGCTTATTCATATTGTTGTTTCGATCCTAACATGTCTTGCGCTACTGCTTCCAGCCGCTTCGGGGCGCTTCCCCGTTTCCGTGCTACCTAGCTCAAACATGCTCATTTTTTTATTTATATTCTCGGTTTTTTTTTGTATTTTTGAACTGTTCGCCCGTATCGGTGGTATCACATGCCGATACGACCGATATAGTTGATTCCAATACGATCTCAACGGATTCGAATCAACCGTATCGGTCGTATCGCTTGGTCGATAAGACCAATACTATCGATGCGGATAATAAGGGCTGCTGGTCACTCTACACAATGATTCTGACTTTGATTGCTTTTTTGGTCATTTAAATCTTCGAATTTGGTGTTGGTGTAAACTAGAAAGTTGTAGTTCTTTGAGTCATATTTCCATCAAGCTATGGCATCCCTCAAACAGACAATGGTCATGCGTTTGGAAAGCCTTTAAAACTGAATAGATCAATCTGCCCAGATTTGGTCTGTTTCGTCTGAATCTTTGTGTTTTTTTGCCTTAATTTACTCCAAACAAACTACAACCTTCAACTTAATAAATGTAACCTAAAACAAGAGTAACGTGGTAAAATGACAATAAAAAGTCCTGAGAAACGAACAAAGTTCTAATATAAATTAGGTAAATAATCAATCGATATTTGACCGATCAAATGCTTCGTTGTTTTATCTAACAATTAACTTGACTTAAATAATCAGAATACAAAACAGAATATCCTAATGCACGAACTTGACTAACTCCTAAATTCTTCACTTCTGATTCAACCAAATTACTAATCTTAACACCCTCCCTTTAATTGAGTGTGATAATATTCAGTTTACACTTCAATGTGATTCGTGATTTTTGGTTGGTCTCCTCAATTGTTTACGTTGACCGGTTCCTTAAGGACTTACTAAGCCGCTCCTCTCGTACATCCCTCTTTTGACACTGCAGTATACATCATCTTCCATCTAGTGATAATCACTACTCTTCTATAACACTTGTTAATGACAAGAAACAAAGTCTACTTCACTCATGAACTTAGCTTACAAGTACTCGATAAGTTACCTATACTGCTCATAGGCTTTCATATCAACAATTCCCTTGAGCACACTTCAAATGGCCATATTCCGTACATTTTGGAGTCACCAACAATCTCGCTTTCTCGATCACTGAATCCACCGCACCTAGAATCAACAATTCCAAAACCAGCACACATATGCATAGCTCTTTGACTCACCAGCTTTGTCGGGGACTATCTCCCAAGCTTGATTCACTTTTCAGAAACCTTACAGTTTCCGCCTGGCTTCTGTCAGGCAGTCCAAAAATAGAAAACACAGAAATTGATAAACTCCACAAATAGGAAACACTGAAATACATGAATGTAATTAACTACGCTAATTAATGGCGTAATCCTGTAACTATATTAACCCATATGCTGCTAATGACAATACACAAGAGATTCTATCCATCCTAATTTTTCACTTGGTATCAGGCCACACACAAACGATCCAATTTCCATTCCCATCCCGGCGCCATGAGTTCCTCCATAACTCCTTCAACCACCAGTGTTGGTTCAATTGTATCTGCCTCCACCACATCTCCGTTTGCCTCCCCATTTCCTTAAATTTGCGTTCGTCTCGATGGCACTAATTTTCTCTTGTGGAAAACACTTATCCTCCCTAATCTGTCTGGGCTTAATCTCCATGGCCACCTCGACGGCACCACCGCTACTCCCGAGAAGACATTGACCCAAGGAGACGTAAACACAGCCCTCACCGTCCCCAATCCGGCTTACCAAGCCTAGTGGCAAGAAGACCAGCGCATCCTTGGAGCGTTGCTAACCGCCATAACGCCAAAAGTGGCCACTCATATGGTCGGCCTCTCGACGGCCGCTCAGGTCTGGTCTGCTGTTCAGCGCATGTTCGCTGCCCAGAACCGCGCTACCGTCCGTCAAGACTCCAACTTCAAACACTGCGGAAGAAAGACTTACCCGCAGCGGAGTATTTCCAACGGATGAAGACCTTGGCCGACACCCTAGCCACGATTGGGAGCCCAATTACGGATGATGAACTGATTGATTATGTTCTTGCTGGACTCGGCCCTCAATTCGGACCTCTGGCCACATCCCTAACAATTGCAAACAAGGAGGTAACTCTTCCAGATTTTTATGCCTACATGCTTTCTTTTGAATCTCTACAGGAGCAGCATCAAAACACTACAGACTGGATCCCGTCGGCCAACTCAACCGCTCGCCTGTCGGACTCCTCCAATCGATCCCCACGACGGCAACAATCAGGCCGAGAACGTCGGCAGCATCCATCTCGAAGCGGCGGCCAATCTGCGACCGCTGATGTTGCTGGAGGATCATCAAACAAGCGTTCCAGATCTGGGCCCAACAGATTTCGCCCCAAATGTCAGATATGTAGGCTTTATGGGAAAAAAATTTAGAATTGCGTCGTTTGGCCGATTCCTTTTCACAAATACGTTCCCTCGAAACTTCATTTCCGAAATGCCCCGTTTCTTAATCTTCCCGACAACAATACTACATGTTTGTCACATTTCCCACCTCGGCTGCCATGTGTCACCCGGTAACAATGTTACCGGTTTGTTTAAGAAACCAACAAACCGGTAACAATGTTACCGGTTTCATCTGGGTGAAAAACAGATCTGACCAATTGTTGATTTCAGGTTTATTATGAGACCGGCAATATGGTTGCCGGTCTCATAATGAGACTGCTACACAATGTCGGGTCATGTCAACTCATGTTTAAAGGCTGCATAATTTTCTGTCTCGATTTCGTGTCATGTCAAATCATGTTGAAAGCCTACCTAATTTTCTGTCCAAAGTCTGCAAAATTTACTGTATTGTCAAATCATGTCGAAAGCCTGCACAGTTTTCTGTCACGGCAAATCATGTCGAAAGTGAGAACATGTTGCTCAATAATTAGACCAGCAATGATGTTGCTGGTCTCATACTAATAACAGGCCCTCCTTCGTTCCGTATTTGTCAATAAAGAGGACCTCCAACTGCATGTCTCTCCGTATCTTCACTAACCTTGCTTTCAAAATTTTCCATTTTCATACATTGTTGATTCCCCTACATTGCATTTCCCTCCCTCATCCAAAATAATGGACGACCTTGAATTTGATCCTATGGTGATGTCAAAATTCGAATCACTAGACATGCCAGTACAAGATGAGTATGATAGAGACGAGATGGAAATGTTAGACGGGATGGATATGGAGGGTGACCCAAATGTTCCAGAACCGCAACTCTTGTGGGATATCCCCGGATTTACAGACGTATCGGCGTGGGATACAAATGAACCTGATGTCGAGTTCCTTGGTCGAAGGCAGACGAATTATGGGAAAATTGGGGTTGGAGCGACGTTCGGAACCAAAGCTGATGCCATTTATGCGGTTCAGAGGTACTCTATCCTGAACCGCGTTGAATATTACACAAGAGAGTCAGACTCTCACCTGTTGACTGGAGGCTCAGAATCATGGAAAAAAAAAGCAGTACTGGGAAGTAACCAAGTCTCGAGGCGATCATATTTGCAATACCGATTTTATTTCAAAGGAGAATGTACACATGACGAGACATTTCATCGCCATGGAGATTGGCGACGTGATTAGCGAACGGTTGAGATTGACACCCGGTGAAATCAAAGCAAGAATATTCAAGGATTACGGGTTGGAAATACGGTATTTGAAGGCGTGGCAGGCTAGACAACAAGCCTTGCTTAACATATTTGGTGATTGGGACGAATCGTTTCGGAAGCTTCCCCATTTTTTTTCAAGCCTTACAAGATTCAAATGAAGGAACATATGTGAAGTGGCAGCGCGACCGCGATGAGGATATGCATATGGTGGTAAATCGGGTTTTTTGGGCATTTGGCCCAGCTATTGCCGCCTTCACGCACTGTAAACCCGTTATGTCCACTGATGGCACACACTTGTACGGAAAATATAACGGAAAGCTACTTGTGGCTGTGGCCTTGGACGCGAATAACCACATCCTTCCCATTGCGTTTGCCCTAGTGGAAAGTGAGAATAATTCTAGCTGGAAGTGGTTCATGAAGTGTATACGCGAGGGGGTGACTAGTCGGGACGGGTTATGTGTCATATCAGATCATCACAAAGGCATTATGAATGCGATGCAGGAACTAGAGTGGATTGCTCCTCATGCGTACCACCGTGTCTGTATCAGACACTTGCAGAGCAATTTCAACGTGAAGGTGAAGGACTCGTCGCTGAAGAAAAAAATGGGGCACGTGGCATACGAAAGACAGAAGATTAAATTTGCAAATGAGTATAAGGAACTTATGGACCTACTGCATGATAGACCCCAGGTCATAAGCTGGTTAGACAGCATTCCTTGGGATACGTGGTCTCTGGCATTCGACGACGATGGAAGACGCTGGGGTTCCATGACGACGAACGCTAGCGAGTGCCTCAACAATATTTTGAAGGGTGGCCGAGACCTACCAATCACTGCTCTAGTCCAATTCACTTTCATCCAGTCAAACACATATTTTTGCAAGTGACATGATACGTACCAGACGTGCGTTGGAATGTTCCCTCCCAAAATAGACCTAAAAATGAGGGAAATTCGAGAGAAGGCGGATTATCATCGAGTTCAAGTGTTCGACGGAGTAAGAGGCGTCTACCAGGTTACCACTGCAAGGAGACGAAATATACATGAAGTTAATCTATCTGAAGGTACGTGCAACTGTGGTAAATGGGAGGCTTTTCACTATCCATGCAGCCATGTGATGGCTGTATGCAAAAGTGAAGGTTTGCAGTATACCCAGTTTGTCGATCATCATTATACACTTGAGGCGTACTTCGCCACGTGGAATTACACATTCAACGTCATTCCTGATGAAAAACGATGGAGGCCGTTCAATGGACCAGATCATGTACCTAATCCAGCATTCAAGCGCGGTAGTGTTGGACGAAATCCATCACGTCGCCGACATAACGAAATGGACCAAGGTGCGTCAAGTAGCCAAGGAGTCTTCCATGCACCTCGTAAATGTGGAGTGTGCCACTTAACAGGGCATAATAGAAGATCATGCCCGAATAAGTCAAACCCATCATGTAATAAATGTCAGTTGGAATATTCTTCCGCAGTTGTAATGAAATGCAATGCACTATGCACTATGAAATTTTAATATTTAAACTTCCAAACATTCAGTGGTATACAATCAACCTCTTCGGCGTCGGCTGAACCGACTAGGGGAGAATCGACTAGGTGCTTTTTCAAACGAGTAGGCCGTTCAGCTTCGGTCTCACCCTGTGGTGGACAACTGGGCCCAGCGTCATCGGCTCCAAGATCAACTCCTCCTTCCTCCTCTTCGGTGTCCAGTGACACAAGTGCTGGGTCCACCCCCAGCTTGTCAGCCTCACCTAGTCTAGTTAGTTCCTCAAAAGCTGTGTGGAAGATGCTGTAGTTGCCGGTCCTCGCAAGTGGGCAAGATGTGTTCTGAAAAATTTCAGCTGATGTCCGAGCTACATGAACGAGGCCTCGGACATGCGCAAAAAAAAGGGTCAGTAAATTATAATTTAATTTTTATGGGAAATTGAAAAATAAAAAACATACCAAGCAATGCTCAACTGGAGCGACGGGTCGGTAATGGGTCCCTTTCTTCATCATGAAGCTGTATAAAACGACGTGTCGTGGTAGTATACCAGCTCTGGTACTCTTGTGTGGGCTCGTCAACCTCAATTGCATCATCTCCCTGCACGACCCTATCCCCTCTCCCTCTCCAAATGTCAATATACTCCCGCAGCTCAGTTGACCAATCCGTTCTTCTTTTCCGGGTCAATTGATGCTTAAGGTCGGAAGCGGCACGCGGAGCATCAGGAACCCCTTGTCTGAATCTAAATTGTCGCATAACTCGCCCCGGATGATGCCACTCAGCTATGTTAAAACACAATAAAGGCACATCTGCACACCAACTCAAACGACCTTCAGTGCAAGTCGGGTTAAGCATAGAATAGAGGTCCTCATCATATGGTCTCCACACGAAATCATCGTGATCAAGTCGATCCAACTGATCACGATAGAATGTAAGTGAGCCATGTGGAATCTCCATGTACGATTTCGGTCCATACCATTTCCTGGGACAAATGAGATAACACGATTAAAGGTTAGTCGAAATGTAACCCACATAATTAATTAAAAATGCAACAAAATACTTACAGGTATGCCCATGACCCACGATAATTTGGATGGATGTCTGCATCCATCGGTTCAAGAACTCTGCTGAAACCTTTAAGCCGACCAATGGATATCCTCTCCCAACTCCACAACTGTAACAGTATGATGCAACCACCCATTTGCTTATGTCCCTCTCGCGCGGCGCTGCATAACTGCCTATAGAGGTACCCAAGCACTCCACTCGCCCAACTGTATGATCTTGTTTGATCCAAGTCATCCAGCAGTGGGAGGTAGTGGAGGGATACCCGATCTCCCGAAAGATCAGTCATCAGAGAGGACCCTAGCATACATAGAATGTATGCCCTAGCATACCTCTTCAAGTCGTCTTCCGACGCGTCCTCGGGTATGACCCTCATGTTGTCGGTAAACCACCTTCTCCTCGCCATCGTGGGAGAACGTGAGCATTCTGGATGAGCACCGAGCAGTCGAATGGACAGACTTCTCCAATCATGTTCCTCAGTACCGGTGACCACCTCACCTTCAACTGGTAATCCTGTCAATAGACCCACATCCTGTAGGGTGACCGTACACTCCCCAATCCTCATGTGGAATGTATGTGTCTCCATCGCTCAACAAGTGCGGTCATTAATGAATGGTCCACCTCAATATTCTGCAGCTGAGTCCATGGATAGAACCCAGCTCTAGCAATATAAGGGACAATCCGGGGGTCCATGTCCCACATCCGGCGATGGACCAACTTCAAGTTTTTCCCCACCTGTTGTATGCAAAATCAATGTCAACCCAAAACTTACATTTCAAATAAAGGCTTACATTATGATTAATTAAACTAGAGTACACTTACAGGATCACCCCATACTTCCCCCGAACGGTGTCTCTGTTGTTGGGTCAAAATGGATTGATCAATCGGACCCGGCTCCACAATTTGGTCTATGTCCATCTACATTAACACAAAAATCGCTCAACAATTCAACATCATCATCACCAATAAAAATCTTCATCCTCATCACAAATTCAAGTTCATCAACAAATTCATCGTCATCATCACCCATAAACTTCATATTCAATTCACCAATAAACATCATACTAACTCCATTCCACAACATCATATTCATACTACACGAATTCAAGTTCATCAACAAATTCATCGTCATCATCACCAATAAACTTCATACCCAATTCACCAATAAACATCATACTAACTCCATTCCACAACATCATATTCATACTACACGGAACCTTCAAAACAAGATCATACTACACGGCATCAACCTTCAAAATCAGGACCATATTCACCAACATCATCATCATCACCATCCAAAAAAGACCCGACAACATTCAAATGTTCCAACATTCAAATTTACACGACATCAACCTTCATCATCACAATCAACCTTCTCAATTCATACTCAATTCCTACTACACGGCATTCAACACATACACACCAACCATACTCAAACAACAACACCAAAATCACCCTTAAACATATCCAAAACACTAAGCTACTTACCTGCGGAGTTTCTTATGCGGCTGGATTCAGGAAGGGAGGTTCGGCGTCGGGAGAGGAGAGGAATCGGCCGGCGCACGGACGCGGAGCTGGAATGGACGGAACTCGTCGGAAGGCTCGAAATCGGACTCGGAGGGATTCAGGAAACGGAGAAGAGAGAAAATTTCAGATCTGTTTTTCACCCAGATGAAACCGGTAACATTGTTACCGGTTTCTTAAACAAACCGGTAACATTGTTACCGGGTGACACATGGCAGCCAAGGTGGCACAAATCAGCCACCTCGGCTGATTTTTGAAGAGACCGGGAAAAATATTTCCGGTCTCCTGGGAAATGTGACAAACCGGTAGTATTGTTGCCGGGAAGATTAACAAACGGGGCATTTCGGAAATGAAGTTTCGAGGGAACGTATTTGTGAAAAGGAATCGGCCAAACGACGCAATTCTAAATTTTTTTTTGCTTTATGGCCATGATGCATTTACCTGTCACAACAGGTTTAACGAAGCATATACTCCGGATGACATGAGATCTGCCAATGCAACCGTGCGCCGTCCGTACACTGATTCTCAATGGTATGTCGATACTGGCGCCACAGATCATCTCACAAATGATCTCGAACGCTTGACTACTCAGGAACGATACACTGGAAAAGATCAAATTCAAGTAGCCAATGGTACAGGTTTGTCAATCTCGCATATTGGTAATTCCTGTTTAACTGGTTCACATACACCTTTACTACTCAAAAATATTTTACATGTTCCTTCTGTTAACAAACATCTTATTTTTGTTAATCGACTTGTCTCTGACAATAATGTTTTCATTGAATTCCATCCTGACTTCTTCGTGATAAAGGACAAGGACTCGAAGATGGTTTGGTTCCGTGGTAGGAGTCAGCACGGCCTCTATCCGATTCCACATGACCCGATTTTTTTCTGGAAGCTTGCAGCATCCACAGTCAAAGTCCTGCCACATATTTGGCACCATAGACTTGGACACCCTTCACACAGCATTTTTCATTCTATTATTAACAGAAATTTGATTCCTTGTTCTTCTATTCTTACGAAATTGTCTGTTTGTGATTCTTGTCAACGGGCTAAAAGCCACCAATTACCCTATACTACATCTAATCGTATTACTACTGTTCCGCTTGCCTTAATTCACACAGATATATGGGGGCCCGCCAACACTTCTTGTGGAGGCTATCGCTACTACGTTAGCTTCGTCGATGACTATAGTCGCTTTTGTTGGATTTATCTTCTTAAATTCAAATCTGATGTCGAATCTGTTTTACTCTTTTCAAGCTCACGTTGAACGGCTACTCAACCAGAAAATCCAAGCAGTCCAGTCTGATGGAGGTGGTGAATATTCTCATCTTCATCAATATTTCCTTCGCACCGGAATCATTCGTCGCATTTCTTGTCCGCACACCTCCCAACAAAATGGTGTCGTGGAAAGAAAACATCGTCATTTAGTTGAAACCGGATTAGCTCTTCTTGCTCACTCTTCTATGCCAATTTGTTTTTGGGATGAGGCATTTCATACATCGTGCTATCTTATTAACAGAATGCCAAGCACTGTTCTTAAGAATGACACCCCTTTTACTCGGCTATTCAATTCTAACCCAGATTACTCTTTCTTAAAATCTTTTGGTTGTGCGTGCTGGCCAAATTTGAGAAAATACAATGTTCACAAACTCGATTTCCGCTCTACTATGTGTGTCTTCTTAGGCTATAGTACCTTCCATAAGGGCTGTAAGTGTCTTGATCAAAAATCCGGCCGCATCTACATCTCTCGTGACGTCGTATTTGATGAGAATGTTTTCCCCTTTGCATCCTCTAACAAATCGCCCACTCCTGATCTTAATTCTTTAATGTCTTTTCCTAGTTGTGAACCAGTGACTCAGGATTTATCCATGCGAAATTACACCCTATTACCTGAGGTTACTAATGATCTATCTAGTACTTTTTTCCCACAGGCAAGCCAAAATCAAATTGCAGATGTATCTGTCCATCCAATCCAAGCAGCACCTGATGAAATTGGCCCACAAAATCCTCACCTTCCGGCCTAGCATACAGACGCCACGCCTAACCCATCTCCTATCACAAATGACATTAATGAGCCTCCTCTGCAGGCCCAAATGGAGACGAGATCACGATCTGGGATACATCGTCCAAAACAGTTCTCCGATGGCACCGTCAAATATGATCCATCTCGGCATGCTTTCTTCGCAGCTCCGGCGACATACCGCGTGGCGTTATCAGATCCGACCTGGCGTTCTGCTATGGAGGACGAATTCTCTGCACTTTGCCAAACCCACACATGGCGATTGGTACCATAACCGCCGGACACTAACATCGTCGGCTGCAAATGGATATTTAAGGCTAAGCATAGACCAGACGGCTCCCTAGACAAATGCAAAGCAAGACTGGTCGCTCGAGGGTTCACCTAGAGGTACGGAATTGATTATCAAGAAACTTTTAGTCTGGTTGTTAAACCGGCCACCATTCGGCTTGTGTTGGCCATTGTAGTCGGTCGCCGCTGGTGTCTCCGACAACTTGATGTTAGCAACGCGTTCCTACATGGACTTCTACACTAAGACGTCTATATGCAGCAACCTCCAGGCTTCGAGGATCCAGAATTTCTGAATCATGTTTGCAAGCTTCAGAGATCAATTTACGGACTTAAGCAATCTCCCAGGGCTTGGTTTGCCCGTTTGAGTTCAAGGCTTCTTCAACTGGGTTTTCGACCATCTTTGTCTGATACGTCACTATTCATTTACACTGACCAACAAATTACTCTCTACATGTTGGTGTATGTCGACCATATCATCATTGCCGGTTCCAGTGATGCTGCAATCTCCAGATTGGTAAAAGCCCTGTCTGTTTCGTTCCCTGTTAAAGACCTTGATAACCTCTCTTATTTTCTTGGCATCGAGGTGGTGTCCAATCCTGGGGGGGCTGGTACAATGCCAGAGGCGATATGCATTAGATCTTCTACATCGTGCCTTCATGGAGAATTGCAAAGCCACATCGACCCCAATGTCAGTTTCAGATAAGCTTGCTAAGGACAGCGGACAACTCCTTAATGCCAAAGATGCGTCCCGGTACCGCAGCCTCGTTGGAGGTCTTCAATACCTCACACTGACACGCCCAGATATTTCTTTTGCTGTGAACAAGGTCTGCCAGTACCTTTCCAGCCGTACCGATGTTCATTATGAAGTGGTAAAAAGGAATTTAAGATACATCAAAGGCTCAGACAACATTGGTCTCCTTTTCCGCCGCTCTTCACTCACTCGCATCAGTATTTCACAGATGCCGATTGGGCAGGGTGCCCAGATGACAGACGCTCTACTGGTGGATTTGCTATCTACTATGGTCCAAATCTGATCTCGTAGAGTGCCAAGAAACAACCCACTGTGTCACAGTCCAGCACTGAAGCCGAGTATAAAGCGCTTGCAAATGGAACCGCAGAAGCAATTTGGGTGCAATCTGTGTTAAAGGAACTTGACATAGAGACAAAGCAATCTCCAATCCTCTGGTGTGACAATTTAGGGGCCACATATTTATCAGCAAATCCGGTGTTTCATGCCCGCTCAAAACATATCGAAACGGACTTTCATTTTGTTCGAGAAATGGTGTCTAAGGGAGCACTAGATGTCAGATTTATCTCATCCGGCGACCAGTTGGCAGATGTGTTCACAAAGCCTACGACACGACCACACCTTAGTCGATTCAAGAGCAATCTGAACCTCATCTCATGCGGTCCAGATGAGGGGGAGCGTCAGGCAGTCCAAAGATAGAAAACACAGAAATTGATAAACTCCACAAATAGGAAACACTGAAATACATGAATGTAATTAACTACGCTAATTAATGGCGTAATCCTGTACCTATATTAACCCATATGCTGCTAATGACAATACACAAGAGATTCTATCCATTCTAATTTTTCACTGCTTCCTGCTTCTCCTACCATCTATTCCGACTTTCTTCTTTATGCCCCTATGCATTCATATTTCTAGCAGCAGCTGCTGCTCTGCTCTGCTCTGCTCTCACAGCTTGAGTACGACTATAAGTCCCACGCTGCAGGCTTGATTCTATCTGCCGCAGCTTCAAATTTTGTCCTCAATAACCTATTTTGCATATCGACAATTTCCTCCTCTCCTTTACATCCAGTTGCTACTCTCTGCCACATGAATGCCCCCCAACACTAGACGCTCCTTGCTGCAGTGAATGAAAATTGAGAACCACCACAAATCGTTAAATTAAATTTATATTAATCTATTTATATTTATGAAAGCACAAAATTGTAATTTAAAATAAATAAACCAAATATATAGTTCAACATAATTTATTTTAATTATTTAAATTCATTTGAATTTAAATTTTGAAGTTTTCGTTACGTTGAAGGTTTTAGAAATAAAAAAAAAAACGGTTAAGTGAGATTTCTAGAGATTTCTAAAAGTTTTCGAAGATTTTTGAATTTTTAAAACGAAAACACTTACCAATCAGAGGTTCCGTCCTAAATTCAAAACATCCTTAAATTCCAAAATGACGTTTTCTTTGTCAGACTCGCTCTTCTCCATCTTCTCAATGCCGATCTAATCAATTTTGAATTCAAATCTCCTTACAGATCGACAAAAGGTTACACTTGTGGATCAAAGCAGCTTGTCCTTCCTTTACTCGGCTCTCCTCCGTCTGCTTGATGGACGAGATGATTCTCCACGAGGCACGACGCGCTCAGCTCTTCGCCACTTGGAACCTTCTTCGTGAACTCCACCATCTCCTCCTACCGCTCGGCCTGCTTCGCCAGGTACACCTCGAGTGCAACGCCATTTCGAATTTAGGATCAGTCCGAGTTGCAATGGCCTCCATGAATTCCTTGGTCCCAGACTCCTTGTGTTAGACCATATGCAGCAATTTTTTTTTTTTTTTGTTGGCCAAAAAGTTTTCGGCGAGTAATTTTTGTTCGAATAATTTCTTTTTTCTATCAGTAATTTTTAAGGAGTAATTGCTCGGATTTTCAAACACTAATTTTTCTTGCGCTTTTTCAAAAAGTATTTGATAGAGAAATTTGTTTTTCTTTGAGTATTTTTTTCTCGTCAAACATTCATTTCTGTCCAAAAATATAAAAAAAAATTGATTGTTGATTGTTGGAGAAGAAAGTGACCGACTGCATTCAAAGCAATCCCATTCACATACCCCCACAAACTGGCGTTAGCCACGCGAGATCCCGATGGGTTGCACAACGTGTGGGTCCCGTGGCCTGCCATCGCTGCCTCTCAACCTCCTTGGGGTAGCTTTAATGCTTTTCTACGTCATTCCCATATCCTCTCTTCACACATTGTCCAATTCAACTGTGCTTTTTAATTCCTCTTTTACCAATTTGATGGAATAGCAGCAGCACTTATAACCGACCCAGATGATTTATAATAATAATTCAATCCCAACAAGCTGTCCTCAGTGTCTTTTCTTAAAGCCAAGCTTAACGCCTCTAAATCTCAGATGATTTATAATTCAATCCCACGAACAGTAAGCCTGCCTGTGCCATTAAAGAGAATCAAAAGCTTCTAATATGTACCTACCACTAATGGATCATTCATTTCATACCAAGAAAATGATGCTTCCTTATCCACGTCACACAAAGACCCTTCCACTCCATCCAAATCCACACGAACAACATAAAACCCTAAAATCAGAACTTCCTGCTTGACTGACGACCTAGCTCTCAACCCTTCTCCTCCTACGTTTGCCAGATTTGTTCGAAATTACTACACATATAATTAAAAAGTAAATGAAATTTGGATTGAGATGAGTAAGATTGATGATGATACATTTTGGTGTCAACTGTAAGATTAAGCAAATGCAACTGTAATGGACTGTTAAGTGTAGTAGTAGTTGGTAGCTTAGAGCCGGATGCGGCTCGGGCAAGCGAAGGTCACGTTGCACACGTGGTCCACTAGGACGGTGTACTCGTGCAGGGGTTTCGACAAGAATGGCGGCAACCCCACCAGCACGTCGCACACGCAGTCAGTGTCCACTTGTTCTAGCCAGTGGCAGCATTCTTGCTCAACCGGCGTCCCACCTGATGGCTCCTCCTCCTCCTCTGCTCGGCGTCTATCATGGTCGCGGTGGTGGTTGTTACGGTCATGGTGATGATCATCATCGTGCCGATGGTTTCGATGGCCTTGATTGTCATCATGGCCGCCACGATGGTGGTGGTGGTGATTGCCATCATCGTCGTCATCGTGGCGGTGATCATGGCCACCGCGCCGACGGTGTTGACGAGGACGGTCATCAGGGTCAGGGCCTGGAGGCTCCGGAGCAGGAGGTGATGGTGGGCCGGGAACAGGAGGTGATGGTGGGCCGGGAACAGGAGGTGATGGTGGGCCGGGAACAGGAGGTTCGGGAGCCGGAGGAGGTATTGTGTATATCGGAAGGTGTGCACAGGCCCCGTTAGCCAGTGCGAACTGGGACACGCAAAGTGGGTGTGGCTGCCTTAGCCATGGCTGACACTCGATGCTGCCAACCACCAGTAGACACAAAACCACTCTCAGAATTCCATGTTTCCACATTTTGAGTTCCCTTGCTGTGATCCAACCCCTAAATCCAATACCCATTTATATACCCTAAACCTGAAAAACTCAAAGCAGATCGCACCGTCTAGGTTTCGATCTTTAAGCATTTAAGTCCCAAGAGGATGAAGTTCTTATTATATGTGACTTCTCTTGGGGCCTGTAGGAGAGTTTTAGGTTCCTCGTGGTTCATGCTAGGTCACACAAAGTGTGTGAGGCCTAGTTTGGACAACAACAATGACTCCTGACTCCTCCTTCTTTACCTGGTAATACGCACTCTGTAACATGATGATGTCTCATGTCCCGTCTGTCTGGCGTCACAGTTAAAATGATTCTTAATCTTTTGGCAACCTCGGGATCCCACAAGGAGTTCACTTTTCAGCATGCCAGAGACTGGAAATTTACATTCAGATGTTTGAAAAAACTGAGCAACACTACTCTGTTAGAAATCTAGTTCTAGTTTTTTTACAGACTTCTCTAAACACATCAGTGGCCTTCATCCGGCGAAACCATGGATTGGATTAGGATCAGTCTTGCCAACACACGAGCAGAACAGCACATCTCCATATGATATACAATCGCGCTTTCTGCTCTCTTACGTGCATCGAGCATTTCCGCCATGTCTGGTGCTTCAAGCTCCTAGTAGAGAACAAGTTTGCTGCCATCTTCTTCTTCCTCTGCCTGTAGAAGTTGAGTACTGTGAAATGTGGTGTATATATAGCGAGTTTTGATTGCTTGGTGAGAAGATAATGTGGTGGGTACTGAGTATTAATAATGTGTTGGGCAGGTCCCCTGTGTTGGGATATTGACAAGGGTGCCCGACTGTCCCCACCAAGATTTTGATTCTCAACCAGCTTCTCATTATTGCTCACTATACGACTTGCACGCCTAGGACATGCCCACAGCCTTGCCCTTTTTACAGTCCGGTAGATAAGGGCTCACACACCTTAATTTTAACTACATTCATTCCTCGTATGACTTCTTTTTTTGACGTCATCCGAGTCAATTTTAAGATGAAACAGTTTGGCGAAAGATTTTCACTGTCTTGTCTTCTACTGGTCTTGTTTGACAACTCTCATATTTGACGACAAAGTGGACCTCCCGAGCTGTGGACGTATCAGGTAAGATGCCCCAAAGCAAAGCTTGTATCGATCAATGGCTAACACGGGTGCTGACAAGTCAGCGTCCTTGGCCATCTGGCCCTCGACCCACGTGCCACTTCGCCCTGTCCAGTCTTTTAATTCAACCAAAGAATGTCTCTGTGGATAAGAAGAGAGTTTAACAGTAAGAGAACAAGTCAGCATTAAGATGATATGGTGGAGATAAGGAATGACCCTACAAACAGGACATGTTTAAAAGGTCCTTGAAGACTCGGTACAAACCAAGCAAAAATTTCAAGTACAAACATAGCAGAGGACAGCCTTGGTTCGTCCTGTATGAAGTAAGCATTTCATTTTAGGGTCTCTCCCAACATTTGGACATTTTGAACAAGTGTTAAGAAAAAGGTAGCGGCCAGCAGCGCGACCTAATTCACATGTATTTGTCTACATGTTTGGATACAAGCTAGGGAGGGGTCCAAGTAGTCTTTCTTTCTCCATAAGTTTATTTGATAAATAGCCAGTTCCTCACATATGCACTTGTGGTAGGCTAACAGATTAAACTGATTAAGATATTCTTTCTTGGTGTCTGCCTGCAGCTAGACAAGCAACCAGCATTATGGATGGATGGAGAGGAATCAGTCATGGAGACTGGAACATTATGGGCCATAATCCAACTCTATTTCTGCTGGAGATATCTAATCCTCAACAACAGCAATTATGCTGGAGATAATAACTTTGATTTTGGTCTGTTGGCCACCACCTCAACAAGATCCTTTACTTAAAAACAGCTTCTCCAACACATTTAGAAGGCCACAATAATGATTCCAAAGACTTAAAACACAAGCTAGCTGACATGGTATCACGCCTTTGGTGAGTGTTTTCAGTAACAAATCTCAATAGTTTCTCAGAATGGGTTGGTTCAAGGAAGCTATGTAGAAGGATCCTAAACACTCGAAAGCCGACATCTCATTGATAAGTTAGGTTAGGGATGAATGAAGAGAAGTTTATTCGAATATGAATTTCAAGTAATTCAAGTGCAATAGTGACATCTCCTTTTATAGGAAGTTTAGAACACAAAAGAACATTCTAAACTTATCAACTTATTCAAAATAAGGAAATTTGTAAATTTACTAACTAATTATTTAGTATTTCGAGATAATATTTGTTATCAATGATTATCTTTCGGAAACTTCTTTAATCTCCAGCATCAGTCTCCCTTATCTTTGCCAGCACTACTCCCCACGTGTGAATTATAGATAAAATGGCAAATCAGGTTGATACTGGTACAAATCAGAAACATTGAAAGTGGGTGATATCTCATATCCAGGTAGGAGCTCGACATCATAAGCCTTATCATTGACCTTTTTGAGCACCCAATACGGTTTAGTCTTCTTATGCTTAAATTATTGTAAGTGTCAGCTGGAAAGCATTCATTTTGGAGAAAGACCATAACCATATCACCTTCTTATAAAAATTTAGATTTTCTATGATGGTTGGCCGAGAGCTTGTAGCTAGCATTGGATTCCTCTAATTTTTTCTTCCCCTCCATTTGTATCAAATCTATATGATGAGCAAGCAAGTCAAGAGTGTGTTTGGGAGTACTGCAAGAGACAATATTAAAAAAAAGCTCTTCCTATAAACATATTCACCATGTTGTTATAGGTAAATTCTTTGGAAGCAAGAATAATATCCTACTACTTGGGGCGATCACAACAGAGACACCGAATGATATTACCAACCATTCGGTTAATCATTTCTATCTGATTATCCTATTGGGTATGAAAATCACTAGTATAGCGAAGATTAGTACAAGGAAAAAAGCCAAAGTGTGCGCCGAAAATGACTAAAAAATTTCACGTCTCGGTCAGAAGTAATAGTTTAGGTAATCTCCCAGAAAAATAACCCTAGAATATTAGACGCGTCTGCAGTTTTCTTGCATGCAATAAAATGAACCATCTTCAAAAATCAATCATCCATCACAAAACAGAAGCAACGCCACTATGAATTCGAGGTAAGCCAAGTACAAAATCCATCTAGTTATCCATCTTAACTTGTAAGGTGTAGGATGTCTTCGAGTAGGAAGACAGAGCTGTTTTACAATGATGCAAGAGACAATATTTTCGCTACTGCTGTCCAATGATATTTTCACACTTGTGTTGTGTTGTGTCAACAGGTGCTTGGTAGACCACAGTAAACGTTGAATAACTCCAGTAAAGTGTTCGCCGTCATCAATATTATTATCCTCTCGTAAAACATCATCAAGGCTGATAAATACTTCAGAATTAGGATCATCAGACTCGTCTGTAAGCTCAACAACGTTCGCTACTCTTCTATTAGAGCAAGCATTAGAGAGGTGTCCATATTCACCACAGCGACTGTATTTAGTCCATAATGTTGGACATAAAAATTTTGAGGCTCTTTAATGGGGGAGTCGTGTGAGCCTAAGAAAATTATGATTTTCAATATTTTGGAATCATAAAGTGGAGTACTTGAGAAACAAACTTAGTTTTTTATTGATTGAAACCACCCCAATGAGAGGGCTGATTTCTAGGCATGAACCATGCCAATTGGGACTCCACTTTCAATGCAAGACGAATAGCGTCATCCAAAGTCCATATAGTCTGTAAAAAATGAATTTGGATGGAAAGTCAAAGCCCGTTGATATATCTACCAACTTGTTGAACCTCAATTTCCTATCAACATGTGAAGGAGTTGACAAAAAGCTTCGGTATATTCTTGAACTGACATGGTACCTTGACAACAATTTTGATATCCGTGAAAAAGTGTCTCCTCATAATCAGGAGTAAGAAATTGTGTAAAAAACAATTGCTTCATTTTTCTCTAAGTACGCACTGGTTGTTTTCCTTGATGACAGTTGTGTTGTTGTTGATCCCACCAAGCCGAAGCACCACCTTTAAATTTAAAATTACCGCGCGCTGCTGGTGACGAGAAACCACAAGTTGCTTCAGCAACTTTTTCCGCTAAGTTGCTGACGCTTTGGTTCGGCCAAATCTGAAGAACACAAACATATTTGTTCACCAATTTCTGCAACAGTCTTCGACTGGGGAGGACTATTCTCGGTCCTCAAGATTTCACTATCTCATTTAGAGTACAATGAATTCCAAAACTCAGCCACCACTAGTTTAACTACTACTCCTAACCTAGTCGAAATCTCTGTTCAATCTCTCAACACAGACTAGCCTTCACTGTCAACACACTCCAGTAATAGATAGCTACAGACCTGATCACACAGACTCGGCCTATCCTATTATAATGTGTTACAGCGGATGCTATAACAACTTCTTCCGTGACTTCTCCAAGCACTCCCTGCTGAGTAGTCTGACTTCCCGCGAGTTCTCAAGACTTCTGCTACGCTCCCCATGACCTCCTGTCAATATCAGGGAGCTTAGCTTTGATCTCCGATCGTCCGCGACAGCTCCTCTCATAAAGATTCTTCAACGGCTTATGTATTTGATCTTCAACGAGGCTCTGCTCCAGTTGAACTTGCTGATCAAGCTCGATCAGACTCTCCCAGTCATGATCTTTCTCCGTTTCAACCGTGACAACACACTCTAGCACTTTGCTTACCGCTTTTTCTTTCTTTGTGTGTATGTGTGCGTCTTCCTTGGAGGCGCTTCCCTTATATACTGGCAGCGAAGGATTATAAAAATCCTAGTTCCACTAGGATTTAGAACACATTCTAAACTCCTTTTGGCATTCCAAGATCTGAGGATTTTGTTAAGATATGATTGTAATCTTCTCTAAGATCTATCCCAAGATCAATGGCAATTATGTGGAAAATATATAGGAAACTTTTCCTGATTCGCAGGCCTTCTCAGGTTGATCGCCTTGAGGTTGCTGCAACTGCTGTCTCCACAGGATGTGGTATCATCTTCTTGCTGTCTTTTTGCCAGCTTAGAAACCTGCTTCAGTTTCTAACTCCACGAGAAGGTGTATCAACTTTTTATGTTGATTTTATCAAGGATGCCACATACCTTAAAAAATTTATATGTCACATACTTAACTTGCATATCTTCTTGAACATTGAGAGGCTAGAATAATGTTTCCACATCCGAAATCCAATCAAAAATCTTTAATATGCAGATTTCCAGGAATGGCATGTAGATCGGCCCAAATTTTCGTGCCTTAATTTTGTGCCGCAACAATAGCTGTTTCGAGAATCTCATCATCGTCTGATGAGTGAAGGTGAAGAGCCACAGGCTCTCACTAACGAGGAGAGGAAACACCGCCACATACGGGTTTGACAAGAATTGCCGGTGAGGCTCGGACTTCTAACCACTTCATAGTTACTTCTCCTTTTATAGGGAAATTTAGAACACACAAAAAATATTTTAGATTTATCAAATAATTATTGAATATTCGAGATAATAAGTGTTCTGACAATTTTACAGAAACTTTTCTAATCTCATGCATCAACTACCATCAAAAATGTTCCTTATGGGAACCTTTAGATTAGAGATTTAGAATGGTGAGTTCTATGAGAGTTTTCAGTTTAGGTCTCCATAAATTGATCGGGTGGACTTACATCACAAAGTATAACGTGTCAGCCACTTCACTATGATTTACCTCATCCTGCAACTTCTCTGCCTCACAATTTCAGAGTTACCATGAAATTACTTTCAAGGGAGTAGGTGTGTAAGAAAGGCAGAAAGGAAAAGTAGAGGAGTTGTCCGGCCTATCAACTAAAAAAAAAAGCATTAGAAAGCTGAAATGTCCAACTCTAAGATGATGATATATTAGGAACAAAATAGTTGATATATTTATTTATTAAAAAATTATAAATAAAGCTCAGAAGCGAGAGGTGTTAAAGTGAGAATATTTAGTTTCATATTATCATGGTGAGAAAAAACAAAACAGCAGCACAAAACCTGATCTTGGACTTGGAGGCCTAGTATAGATAATAGCTTATCAACAGCTAAAATGGCAACAACAAAAAATCCAGCGCTCATTACTGAACCAGGAGGCTCCACAGAAAAATCAAACTTGTGCAGAGTCCTCCCAACATACACTTGGAGCAGAGTTCAGTCAACTGCCTAGATGAACATCAATAATAATTCTGAAAACAAATTCATATACAATCTCAAATTCTCTGTCTAAAATTGTGAAGGTGCTAAGAATATTTGTATAGTATAACAATCCAATGGCACAAACATAACAGTGTATCCCAGATCCCCAAAATCATTTTTTAATCCTAACCTTTCTATCATAGAGGGATAAAAGAACCCCTAAAGTTTCATGTGCCATACTAGTAGTAATGCAACACTGACCATAATTAGGTTGAGGACTACTTTACAAATCTACAACACTTTCTCTCTGTTGCTCATCTGTGTTTTACGGCCCCAAGTTCTTCACCAAGTCAGAATGATCTTCCGGGAAGGCATGATAACTCATCTTTGTTTTTAAGCAGATGAGCTGCGATGCTGAGACATATTCAATGGAGGCAAGCGCGATATGATCATTATCACTGCCGCCAATATCTTGGGCCTGGAAGACCACAAAAATGGGTTCAGAATCAAGGATCTTGTAGGGAAACTAGCAGCAGCACCTCTCATGATACTGCATAATTTTCCGCATTGGTGATACCAAGAAAACAAGACAACAATCTGGCCCTTTACCTTCAGAAGATGGCCTTACAGGCATAGAATTTCTATGGTGCATTTCTCTGGGCGGATATCCCCACCCTTGCCTTCCCCTGTTATGTTCATTAGACGGACCCACATACGGATGCGGGGGATATGGTCCTCCAACTTTATCACCTAAAAGAATGACAAGAAAATCAGAGAAAGAATACCAATAAGCACCGTCGCCAGGTACTTGTATACAGTAAAAAACATCTAACAGCTGAATGTACCTACCAGGGAATGGGGGTCCATAATATCTCCTGTCCTCGTACCGCTCTTGTGGACCAGGTTTCCTCCAATTATGATCATCATAGCAATTCCTACCAGGTTCTCTATGGTAGTTGTTCGAATAGGAATTAGGAGGCCCTTCCCTCCATGAATGATGACCTCTATGATCTCCCTGAACATGGGATAAATTATTGGAAGGCCCCAAGGGAGGTGGCCGTGCATTATATGCCCTACTGTCATAGGTTGAGCAACCTGAATGTCGAACATCATTATTTGGATGTGCAGCATGCCGGGGGCCTGAATAGCTGTCAAACGAGCAACTCGTTGAGGGCTCCAGCGCACCCATTTCCCTCTGTGTATTGTGACGGTCAGAAACACGATAGTCCATTGAATCACCATAAGTTAGTCGAGTCCGCGGCGAAACAGGTGGTAAATTGTCAACTGAATTCTGCAGGGCACAAAAGAACAGAACATGTAAATGTGGTTAATACATCTCACTTCATAGCTATTACAAACAAAAATTAGCTGAACTCACATTTCTAATGCCATAGGGCACCAAATCAACACCATTAGCAATCATATCGGTTGAAGGATGGACAGGTATGGGAGGATACATTGGATGCAGACAACCAGCAGCAGGAGGAATAGGATTCCCAGAAGGATGTGGTGGTAAATGATGAGCAGAGGCTAATGGCAGTGAGTGGCCATGTGGTGGGCAGACGGGATGCGGTGGGGGTAGGGAATGAACTGAAGGTGGAGGCTGGAGAGGAGGCACAGACGTGGAGTGATTTTGACGAGGTGGAGGATGGACATGAGGAGGCGGAGGAGATGTTGGAAGAGGTGGAGATGATGGAGGCAAATCATTTGGTAGTGGAGCACAAAAAGATGTCGCATTAGCTTCATTGGTTGAAATCTGGGAACTGACTACCCTAACGTCACTAGAGGAATTCATTTCAGCTTCAGAAGGAGCCACGTCTTCCATTTCAAGTTCACCATCAACGTCTTCCAAAATATGCCTATGCCTTTCACCAGTGGGGCATTCCGGTTCTTCAGCTGTTCCTGATTTATGTTCAGGAGTAACAGCCTCAAAACTCTCTCCGTCAGAATCACTCCCATCAGAATCATCCTTGCGCATACGAGGCATACAAAACCCCGAGAGCTGAAAGCTTGAATTACTGATACATAAAGATTTCAGGTGATATTTAACAAAATATTTTTTTCAACATAATCAAGCATATACAAGTAAAAACAGCATACCTTCCATACTCGTCAACTAGCATACCCTCCATTTCCCTTAGAGGGTCATGAAAGGCCCTCTCTGTTCTGGCCGACCGACGAGAGAAAGGGCCTGAAGAATACGAGAAATTGCTAAAGGAATCAAGGTTTTGCATATGATGCCGGATAACAGAATCTGGAAGAATTCGTCTCTCCAGCCAGAGTTTCAAAACCTACTCATTAAAGAACAACACAAAAATAAATGGCATTTTCAGAATCAAACCCCATGGAAAATGAAATATATCATCCATATATTTACTTTCAAACACTGCCTACGATTCTCACTGGCTGCATTTCCTGCAGCAGCAGACAACAATCTCGGCAGGGCTGATTGGATAGCTGATGGGTATATACCACCAACCTCACCTAATGATATAAATATAAACAGTGTAAGCTTCTCCTGAAAAAATGTCATTCAACAGGAACCTGTGGTATACCTGAAGATGTAGTCCCTAACACAAGAAAACAAAATCACCTTTCAATCCTCTGGAACATTGCATCATTGAATCCACCAGAAAAAACAAATCCACTTTCCGGTTTAAGTTTGACTCGTTTTCCAACGTGCGAGAAAGGATATCAACAACCTGAATTATAAATGATAAATTTCAAAGGAAATCTTAATCAATGGCAAAAAATGCTTTGTTTAATTATATAACACATGCCTAAAATATATTAATATTGTTAAAAACAGTTAGTTTATTTACTACTCTTAGTCTACCCATAAGCACATATAAGGGCTGGCAAAGACAAAACTTCAGCATGCAAAATGCTTACAGTCAGTAAGCACAAGTACCGCTTTCTATGACAATTAAGTGAATAATTATATTAATCATGGTACGGAAAAGGTAATGATTGATTTTGTAACAAACCTTTACAGCAAGACCAGCTTTTGCGCATTCAATAGCCATGCGTGTTGCCCGACCAATGCTGTCCTTCGTCCTTGTTAAAGTCCCAAGAGCATTCCCAAATGATGTCAGAGTAGCTTTAGCTTCAACACTATTTTTTACCTTTCCAGATGACCCCAATGTACCATGCGGACCTGCATCGGCATTTAAAGTACCCTCTTCTCGTTTGACTAGCAGTTTATCGGCTGAACAAACAAAACCATTGTTCTGAAGATTACTACCTTTTGGAGTTGAGCTGATGGGGTAGAACGATGATGCCATTGGTGAAGGCTGCACAGGGTCACTAACAGAAGATGGGCTGGTTTGGACTCCTAAAACAACTTTTTTATCAAAACGCTCATTGGCAACAGAGTCAAGGTGTAATGAATCATGCTGCGCGTCTGCAACCTCCACTAAAGTTCCAGATTTTAAAGACAAGTTAAGTTTGAGTTCGCCATCAAGTTCAGACCTACATCTCAAAATGTAAAATTAGACAGGAGTAAACTAAAATGAAACAAAAAAAATCATGCAAGAACGAGTATCCTGTACTCCAAACAAATTTAACCATGATCTTACATAGTATGAGCTGGCATCTTCTCATTGAGAGGCAGTTGTAAAATTTCGTTGCGAAAGATTTCATCCTCTCTGCACATTTCAGGATCAGTATAATGTAGGACCTTGGATGTATCAACACCATCTTTCCTGACCACACATTTGCTTATTTCAGTATTATCTGAAGAACTGATTTTATGATCCGGAGGTTCAGCACTAGCACAACTTGAATCAGAACTTTTCTTCACATTGTACTGTAGAGACTGATCACCAGAAAATTGATTATTTGAAGTACTATGCTTCCGCTCCTCAGTTTCCAGTGGCAAACAAATAACACCAGAAGCATCATGCAGTGCATTCCTAATTCCAGTTTCCACCAGTGCCGGAGAGCTTCCATTACATTGGTTGGTTTCAGCAGTCTCTATTGAAGGGATATTAGATTCACGTATGCACGGTGAATTCACAACAGCAGTATTGGTAGACAAATCAATTTCCATGTCATTGTTAAAAGCAGTGTTCACACTATTTCCTAAAGGGTCATCACTTGCATCAATTCCGGTTATTGTGGCAGCAGCTTCCACCAAAGCAGAAGCACTGGATAAGATAACATCAGATGTCTTAGGTAACTGTTCTGCAACACATAATTGAGAATCTTCATGTGCATTGACTGACATTGCCCCTAAAGCTTGGTTGAAGTGCTTTGAGGAGGGCAAGCCAGTTTCACCATCCATTTTGTCACATGGCGGTCCCTTGCAGGAGTAATCACGTTGAACGTCATTTGCCGAAATAGTACAATCAGCTAGAGCTACTGAGCCACCAGTTGGTTCTTTCATAATACCTAAATTCTGTTCATTTGATGAATAGCTATTGAGTGAGTTCATGGACAACCCATTTGAAACATCTAGATTACATCCAATAGTTGACTTCTCTTCCACATCAAGCATCAAAGTATCAGCATGACACTCAACATCTGCAAGCTTACCCATACGGACCCTGGCTCGTTTGACCAACGGTAGATACTCATCACCATCTACCTTAGAAGGAGACTCGTTAGATTTCTCACAGGCATTAGGTGAATTAAGTCTATAGTCGTGCACTCCAAAAACTGAATCTGCCACTTTATCAACAGGAGTTAAATCTGCACTGTCAACGGCAAATCTTTTGCGGTTCGATTTTCTTTTCTTCTTAACAAAGACAGCCTTCAAGTCAAGACCATGCTTTTTGTCCAGTTCAACATTTATATTCAAGTTTCTGGCTGTCCCAGTGTGCTCAGGAAGGCATGTGGAATCAAAGCTGCTGCCTTCCGCCCTATTAACTGAAATATCCAGTGAGGCAATCCCTGATGTGTTATCTTCAGGGATAGGATTTGAATCTAGATGAGAAGGTCCCATATATTTCTCATCTTCTTGAGGTGATCCATTGCATAAAGCGCTAGAAACTATATTTCCTATACCAGCACTACTATCTTCAGAAGGCAATTCAGTATCTTGTTGTTTACGTAAATCTATCCTTGAAGTTCTTGACCTTCGGGTAGAGGGGGCCCTTCTTTGGTTGACATTGGCTTGTGAATTCATGCCTACAGGCCTCTTTATTGATACATTTGAAGACTCTAGAGGAGTTTCACAGATAGTAGTTATGTTGGGCGAGTTTTGGTTCTCAGCCTTCACAGATACTGCGTCCTCCAATGTAGGACTTGCTTCCAACTCATCCTTAGTCCAGACTGGACCATTTTCTTGAAGGATCAAAGGCTCCGATGCATTGTGCGTTAAGTCCTTTTTTCCTGGGCTGACCAGACTTCCTAATGAAGGCAGAGGATGTGTCATAGTGACATCAACGCCACAATCGAGGTCATCACCTTGGGCCTGTGTTATCAACTTATTGTAACTTTCTATTATTTCCTGTACAGCGCGGACAAAATCAGCACTTTTTCCATACCGTTTTCCTTGAAGAGATAGTTTCTTCTCTTCTGTAAATGCCTCAACATCTACAGGGCTGCAAAAGGCTCTGCAACAAACAGGAGACAGTCAACTGAAACTAATTTCATAGCATTCAAAATATGGAGAGCTCGTTATACATTGCCCAACAAATCAGGTCTGAAATCATAATACTCCTCTAACTACAGGACACTTGTTTACTTTAGTAATGTCGGCAACAAATGAGCATGTATAATTAAGGAAACGAGTACTGATAGCTAATGAGAAATATAAAACTTATCGCTGCATGAAAATTATACAATGCCAATATATATATAATTTAAGTAAAAATGAAGCTGCCAATAAAGCATGATTCAAATTTTCACATACTGCATGATTGCTTAAATATGTCATAAATGCTCTGTACGATAAACATATTGATCTGACAAGTATCTCCCTGTGTAAAATGTTATTTGGTCAATGTTTATCAACAGTATAAACCTCAATCTCTGGGACTTGCAAGCCTTGTTCCATGGCATCTAGAAAGTTGAACTAAAAGACTTATAATCATGCCATGAAGAAAATATAGGAAAAAAGTTTGCAGTGGTGGATTACATGCTAATTGAAAGATAAAAATCGAGAACAGTCACAATCATACAATTTTATAGCATGCTCATCCTTTTAGAAAGCTACAACACTTCTGAATCCCCTATACCAACACAAAATTAAAGTTCTTGTCCGTGCAACTCAATAACAGAGATCTACGACCCTTACGAATCATTAAGTTAAATATATTGAGACCCTTGAATGACCTTATTGCTAATTGAAAAAGATATGATATAACAGCGACAAATATAGACGTCTTACTAATTGTAACTAGAATATGCTCAGGCATCGTTTTCTTGTTGGGCAAACCAAAATAGACTTCATTTGCAGCATAAAATTGAAGAAGGCTATAAAAACTACCAATATTTAAACCAACCACAAACATCAAGTATCAAAGTTAGTGGCAAACACAGCTACAAATAGTCGGCCTAAAGTGGATTTTAAAGACATCTGATTTACTCACGAGTAAACAGACTGAATTGCTTACCCCATCAACATGTGTTTGAAGCAAATTTTTACAAATAATGTACAATAAGTAAACAAACATCCTAACTTCAGCACAATAAACTATGTGCCCTTTAACTCAATTACTTTCACAAGCTACACATCTTGATTCAAAATTATACTATACGGCTCAAGCTTATCACCATGTCTTCTAACTCACCATCATCCAAAAGTTGTATATCTAATGTAAACTTACTATTCTATTAAGTGAAAAATAACCAAGTCATTTAATGAGACAGAAAATTAGTGATATTTTGGACAGGCTTATTATCTAAAACCAAATTCTTATATGCCCGGTGAGAAAAATGAAACATCAGATGATACTTCATCAAACATGGCACACATTTTGATACCAACAACACTAACTATAATGACAAAAGAATTTATAACTTCACCACATTAGGCTTCATTTCTTTCCTCGCAACTAAATTCAAGGTGCAAGACATAGAATGACTATGTAGTGATGAAGAAAGAGTGAAAGGGTATGAAACGAATATACATCAAAACAATGATTAAAAACACTGCTCAATTGGACAAACATTCATTAAGCAATGACATACCATAGTATGCAGTTAGTATAAGTTTCTTGATGGAAGCATGCTTTTAAAACTACAGACAGCATACGATAGGGGCCTGAGTTCAGACGTATCTGATATAGCTGTACTAAATAAAAAAGGAAGTATGTATGCCTAACTGATGAAAAAGATCCTTAATTACTCTTCGAACTTCTAACTAGATATTGGGTCTACTCCAAATATATGCATATTTTGCAGTTCAAGCAGCATTCAATGACATTCCAGCCTCAACAACAGGTCACTAGTTACTATGTCGAGATCTATATTATATAGTTTCTTGATCACAGATCTTGATAATAGCTAATGCATGTTACTTTTTAGATAGTTCGCTCAGAATTGATTCCATTTGAACAGTCATTCCAAAGTCACTAAGTGAACGGTCTATATTCCATCTATATAGCATCCCAACCAAGAATGACATTCAGACATGCCCTAAATTTTTACAGTGATGAAGCACCTTGAATCACATTTCAATCACAAGAGATTTTAGAGTTACAAGCTAAAAGTGACTCGGATCTACCGTTTTGGCAGGTTACCATGAATCAATATTTTGCCTTTTCATGCCAACAAGCGCATACACAAGAAGTTTACGATACGGCTGAAGGCAATTGTATCACTACAACAATCACAACATAACTAAAAACAGAAAATTTACTGAGATGTGAATATTGTACTCACATTTGATTGGTTCCAAAGAAGAAGACAAGTACTTTCTTGCTATCAGGCTTGTAACCCCATTTCTCTGGTTCACTTATCTGCTCAATAGATACATACCCAATTAACACAGCATGAAAAAAGTTACAAAATCATAAAAAGCAGTGTCATCATTTAGTTATGTTCCTCATCCTATTCACGAAAATGGTGTGCCAATTCATCACAACCTAGACCCACAGGTCTTGGTATAAATATGTCCAAGCTCAACCAGATATGTCTTCCAAAGAAACATCACAAAAAATGATGAAAGCATGCAACACAAAAATTTACAAAAATCCATTCGAACAAAACACTCAGAATAAAATTGACAATAGTATCACCAATCTTTCAGGAAAAACATATAAAAATGTAAAGATACCAAAGATTTCCTGCAGATCTAAGAAACAAAAAAAGAAAGCAACCACTATGAACTGAATTCTAGCCCTATAAGTAAAATTATGCATAAAAGAATCAAATAATTAATTAGCACTTGTCAGGCTGCAAGAACAAAAAGTAACTCCAACTCCAAATCCAGAGAATTTGACAAATAGGCACACCCAAAAAAACCCAACATACCGTGGCAGGCCAAGCCGGGAATCCCTTGACCTTTGCCAGCACAAGGTCGCCCACCTTCCACTTCTGCCGCGCCGCAGCAGCTGCTGCCGCCGACGGCGCCTTACTCTTCCTCCGATTCGGCGCCATCCGCAACTTCAATGAATCCAAGAACCACAACGCAACATCCACCGCATCGAAATAAAGAACTTCACACACTCCAACAATTCCTAAACGGCTTTCCTGCACCTACACCAACACAAACCAATTCCCAACTGCCTAGGTCCCCATAAACGCCACGATTCCTCAAACCAACTACCAGGCATTGAAAGCGCCAGATCATACACGCCTCAGCATCGATGCCAAGACGATTGCAATCGAGTTCAAATGCCAACGCGTTGACGAGGGACAGAGGAGTGAGTGCTGGAAACCCTAATTGGATTAGGGGAAGAGGAGAGAGAAAAGATGAGAATAAAAGAGAAAAAATGAAGTGGAAAATTCAAATGTAATTTTTCTTTGATTTTGTCAGGCTGTATGCTAACCTGCGCATTGTAGCTGTTTGGTGCTAGTGGGTCTTCTCCTAACGTGCACTTCGGCCGAAGAGATTTACCGATGGACGTCATGTACGAATTTTGGGCCTGAGAAAATTCTTTTCTAAGCCTATGTTCGGCCCAAAGCTTATTTTTTAATTCATTTACAAACTAATTTTAGGTCAGTTGGATTCTTTGAAAATTTGAGGTTAGAAGAAAAATAAATTTTTTATTTTTGTTTTGTGGTGAAAACTGAAAACAAAATGTAAGAAAACATTACAAAAAATTCTATATAACTTTTCATGGAAAAGTCATTTTCCAACTAATCTTTTATTTTTCTGCTGCATTTTCCAAGATTGATATGGAGCTTAAATTATGATACAAATTCAAACCATTATTTTAATAATGTCATCTTTTTAAAATTTCTTTTGGATTCCTTAGCAAAGGTGTTTGTGTTGAATTCTTGTTTAGTCAGTAACCCTTCATGGGAATCCTGCCAAAATGTGGTCTGGAGCCTAGTTTTGATTTTATTGTCAAGCAAGAAATCATGAAAATGAAATGAAACCTTGTATGAACTCATTACTCTTTATCTCTCAAAACGCGCTTGATTTCTTACTTGATCTCTTTTGAGGTACATATCTCTTTAAATACTATTCTGGTCTTCCAATTCTAGTATGATGCATCTTTTGAAATTTTCTCTGAATTTGCAATTAACTTTTTCCGAACTTGTTCCTTACATGCGATACTTATTCAAGATCTTTTTTTTTTTCTAGCTTCAATCGTTCATTTCACACTCATAACCTCAAAATCTTTTCTTAGAGCTTATTTTTTGTTGTTGTAAATTTTTAATAATTAAATTAAGTCATGTACATTTATATATATAAATTCACTACCATCGACCACCACCACCCGCCACAATTCTGTCCGGCCACCATCGTCTGTGACCGTTAAACCACCACCATTCGACACCACTGTCATCCACTGATCGCTGCCGAATATGGGCGATAAGAAGTGGCCGGAGTTGGAAGGTCAGTGGTGGTTGGCCGGAGATGTTTGATGGATATTGGCCGATGGGGTGGTTGACGATTGTCCGACGGAGTTCAGTAGGTGGTGGGTGGCGGTCCGGTGAGTGGACTATGGTGGTCCGACAGGTAGTCCGGCAGTAGTCAATTTAAATTAAGTTATATTTCAATAAATAAGGTCAGTGCAAAAAATAGACCCTTAGCGTAAACTAAAAGTTGTAGATCTTCAAGATAACTTTACAACATTATTTAATTAGTCTTCATTGGGTCATCCATGTAAGCTCATCAAGCTTCTGCACCTCGCAAGGTTATTTTTACCTTGTGATGAATATATGGTGTTTTTGCTCGAATTCTCTCTTACACCCTGTTCTTTTGCACTTAAATTTTCAGTAAATAAGTTAAGTTAAGTTAAGTTAAGTACATTAATTATTATTTTTTATTGGTGGTGTGTTGTTTTGTGGTTGTGGGTTGTTGTGGTAATGGGGTGGTGGTAGTGGTGTTGTGGTGGTGGTGGGTTGTTGTTGTGTTGTGGTGTTTTTATGGTGGTGGGTTGTTGTTGTGTTGTGGTGGTGGTAGTAGTGTTTTTGTGGTGGTGGTGGTGGTGATATTGCGGTTGTGATGTTAATGTAGTGGGGTGGCGGTGGTGATGGTGGTCAGGGGCTGCTCAAGACAGTTTGTGGCCTGAGGCGAAATCCAAATAGTGGTCTTTTGAACGACGTCTTAAATCATTTCGATATACCTACAATTTAAAGCAAAAAATACATCATAACTTGGTAAGTCAAAATAAAAAAACCAAACATATTCTATAAAATATTCAAAAATAAAATTTGGTGACATCCATACCTTGCATTCATTCTTCAATTGGCAAAAGACTTGAAGAACCACCATATGCAATAAATAACTAAGCAAATTTTATTTTTCTAGCTTTTTGCGAAGCAAAGTTACTTATTAGATCTTCGAAGTCAATTTCTTGAAGCATCTTATTTTCAATAGAAAGAAAAGCCAATCCATTCAATCTTTGTTGAGTCATGGTGGATCTCAAATAGGACTTTATCAATTTTAATTTTGAAAAACTTCTTCCCCCCGAAGCAACCGTGATTGGCACCGTTAGCATTATTTTATAAGCAACGAAAGCATTTGGAAAAGAATCTATTCTTTTTATTTGATCAAGTATACAAATAGGAGTATTGTTCTCCACTTGTATAATTTCTCTTAAATTTTTTAACTCTACATATAAATCTAAACCATCTATGTCTAAACTATCGTCATATTTTTAAAAAGTTTCAAGATTAAGACAATTTTGTTTTAACTCATCATTGTTTAGTGATTTTAATTTCTCTACACTAAATTAAAGAAAACCAAAAATGTCATCATACAATTTAAATTGCTCAAATCTACTTTGAAGTGAAAGAATTGCTTGATCAACAATATATAGAAAATATTCAACTCGAAATGACTCTTGTGGAGACATAATTGTTTCATTATCAACATGCTCATCAAATCTTCTATTCCTACGAATAATACGTTTTTCTATAAATTTAGGTTGTACATCCATCTCATTGGCAATTTCTTTAGCACAAATCATGGCATCCTCAAATCCATTTTTTCTATATTTCTCTAAAAATAAAATGAGACTTTGTAATTGATTTATAGCTACATCCATATACATATCTCTAGATTGTAAATTTTTACTAATTTTATTAAAAGCAAATAATAAGTCATACCAAATACACATACCCAACAAAAATTCAAAGTTTTCAAGTTCATAGCAAACTAAACTTTCCGCTTCACTTTTAATTTTAGGATCATCACTAATTTCATTTAATTCTAACAAAGCATCTCGTATTTGGGATGTTTGATATCGTATTGCTTTAACACTATCAATTCTACTTTCTCATCTTGTTTGTGATAAAGACTTAAGAGTTAAATTAGGTACATGATCTTTTAAAATTTTCCATCTTTTGGTGGAAGAGGCAAATAATGAATAAACACGTTGTAACACACCAAAAAAAGTTTTTGCTTTATTACATGAATTAGTCATATCACAAAGAACTAAGTTAAGACTATGACAACCACATGGAGTGTAAAATGCTCTAGGATTAACATCCAAAAATCGTTTTTGAACCCCTTGATGTTTTCCTTTCATATTTGATTCATTACCATACCCTTGTCCCCTCATATTACTAAAGTCAAGACCAATATTTGCTAGCTCATTAATAATAACATCAAAAAGACCTTTTCCGGTAGTATCATCTACATTTATAAATCCTAAAAAATATTCCTCAACTTTTAGAGGACTAGATGATACATCCACACAACGTAATATAAATGACATTTGTTCTTGATGACTAATATCCGGAGTACAATCAAGTATGATAGAAAAATATTTTGAATCCATTACCTTACTAATAATCTTTTTTTTATTTCACTTGCTATTAAGTTAATCAATTCATTTTGTATATTATGTCCTAAGTAATGATTATGAATTTCAACATCCTTAATACGTCTAACATGTTCTTGCATAACACTATCAAACTCCGCTATTATTTCAATTAGACTTAAAAAGTTTCGTTATTCTCTTGGTAAATCTTTTCATTTTTTCCACGAAAACCTAAATTATTTTTACCAAGTGTTTTAATTACCGAAATTATTCGAAATAACACATTTTTCCAATGTTGCTTTTCTTTATTAATCATATCTTGAGCATATTTATCAATTGTCATATTCTTTTCGATTCTACTCTCTAACTCATACCACATTTTAACATGTTCATCACTTGATTCATGACTTTTAAGAGTTCTACCTATATTTTTTCAATCATTACAACCTTCGTTAGCTAGCATAATTCATTACAACCAACACCAAATAATTTGCAACAAAAACAAAATATCATATCTAAATCACATGAATAAACAAGCCACCTCCTTTTATATTTTTCTTTATTCGGTAAAAAGTGGTAGTAATGTGTCCATGAAAAATGTCAATTTTGTGAATCCTTAGGAAGATCTATATTAGTTACATGAGTAGGACCTTTTTCAACAAGTAAATCTCTCATTCTATTATCAATGTGAGTCCATTGACTTGGATCATATATATTTTTAGAATTTACGTCATCTAAAGTATTACTATGATCCATCAATTCACATGATTGCAAATCAACATGACTCGTTTCTTTAGCAACTTCTTCTTCAATAATTTCATTCTCATCTAAACAGGAATCATGAACTTCATTTGTTTCATTCGAAGGACCCTAAACTATAAACTTATCAAGAGCTTCTTCTTGTGAATTTTTAAAAGCATCAATCTTTCTCTTTTTTAAGACTTTTGAAAAGCCGGATTCATGTTTACGTATGCATTCAACCAATTATCCAAAATCCAAATGACCTAATTGTTAAACAATCCTATCACAAAATCACCCCACAAAAAAAAGCCAACACAGGTCAGTATGATAAATGAAACGAAAGAACCTGATGGCTGATAATCAGATTTCAGATTTGGTAGTTGTTGATCTCAATTCTCAGCTTCAATCCTTCAACCAAATTCAAAGCGACCACGGGTTCGGGTTGGCAGACAGGCAGAGGCGCAGAGCGGCAGAGAAGCAGAGGGTGAGAGGGGTGGCAGCAGCAGCGCTGGTGGCCTGCGGCAGCAGCAGTTCTGGAGACTGGAGTGCTTGCCTGATTTGCAGATGGAGTGCCTGCAGGCGTGCGGCCTGCCTGATTTGAGCTTGTATTTGGATTTCGGAGCGTTGACGAAAGTTGTAGCGTTGGATAATGGAGATGAGCGTTGAGCCGTTGACGAGAGATCGCGATTCCGTGCGAGATGAGTGCTGTTGGAGAATGGAGAATTGTATTTGGAGCGTTGGCAGGACTTGAGGGCTTGAGGGATTGGGGTCTGGGGAGAGAGTGGGAGAAGAGAAGACAATTGTGTGGCCTTCCTTCTCCCAGTCCAAATATTTTTTCTTTTTTTCTGGCCTTCAGCCTTCTCACCCAGTCCACATAATTTTTTTTTTTTTTTGGCCTTCAGCCTCTCACCCAGCCCAACTACATTTTTTGTGTGTGGCCTTCTCAGCCATGAGGCCTGAGGCAGCTGCCTCATGGGCCTTATGGCTAGGCCGGCTCTAATGGTGGTGGTAGTGGAGTGGTGGTGGTGTTGTGGTAGTGGTGAGTTGTTGTTGTTGTTGTTGTTGTGTTGTGGAGGTGTGGTATTTTTGTGGCGGTGGGTTATTGTTGTGTTGTGGTGGTGGTAGTATTTTTGTGGTGGTGGATTGTTCTGGTGGTGGTGATATTGTGATTGTGATGGTAGTGGGCTGGTGGTGGTAGTGGAATAGTGGTTTTATTGCTGGTGATGTGGTGTTATGGTGATGAATAGTAATTTACGTATTTAAGTTAAATAAAGTTAAGTTAAGTATTTAAAAAAATAATTTCAGTTCAAAAGAACATGCCTTTAGTACTTCGAATCCACCCGACATGCAAAACTACACCAAACAACTGATGTTTATTTGATATACAACTATATCATAATACATTAATTAAGATACTTAGATGAAAGTATAAAAGAACTCCTTAAAGCACTCCACAACTTCTTTTTTTTTTGTCCTTGACCAAAAACTAGTTATAAGAGAAATGAATATCATCAAAATGTTCCAACCAACCGATGAAGCCAAAATATCATGACCGTACCAAATGCCAATTTTTCCTTTCATTCAACGCATATTATACTTACAATCACATCATAATTCCTAGCAATGAATGTATCCAATTTACCTCATCGCCAGAATGTAAATTTATTTGGATGCTTCGTAGGTAGTTTTTTATAGGCCCAAGATCATCGCTATGCGTTTCAAGTCACAGCCGTATGTTTTAACTTTTTCGTATATTCCGACACGTGATTTAATTTAAACTTTTGGGAAGTTGAGCTTTTGTGAACAAGTTTGCTTCGTATTGGGACTTTTATCGTCCCATAAAATCTGCATGTCTTTTAGATTTTGTTTGTCTTGACAACTCACTTCTCTTTTGGACCTTCATAAACATCTTTTCTTTTTTTATTTATGGAATTTGCTTAATGATTTTGTGACTTGTTATTGCTGGTTCGTATTGATCTTTTTTTCGAGAAAATCTCCAATTCCGGCTTTCAAATAGCAGTCGATGGGATGTTTCATTATTCCTTTCATAGTTTTTTTTGACGCGACTCGAGAATGTACGACCTAACACCGAAAACAACATACTAGAAATATGACAATCTTTTTCCCATCTTGTATGTCTTTTTTCTTCTCGATTGGACATTGTGTCGTATCACACTAGCAATCAAAAGAATATATGACTAATGAACAACACACAAAAATAGTGATCGTTTGTTCACGCATGTCGGTGAAGAATAACGACATCCGCGACTACAGATTAAATGTAGTTCGTTTATTTTGATTTTACCCGAGTTAGGGTCTAAAGAGTCCATAATTTCTATTTAACGCTCTCAATTTAAGCTTCACTCGACCTGCCCATATTGAGCATATGTTTCTAGTACGGGTAGCTAGTACGCGTAGTATGGGTAATACATTTGTACTCACATTTTGAGTACGATCGTACTACTCACTTGTACAGACTGAAATATCTTAGTGAGCACACTGACTCGTCTTACTCTTTTGGTATTTTGTCCCGTACCCTAGTTAACCATATGAGCTATTCAATAATTTACATCTTAGTGAATATCCAGCCCTCTTAAAAATCAATTTATGATAATCACCCCTCGTCAACTGGAAACCCCTTCTGCTCAACAATGAGAAACATGTAAGAAGTCAAAATAGTGCTTAAACTTGTCATAGGTGATTGGCTTAGTCAATAGATCAGCCGCTATTCTTTGAAGTATGAACCTTCTCTAGTAGTATATGTCCAGGCACAAGTAACTCTCTGATCTTGTGATATCTCATAACAATATGCTTTGTCTTAGCGTTATACACTCGAATCTTTGTCAAATAAATAGCATTATGACTATCGCGAACTTTACCTTACTCAACACTCTAACTCCTTCAATAAACCCACAAGCGATAAAGCCTTCTTAGTAGCCTCAACTACTGCTATGCACTCAGCTTCAGTGGTAAAGGTAGTCATTATAGATTGGAATGATGATTTTCAGCAAATAGGCTCACCAGAAAGAGTAAAGACGTACCCCATCGTAGAACTCATATCATCAACATCGCGTGCATACTCTGAATCGACATATCCAACAACAAAAGGATCACCTCGTCCACTGCCAAACATAATACCATGTCTCAGTGTACCTATCAAGTATTTGAAAATCTACATGACTACTTCACAATGATGCTTACTCGTTAGAACATAAGTTTACACACTTGACCTGCCTATAGTCCTCCTCGCCTTCATCACTGCTATTGCACCCTTGAAAACCTTAATAATATCCTTGTCTTTATGGAACTTGAATGCAAAGTCATTCGCATGATACATGATTTGTCGTCGTTGGACCTATTGCTTGAAGTTGCATGTAAGAAATTTGTCATACTTGCCTTCATCACTTTCACTACTTTGTTGCTTTTGGAAGTCGGTGCCCCGAGAAATTAATTTCTTCTTCAAGTATGGACATTACACAATATTCGCACGCCACCATCATCTATTGTGATATTGACTTGCCTCATTCCTTTGATGGCACATAATTTGTCATCACCTAAGAAAACGAGTCTAAAATTCTAAAATTATCAGATTTGTCTGTGGTAAACTGACAAGCATATTTTTAACCCTATAAATTGCCACTTTATATTTCAGAGGTCAAGTTGCAGTCAAACATAACTTATAGCCTTGGTAAATCCAAGAAATGGTCCAAAGAGCAAGGATGTACGTGTATCAAGCAAGAAAGTATTTATACTTAACAATTCTTACAAGAAAAGATGAAAATTAGATTTCTAATGATTATAATATAAAGAGTGAGATTTGCACTATAAAAAATATACTAGAATCATATTTCACTCGTGTGCATTCATTCAATTCATGTAGCAAAACATATATTATTCACATCATACAATGAATGGAAATAACCCATGTATGCTCAAAGTAAGCCAAACACTCCCAAATCATTACTTTTCGCGATCTTATACATGAGACCTTCCAGCAATGCATACACTCGATTGTCTCTAACCATTAATATGCAATCAGCATTGGTAACTACTAATCACGTTAGGATCACATTAAGAACATATTTTCCAAAAAAGTGATGTTATCTCCTTTACCAAATCATATACTACCAACATAGTTACTATGATTAATAATCAATCCTATATAATTCTGATTAATTACTTCAACTACGGTGATATTATTTCTAAATTGATCATCCTTACGGAAAATTTGCATAGAACGTAGCATTAAGCGATGTAGGATCAAACAAATACATATAATTTCAAATAAAGTCTATATTAACCCCTTTTCTTTTGCACTTAAATTTTCGGCAAATAAGTTAAGTTAAGTATATTAATTATTATTTTTTATTGTGGTGTTGTTATTGTTTTGGTGGGGCGGTGGTGTGGTTTGGTGTGGTATTGTGGTGGTGGTGGTGTTGTGGTGGTAGGTAGGTAGGTAGGAAAGAGATGATGAATAATAATTAAAATATTTAAGTTAAGTTAAGTTAAAATCGTTTAAATTAAGTTAAATACTTCAGTAAATAAGTTCAGCTAAAAAAACAGACCCTAAATCGCATGAAAAGAGTTTCTATAACATGAGATCCGTACGATCCTAGAATAATACGAGTACTCACGGTTCATTATAAGATAATAAGAATATTTTAAGTTAAAAAACATAAAGAAAGAAAGAAACAAGGAGTAAACGATGAATTCTCAACTACGAATGCCGAATATTCAATCTTTGAATTCTTCTGTCATGCAATTAGCTTGACGTCATATTCTATCTCAAAATTAGGATGTTGAACTCCGAATTTTAAATCTCTATTAATAGTGGAATCAATTGGGCCGATTTGAGAAATTATGATTGGGTCGTTTACATACTGAAACGGTGCTTCACATAATGAAGATGTCAATTTAGTTCTAGAGGTGCCATTTCGTCTAGGAAAAAAGACTAGCTCGGATCCTCGCCAAATTTTTTGGTTGCGTCGCTTTGACACGGAAACCTTGATGTCTAAGATTGGAGGCAATGTTTTATTTAGCAAAGTGTCATTTCGTCCAGAGGGGCTGTCTAAGATTGCTCCTCTAATGCTTATTTTTTTACCTCGCTGGTTTGACCCTTTAAACCTTCAAATTTCATCTTCAAATAAAATTTAAGTTGTATTCCTTTGACTTAGCTTTCTAACAAGCTATGACATGCCTCAATCGGACAATCCTCATACGCTCGGCAAGCCTTCGAAGACGAATAGGTCAATCTATCCAAATTTGGTTGGTTTTCGCTTAAATCTTCGTGTTTTACTTTTTTTGCTCCAAACGAACTACAAAGCTTCAATATAATAGAATTTGATCTAAAGCAAAAGTAAAGTGGTAAAATGACAATATAAAGCCCAAAAAATAAATAAAAAATTCAAAACGAATAAGTATTCAGTCGATAAATCGACTATTCATAAACCACTTCTAGTGCGGCATCATAAAAAATTTCTCCATCTACCTTTTTTTTTGATATTTGATATATAATGTACCTTCTTATTTAAATTTAATTTCCAAAATATTCCTCTTTTGTTTAGGCGCTATTCACAATAACAATTTTACTATTAACAGTTATCATGAATCGCGCCTAAAGCCTAATAGCATTTATGTGACTACAAAATAAAAATAATAATTCAAAAGTAAAAACGCCGTTGAAGACAATGCTTTTCTCAAAAAAATCATTATATTTATTCATTTGCAACGCCTACCACATTGTTCCCTGTTGGCTCCATTCATAATCCCAAAATTATAAACTTGATTATAAACTGATCGATCAAATTGCATAAACTTGGAAGTGTAACCTGTCATCATGGCTAGATCTGAGAATAAGATGATAAGACGGCGAAGGTTTGTTGGCGAGTTAGGATTTAGTGTATGTATTATTATAATATATTTTTGAGGAAGAACCAATGTTTTGAACGGCGACCCTTTTACTTTTAAATTATTATTTTTCAATTTTAGCAACATAAGCGTTGATTAGATTAGGTGCGAGGATAACGCTTAATAGTATAAATGCTTTTTTAAACAATGCCTAAGTAAAAAATTAGGTATTTTGGAAATAAAAGGGTACATTTGATATTAAATATCACAAACGGGGAAGATGGGAAAAAATTTCAATGTCATATGAGATAAACATCCAGAATCGATGATCCAAGCTTATGTGCACTTTCCTAGATGAAGCACAAAGAAGATCTTCTCACTTCATGAATCAACTGTTTGAACCATGTTATTTAGATGCGTTTTGCTTTTTGTTTAGATAGTCTCACCTGTATTGTCCTGTCTGTTTGTAACTATAACACTGCACTCGTTTCCTACTTCTGGATTTGGACCTCTTCTTTATAAAAAAAATCACTTTATCCTTGTTCCGCCTATGATCTTGACCCTTCTTCATATACAAACTTTCACCTTAAATTCCCTCATCTACATTATGTCTCCGTTGAAAATGAGACAATAATGTAACAGTGATCACATTCAAGTTGATTGTGTCTTTTCCGTATGTAAGGCAGTATCCAAGTGATCGCAGGAACCCGGTAACAAGCACAATACGATAATAATTTTGTCATCATTATCAATCTTCATCCAAAGCCTCACCAGGTCGGTGATAATATTGTTCAAGATGTTGATGTGTTGTTGCATATCAGATTCCTCCTACATCTCTAGTATACATAGTATTTGCTTCACGAACAACTTGTTCATAAGCTTCTTAGATATATACTGAGTCTCCAGTTTGTCTCAAACCTCCTTAGGAGTTTTCAAGTTCAAAATATGATACATCACCTAGTTTGAACACATATACATACATCATACGGTTTTCTCTTTCATTTATGCCCAATCAGTAGCCTCCATGTCCGCCTGTGTCGTCTGCATTGCTTTCTGCAAAGTCTAATCTAACAAATCCTTACAACTCCTTTGCCATAATCTGAAATTGTCCTTCCCATCGAACTTTGTAACTTTGAATTTCGACCACAGTTAAATCGTCATTTGATACCAACGGTTGTATTAGAAATTAGCAAGCAGAAGAATAGATGAGTAACAAACAACACAAGATAAAAAAAATACCCATCGTTTGTTCACACAGTTCGATCAAGAATGTCTATACCTACAACTACAAAGTAGTTGTAATTCCTTTGTATTGATTATATATGAGTTAGAGTTTCAAGAGGCGATGATATCTATCTATATATAGCTCTCTCATTTTGAGGTTCAACCGACTTGTCCGTAGTGGATCTGTGCCAGTACGGGTAGTACGTTTAGTATTATTGTACTATTCACCAGTATGGACCAAACGATTTGAGCGAGCATACTAACATGATCTACTCTTCTGGTACAACCATAATAATAGTTGGTAAGGTCTCGCAGCTCGATTATGCATGTGAGACATTCTTAACACATTACTCTTATTTCTGTAGAAAGACCCAACATATAACACCCAATAAGGATATACTTCAATACAATCAATAATTATTCAAGCAATCCAAATGAGAGAAAGGAAATTGCAATGACACACGATTTTTACATAGAAAACTTCTCCGGTGTGGAGAGTAAAAATCACGGGACGTAAGGGGTCCACCTACTCAGCTCTTGTTATGATAAAGGTTGAGGGTACAAGAAGCCACAATAGACTACAAACGTTCAGCAACTACCCACCAACACATACATGCATAAGAGACCAACCAAGAGAATACTAAAGTGCAGAAATCACCTAGAAAAATGAGCTTTGTCCAGAAGCGACAACTTTCTCACCAGACCTTCAAATTTCGCAAAAGACCATTCAAATCGAAGCCCAAGATGTCCCCAACAAGCTATCAAAATCTCAACAAAAACGGACAGCGTTTGGCTACCGAAACTGTCTCCGTCGTGAAGCACTGTCAAAAAATTGCACTCCCTCCTTTTCTCTGAAAAACCCCCTTTGACTGCTAACTCAGAATAAAGCAGAAATTAGGGTTTTGGGCTGACTCAATACGACCAATATGGTCAATACGAACAACATCAATTGATATGACCGATACGACCACCGTGGTCTCGAGGAATCCCGTACAGGTCGTACCAATACGAGTCATACGACCAGTACGACACGTACGGCACTCAACAGGCTGGACCCCAACAATCTCCCCCTCCAGCCTATAACGGGAAGATACAAACACGAAGATCATCACTTGAACTTCATCCCAGCAAGTTTGCCGCAAAGCTCAACCTTGGTTCTCGGAACTACTTTAGTCAACACATCAGCAGCATTATTGTTGGTGTGGACTTTCTTTAGCTTCATCTCGCCTTCCTCAAATCACATTTCGCAACCAATGATATCTAACATCAATATGCTTGGTGCGAGAGTGATACATAACATTCTTGCTCAAGTCAATAGCACTCTGATTATCACAGAACACCACATATTCATCTTGCTTCAAACCCAACTCTAGCAGAAATCTCTTAAGCCAAGGCATCTCTTTGCTTACTTCAACAGCTGCAACATACTCTGCCTCGGTGGTTGACAAACCTACACACTTTTGTAGTTTGGATTGCCATGAAATGGCTCCCCCTGAAAATGTAACCACATAACCTGAGGTAGACTTTCTAGCATCAAGATCACCTGTTATATCTGCATCTATATAGCATTCAAGAATAGGTTTGCCACTTCCATAAGACAAACAAAGTTTGGAAGTACAACGCAAGTATCTGAAGATCCACTTCACTGCTTCCCAGTGAACCTTACCCGGATTGGATAAGTACCTGCTAACAGATCCCACAGCATGAGCAATATCTGGCATAGTACACACCATAGCATACATCATAGAAAACCAACATCAGAAGAATATGAAACAGTCGATATATAGTCTTTATCTTTCTCTGTTGTAGCACAATCTTTCTTACTCAACTTGAAACGAGTAGCTAGTGGTGTATTCACAGGCTTAGCATTCTTCATAATGAACCTTCCAAGCACCCGTTAAATATATTTTCTTGTGACAGCCACAATTTCCCAGCCTTTCTATCACGAGCATTCTCCAAGACTAAGATTTGTTTTGCTGGACCCAAGTTTTTCATGTCAAATGACTTGGACAAATCTTTCTTCAAAATCTGAATCATAGCAATATCATGTCCAACTATCAGCATATCATCTACATATAAGAGAAGAATGATAAAGTTACCGTCATGAAACTTTCTAAAATACACACAAGGATCAGCTAAAGTCCGTGTGTATCCATTGCTTGTCATAAAAGAATCAAACTTTCGGTACCACTGCCTCGGTGCCTGTTTCAACCCATAAAGACTCTTCTTCAATTTGCAGACAAGCTGTTCCTTCCCCTTCTCAACAAACCCTTCAGGTTGTTCCATATAGATCTCTTCATATAAGTCACCATGCAAGAAAGCAGTTTTAACATCAAGCTGCTCTAACTCAAGATTCAGACTAGCAGCTAAACCAAGCATGGTTCTGATAGAAGTAATCTTGACAACTGGAGAGAAGATCTCATCAAAATCGATGCCTTTTTTCTGATTGCATCCCTTGACCACCAGTCTGGCTTTCCGCTTCACTATCTTCTCACCATCTTTCTTATTCTTGAAAACCCATCTGTTTTTCAAGACTTTCTTTCCCTTGGGCAGCTTCACTGGCTCATAAGTGTCATTCTTTTTCAAGGAATTCATCTCTTCCTACATAGCATCCAGCCAAAGATTTTTCTCATCAAGAGACAACACTTCTTTATAATTCTCTGGCTCACTATCATCAGTAAGAAGAATGAACTCTGAGCTTGGAGTCTTTGTTGAAGGGTACACGCTCTCTAGTTGACCTTCTAACATGTGCATTCTCAACATTAGAAGCTGGAAGCTCCCCCTGCTCATGAATCTCTCTACCACGAGCATCCTCATCATGTATATCATCATCGGATAAGGACTCAACAAGATCATCAACATGACCATCATCAGGTACATCAACATCAGCTTGTACCTCACTACCAACATTAGGTGTCAAATCAACATTCTCATTCCCTATCTGGCCATCAGAACAACTAGAAATAGAGACATCAGTAGTATCAATAATTGAATCTGGAGTAGAATTGTACCTCGTAGTCAAAAGATCTGCTCCCATCTCGTGCTCAAAAAATACCACATCTCTGCTCTCACTGTCTGCTTCTTCTCTAGGTCATAGAGTCTAAAGCCATACTCTTCATCCGCATAGCTAACAAAAATATAAGCATGAGTCTTGGAATCAAGTTTAGACCTCTGCTCTTTAGGCACATGCATAAATGCCTTGCAGCCAAAGACTCTCAAATGTGAATACTTCGGATCACATCCCTTCCATGCTCTCTCAGGAATGTCAAAATTAAGAGGTATAGCTGGAGCTCGGTTGATCAAATACACAGTACAGTTCACTGCTTCACCCCATAATGCCTTAGGAAGTTTAGATATTCTCATCATACACCTGACTCTCTCCATAATGGTCCTGTTCATTCTCTCTGAGACTCCATTATGTTGTTGTGTGCCTGGCTCTGTTCTCTCGTGTCTAATGTCATATTTCGAGCAATAATTCTTGAACTCTTTTGAGGTATATTCACCACTATTATCACTTCGTAGACACTTCAACTTTCTTCCGGTCTCCCTTTCTATCATGACATGAAAATTCTGGAAGACATCAAATACTTGGCTTTTTGCCTTCAGCAAATAAACCCAAACCTTCCGAGTAGCATCATCAATAAAAGTGACAAAATATCTATCGACACCAAGAGACTCCACCTCCATAGGCCCACAAACATCAGAGTGAACTAACTCTAATTTCCCTTGCCTTCTTGTGGATTTCTCAGAAAAAGAAGCTCTATGTTGCTTTCCTGCTAGACAATAATCACACGGGTCAAAAGAAATTGAGTTATCAACAGGTCAAAGATTTACCTGATAAAAGTTTCAACCCTCTCTTAGTTATATGTCCTAGGCTAGCCTCTGATGCCACAAATTAGGAGAATTCTTATCTTCAACTGCATTCACCTCATCAAAGCATACAGACATGCGTGTCTTGTATAAAGTGCAACACAAGTTGCCTTGAGCAACTGTCATGGAACTCTTTGATAGTTTCCACTTACTATCACCAATATTCTGATGATATCCTTCTTTGTCAAAGACACTTGCAGACAATAGATATTAACGTAGGTCAGGAACATGTCGCACATCCTTCAAGGTAATAGTGCACCCGACATCAGTCTTCTCTCGAATATCACCCAACCCAGCAATAATTGCTGAACTCTAATTTCCCATCTTCACACTACCAAAATTGTCAGTTCGGTAGTTTAAGAAATAATCTTTCACAGGAATGCAGTGATATGAGGCTCCTGAATCTAACAGTCACTCAGTATGTGAACTCTCAACATGGTTGCATTCAGATGCACATAAGGTGACTTGATCATCCATTTCAAAGACGGTCGATGCAGTATTTTATCATCTCCATCTTTCTTTGAATATTCCTTCTTGTTACCCTATTCTTTCTTCCACCGGTAACAAAACTTTTTAATATGATCAGGCTTGTTACAATAATGACATGTCCTAATCTCTTTGCCATCTCTAGACTTGGACCTCCCTCTTGAGTTATCATGCCCCTTGAGACCTGATGGGGAGTATTTATACGACTCGCTAAACCATTTAAACCCAACTATTTCGACATGTTTTGATGTGAACAGTTACCTCTTAGTGTTGTTTGCATTTCAGGTGTTCGGAATACATGAGAAGAGACTTGCGGCTCAAAACGGTGTTTTATGGAAGAAATCGGCGTTGGCAGAAATGGGAGTGCATTGCAGTGAGTCGCGCGCCGAGCGTTAATGTATTCTTCGGGCGCGCGACATAATGTATTCATGGGCGCGCTAGGTTTATGATGACGTCAGCATTCGGGCTCGCGGCCCGAAATCAATTTTACAGCCCGATCTCAATTAGGGTTTCGGAAGATTGGGACGGCAGTTTTTTCGACGACACAGAAAAGTTTTGGGACGACGGAGTTTTGACGGAGGACGGACGGAATTTTGGAGATTGCGTGAACAGTGATTCCGGCGTGAATAGTACTTCCGGCAGTGAACAGTGTTTTCCGGCGATGAATAGTAATTCCGAACAGTTTTTGTTATTCCTTTCAGTTTAATGTATTTTGCAGTTATGAATATGAGTAGCTAAACTTCTGTTTCAGTTTAGGGTTTTCAATTAGTGACATTCATGTTTGAGACTTGGATTTAATGCATATTTCTATTCATTCGTAAGTTCTGGATCTTAATTTGCCTGAATTGTATTGCACGGTTAGCGTATACTTTGTCGTGAAACTATCCGTTCATCAATTCTGATTATTAACTCTTGTCGAAGCTTTGTCGTGGAAACAAGTAGTAGAATCTAGGCTTAGTATCACCTTTGTCGGGATACTTTAGGTCATTACCTTTGTCGGAGTGACCACGCATTTGATTAGAATCGTATCTTTAGAAGTCGATGATAACAGTCACCATTGAATTCCCTGAGCTGAATACCTCTCTCGATTGACATTCACACTTTTATTACATTCGTTCTTGCGACCACTCACTCAAAACCCCCCTTTAGTTCTGTATTCACAGGAAACCGCTTCACAGTCAGTTCTCTTGGGTTCGACCCTTGCTTGCCGCTACACTAGCTAGAGCTTGGAATTATAAATACAAGTTTGGCGCGCACAACGACGCGCGCCAAATTTTGGTGCCGTTGCCGGGGAACTGCTACGGTGAAGAGTTTCTTTTCTTTTTATATTTAGTTTTCAATTATTTCTTTGTGTTTTTTTTTTGTTGCGGTAAATTGCTCTTTCCAGCATGTCTCACGCAGGTAGTGTTAACGGTGATGGCCGCCAAAACAATGAACAAAATCAGGTCAATAACAACAACCATCCTTTACCACCACCAGGAAATCCGGATGTGCAGGTTCCACCATTTTATGAAGAGCCAAAGCGAGTATTTAGAGCGCGCCAGAGGGAACTTCGCGAAAGGGAATTTTTGGCTAGGGATGCAGGGGCACGAGCAGAAGGTTTCAATGAGCCTAACCCACCGCCTCAGCAATATGTGCAGCAGCAGCCTTACGGGCATTAGCCATACAGGCGTGCCCAAAGACCGGAACCAACAATGAGAGAGCTGGCTGCACCAGACTTCAATGAGCAGCCATGGTGCATCAATACTGGTGCAGAAGAGGACGATTTTGAGGTAAAGACTTCTGTGGTGCACCACTTACCCAAATTTAGCGGATTACCGGGAGAGGTAGCGGCAAGGCATTTACAAGAATTCACCGGAATCTGCCAAACATTGAGACCCTACGCAGCTTCCGAGGACAGGTTTAAGCTTCGAGTATTTCCTTTGAGTTTGACTGACTTAGCAAAATCATGGTTTCTGTCTCTTCCTTCAGGTAGTATTCGCACCTGGAACCAAATGCAGCGGAAGTTTCTAGACAAATACTACCCGCCAGCCAAGGCAACACAAGTGCGCAGAGAACTTTCTAATATCAAACAAGGACCAAGCGAGTCGATGTATGACTACATGGAGAGGTTCAACGCATTGGAGTAAAGCTGCTGTAACTTAGGAGTCCCGGAAAGGATGTTGGTGGAGTATCTTTTGGATGGATTGAGACCTCTCGAGCGTATGATGTTGGATGCTGCAGCGGGTGGCACAGTGCTGAACTTGACACCGTCTGAGGTACGTAATTTGATTACTGAAACTGCTGAAAGTGCTCGTTTCAGGGAGGAGATCAGTCGAAGGGAGGATACGAGCAGAACAAGGAATGTATCACAGGCAGATTCATCCAACAACCACATGGCTGCAGAAATCAAAGAGCTGAAGGACATGATGCAGAAGATGATGGTGGGACAAGCTAATGTGGTGAAGCCTTGTGAATTTTGTGGTGCTGCCAACCACAAGACTGATTCGTGTCCATCCTTGTACGAAGACAATGCAGCAGAGGCGAATGCTTTAGGAAGATATCAGAATTTCAACCACCTCAGAGGAAGTTTGGATTAGCTGCGAATGGATATAGTTGGAAGAATGAAGGTGGATTTCCTAGGGAGCAAGCCGCGCCTCAACAGCAGACCCAGTTTTATCGTCCACCATTTCGTCAGCAACAAGAGGGTCACAACAGTGCTGATCAGTACCAACAGAGAAAGAACTATAATCAGTCAGGTCAGAATAATCCGTTAACTGTTAATGATCTTGCAGTGAATTTTCAGCAATACCAAGCGAAGACGGATGGTGCTATTGCGGAGTTATCAAAGCAAATGTCGCAGTTGATCACGGTCGTCAATGAGTTGAAGAATGACCAGGGCAAACTGCCATCTCAAACGGTCCCCAATCCGAAGGGAAATGTTAGCGCTATGACTTTGAGGCGAGGGAAGGTGCTCAAGGGTCCATAAGAGGGAAATAGGGGAACGGAAACAGTGAGTTCTGCGCCGGATGACAACATTAGCCAGACGCGCGGATCGGTAATGTCTTCTCCCGGAGCGCAAATAATGTATGAAGACGACGCAGTCAACACAAAGACCTCGTCCGAGGACAACAATAATCGAGCGCCTGATGAGAACATTAACAACCGGCGAGCCAATATAAAGTCTACTACTGGCGCGTTACCCACTGACGAAAATTCCAAACTTCACTGTACTGACCCCCATTTGCCGTTTCCATTGCAGGTTAAGGCCCCTAAGAAGCAAGTGATCGATAAAGAAGTGTGGGATCTCTTCAAAAGAGTTCGAAATCAATATTCCTCTACTCGAGGCGATTAAGCAGATTCCACGCTACGCTAAATTTCTCAAGGATTTATGCACTAATCGCCGCCGTTCAACTCAACCTGAGCAGGTAATGTTTAATGCTAATGTTTCTGCAGTTATTCAAAGGAAAATACCTCCTAAATGCGGAGACCCAGGTATGTTTACCATCCCTTGTGTTATAGGCAACATTAGAGTCGAAAATTGCATGCTTGATCTTGGTGCGTCTATCAATGTTTTACCCTACTCTTTGTATTCGAGATTATGCATTGGACCTTTGAAGCCACCTGGACTAACGATTCAATTGGCAGATAGATCTTGTAAGCGACCTGAAGGCATCATTGAAGATGTTTTAGTGCAGGTTGGTGACTTGATCTTTCCAGCTGACTTCTACGTGCTCAGAATGGATAGTAGTGATCCGGTTGATCATCCACCTATCCTACTTGGTCGCCCCTTCTTGAAAACATCAAAGATGAAGGTTGATTGCGACTCAGGGGTGCTGACCATGGAGGTGGAAGACGAGACAATAAAATTTGATTTATTCAAGGCTATGCCACACCCACCTGAGCACGCGACGGTAAATGCATTGGATGCGTTGGACGATGTAGTACATGAAATACAAGGCACCAGCGGCGAAGACCTATTGAGGATAGCACTGGAGAGCGCCATTTTTACACAAGAGGATTCCTACGCTCTCTACGAGGACATACGTGCCATACTCGCACAGCTCGACATTTCTCGTCCTCTGACGCCCAGGTATGAGGTTAATCAAATTCAGTTATTTAAAACTAATTCTTCGTTTCCTTCTTCTGTGTAGGCACCGGTTGTAGAACTGAAACCTCTCCCTGAACATTTGAAGTACGCATTTTTGGGCGAAAATGACACTCTTCCAGTGATCATTAAGAGCGGACTTGAGGATGAACAAGAACAAAAGCTCATAGAGGTACTTAAAACTAACAAATTGGCTATAGGTTGGACGCTTGGAGACATACGAGGGATAAGCCCGGTGGTGTGCATGCATCGAATTCTGCTAGAAGATGGAGCTAAGCCTTCGAGAGAGCCGCAGCGTCGCTTGAACCCAGTGATGATGGAGGTAGTGCGCAAAGAGGTACAAAAGCTTTTAGATGCTGATGTTATCTATCCTATTTCAGATAGCCAGTGGGTAAGTCCCGTACACGTGGTGCCGAAAAAGACGGGCATCACAGTTGAGAAGAATGAAGCCGGCGAGATGGTCACTACACGTGTTAAGAATGGATGGCGTATGTGCATAGACTATAGGAAGCTGAATGCAGTGACGCGTAAGGATCACTTTCCTGTTCCATTTATTGACCAGATGTTGGACAAGCTGGCAGGTAAGCCGTATTTTTGTTTTCTTGATGGTTTTTCGGGTTATAACCAACTCCCTATCGCACCTGAGGACCAAGATAAAACTACTTTCACATGTCCATTTGGCACTTTTACATTTAGACGTATGTCTTTTGGTTTGTGCAATGCGCCTGGAACCTTTCAGAGGTTGGTTACTAGCATATTCTCCGACATGATTGGTAGTTTCATTGAGGTTTTTATGGATGATTTTACTGTGCATGGTGACACTTTTGATGCATGCCTAGACAACTTGAGTAGAGTACTTGAACGGAGTGTGTCTATGAATTTATTGCTAAACTATGAAAAGTGTCATTTCATGGTTACACATGGTGTGGTCTTAGGGCATATAGTCTCCCGAGAGGGGATTCAGGTGGATAAAGCGAAAATAGATTTGATTTCTAGTCTGCCTTACCCTTCTACGGTGCGTGATATTAAATCGTTTCTGGGGCATGCTGGTTTTTATCGTCGTTTTATTAGGGATTTTTCCAAGAAAGCTCTGCCCTTATCTAACTTGTTGCAGAAAGATGTGCCATTTGAGTTTACAGATCAGTGCAGAGAGGCATTCGACGAGCTAAAAATTGCGCTAACCAGTGCGCCTATTATTCGAGCACCCGATTGGAGCCAGCCATTCGAAATTATGTGCGATGCCAGTGATTATGCAGTGGGAGCAGTGCTCGGACAGAGAGCAGACAGGAAGCCAGTTGTCATTTACTACGCTTCGCGTACCTTGGACGCAGCTCAGAGAAATTATTCCACCACTGAGAAAGAATTGCTAGCTGTTGTCTTTGCTTTAGAAAAATTTAGACCTTACTTATTGGGTACTAAAGTAATTGTGTTCTCTGATCATGCAGCTATTAGGTACTTGATGACGAAGAAGGAGGCTAAGCCGAGGCTGATTCGTTGGATTTTGTTGCTGCAAGAATTTGACCTCGAAATCAAGGACAAGAAGGGAGTTGAGAACACAGTTGCTGACCACCTGGGTCGATTAGTGAGGGAGGAAGAAGCTGGGCAGATTACTGAGACATTCCCAGATGAGCACCTCTACGCCATCACAGGTAAAATTCCGTGGTACGCTCACATAGTGAACTACCTGGTCGGAGGTAAATGCCCACCTTCTTTCTCTAAAGCTCAATGTCTGAAGCTTAAGCATGATGCTAGATATTATATATGGGATGATCCATTTTTGTGGAAAATAGGCGTCGACCAAATACTTAGGAGATGCATCCTTGATGATGAGATTTCTTCTGTGCTTAGTTTCTGTCATGAGCATGCATGTGGTGGTCATTTTGGCCCGAAAAGAACAGCTAGGAAAATACTAGACAGTGGATTTTATTGGCCGCATATTTTTAGAGATTCATATGAGCATTGCAAACGATGTGATAGATGCCAACGCGTAGGGAATATATCCATTAAAAATGAGATGCCTCAGATGCCGATTGTCGTTGATGAAGTGTTTGACATATGGGGTATTGATTTTATGGGTCCATTTCCCGCATCACATGGTTATTTATACATTTTAGTGGCTGCAGATTATGTGTCTAAATGGGTAGAAGCTAAGGCTACTCGGTGTGATGATGCTAAAACTGTAGTGGATTTTCTCCGTACTAACATATTTTGCAGACACGGAGTGCCTAAGGCTATAATCAGTGATCAGGGGACACATTTCTGCAATAGGATGATGGCTGCCACACTAAAACAATATCACGTTCATCACCGTACATCCACAGCTTATCATCCGCAGACAAATGGCCAGGCTGAAATTTCTAACCGGGAAATCAAGGGAATCTTAGAGAAGATGGTCAAACCTACACGAAAGGACTGAAGTCTACGCTTGAATGATGCATTGTGGGCATATAGGACTGCCTACAAGACACCCATCGGAACTTCTTCTTATCGTTTAGTATGGCAAGGCCTGCCATTTACCGGTAGAATTGGAGCACAGGGCGTATTGGGCACTTAAACAGTGCAGCATGGATTTGGCAAAGTCTGGGATGGAACGCAAGCTACAATTGAGTGAATTAGAGGAGTTGCGCCTAGAGGCTTATGAGAGCCAATCAGTCTATAAGGCGCGGACTAAGCTCTATCATGACAAGTTCATCCTACGAAGGACATTTGAGATTGGCCAGCAGGTACTTTTATTTTCATCACGATTACGACTAATGCCTGGAAAGTTGCGTTCTAGATGGACAGGTCCATACACGGTGGTGCGGATTTTTAATCACGGGGCGGTGGAGCTGGTGAACCCGAGAGACGGCAATCGGTTTAAGGTGAATGGGCAGCGCGTGAAGCATTACTATGGTGGACCCCCGCCAGATGCTCAAGAATGCGAGCTAGCCGAGCCTCACGGCGACAACTGAGTTGAGGTACCGTCGAGCCAACGACGTAAAACAAAGGCGCTCTACGGGAGGCAACCCGATGTTTTTTTTTAATTTTTCTTCTTTCCATTTTAATTCTTAGTGTGTGTCTTAGTGTTTCATAGAGTCGTTCCTTTAGAATGTCGTTAGGGAAGAGTTGTTTGGAGGCAAAATTTGGGGCGTATCTCAGTAAGTCACGCGCTCCAAGACAACTTTATAAGCCGCGCCAGTAGTAAACATTAAGTTCCATAAAGTATGAAGCTGGCGCGCGATTAATGTGTTCATCAGGCGCGCGTTGTGCTCAGAGCGCGGCGCTTGAAACACATAAGGGTTGGAGCGCGCCTCCCCCTCCCTCTTTCACCCCGTTCACTCCTCAAGCAGCTCAGGTTCGAAATCTCGTTTTCACTCTATTATCAGGGCGTTTTCCAACTGCTTAACTATTTTCAGGTACGTTTTCATTCCATCCCACACTCAATTCGTGCCAACTATTGGATGTTTGTCAAGTTTTGGGAGTTTTAGGGTTTAGGTTTGATCTGCAATTTTGGAGCATATTGGATGTTTTTGGTGCTTGTGGGTTAATTATATATGTTACGGGATGCTAGGGTTCTTATTTGAGGTGCTAATTTTCAGTTTGGGGGTAGAATTGGATTAGGGTTCATAGATGAAGGCGCGGTGGGATTTCCAGAAGTCGCGCGCCTGGTGAGTACATTATTCGCGCGCCGGATGAAGACTTTAAGTCATTGACCGCGCGAATTAATGTATGCATCCGGCGCGCGACCTGCTGGCTTGCGTTGACTACTACCTTATACGCTCTTGTTTCGATATTTTTTCAGGATGCCACCCCACAGAGAACCTACATTCGAGGAACTCTACGAGAAGTTCTCCCGGAAGCAGTTCGGTGCCAGTACTTTTGCCGACGAAGAGTTCCTACGGGCTAGCGGGCTATATGACCGTGTATCCCGGTTGCTTGAAGGAGCTGGCTGGCCTGGACTCCTGACCATCCATTCAGAGACGGACGTAGAGGACGTCCGAGAGTTCCTAGCATCTTTTCACTACATGGGCCGCGCGGAGCATCTCGGCGTCCGATACAGGCACCGCGGCCAGCATTATGTTACTTACCCACCGCAGTTGCGGGAATTATTTGGTTGGCTGGTGGATAACCGCAACTGGGCGGTGAGGTCGCTAGAACTTGGTGATACTTGGTATGTCCTCTCCTCGGAACCGGTTTATAATCCCAGTGCCAGTAAGGTGCGCGCCCTTCGCGAGCCGGCTTATTTCTATCTTCAGAAGCTCCTATCGGGATCAGTTTTCGGGCGTGACAATGGAGGTGATAAGGTTCCCCTATTCGAGATGCAGGTCTTGCCACATCCAGTCGCCTCTCGACTTTTTAGATGTGCTGAGTAAATTTTGGAGGAAGCGATTGTCATGTGGAGCTATATATTGCGGAGGGCTTATCACCTATATGTTGCGCCGCCTGCATGGTCAGCCGGTCTTGGACACGCACCATCTTATCCCGCCGACGTTTCTCACGCGGGAGGCTTTTATAGGGATGCGCGCTATCACTGCTCGTCCACGGAGGCCGGACCAGTTTGCATGGACTTATCACGTGGACCCGAGACTCCATGAGCCGCTGCCGATAGACAGGCGCCGCAGGCGGCCAGCAGCGACAGAGCAGGCTGAGTCGCCAGCTGCCGGCTCTAGGAGAGCCTCGCACAGGAGAGCAGCCAGAGACGGTGAGCAGCCACCATCGGCCTTCACCCAGGCACAGTTGGACGCAGCGTTCAACGCCTACCGGGTGTTGGATTATCTCTTGCCACCTGGGACGCAGCCAGTACCGGCACCTCCAGGGTGGATTCCAGGGCAGCCGATCCCTCCGGAGTACGTGATCGCGCGGGCGCCCCCCTCATCCCCCAGCGGACCCACCGACAGCTCTGCCGAGTTATAGGGGAGTTTCTATTTTCCTTCTTTATTTTTGTTATTTGGTTGTGTTGCATGTCCCGCCCTTGAGCATAAGTCGATTCGTGAGGACACGGCTATGTTCAACAGTGTGGGGTGGGGTAGTTGAGTCTGTTGTGTCAGCACATTTATCTTTATTAGCAGCATTAGTGGTAGCTAGGGGGCACGTTTTTTGTTTCTTTGATTTGTATATGCTACGATGAAGACACTGATTATATGAGATGATGTTCGATGCTATGAGGTTTTGATGCGTATGTTTTGCATGATTTCTGAAATTTTGTGATGCGAGTTACGTTATGTTATATGTGCTTTCGAGTTGAGATATTACAGGATGTGGAGTTTACAGAAAATGTCCTAGAGGGACTTGACAAACATTCGAAGGTTCGAGGGATTAGTCGCGTAGCGCATTGAGTTTGTGGAGGTTGGCACTCCGAGTTATGAGGGGTGAGACTTTCACTCCATCATTGCAGTGTTTATGCAATGGTGGGACGGGAAAACAAACCGTCCTATCTCTAGTCCTAGTAACCGGGAATGGGTGGGTAACCCCTATCCTGCCTCGCGCTGAAAGGATAATGATGAGAAAGAGCGGGACGCGCTCCATATGCTGCTATTCGAAGGCAATGATTGGAACGGTTCAAAGAAATAAGGGGGACAAGCAATTCACATTGGAGAGCAAAGCTCAAAAGGAAAATCTAGTCAAATGTGAAAGAAAGAAAAGTCAGAAAAATAAACAATCGAGTTGAGTGAAGTCTTCGGACCAAACAAAATAAGAAAGTTTCAAAAACTGTCCGACCAAAAGAAGAAGGATAAAGAATAGAGTCATGAGTCTAAAGAGGACTAACTCCTAGTCATCCATTAAATCTCATCTCGAGTTTAAAGGTAACATGTATCATTCTAGTTCTTGTTGATCGTTATTTGAGAATGATTGTGAGCATGTATTGATTGACTGATTAGGGATGACTTCTCGAGTAATTTCAATGTTACTATTCACGCCAGAACATTGTTCACGGCCGGATTTCCGAATTATTCAGTTAGTATTTTAGTCTCATTCCAGTAGTGTAACTCAGTATTTTCATTAGTTTTGATGTATTCTATGAGTAACTAAGCTCAACTCAGTTTGGGGATTTATAGTGCAACCATGGTTTGAGATCAATAAATGGATGTTTGAGCTATTGATTTGCTGCCCTTGTATGAATAAATGTATGCATCCGGCGCGCGACCTGCTGGCTTGCGTTGACTACTACCTTATACGCTCTTGTTTCGATATTTTTTCAGGATGCCACCCCACAGAGAACCTACATTCGAGGAACTCTACGAGAAGTTCTCCCGGAAGCAGTTCGGTGCCAGTACTTTTGCCGACGAAGAGTTCCTACGGGCTAGCGGGCTATATGACCGTGTATCCCGGTTGCTTGAAGGAGCTGGCTGGCCTGGACTCCTGACCATCCATTCGGAGACGGACCCCTACTCTTGCTTCTACCTCTGTTCTCGGTAACAAGAGCATGTGAATTATCAACTCCCATCTCCTTTCTTTTAATCTCTTTATTGAACATGCTTTCTTTAATCATATCCAATGATAGAACACTATTCAGAACAGAATTACTAATGGTCACGACCAAGGTTTCCCAACTATCTGGGAACGAAAAACAAAGCTTGCAGCTCATCATCAAGAACAATCTTCATTGTGGTCAGCTTGTTAATAATATCCTGGAAGTCGCTGAGTGTTCAGAAACTGACTTCCCACCTTTCAGCTTCAAATAGACAAGTCTCTTGATCAAAGAAGCTTTGTTGTGCGCGGTCTTTCTCTCATAAAGCGCCTCCAATTTCTTCCACAACTCATATGGATCAGACTCTTGAGACACATGGTTCAAGATGCTAATATAAACCCACTGTCTCATAGTTCACAAAGTTTTCATCTTCAACTTTGTCCATTCTTTCTTATCTACCTTTTCGGGCATTGTTGGTTTGGTGACAACACCATCTGCCGAGACACTTGCTTCAATAGGATCAAACAAATCTATGCAATATAACAAGTCTTCCATCATCGGCCTCCAAATAGAATAATTGGTTGATGTCAACTTCATCATTGAGTTGCTGCCACCGGATTCCATAATAGCAGCTTAAATTACCTCCGCTCTGATACCATTTGAAAGACCCAACGTATAACACCCACTAAGGATCTACTTCAAGACAATCAACAATTATTCAAGCAATCCAAATGAGAGAAAAGAAATTGCAATGACACATGATTTTTACGTAGAAAACCTCTCCGGTGTGGAGAGTAAAAACCACGGGACGTAAAGAGTCCACCTACTCAACTCTTATTATGATAAAGGTTGAGGTACAAGCAGGCACAATAGACTACAAACGTTCAACTACCACCCACCAACACATACATGCAGACATCATCCAGAAAAACGAACTCTGTCCAGAAGTGATAACTTTCTCACCAGACCTTCAAATTTCGCAAAAGACCATTCAAATCGAAGCCCAAGATGTTCCCAACAAGCTGTCAAAATCTCAGCAAAAAACGGACAACGTTTGGCTACCGAAACTGTCTCCGCCGTGAAGCACTGTCAGAAAATTGCACTCCCTCTTCTCTGAAAAACCCCCTTTGACTGCTAACTCAGAATAAAGCAAAAATTAGGATTCTGGGCTGACTCAATACGACCAATATGGTCAATACGACCAACATCAATCGATACGACCGATACGACCACCGTGGTCTCGAGGAATCCCGTACAGGTCGTACTGCCCATACCAATACGAGTCATACGACCAGTACATACGACTTTCAACAGGCTCGACCCAACAATTTCTATATATAAAAAAAGAACACCAACCTTCTTGATTTTTGTTTAATCATAAGAGTATAATCTTAATTCTTTGAAAGTAGTCAATCTTCAACTCAATGTCATTATTTATTCCGATTCAAAGAACGTAATTACAAACACTCAAAGTTAAGTCATGATTACTCACAAGTACAATAAAAATAAGATAGAAGCGTATCTAAAATGAATATTTTCATTAGTATTTTCAGATTTTTAGATATTTGTGAAACTTAAAAATGTGCTTTTAACATGTGGTAAAATAAAGTACGAATGTCCTAAGATCTGTTTTTTTTTTACTTAAACTTATTTACCAAAATATTTAACTTTAAACTAACATAATGAAAAATAGTGATATAATTTCAAAACAAAAACAAGAATAATGCATGAAGTAAATAATCAAAGAAAAACTTGTCGAATTTGGTTGGCAGGTCAATCCATACCCACGCATCATCGCCGCGATTACCAAAATAATCTCTTCTTACTACGCACAAATAAGTCAGACCGTGTTTCTTCCTTTCCAATTCATCTTTTACCCACGCTTAAACAAAGGGTAACCATTATTCCACATGAGCGTTAAATTTTCAATAAAATTAGTGTATAAGTATTGGTGAAAGTGAATACGACGCTATTTACTATTTCTGGGAAATGCACCATACCTGTGCAAAATTTACAGTAGCAGAAGTTGCTGGAATGGTCAGATTGAATATTGGACAATCAGTTGAGCTGCGGCGCCCATGGACTTAAGTCCGCCAACTCCGAGCAGGGCCAAAGCTAATTCCTCCTCGTTCCACCTCATTAGTCCTTTGCTAAGCCACTTCAATACATCCGCTACCCACGACCGGGCGCATGCAACCATCAAGCTCACAAATCCCGCCACATAAGCCCGCCGGTCACGCCCAATGGATATTTGTCCATCAATCACGCTAGCCAGGAATTTCAAGTGCGCCCCGAGTATCTTCGGCCTGCGTCGTGCTGCAGGGGATGTGGAATCCACGCCCCATGCAACTGTCCCGCCCATAATACCCAAATACGCTAATGCATATCCTCGCAGCATGCGAACCATCCCGCTACGCTCTCCGCCGCCTTCTTGTTTTAGTCGGTGCGCTGCGATGAACCACGAAGGAAGATTCTCTTTCAGTAATGTTTGAACTAGAAGTAACCCGCCGGAGATCCAGATTATCGAGGCTCCCAGTGAAGCTGCGAGTTTTACGCCTGTCATGGCAGTGTCCAGAGAAACCAAGCCGTACTTGATGCAATATTTTGATTTCTCCGGCTCACTGCTAGGTAGCTCGCTTCGAGCAATGTCTTCCACAGATTGCATTAATATAGAGAGCACTTCATCCGTCAGAAACACCACATCCCTGACAGCACGGTGCACGCCTAGATAAAGGATCCCAGGTTCTACCCCGCCGGCAAAATGCGACCCAAATCCATGACCGAGCAGAGTTCCTCCATCATAAGGGCTGTTTAGGCCGAGAACAGATGTAAAGCAGCTCTTGATGAGTTGAACTACTGCATCACGGTTGTGGTGGAATATAGTGCCCGTAGCAGAGAAAATAAGGTAGTCGCTCCATCGCCTTGCTTTCTGAGTCCACAAGGCAGCCACGATTGGCATACATGGCCAGGGAAAGCTTGCGGCAAGGGTATTTAAGCTTGGACCGACCAAGTATAAGACGCGATCAGCCACCCCATCAAGTCTATAGGTAATTGTCAGACTTACAAGGGCAGCTAAAGGCAGAGGATTTAACGCTGGATAACTTCCACCTGAACAAGACCAAAAAAAAAAAAAAAGGTTCAACAGGCTTGTATTGCCAAAGCCCACACACATATAATTAAGGAGATTGAAATCAACATACCTACAACAAGACTTGGAACATTGACGCCAGTGGCAGCTACATTTTGCTTAATCTGTTGCTCGAGAAAATTTTTCAAAGTTGCCACCAAGTGACAAGTTAATTCTTAAACTGCCACACTTCTAAAGTTAGTTCCCGAAATGCTACTTTTTTGACAAACCGCTACTCCCAGTAGCGGTTTGTTTAAATTTTCAATTTGAAATGCTGACTGGCCGATGAGTTGGCGTTGAGGTGTACGAATTCCACAAACCGCTACTTCGTATTCCACAAACCGCTACTCGAAGTAGCGGTTTGTACAATGCCGAATACAGCAGCCCCTGAGTTCGGCATTGACATCAAACCGCTACTACGAGTAGCGATTTGATCGAAAATAAAGGTCAAACCGCTACTCGCAATAGCGGCTTGATCTTTATTTACAGAACAGCCGCGACCTTCCTCCTCATTTCCCGCAGCTGCTCCGCATCTCTCCTCCCCGCGCGCCGGCGTTCAGTCCTCAGCACTCCCGATTCCGTCGTTCCTACACTCCAATTACAAGGTAAAATGAGTCCTATGGTTCGATTTTGTCATTGATTTAGAATGAGGGTGAATGGGTGTTTGGGTTAGGGTTGGGAAAATTGGGCGTGGATCCGAAATTGGTTTTAGGGTTTGACAATTTAGGTTATTGCAGTTACAGATTGGTTGCCTTAGAGTCCATTTGTGGTGAGTTGCTTAGATTGAAGGTGTTGATTAGGTTTTTGAATATAGCTTAGTGACATTATGCTATATTAGTTGTTGTGTTTGATGTTGTTGAGTTTAGTGCATTACTATTTTGACATTATGCTATATGTTGATTGTGTACGAAGGTAAAACACTTGCAAATTTTGGTTAAATGGATAATGAAGAGCTAGATGGAATGGTGATGTCCACTTTGGAAACGTTTGATGTAGCTATGTTCGATGAATACAATAGAGAAACTCTTGAAATGTTAGATGCGGTAGGAGACAATGATACTCCACAATCATGGACATCGGCACAAGTTGAGAATGAGAATAGAGTTTTCAACAACACGTTGTGGGATTATCCCGGTTTTAATGATGTATCACATTGGATGGATAATATGGATGTTGACGAACATTTGATGGGAAATAGTGAATTTACTATGAACTCACTATGTAAGGGGATGTTGTTTGCATCAAAGGAGGATGTCATATATGCATGTCGGAAGTATTCAATCCTAAATAGAGTTGAATATTATACGTATAAGTCAGATGTGTCTAGACTTATACTATATTGTAGAGATGGAGCTAGTAAATGTGCATGGCTCGTTCGAGCAGTAAAAAAATCCAAAGCCGCTATGTGGGAGATCAGTAGATATGGAGAAGGACACACATGCGAGAAAGACATCATTCCAAAGGACAACACACATTTCAACAAGTCATTCATTGCAAAAGAAATCAATGGGATTATTCGAGAGAAATTGAGGCTTACTCCTAGAGCAATAAAGCAAATGATGTTCAAAAAATTTGGGTACGACATCCCTTATGTGAAGGCATGGAAAGCACGACAAAAAGCCCTTGAAGATTTATTCGGAGATTGGAAGACATCATTTGGACAATTGCCTCGTTTTATGAACATATTGCAATTTACAAATCCCGGCAGTGCTGTATTTTGGCAAACAAGCCCGTTGCAAAGGGGCAACGTAAGTGTAGATAGGGTGTTCTGGGCTTTTGCCCCGGCGATTCAAGCTTTCGTGCATTGTCGACCCGTGATTTGTATTGATGTAACTCATCTTTACGGGAAATACAAAGGGGTTTTATTAGTGGCCGTGGGCGTAGATGCGAACAACCATATCATTCCACTTGCTTATGCCTTGGTTGAAAGTGAAAATAACGATAGTTGGAGCATTGAAATGGGTTGATGATTTGGTAACAGAAAAGTGGGCGTTGGCATATGATGAAAAAGGGCGTAGGTGGGGGTCAATGACCACAAATGCTTCAGAATGTTTTAACAACATTTTGAAAGGAGGTCGCGACTTGCCAATTACGGCGCTTTACACTACACCTTCAAACAAGCAAATGAATATTTTACAAGGAGACGTGGTCAGTACCAAACGACAAAAGGCATTTATTCTCCAACCATTGAAAGAAAGATAAATCATCTAAGGTGGAAGTGTACTGGCCATGAAGTCGAAATGTACGACCGAACGCTTGGTGTAGCTTCCGTCACCACTGCCAGTCGACAGAATGTTCATATTGTAAATATCAATGCAGGTACATGTACTTGTGGAAAATGGGAGGCATTCCACTATCCATGTAGCCATGTGCTAGCTGTTTGCATGAGAGAACATTTGAGCGTGAGTGCATGTGTCGCATCGGAATTTTACATGGAGGCATATAATAGGACATGGTGCCCAAAGTTCAATCCCATTCCAGATCAGGCATATTGGCCACCATTTGAAGGGTCTCAACATGTGCCGAATGTTCATTTCAAAAGAACTAAGGTGGGTCGTGAACCGACAAGAAGAAGACGCAATGAGATGGACTTTGGAGCATCTGGTGGTGCCAGCAGTTCAAGAGCACCTAAAGCTGGGAGAGCAATGCGGTGTTCCAAATGCGGTCTTGTTGGCCATAACAAGAAGACGTGTGAAGCACCAACGCAGTAGTTTTAATTAGTTGAGTACTATGCTTTTGTGGTATTGTATGACAATGTGGACTTTTTTAACTTAACCGTAATTTTTACTTAACCGTTGATACTTTTTTTAACATTAGGAGTAGTTATAAATACTTTTGTACATAATATTTGTTTTGCAGTTCATATCAGCTATGCCGCGTGGTTGCCACATTCCTTCCTCATCAGGACATCATGCCAGCCCTCACGGTGACGCGTAGTATGACGATTTGTCCTCGATTGTCAACCCAGGCCCCATAGACGGTTCATTGTTGAGTTGGCAAGATAAGCACATATCTGGCGATTGTTGGCGTAATGGGGTACAAATGTATTTTCATTGCACGTGTATGATTTTTAGCATCTAAGGCATTCATTTGATTTTAATTACATGTGTGTGATTTGCAGGATTCCCATATCTTGGAGGTACGCCGACATAATATGTGGGACTTGGATCCCAGGATATCAGAGATTGTTACACGTTCGGGGTTCTACCCATGGACTTTAGTGCAGAACATGAAAGTCGATCACGGGTTCCTAACTGCACTGGTAGAAAGATGGAGACCTCAGACACATACTTTTCACTTGAGACCTGGGGAGATGACCTTGACTTTACAGGACGTTGGTTTGATCACTGCGTTACCTGTGAACGGAAGGCCGGTGACCAGAAGTGAGGATGTGGTCAACTGGGATGCATTGTGCATGACCACGCTTGGGACAGTACCACCACGAGGGAAGTCACGTACTAGTGTTCATCGTACGTGGTTCAAGAATAATATGAGCATTGTGCCGCCGGATGCGTCTGAGGAGGATTTACAGAGATATGCTCGAGCATACATGTTATGTATGCTCGGTACATCACTTATGCCAGACGGATCGGGCAGTGATGTTTCGCTCCACTACCTCCAGTGTTTAGCTGATTTAGACTCCGTGAGCGGTTATAGTTAGGGCAGTGCTGTTCTGGCATTTCTATACAGGCAACTTTCCGTTGCATGCGAGATAGGTCATAGACATTTGACCGGTTGCACGGTTCTTCTCCAGTTATGGGCCTGGGAGCATATGTCTATCGGACGCCCGATGCGCATTCCGAGGCAACCAGTTGCAGGTATTGCCGCACTTGGATTCAGCAAATGGGACGGGCCGAAGACATATCGCGAGACTCCACAGCACGTGCTACTATTGTATCGAGACCAGCTAGATCGGCAGGAGTGTATTGATGTGGAGTGGATGCCATATACAGATGAGATTATTGCTTCACTACATCCTATGTGTGTCCAGGGACGCCACATCTGGATGGCTGAGGTACCATTATTATGCTTTAATATTGCAGCATGGCATTATCCATCGAGGGTGCTACGGCAATTCGGATTCCGACAGCCTATCCCACATATGCCACATCCTACTCACAGAGAGTTGCATTTGATCACAAGAAAGAAATCAAAGAAGGATTGGAGTAGAGAGTTGCATGTTTACGTGATGATGTGGAATAATAGGAGCCAGCATGTCGTGGACGGGGAAATTGACGCTGGTGGGGACGTGGGTTATCTGGAGGAGTACTATGCATGGTATAACACAGTTACCATTAGATTTATTCAGCCACCCAAGCCGAAGGATACGCCCATTCCATACCGACCGACTTCACACGAGACCTCGGCACATGTAACATTTCTTTCTTTTTCAAAATCTAATTCTATAACTTACATATATTTTGGACTGACATAATTGTCGATATTTTTCTAGGTACTTTCTTTGGTCAGATCTGGTCGTATGGCGGCTGAAATATTTACAGATAACGTCCCTGAGAAATCCAAGAAGATAGCGTACGATTTATTCCACGCTAGTTATGCCGATCTAAAGGAACTTGGAGAGGAGAGAGCGATGGGCATTACACCCGACCTTGTTCAATTTTATCATGGTAAACACATCTTCCCGTTATTTTTGCACATTTCCATTATTTTTAGCTAATTACTTTTATCAAATTTTTACAGATACTGCGGACCCTCCTCAAGAATCGATATCCGGAGATGCAACTTTTGTTGACCAAGGCCCTTCTCAAATTACGCAAATGCATACTCAGGAAGACGCTCAGCAAGAACTTCGGAGGAGCAGAAGGCTCAAAAAACCAGTACGGAAGTCGATAGGTCCGGTTATTCGTTAGATTGGAGTCGTCAAACTTCATATGAAATATTTCAGAATTTGTCATTATAAATTAATACTCACACTAATGTCATCCCATGTGCATATTAAAGTTGCATTCAAGCACCATGATTCTGTTGTTATGATATTATGAAAAACTACAAACCGCTAAGTAGCGGGTTGACCAATACATGAAAAGATCAAGCCGCTACTCGTAGTACCGGTTTGATGTCAATGCCGAACTCAGGGGCTGCTGTATTCGGCATCCTACAAACCGCTACTTCGAGTAGCGGTTTGATGTCAATGCCGAACTCAGGGGCTGCTGTATTCGGCATCGTACAAACCGCTACTCGAAGTAGCGATTTGTGGAATTCGTACACCTCAGCGCCAACTCATCGGCCAGTCAGCATTTCAAATTGAAAATTTAAACAAATCGCTACTGGGAGTAGCGATTTGTCAAAAAAATGGCATTTCGGGAACTAACTTTAGAAGTGTGGCAGTTTATGAACTAACTTGTCACTTGGTGACAACTTTGAAAATTTTTCGTTGCTCGACCATGGCCAAATTTGCGGCAGGACCAGGCCAATCGGTTCCATTCATAGAAGCACGCTTCCAGATACCACGAGTCACTTCAGCTGAAAAGTAGCTCATGATAGTGGCCAGAGATGCAGGAAGAAAATCAGCAAGACTTTTGAGCCCTGGGAAAATGAAGAATGTTGAGATCAAATATTTGACCATATGTATCGAGTCTATTCACACGAACTGGACCAACCTGTGACTAAATCTCGTGGAGACAGTCTCTCATGAGCGCATGCAGTTAGAGCAGCATCAAGAGCGAATGGTACTGCTTCCAATATATCCCAAGCTGGTATGTCGAGACCAAGAGAATCATCCTCAACAACAGAACCAGAAAAGCTTGGACTTCCATTCTTTACCGGACTCAAGGGTTGGCTGCCTTTATTTATCCTTCTGAACATCTTATTCAGTAGTTTGTCCACAACTTGGTGGACAGGTGTCCCAGGAACGAGCCCCGACAGAGTGGAGGCTATACATGCTTGTAGCTGCTGATACCAGCAGTTCAATTTAGAGAATAAGTCCATAAATATGGGCCCTACAGATTTTGGGTTCAAAAAAGTTGGAAGCCTTCTCCTACGACTTGTATTCATGCATTGGCTACCAGAATATACCAATTGGGCGTTTCGGACAAGTAGCAAGTATTCTGGAGTTATTTGGTAACCTACTGGAGTCACATCTCCAGTAACATGTTCAATGGGCGGCTGATGAAACCTCCAACTTTAAGTAGAAGAGCGAAAGCATTGGAGAAAACTGCATGAGAAGATAACTCTTCCCCAGTGGGAAGAGTCCATGACATGGTTGGTTTACAGGATCCGAAGACTTCACATATTGGCATCAGTGCTCCAGCAAGCTGAGGGACCTGAGTATCGAAACCAAGTGCATCATCTAATCAAATTTGCATGATAAATTAGGCAGAATAAGATTCTTGTAAATGTAAACCGCTCAAAAGGAAGTGTCTGAACATTATTCATTACCAACTTACCATGCCATGAAGGGAGAATTTCTGCACATTGTCTATAGTTGCTATTCCGAGAATAAGAACATTCAAGAATACAGCATGATCAATGAAATAGCACTCGCTTCGAACACTGTCTTCAGGAACTGGAGAAGATAAAAATCTAGTGATCAATGTAACAGAATACTCCTGCATGTCTGGACGGCTTTCACTCTGGCCTTTTCGGCAATCAGGTAGCCCTTTCCCAGGTCGCCCCTCCCGAGAACGCCCACGACGGCCCACTTTAGGTGGCTTCACTCTGGCCACGTTGGGCAATCAGGTAGCCCTCTCCTAGGTCGCCCCCTTCGTGTTGGCTCTCAATGAAAGCACCAAATGTTAGGGACACAAGCTCAAGGGAAGAGCTCACCACAAAAGACTAGTCTGATGTGGGAGAGAACCCTTTGATATTATATCCCACTAGATGGTTTCCTATCTAGCCGATGTCGGATCGTAACAATGAACCACCTCACAAGTAAAAAAAAAATTGTAATGGAGGTTCCAACGTAAGACTAAATAATTTCATGAAGATCTATGATTGCATGAATGACACTATTGAAATATATTTTAGAAAAAAGCCATGTACTTCTTTATTTACCTGTATTCCAACCGCGATGCAGTGTAGCCCCGCAAATAATTTTGGCTGCGGCTATCTTCTCATCATTGGATCCGTTCACCGCGATCTTGTTAACTTTTTCAATCTCAGCTAAGCTTCAAGAATTTAAAAGAAGTCAAAGTGAGATTCCATGGCACTATATAACTTGAAATACTCGACTCTCAAATAGTTTAGAACATAGACATTAGACCTTGAAGCTGGAACTGAGATCAAGGCATCTACCAGTGAAGGCATTAAAGGCAATCCCCTCATCAAAAAAGACCAGCCAAGCATTTCTCCTGTAACGTTACGAGGTACTTGGTTGTAACTTGTATTCACATAGCCAGGCCACAAATATGCTGATGTGTCTACTAAATTTCTTGTGATGCATGCCTCAACTATCAAGTGTCGCAGATTTCCAGCTACAGTAAAACAAAGGCGGGTTCAGTTAAAAAGCATTAAAATGAAAAATCATCAAGATAAGGACCGCAAGATATAATTAGCTATTTCAAGAAAAGAGTATTTAGACGGAAAAACATGAGTTGCACTCATAAATGAGTTTATTAGTAAGAGCGCAAATCTTGTAAAACTCCTGTGTAAAATGTGAATTTTATATATTCTGAATGTACACTGATACAACTGTATATATAAGTATATGTCAATGCAGATCCGATGTTTTTGCCTAAAAATATGTCTACTGTGATTTGCTGTTAATAGTGAATATTCCAAGCTAATGATGATCTTGATTTGGAGTTGATCCTGCGCTTGATTTGTGCTGAGATTGGATCTGTCTAACACCCCCCATCAAACTAGAGAGTCCTGGACGAATTAGTTTGGAACAAAGGGTTTTATGTCGATGTTGATGCAATGCCTTTGTCAATAAATCTGCTGGTTGATCTATCGAAGGTATGAAACGGACCAAGTGACTACCAGTTGCTACTTTCTCTCGGACAAAATGATAGTCCAACTCAATATGTTTTGTACGAGCATGAAAAACTGGATTTGATGCCATATAAGTAGCACTCAAATTATCACAGTATAATAGGATGGGAAATTGAATATGAGCACCAAGTTCATATAGGAGTGAAGCTAACCATGTTGTCTCTGCACTGGCATGCGCTAACGCTCTATATTCGGATTCTGCGCTTGACCGAGCAACAGTGGGCTGCTTCTTAGAACACCAAGACACTAAATTAGTGCCAATATAAAGAAGATAGCCTGACTGAGAGCGGCGTGATTCTGAACACCCAGCCCAATCAGCATCGGAATAGGCAGTTAAAGTGACTGGATAGTGTTGAGGTGTGAAATATAAGCCGTGATCAATGGTGCCTTTGATGTAGCGGAGGATCCGTTTGGCAGCAATAAGGTGAGGAGTGCGTGGTTGACTCATAAACTGAGAAATGAAGTTAACAGCATAAACGATATCAGGTCGAGTGATGGTTAAATACTGTAAAGAGCCAACAATTTCACGAAATATTGTTGGATTTTCTAGGAGTGTGCCATCAGTAGACGTGAGGGAAGATTTTGAAGTCATTGGAGTGCTAACTGGCTGGCATTGTAGAAGACCATACTTATCCAAGATATCATGGGCATATTTCAATTGGTTGATATGCAGTCCGTCAGCTTGGGATGTAACCTGAAGTCCAAGAAAATAATGAAGAGGACCTAAGTCCTTAATGTCAAAGCCATTACTCAATATGTCGATGAAGCGAGAGAGAAGAGCCTCACTGTTGGCAGTTACTACTATGTCATCCACATATAATAAAAAGAAAATTGTGTTACCACCTTGCCGATAAATGAATAAGGATGAGTCTGCCTTGCTAAGACGAAAACCGATTCCTAATAGAAAGTGACTCATGCGTTCAAACCATGCCCTTGGTGCTTGTTTAAGGCCATATAGAGATTTAAGAAGCTTACAAACATGTGCTGGTCGAGAGGAATCAACAAAGCCTGGAGGTTGTGTCATGTAAACATCTTCCTGTAACAAGCCGTGCAAGAACGCATTCTTCACGTCTAGCTGACGGAGTGGCCATTTTCTAGATACAGCAAGATATAAGACAGTGCGAATGGTGGCTGGCTTGATAACTGGACTGTAAGTTTCCCCATAATCAACGCCGTATTGCTGATGAAATCCCTTAGCGACCAGACGTGCTTTATAGCGTTCTATGGAACCGTCTGACTTTCTTTTAATGCGGAATACCCATTTGCATCCTACCACATGTTGAGCTGGAGAAGGAGGAACAAGAACCCAAGTCTGATTTTTCAGCAAAGCATTGATTTCTTCTGTCATTGCAGAGCGCCAAAGGGAATCCTTAGATGCTTGGGTGAAGCAGGTTGGCTCAATGGAACTGACAATGGAAGTAATGCTTTTGGAATGGGATATGGAACAGTTCCATCTGTGAGGACACGAGGTTGAATGATGCCATCTTGAAGTCGAGTACGGATACGAAAATTTTGAGCCGGGACCGATTCCGATGTGGAGGTGGGTGCTGGTGACATATCATTAACTGGATTAGCAACTGTGAAAGTTCCAGCAACATCAGAAGAGGGTTGAACATCTTGGATAGTCACTCGGCCGCGGCGTTGATATTGTATAATTGGAGGGGATGGGGCTGCGGATTCATCCAAGTTTGAATTTCTCACGACATCATCAGTTTGAGGATTTGGTGGAGAAGCTGGTGTGACAACAAGAGGGTTTGGTTGGGTGGTAGGGCCCGCTTGAGATGAACTTGTCAATGAGGCATGCGAAATGTCAGGTGGAGTCACATGGGAAATGTCGTGTGGAGTCATATTTGTCAGGAGCTTGAGATTAAACTCCACTGTTGATGTTGAAGGGGCCTGCAAATGCTTAAAGGGAAATGTTGTTTCGTCAAACAAAACATGGCGTGAAATGATGATCTGACCAGATTTTGGATTTAGGCACCGATAGCCCTTGTGTTTGGGAGAATAGCCAATAAACACACACTGGATACTTTGATTAGATAATTTGGTAGAGGACTCAATATGAGGAAAACATACACAACCAAATATACGAAGTGAAGAGTATGAAGGATGATGACCGTATAAAGCTTTGTGTGGTGAGTCCCAAGAAAGAGTGGGAGTTGGGAGAATGTTGATGAGATATACTGAAGTAAGAACGGCTTCTACCCAAAATTGAGTAGGAGCACCAGAGGTGAGGAGGAGTGTTCGGGTCATTGCTGCAATGTGACGATGTTTGCGTTCTGCAAGCCCGTTTTGTTCTGGTGTGTAAGGACAAGAAAAACGTTGTAAAATACCAAGTGAGGCACAATAGTCTGAAAAATTTTGATTGACATATTCTGTACCATTATCACTTTGAAAGTATTTAACAGATCCTTGAAAAATATTTTTAATCATGGCAACGAAGGTTTTGAAGTGAGAAAGAACCTCATTTTTCCTTTTCATTGGGTATAGCCAGGTGTACCGAGAGCATTCATATGTGAATAACACGTAATAATGAAAGCCACTTACAGATGTAACAGGAGACATCCAAACATCACTGTGAATAATCTCAAATAAGGAAGAAGAGAATTTAGTTTTTGAAACAAAAGGCAATTTGTGAGATTTGCTAAGTGCACAAACTTTTCAAAAAGAATTAAATGAGATTTTGGATCCGAGATGAGAACCAAGATGAGAAATGACTGAGGATGATGGATGACCAAGTCGATTGTGCCAGATGGATGAGTGAACAGTAAGGAGGGCTTGTGGAACGTCAGAGTTTGAGTGGACAGATAGAGGATACAAACCATCCTTACATGGGCCCTGGAACAATAATCGACCGGTCAATAAACAATATATTTGGTAAAAGGTAGAAGCAAAAAGGAAGAAAACAAGGTTATCTTTGGTGAAACGAGCAACAGAAAGAAGATTTTTACGAAAGGATGGGACACGAAAAAAATTATTAAGATTGAGATTAGAAGAACCCAGTGGTATGGAAATGTTGCCAGTGTGGGAAATCGGCAAAGAGTCACCGTTTCCCATGAAGACATTGTGAGGACCATGAGCAGGTTGAGAGTTTGGAATGACTGATGATGTCATATGATGAGTCGCTCCTGTATCAGGGTACCAGTTAGGATCCACAGCCATGTGAGCGCCGGCAAAAGGAGGTGTTGAAGTTGGTCCTGAATAACGATGAGGACAATTCATTAAATCATGCTGATTAGTGTGACAATTACGACACCGGATGGGTGATGGGCCTAATAATCCTTGAGATTGAGAGTTAATGGGCCATGGAGCAGGGCTTGCCCATGGAGTGAAATTAGGCGAATAAGAGGAGAATTGCTGGGCACCAAAATTAGACCGATTGCCCCGACCTCTTCGGGCACCAAAACGGCCCCGCCGTCCTCTTTGTTCACGCCTGATGTTGTCGCGACGGTCGAATTCACTACGATTAGAATCTTGTTGGTCACGCCCTTGAGTGAATAAAGCAGTGGCAGTGTTTGAAGAGGGAACCGGATCGGGTCGCTGAGCATCAAAAGCCAAGATGCGTGCTCGGAGGTCAGAGAAGCTTGGAAGAGAAGAGTGTTGTGTCAAGGCTGTGCGAAGCATGAGGTAATCAGGGCCAAGGCCGTGGAGAGTGGCCAAGACTAAGTCCTCTTCTGGAACTGGTTTACCAATAGAAGAAAGGGCATCTGCAATAGACTTGGCATGAAGGATGTATTCATCAACAGGCTTGGATCCCTTTTGCAATTCTAATAGTTGAAGTTTGAGACTTGATGCACTTGCTGTGGATTGCTGAGAAAAATGATGGGATAGACAATCCCAAATATCTTTGGATGTGTCGAACCCAATAGTCAATTGAGAGGCAATATCGGTCAGAGAGGTGGTGAGGAGGCTGACAATTTGCTGGTCGATTGTGAACCATGCGTCATGGTCAGGATTGGGCTGTTCTTTTTCCGGAGAGGTTGCAGTGGCAGCAGCGGTTATGGTGGTTGGTGGTGCCGGAATTGCGCCTGAAACATATCCCCATAGTTTTTGCCCGTGGAGGTAAGGTTTGATCTGTCTGAGCCATGTAAGATAATTGGTTTCATTGAGTTTGATGAATTGGGCAGTATTTTGTGCTGGGACAACAGTGGAGTTTGGAAATGTCATGTTGAAAGGATAAAAAATGGAGAAGAAGGAAAGTGGAGAAGAAGGATGAACAGGAGGAAAGTTTAGGCGTCTGATACCATGTAAAATGTGAATTTTATATATTCTGAATGTACACTGATACAACTGTATATATAAGTACATGTCAATGCAGATCCGATGTTTTTGCCTAAAAATATGTCTACTGTGATTTGCTGTTAATAGTGAATATTCCAAGCTAATGATGATCTTGATTTGGAGTTGATCCTGCGCTTGATTTGTGCTGAGATTGGATCTGTCTAACATCCTGCATTCTATTTCCTACATATATATACAAATATGATTACGAAAGGCACTTACAATAGTTCAACGGCATATCATGAACTTCTGGACACTCATCGGGTGCTAGCCCTGAAACAAGTAGTTTTGCTTTCGCAGCTGCCTGATTAGCAGCCATAATAAGAGGTTGTGGTGGAGCTAACAAGCCTTCGAAATTTCCCAGCAACTGTAAACTGGAAATCAACTCATTGCGACACGTTGCTTTAGTAGATAGGCATTCAATCTGATTGGATGGGACACAACCAGCTTCGTCAGCCAGTGAACTATCCTCGTCCTCAACGATATTGACAATTGCAAGAATTGTCACGGACAACAGCATGCATAAAGAAGTATCCAGATGGGGGACTGGACCTTCGCAGGGATCTTTTTCCTAAAACAAATGGAAAGATTAGAATAGAAAGGGTTTCATGCCTTCACCTGAAAAAAAGGGGGTGGGGGGAGTCCTGGTACGTTATACAGATGACGTCTGAGAAGTTGTGACTACTTCCCATTTCTTTATAAAGCAGAAACCGACCAAGATCCTTATATTTGATAGAATTAATGACAGGAAAACAAATGCCCCTTAAGAAATATCTGGCCAATGTCTGGAAGGCACAAATTCCTAAAATAAATAGTAGAAACAAAACTATGAATGTCATGATATTAACTAAAGAACACTGGTCTTAAGAATCACTATAAAAGTCAACCAGTGGAGAGAAACAGACAATGTACAGATACACGTGCTAGGGTAAACATATAGATGATTCAATTAACAACAGGACTTACTCTTTGAACAAGACGTAAAGCTGCAATCCACAGGCCCAAAAAGGCATTGTGCCAGGTCGTGCAATTTACTCCCTTAAGAGCCTTGACCAAATCTGCATGGAGTTCGTGAACACTATAATAATTGACACAGAAAGCTGCAACTTAAGCATTCAAGCATAGAAGAAACATTCCATACTGGTAAGGGTTTCAACTGCACTTGTGGCTACTACTTGTGATCCATCCATTGCATCTTCAAGAAAGATATCGATGGGGAGCCAAAGAGAAGACCAACTAGCACCATGAGATTGTCCAGCAGAAGATATGAGTGGATTAGAAGCCAAGACAAGACTTGCCGGTCATCAGATGTTAACTGAAGAAGAGTCTCTGGAGTAATACTTTTTGAAGTTTGGAATACCTTTGAGTTGGTAGAAAGAATTTTAACTCGTTGAACAAAACATCCCCACTGCAGAGGCCTGATAACAAATTTTATTCAAGGAGCGAAAGAAAATTTCTTCAAGAGAAATCGCATATATTAGCAACATCATTTAACCAAACATCAACCATCTGAGAAAAAATAGACATGGAATAAGTATGAAAAGATTTTTTTAATATGAATGAGATAATGTTTGGAGTTACTTACAGGTTACAGCGTGCAAGATAAATAACTTTGCTTGTTACTTTGATTTGCAGCAAGCCCCCAATTATTTCAAAACCAATGTGGGAATTTAAATTCCGCATTTCCTCGAGGCGTTCTCTTCTCTTTTCATCTAAAGTTTCCTGCCCAGCGATTTCCATATCTTGGGACAACATTAGAAATGGCCATGGCGAGCCGTTGTCTACAGTCAGTTCAAGCAACCCTTCATCGTCTAATGATGCATCAAGCAATAACCATACAGTGGAGAAAATGAATATAGAAAGGAGAAGCCAGGGATCACGCGTAGTGAGCCCAAAGACCTTAGAGAGGTGAAGAATGTCATCTACATGCGGCATCATCCTGCACACAAAGGAAATTTAATGAATTTGTGGTTTACTCGCCGACAATGTTATGATCTTTATGCATGAGTTCTATTAGGAAATTCTTTCATTGGTGAAACTTTTATTTTGAAATCAATACATAATCGTTTAACCTAAAATAAAATAACCAAACATGTTGTGATAACAACTATGGAAAGAGTTGAGTCATACTCTTCCATTATTAGCTCATCACTCTTCGTTACAAGAGAGTATGCATTTTGCTTCAGAAGCTCCAAGTAAAGCCGGTAAGCTACAGGATTGTCTCGTCGACATGGTATCACCCTGCAAAAAACATCAAAAATCAAAACAAGGCCAATGCATTGTTCACACTTCTCAGGATAAGTTCACGTCACAATGCGCGAGAACAAAGCATCAGCATTCCTTCAATATTAGAATGATATCAACAATCATTCAGGAATAATAAAAAATACCACATTTAACACTATCTATCAGGCATATCCAACCGAATATCAAATCCCACAACAACAATATGCTAATTCACACTAACAAAACTTTCAAAATCAATGCAGCAACAAAGATATTTTTCAGGAAAATAGACAAAAGAACTCAGATAGACCAACAATATATCAGACCTGGTAGAGAGCAGCGCAAAAAGAATGACAGGATGGATGACCTTAGCAGTCAAAGCGCTCTCAATAAGCTTCCACGTGGCAGGCACGTGATGGTCCCAGAAGATGTGCGAAACAGGGACACGGGCCAGTTCAACGGACGGCAGACCCACACCGTTTGAGCCCAACAAAAAACGCCACTCGCGCCGCCCAAACCGGCGGATTGACGTTCTTCTCCTGCGCCAATTTGGTTATTTCCACAACCAAGTCCCACACGATCGATTCCGCCATTATGAGAAAACGGACATAGATCGGTCAGTGGGTTGTGATCGGGGAAGAAAAGGGTTGATTCATGGGGAGAAAGGTGAGAAATTGATGATAAAGTTCGCACCTTTTTTGAAAAGGAGCAGACAAGTTTGAAGGCGGGGAGGACTGGCTTTGCAGTTTTGGGTTTTGTTCTTCGTTCAATGCCTCAAAATAAGGGCTTGTTTGGTTGAAAGAAAATGAAAAAGATGACAAATTAAACGATTCTGCCTAATTTTTGCATCAAATCTACCCATGTATAGTTTGGCTTATGAGGTTTGATGTTTACTAGGATGTCGCGCGAGGGTTGCCTTATTTGAATTGAAATTAAACTGGTCTAAAATTGAAATTAAATTGAACGGCTGAACTTTTAAAACACAAATATCAAGAGTTATGTTCTGATGGGGGTCGGACCCAGCCAAACAAGACCTTAGCCCAGGCCGTGAATGGAGAAAGTTTCAGGAGAAGATGGAGAAAAGCGTCATAAGACATTGCATAGCTTCTCATCCTTCTAGATGTATCATTGACTGACAATATGATGCTGTGACAAAATTCATTCAGAGATCACAACTGAAAATTCAGGACACTGAAAAAAGATGACATTGGATAAAATGTCGGACACCGAAATGAGGAGTGCTCCGGAGTTCGGATTGCGCACACAGGCCAGAACTTCATTTTGTTCAATAAAAGGAAAAGTGCACTTCACTTACTATCGACGAAAATGTTACTCATGATCCTTCATATATATGAGCAACTCATCATATAGGCCTAATGTGAACCTCAACCACCTCTAGCTTCTCTTCTTGTGGCATCATGGAGCAGGTCCACGTCTACGCCATCTGCTGGCAGCTGAACGTATCTTACCACAGATCCTCGGATGAAACAGTTTCTCACTGACAGCTGCAATACATGATAATATATCTGTTAACCAAGCCTTTGATGAGTAAGCAAAAATAAAGCTGCAAATACTATTAACAAACTGAATAACTCGGTTGCATGAGTTCATTGGGGTTTATGTAGGATCTAATTCACTCTAGCAATGAGAAAAGAGGGAAGAGGATTAGAGAGTCAATTATCCCTAGCTACCCCAATTTCAAACTCTCCACAAACTGGTAACAAAACAAAACCTACCAGTAAGTTTCACCATCGGCATCCAGGATGCACTCATTATCCATGTGAATGTAACAACTACCAAATCATTACCCCCAAATCTGCTAACTCAAGAATCAAGGGAGACGAGCACAACAAAAAAAATATTTATCAATTGTGCCCGCACAAATTGTATAGTGCTGGAAATGTACGACTACAATGGCAAAGGACGTACCCTGATGTCTTATGTTCCGTTAAAATTGAAATATTCAAATGTTTATGTTCTCCTATTGCTGTAATAGGAGTCATATTCTTAAAAAAAATAAACTTATTCAGTGTTCTTACAATGCCTGTATACCTCTATCTTTATCTCAAAATGAGTAAACATGAAAAATGTTAAAACATCTTCCGGTAATGCAAATAAGAAACTGTTATAACCTTCAAAAAAATGTACTAGCTCTCAATTCAAGGGTGACTAGCTATATGTTAATAGCAAAATAGAAAGGGTCCTCTGACACTGCTCCAAAGAGCCCTCCCGGCCCTGCCTTAATATTGTTTGAATTCTGAGGAAGTCACCAAAGGAAATAACTACATAGAGTATGCTTCCTCCACATATAAATGCCTCAAGATGAATGGAATTCTCAAGTTGTGAGGTAAAAAGGCCATAAACAAAATATATATATAGCTCTGATCTCCTTAACTCAACTGCTCATCTCGAGTTCCAATAAGAAATCGAAATCCTAAGAGCCACCAAATTCTGAAGAGCAAAGTAGGGAGCAAACCGCTTCCAGAGAACCCAATATGTGCCCTAGACTAACAAAGCCGAGAAAAGAAGGGAGGAGAAATCGAATTGAGGGATGGATACCATGTGAGGGTACTTGTCTTGGTCGACAACCCTAGTATTCTCGAGCTTGATATTCAAATACTGGTCGACGGAGTGCAGCGTCCCTCGTATGGCCAAATCGTTCTTCAGCTCCACGGTCACTTCTCTCCCCACCAGATCCTTGAAGTAGGAGAAAAACAGCTATAAAAGAACAAACAAAACACCATCAGAAACACTCACGGAAGAAATATTTCTTGTGAAAGGGCGCAGGCACTACTCACCATGATTTCTTGCGAGGTCCGAGCTAAAAAGCTTTGAAAATTTTGGATCTGGGTGGAGTAGGATATGGAGAGAGAAGCGAGAGTGCAGCCCTATATAAAGCAGAACAGGCTTTCTCGTTTTGGGCTTCGGGGAATGAAAAAAAATTAGGGTTCGAGTGGAAGAGGTTTCTGAGTTCTGGAACCAAGCCTGGCTTCAATAGAATGAATCTTGTTTCGAGTGGCAATGTCTGTGAGGACAAGAACACGACAAATCATACATGTTCATTTCAATTGCCTAGCAACAATATTTGTCAATCGAATGGGAGTCCTGAGAACACATCATTACAAGTACACATCCACCAACAGGAAGCTTTCTTTTCTTTACATGGCCTCTTTCTTTCTCTCCCTATCTAACAACGTTCACACCCAAAAAAAAAAAAAAAATACATTCTCAACCTTCTTCTTTTTGTCCTCTCCAGCTACACCATTCTTTGCTTCACCCTCCTCCCATTTGCATCACTGCCGTCGAGGAGAAACGCTTCACTCCCATGCCTTCTCGCTGGAATGCTGTGCTCTTTGAACCTCACCACATAATCCAGGAGTTCAGTCAACACAGACGGGCAGCTCTGTTGCAGGTACTCATAGCCATCTGTTTGCATCACAGCTATAAACACAAAAACCAAGAGGGAGAACAGATCAACACAGGCAAATTATATTGGACGTTCAAATAATTTCATTAAGGAAATGAGTCCAGTCGCCTAAAAATGGTTCAAGTAGTTGGACTGAAATGCATACCTCTAAGATTCTCAGGCCTTGCAACGAATTTCATACATACAGACTTCAGCTGTGTGCAGTGGTGATGCTCGGCCAGGGCTAGTGTAGTTGCCACGGTGTTTATGCCCACATTCTCACATAGCTTGGCTTCACACAGCACCTTAAGTCTCTCCAGACCATACCTATCCGCTGCTGCAAGCAGATGCTGAGACATAAGAATGGAGGCTAGTTTGGAGTTAAGACCCATAATCTCTTCCATGTCCGGTAATGAATCCCAGTAGATATAGTGAAGCATGGCCTGCAATGTTAGCATAATTTTCAGTGCATAGCTTATAATGACATTACTCAAAACAATCATGTCACCTAACTTATTTACTTATAAGAGACTCGGCTCATCCATCCTCCACAGACCAAGACATATCATAGGACACTGTCACAAGCTACAAAAACCAGACAAGTGGCCACCAACACAATTTTTTTTCTAATGCATCACTAATGCTCTAGGATCCACTAAGAAACCTATACAACAGTGAAAAAAATGCCCGTGTGGTTGAATACAATATAACAATGAACATCAAGTAGCAGCAATAAAGCATTCAGTAATTTTCAAGAAGACACTCATACGGAGGAATACAGATACCTTTACTCTGACGTCCAACAAACATATTTTATGAAATACTAAACAGCCAGTCCACCTCCAAACTAGATTATTTCACTTCTATAATAAGTTGTCACATACATTTAAAACCAAAATAAGCAGATATTTTAAAAAGTTACCTTAAAAACAGTAGCCTCTATATCTTCAACTTGTATACAATTCAAATTCTGATTCTTCATTGGTCCAAACAGCTGAGCCCTGAATACTGGAGAGCGAGCAGCTAACACCAACTTATGAGCAACAAAAATTTCGCCATCAACTTCAAATTTGACATCAGTCCTGTTTCCACTTTCCAACAGATGCCCAAAATGTTGACCTATGTTGGAAGCCGGTACTCCAATTGAGTATATCTTTGGCCCTTGAGTGTATGATCTGACAACACCAATAGTACAACTGATTGAAAGAGTATCATCCTTAAGATAGTCGGATGTCTCTAACTGAACTCTTCTGAAAAAGCGCTTATAACCCCTTGTTGAAAAAATTCAAAAAAACCAAGTTATACTTACGTTATCATAATACGAACAGCTAAATCAAGTCTCAACACCAACTTTCTCAATCCCTTCACCAACAACTAAAATCACTCGACTCGTAAATAAACCCAGAGAAGATACAAACTACATTACATACTCAAATTTAAGATTGTGAATATCACAGACAGAAACAATTCACTTCACTTAATATCTCTAAGTTTAACTAAAACTACCACTCAAATTTAAATGCTAAATGCAATGTCTTCACACAATACTAGTACAAAAAATCCTACCATGAAACTTACCACATACTGCCTCTATATTTCAGAGTATAGGGTCCGCTCTCCAGCGCCCTACCAAAGTGACTATGCACCTTATGCCGCTCCTTCCCGCTCTGGTCCAAAAGCGAAAGCTCAAACAGCGCCCTCACATCCGTGCCTTCGCTCGCCAACGCAATGAACAACGACACATACGCAGCATTATCCTCTGCGCTCTTCCCATCCGGGTAGAAGTAGATAGCCCAAGAATAACCTCCGACCATGAACGTGTCGGACGCCATGTATTTCCCGATCCCCATCCCCTTCGACAGGGAGTAGCCAGTGATTTTAAAACTATGCGATCCATTCACCGTCTCGGTGACCGACGTCGAGGTTGTGGTGGCGATAATCTGCGGTGAGGGCTTGGGGGTTTCTCCCAAATCTTCCTTCCCCATGCCCTAATTTCGCAACAACAATTACAAACTCAAAATTGACTAATCCGACAACTACCAATCCCGAATTCCTCCGATTATTCAACCAGATCGGGTCGTCGGAACACCGATTGAGGTCAGAATCGGTTGATTCACCTACTAGTTATCGAAATGAGCTGCAACTCCACGCGTGAAACTCCGAATCAGAAATACGTAGATCTTCCGACCCCGATTAGAAGGCTAGGGCTTGATGGCAAAAAGGGTACGAAGGCGACGAATTTGACGACGACGGAGGTGGCGAGTCGCTAGGATTTCTATGGAAGAAGAACGAAAAGATATCGTGTTGAAGTAAAGCACAGACGTGGATATATAGACGGAGAGGGAAGAACGCGTGATTTACACGTGGAATATCAGCGCGCGTGGATTTCTTACGGCGAAATGATGACGTGTAAAAACAATAATTGATTTATCGTATTTCTGGGTAATAAATATTGCATGGTTTAATTCCTTTTAAATGAATACTTTATTCATTCATTTATTGTAACAAAATATAATTAATTAGAATGTCATGTCATCTTATATTTTGAATTTATAATAGTATATAAATATTTATTTTTAAAATTTCCTTCTAATACAACTATTCCATTTTAATTTTACTTTTCAGCCCACAACCTAAATAATATTAATTTTACTTCGTTTTCCAATTAAGAGCATGTGCAGCGCTGTCATAGTTTAGCAGTTTGATAGTGGAATGGAAAATTTCAGATGAGTGAAAAAGTGCGGAGAACAGGATGTGCATAGGATTTGTTGTTTGGCATTGGATGGCAGCAAGTCAGAAAGTAGCGTCAGATCTAGGGTTTAGTTGGTGCGTCTAACATACTGACATGTAACAAAAATAAAGTAGCCAAGCCGCGCCCAACAAGCCTCTTTAAATCCAATGGATATATTTTGATGGTTGTTTGATATGAACCGTTGCCATTAATTAAATAATTTTGAAAAATAAATAAATAAGGGGAAATTTTAATTTCAGTAGTTCTAATATTTTTAATTATAAATAAAAAATTTAAATACTCCCAATTCACTCCAATTTGCCCATCAAGGAGTGGTCTAGTGGTAAAAGGGACGTCAAACATCTCAACGACTAGGATTCTATTCTGGTTGAGGATTTTGGGGTAGAATAGGAAAAAAAATTCAATCCAATTTCACAATAGCAATTATTTTCAAACATTTGTCTCTTCTACACCTAAATAACTTCTGATATCAATTGGTCTACTTCTAAAGATGTACAATTGTGCATATCATATTGCCGTCAATCCGTTGATCCATATTTCGAGAGCAAAAAAAAGATGAAAAAGTTATAGGAAAATTCATGTTTTATACACCCAATTAACTTCCGATATCAACAAAATTAGGTAGAAATGAGCATGAAAAAGACTAAGAGAACTCTATCCGTGCTCTCATTAAAAAGCTCAAATCTTGTTTTATAAAATTTCAAACATTATCCTTCTATGCACGTGTCTTGTACTAATTGGAACAAAATCTTATCGAAATCTTGCTTAATTATTGATTAATAACTCATATACAATCAAACGAGCCAAAAAATATTGAAAAAAATATATTTTTTATTGTAAATAGTAATAAAAAGTCATCTTAGAGAATGATGTGTTGCGCAAAATGTACACTTTTTGATGAATAGTAATAAAAAGTGTCCAGTAGGAACTATCTCTCATAGCATATATCATTTCTATGGATACAAATGCTCAAACAATTCATGATTTGCATCATTATTCGAAGCACCAAACTCTTGAGGGTTGAATTCAAATTTAAAACTCATAAAATTCTAAAATTGAAATTACGAAAAGATATAAATAATAAATAATAGTACGAATGAAATACATTTTTTTAACGATACCTATAGGTATAAGACCCGATTGCACACATACTAATTTGTTTCATGATACATTTAATGAAGGGTAAAGCATAGTTAAAAAACCATATTAAAAAAGAATATGTTATACCTCATAATTTGGATTTGTTTAATAAGTGAATAATTCCAAGATTTGAACATAATATTATATACAAATTATGATCTTTTGAAAAATTAGGACTTAAACAAGTAGTAAAAATTATTGAAGAAACAATTTCCTTGCATAATAGTAAAAGTATGAGACTACTTGATGAAAGTGATTTACTATCTTATATTAAAGCTCATAAATTTTTTACATATTTCTTTATTCCAAATTGTATTTAAATCCTTATCATTAAAAGGATTACCTGAAAACTTTATAGCAACTTTAAGAGATGGCAGAAATCTTAAATGGAAATAATCACTGATATGAATAATTGAATCTAGTTTGGCATATGGATTATTATCCTTTGATGTTTATCCGAATCTACAACTGCCATTGAAATATGAAAATATTTTGTATGCATTAACTTAAATGTTAAAATACATGGTTATAATTATAAATCAGGATCAGAAATTATAGCTATTTGCTATATAATATATTTTAAACATTTATTAATCTCAATGTAAAATGATAAATAAACTACTGAATGAAACATTTGTCATAAAAAGTAATTTTAGTAAATCTAATATTAGAACCAGATGAAAAATTAAATGCGAACAAATTACTTTCCTAGATAACTAGATAATAGAACAAGTTGAACCATCTCAACCAGTTATTAAATCAAACTTAATTAATGGTATACAAACATCTGAAGGACCTGTATCCCTTCAATTTGAAGACCGTAGGAAATCTTCATCATCTCTGTCAACTAGACGTAGTAGGACCATTTTCACCCCTAGATTATAAGATGGAACATCCTTTTATACCAATCACGGCATATACATCTCAATTAATATAAAAAATAGATTATAATGGACAAATTGAAAGACTAATCATAGATAATGATAAATTGTCAGAGAAAAACAGGATAGTGTTCACAATACTAGAGAACCAAATATAACCGAATATGAAATAAACTTCTCAATTTAATCAACACATAACCCCAATTTGATTTTACTCCTGGATCCCATGTTAGACAAATTATAAAAATGTAATTTAATTTACCCAAATGGGAACGTTTTAGAAATTAGTTCTTTAAAAAAATGGAGCAAAATAAAATATTTTCTTTCAAGAAGAATCTTATGGATTCTTTGCACCATGATTTATAATTACACATGTTGAACAATTTATCTCTTTTCTATAAAGAAAGTATAAATTAGAAAATGGAAGAATTCTTAATCAAGTTTATCCACCCAAACAATCTTTTTAAAATTGAAAAATAAGGATACATTTATAATTTTACAGTTTGTTGTAAGTTATTAGAAAAATGATACTATTCCTGTTGCAAGTAAACAAATAAATAAAATCATAGAACAGAATAATTATACGAACATTCACCTAAATATCTTAGGGGAACAACTTACAAAACAGAATTAAACAAATTAATGCTATTAAAAAGGTATAACCTATTGTAGGAGAAATTTTAAAGGTTGAAAAATTTTAAATAGAAAATCCAATTGTACAAGCACCACCTGAAATAATTGGATTTAAATTACAGCCAATGAAAAAATTGCAAGATTTTATAAAAGAAAAAAATTAGGAACCTAAAGTTAATTGCTTTGAATGAAAAGCTAAGGGACAAATTAATTGAGAATTATGATTATAAATAAGTTTACAAGGATCAGATTAATAAAATTACTAAATGGACATATAAGCCTATTTTATGAAAAAATTACTATCCTATACCGACACCAATGGATGTCTGAATAGAAGAATCAAATACAGTAAGATCTAATAGATATAGTGAAAATTATATTTATGAGTGGAACATAGATGACTCTGCTCACTAACAAATCCATAACAATGGTACATAAAATGTTAATGTACTCCACTACTTTAAAAAATATTTATACAGATAAGAACATTGCAAAAATGATAATGTCTGGATTCGCTGGATAACTTAAAGGATGATGAGATCATTATTTAACACCACAAGAAAAAGAAGAAATTATGAACAATGTTAAAAATGAAGGAGAGATGATGAAGGATGAAGCAGTTTATGTCATTAATATTATTAGACATTGATATTCAGATAATAGTGAAAATAATAAAGCCTGTTGCAAAATCTTAGGTGTAAAACCCTTAATGATTTTAGATAGTATAAAAATACATTTTTAAAGAGTGTAATGGAACTCTCTGAGTATAATAGCACTAATTGGAAATCAAAATTTATTGACGGTCTTCCAAGCTTATTTGCTGAAAGCATTATAAATATCTTAAGACAAAACTATAAATTATTCTATATGAAAATTATACTTATAGAAATTTGCTAGAATATGAGAATTTTGTGATCAATTTGCAATTGATAAAATTCCATCTAAGGATAAAAACAGAAAACCACATAAGGATAATCAATCCTTTTATAAAATGAAAAGATATAAATATTCTCAAAAGAAAGTTGAAGATAAAAAACAACGCAAAGACTTTCGCAAAAAAAAAAAAAAAGGGACAAAAATAAGTCCATGATTAGACTGAAATAAATGTGGCAAATATGGCAAGGGCAAAGACTTGATGGGTTAAAATTAATTGTCTTGAAAGTAATGAAAAATTTAAAGACATTCTTCCAAAAGTTTTACTAAACTCAAAAATAGAGTCAGTATCTGATTTTTCAGAATACATTTATTATAACAGTGAAGACATCAAAATTTTAGAAAATGAATATATAATTTCAGGATCTGAATGGGAACCTTACATATTAGAACAACCTTGTATAAAAAATAATAAGACAAATAAAAATGAACGAAAAAATCTTTATAAAATGCTTTTACAATTCCTAGATTTAAAAATAAATATGTTAATCATAATAATTTACTAGAGGTCTTAAAAACATAAATAAATGATTGATCAAATAGAAAGTACTCCTAGTACTTCAAAATAAGTCAATAATAATTCAGCACCATATATGATGTTTGAAGTTTATAAAAGAATTAAACAAAACAAGAACGGAGAATCCCACTTCCACATATGATATTGAAATATACATAAAAATTCTCCATGAATAAATTAATAAAAGCTTGAAATAAAATATTAGATTTTAGCCTTCTAAGAAGACTCATATAATGATATCTAATTAAACGGCAAGGAAAATAAGTAATAACTCTTCATAAACGAGTAATGAAGAAATTAAACGATATTTTTTCTATCCACTTTAGTTTAAACATGATGTTTCCAAACAAATGTTTGTTAAATGACAAGTGCTTCTAGCTCTTTTTGATTTTGACATTATTTATAAAAAATGGGAAGAAAATAGTCTTCTTGATTTCTTAACCAGAGAATATATCTGATGAATTTTATAGGGATGTATTCTCCTGGCAGTAAAATTTTCTCTAATAGAGGGAGAGGCAACACTGGCTCATCCTCTTATAGTTGAAGAGGTACATATATTTTGTCTTAGCATGGTAATCGAAGAATGATAGCCACTGACATATCTCAAGATAAAGAATACCAATAATTTTTAGAATTCAAAAAACAGAAGAAGGGAAATAACCCTCAAGTAGGAAATGATGATACTAAAGCTAGTAATATTTCTACCATATTAATGGAAAGTGAGGAAGTTATATTTCTTCTAAAATATGAAGGTTATACATGGAAAATAGAATCATGGATCTTAATGAATAGATACATGGAAAATGAAGGTTATGCCTCTTGGCTTATAAAGTTCGTCAAAATTATGAAAATAGTCTCATCAGCAATGGCTATGAAATATCACATCTTTCAAGTGGCCAGCCAAAAGTTTACAACTTCAGTAAGATGATTATCAGAAGGGTTATGTGCTTGGAAAATTGGGAATATTTTAATATTATCCTAAAAATAACAATTCATTTATATATAATTATTGAGATTATGTCGATGCATTTCAAAAGGTTCTTTTATGTGAGAACTCAGAGAAACATTCTTGGTTGCTACAACATTGCTTACAAGTTCGAATTGTCAATATGGTTCATAAAATAGTGGCAACATTTTGGCACCACGGAGGGTATTTTTCCAGAAAGATTTTAGAAATTATTTAAATATTTCAATCGATCCTTGAATATCAACGTAAAGATTGTTTTCCTGAACTAATAGAAACATTATTATTCTTTACTGAATTTTCCATTCTGTAGATGCTCTCCTGTTTTCTGTCATAATGTTAACTTAATTCATTGTCTTAAGAGAACTTATTATACAAAGTTCTGAGACAAAAATGCTCCGGAAGATAAACAAAACAACCATATGGTATGAACACTATCTATTTAATAAATACCAAGATTGTTGAATATGAAGAATACTCAAAGACGCAAAGAGAGG